>OX403619.1:31204863-32446100 GCA_948107695.1 Meliscaeva auricollis | reverse complement strand
GCGTTCGCAGAGTGCAGAAATGTATTTTTTTATCAAATTTGGACGAGTAGTTTTGCTTTTATGCAAAAATAACATATAAATAATAGACATTTTTAAAAACGTGTTTTTGGGATAAATTGGTATGCCATCCGATAGATATGCGTTCGCAGAGTGCAGAAATGTATTTTTTTATCAAATTTGGACGAGTAGTTTTGCTTTTATGCAAAAATAACATATAAATAATAGACATTTTTAAAAACGTGTTTTTGGGATAAATTGGTATGCCATCCGATAGATATGCGTTCGCAGAGTGCAGAAATGTATTTTTTATCAAATTTGGACGAGTAGTTTTGCTTTTATGCAAAAATAACATATAAATAAAAGACATTTTTAAAACGTGTTTTTGGGATAAATTGGTATGCCATCCGATAGATATGCGTTCGCAGAGTGCAGAAATGTATTTTTTATCAAATTTGGACGAGTAGTTTTGCTTTTATGCAAAAATAACATATAAATAATAGACATTTTTAAAAACGTGTTTTTGGGATAAATTGGTATGCCATCCGATAGATATGCGTTCGCAGAGTGCAGAAATGTATTTTTTATCAAATTTGGACGAGTAGTTTTGCTTTTATGCAAAAATAACATATAAATAATAGACATTTTTAAAAACGTGTTTTTGGGATAAATTGGTATGCCATCCGATAGATATGCGTTCGCAGAGTGCAGAAATGTATTTTTTATCAAATTTGGACGAGTAGTTTTGCTTTTATGCAAAAATAACATATAAATAATAGACATTTTTAAAAACGTGTTTTTGGGATAAATTGGTATGCCATCCGATAGATATGCGTTCGCAGAGTGCAGAAATGTATTTTTTATCAAATTTGGACGAGTAGTTTTGCTTTTATGCAAAAATAACATATAAATAAAAGACATTTTTAAAAACGTGTTTTTGGATAAATTGGTATGCCATCCGATAGATATGCGTTCGCAGAGTGCAGAAATGTATTTTTTATCAAATTTGGACGAGTAGTTTTGCTTTTATGCAAAAATTACATATAAATAATAGACATTTTTAAAAACGTGTTTTTGGGATAAATTGGTATGCCATCCGATAGATATGCGTTCGCAGAGTGCAGAAATGTATTTTTTATCAAATTTGGACGAGAAGTTTTGCTTTTATGCAAAAATAACATATAAATAATAGACATTTTTAAAAACGTGTTTTTGGATAAATTGGTATGCCATCCGATAGATATGCGTTCGCAGAGTGCAGAAATGTATTTTTTATCAAATTTGGACGAGTAGTTTTGCTTTTATGCAAAAATAACATATAAATAATAGACATTTTTAAAAACGTGTTTTTGGGATAAATTGGTATGCCATCCGATAGATATGCGTTCGCAGAGTGCAGAAATGTATTGGACGAGTAGTTTTGCTTTTATGCCAAAATAACATATAAATAAATGACATTTTTAAAAACGTGTTTTTGGGATAAATTGGTATGCCATCCGATAGATATGCGTTCGCAGAGTGCAGAAATGTATTTTTTATCAAATTTGGACGAGTAGTTTTGCTTTTATGCCAAAATAACATATAAATAAATGACATTTTTAAAAACGTGTTTTTGGGATAAATTGGTATGCCATCCGATAGATATGCCGTTCGCAGAGTGCAGAAATGTATTTTTTATCAAATTTGGACGAGTAGTTTTGCTTTTATGCCAAAATAACATATAAATAAATGACATTTTTAAAACGTGTTTTTGGGATAAATTGGTATGCCATCCGATAGATATGCGTTCGCAGAGTGCAGAAATGTATTTTTTATCAAATTTGGACGAGTAGTTTTGCTTTTATGCCAAAATAACATATAAATAAATGACATTTTTAAAAACGTGTTTTTGCGATAAATTGGTATGCCATCCGATAGATATGCGTTCGCAGAGTGCAGAAATGTATTTTTTATCAAATTTGGACGAGAAGTTTTGCTTTTATGCAAAAATAACATATAAATAATAGACATTTTTAAAAACGTGTTTTTGGGATAAATTGGTATGCCATCCGATAGATATGCGTTCGCAGAGTGCAGAAATGTATTTTTTATCAAATTTGGACGAGTAGTTTTGCTTTTATGCAAAAATAACATATAAATAATAGACATTTTTAAAAACGTGTTTTTGGGATAAATTGGTATGCCATCCGATAGATATGCGTTCGCAGAGTGCAGAAATGTATTGGACGAGTAGTTTTGCTTTTATGCCAAAATAACATATAAATAAATGACATTTTTAAAAACGTGTTTTTGGGATAAATTGGTATGCCATCCGATAGATATGCGTTCGCAGAGTGCAGAAATGTATTTTTTATCAAATTTGGACGAGTAGTTTTGCTTTTATGCCAAAATAACATATAAATAAATGACATTTTTAAAAACGTGTTTTTGCGATAAATTGGTATGCCATCCGATAGATATGCGTTCGCAGAGTGCAGAAATGTATTTTTTATCAAATTTGGACGAGTAGTTTTGCTTTTATGCCAAAATAACATATAAATAAATGACATTTTTAAAAACGTGTTTTTGGGATAAATTGGTATGCCATCCGATAGATATACGTTCGCAGAGTGCAGAAATGTATTTTTTATCAAATTTGGACGAGTAGTTTTGCTTTTTATGCCAAAAAAACATATAAATAAATGACATTTTTAAAAACGTGTTTTTGCGATAAATTGGTATGCCATCCGATAGATATACGTTCGCAGAGTGCAGAAATGTATTTTTTATCAAATTTGGACGAGTAGTTTTGCTTATGCCAAAAAAACATATAAATAAATGACATTTTTAAAAACGTGTTTTTGCGATAAATTGGTATGCCATCCGATAGATATACGTTCGCAGAGTGCAGAAATGTATTTTTTATCAAATTTGGACGAGTAGTTTTGCTTTATGCCAAAAAAACATATAAATAAATGACATTTTTAAAAACGTGTTTTTGCGATAAATTGGTATGCCATCCGATAGATATGCGTTCGCAGAGTGCAGAAATGTATTTTTTATCAAATTTGGACGAGTAGTTTTGCTTTTATGCCAAAATAACATATAAATAAATGACATTTTTAAAAACGTGTTTTTGGGATAAATTGGTATGCCATCCGATAGATATGCGTTCGCAGAGTGCAGAAATGTATTTTTTATCAAATTTGGACGAGTAGTTTTGCTTTTATGCCAAAATAACATATAAATAAATGACATTTTTAAAAACGTGTTTTTGCGATAAATTGGTATGCCATCCGATAGATATGCGTTCGCAGAGTGCAGAAATGTATTTTTTATCAAATTTGGACGAGTAGTTTTGCTTTTATGCAAAAATAACATATAAATAAAAGACATTTTTAAAAACGTGTTTTTGGGATAAATTGGTATGCCATCCGATAGATATGCGTTCGCAGAGTGCAGAAATGTATTTTTTATCAAATTTGGACGAGAAGTTTTGCTTTTATGCAAAAATAACATATAAATAATAGACATTTTTAAAAACGTGTTTTTGGGATAAATTGGTATGCCATCCGATAGATATGCGTTCGCAGAGTGCAGAAATGTATTTTTTATCAAATTTGGACGAGTAGTTTTGCTTTTATGCCAAAATAACATATAAATAAATGACATTTTTAAAAACGTGTTTTTGGGATAAATTGGTATGCCATCCGATAGATATGCGTTCGCAGAGTGCAGAAATGTATTTTTTATCAAATTTGGACGAGTAGTTTTGCTTTTATGCCAAAATAACATATAAATAAATGACATTTTTAAAAACGTGTTTTTGCGATAAATTGGTATGCCATCCGATAGATATGCGTTCGCAGAGTGCAGAAATGTATTTTTTATCAAATTTGGGCGAGTAGTTTTGCTTTTATGCCAAAATAACATATAAATAAATGACATTTTTAAAAACGTGTTTTTGGGATAAATTGGTATGCCATCCGATAGATATGCGTTCGCAGAGTGCAGAAATGTATTTTTTATCAAATTTGGACGAGTAGCTTTGCTTTTATGCAAAAATTACATATAAATAATAGACATTTTTAAAAACGTGTTTTTGGGATAAATTGGTATGCCATCCGATAGATATGCGTTCGCAGAGTGCAGAAATGTATTTTTTATCAAATTTGGACGAGAAGTTTTGCTTTTATGCAAAAATAACATATAAATAATAGACATTTTTAAAAACGTGTTTTTGGGATAAATTGGTATGCCATCCGATAGATATGCGTTCGCAGAGTGCAGAAATGTATTTTTTATCAAATTTGGACGAGTAGTTTTGCTTTTATGCAAAAATAACATATAAATAAATGACATTTTTAAAAACGTGTTTTTGGGATAAATTGGTATGCCATCCGATAGATATGCGTTCGCAGAGTGCAGAAATGTATTTTTTTATCAAATTTGGACGAGTAGTTTTGCTTTTATGCAAAAATAACATATAAATAATAGACATTTTTAAAAACGTGTTTTTGGGATAAATTGGTATGCCATCCGATAGATATGCGTTCGCAGAGTGCAGAAATGTATTTTTTATCAAATTTCGACGAGTAGTTTTGCTTTTATGCAAAAATAACATATAAATAAAAGACATTTTTAAAAACGTGTTTTTGGGATAAATTGGTATGCCATCCGATAGATATGCGTTCGCAGAGTGCAGAAATGTATTTTTTATCAAATTTGGACGAGAAGTTTTGCTTTTATGCAAAAATAACATATAAATAATAGACATTTTTAAAAACGTGTTTTTGGGATAAATTGGTATGCCATCCGATAGATATGCGTTCGCAGAGTGCAGAAATGTATTTTTTATCAAATTTGGACGAGTAGTTTTGCTTTTATGCAAAAATAACATATAAATAATAGACATTTTTAAAAACGTGTTTTTGGGATAAATTGGTATGCCATCCGATAGATATGCGTTCGCAGAGTGCAGAAATGTATTTTTTATCAAATTTGGACGAGTAGTTTTGCTTTTATGCAAAAATAACATATAAATAATAGACATTTTTAAAAACGTGTTTTTGGGATAAATTGGTATGCCATCCGATAGATATGCGTTCGCAGAGTGCAGAAATGTATTTTTTATCAAATTTGGACGAGTAGTTTTGCTTTTATGCAAAAATAACATATAAATAAAAGACATTTTTAAAAACGTGTTTTTGGGATAAATTGGTATGCCATCCGATAGATATGCGTTCGCAGAGTGCAGAAATGTATTTTTTATCAAATTTGGACGAGTAGTTTTGCTTTTATGCAAAAATTACATATAAATAATAGACATTTTTAAAAACGTGTTTTTGGGATAAATTGGTATGCCATCCGATAGATATGCGTTCGCAGAGTGCAGAAATGTATTTTTTATCAAATTTGGACGAGAAGTTTTGCTTTTATGCAAAAATAACATATAAATAATAGACATTTTTAAAAACGTGTTTTTGGGATAAATTGGTATGCCATCCGATAGATATGCGTTCGCAGAGTGCAGAAATGTATTTTTTATCAAATTTGGACGAGTAGTTTTGCTTTTATGCAAAAATAACATATAAATAATAGACATTTTTAAAAACGTGTTTTTGGGATAAATTGGTATGCCATCCGATAGATATGCGTTCGCAGAGTGCAGAAATGTATTGGACGAGTAGTTTTGCTTTTATGCCAAAATAACATATAAATAAATGACATTTTTAAAAACGTGTTTTTGGGATAAATTGGTATGCCATCCGATAGATATGCGTTCGCAGAGTGCAGAAATGTATTTTTTATCAAATTTGGACGAGTAGTTTTGCTTTTATGCCAAAATAACATATAAATAAATGACATTTTTAAAAACGTGTTTTTGCGATAAATTGGTATGCCATCCGATAGATATGCGTTCGCAGAGTGCAGAAATGTATTTTTTATCAAATTTGGACGAGTAGTTTTGCTTTTATGCCAAAATAACATATAAATAAATGACATTTTTAAAAACGTGTTTTTGGGATAAATTGGTATGCCATCCGATAGATATGCGTTCGCAGAGTGCAGAAATGTATTTTTTATCAAATTTGGACGAGTAGTTTTGCTTTTATGCCAAAATAACATATAAATAAATGACATTTTTAAAAACGTGTTTTTGCGATAAATTGGTATGCCATCCGATAGATATGCGTTCGCAGAGTGCAGAAATGTATTTTTTATCAAATTTGGACGAGAAGTTTTGCTTTTATGCAAAAATAACATATAAATAATAGACATTTTTAAAAACGTGTTTTTGGGATAAATTGGTATGCCATCCGATAGATATGCGTTCGCAGAGTGCAGAAATGTATTTTTTATCAAATTTGGACGAGTAGTTTTGCTTTTATGCAAAAATAACATATAAATAATAGACATTTTTAAAAACGTGTTTTTGGGATAAATTGGTATGCCATCCGATAGATATGCGTTCGCAGAGTGCAGAAATGTATTGGACGAGTAGTTTTGCTTTTATGCCAAAATAACATATAAATAAATGACATTTTTAAAAACGTGTTTTTGGGATAAATTGGTATGCCATCCGATAGATATGCGTTCGCAGAGTGCAGAAATGTATTTTTTATCAAATTTGGACGAGTAGTTTTGCTTTTATGCCAAAATAACATATAAATAAATGACATTTTTAAAAACGTGTTTTTGCGATAAATTGGTATGCCATCCGATAGATATGCGTTCGCAGAGTGCAGAAATGTATTTTTTATCAAATTTGGACGAGTAGTTTTGCTTTTATGCCAAAATAACATATAAATAAATGACATTTTTAAAAACGTGTTTTTGGGATAAATTGGTATGCCATCCGATAGATATACGTTCGCAGAGTGCAGAAATGTATTTTTTATCAAATTTGGACGAGTAGTTTTGCTTTTATGCCAAAAAAACATATAAATAAATGACATTTTTAAAAACGTGTTTTTGCGATAAATTGGTATGCCATCCGATAGATATACGTTCGCAGAGTGCAGAAATGTATTTTTTATCAAATTTGGACGAGTAGTTTTGCTTATGCCAAAAAAACATATAAATAAATGACATTTTTAAAAACGTGTTTTTGCGATAAATTGGTATGCCATCCGATAGATATACGTTCGCAGAGTGCAGAAATGTATTTTTTATCAAATTTGGACGAGTAGTTTTGCTTTTATGCCAAAAAAACATATAAATAAATGACATTTTTAAAAACGTGTTTTTGCGATAAATTGGTATGCCATCCGATAGATATACGTTCGCAGAGTGCAGAAATGTATTTTTTATCAAATTTGGACGAGTAGTTTTGCTTTTATGCCAAAAAAACATATAAATAAATGACATTTTTAAAAACGTGTTTTTGCGATAAATTGGTATGCCATCCGATAGATATACGTTCGCAGAGTGCAGAAATGTATTTTTTATCAAATTTTGACGAGTAGTTTTGCTTTTATGCCAAAAAAACATATAAATAAATGACATTTTTAAAAACGTGTTTTTGCGATAAATTGGTATGCCATCCGATAGATATACGTTCGCAGAGTGCAGAAATGTATTTTTTATCAAATTTGGACGAGTAGTTTTGCTTTTATGCAAAAATAACATATAAATAATAGACATTTTTAAAAACGTGTTTTTGGGATAAATTGGTATGCCATCCGATAGATATGCGTTCGCAGAGTGCAGAAATGTATTTTTTATCAAATTTGGACGAGTAGTTTTGCTTTTATGCAAAAATAACATATAAATAATAGACATTTTTAAAAACGTGTTTTTGGGATAAATTGGTATGCCATCCGATAGATATGCGTTCGCAGAGTGCAGAAATGTATTTTTTATCAAATTTGGACGAGTAGTTTTGCTTTTATGCAAAAATAACATATAAATAATAGACATTTTTAAAAACGTGTTTTTGGGATAAATTGGTATGCCATCCGATAGATATGCGTTCGCAGAGTGCAGAAATGTATTTTTTATCAAATTTGGACGAGTAGTTTTGCTTTTATGCAAAAATAACATATAAATAAATGACATTTTTAAAAACGTGTTTTTGGGATAAATTGGTATGCCATCCGATAGATATGCGTTCGCAGAGTGCAGAAATGTATTTTTTATCAAATTTGGACGAGTAGACATTTTTAAAAACGTGTTTTTGGGATAAATTGGTATGCCATCCGATAGATATGCGTTCGCAGAGTGCAGAAATGTATTTTTTATCAAATTTGGACGAGTAGTTTTGCTTTTATGCCAAAATAACATATAAATAAATGACATTTTTAAAAACGTGTTTTGGGATAAATTGGTATGCCATCCGATAGATATGCGTTCGCAGAGTGCAGAAATGTATTTTTTATCAAATTTGGGCGAGTAGTTTTGCTTTTATGCCAAAATAACATATAAATAAATGACATTTTTAAAAACGTGTTTTTGGGATAAATTGGTATGCCATCCGATAGATATGCGTTCGCAGAGTGCAGAAATGTATTTTTTATCAAATTTGGACGAGTAGTTTTGCTTTTATGCCAAAATAACATATAAATAAATGACATTTTTAAAAACGTGTTTTTGCGATAAATTGGTATGCCATCCGATAGATATGCGTTCGCAGAGTGCAGAAATGTATTTTTTATCAAATTTGGACGAGTAGTTTTGCTTTTATGCAAAAATAACATATAAATAAATGACATTTTTAAAAACGTGTTTTTGCGATAAATTGGTATGCCATCCGATAGATATGCGTTCGCAGAGTGCAGAAATGTATTTTTTATCAAATTTGGGCGAGTAGTTTTGCTTTTATGCCAAAATAACATATAAATAAATGACATTTTTAAAAACGTGTTTTTGGGATAAATTGGTATGCCATCCGATAGATATGCGTTCGCAGAGTGCAGAAATGTATTTTTTATCAAATTTGGACGAGTAGTTTTGCTTTTATGCAAAAATAACATATAAATAATAGACATTTTTAAAAACGTGTTTTTGGGATAAATTGGTATGCCATCCGATAGATATGCGTTCGCAGAGTGCAGAAATGTATTTTTTATCAAATTTGGACGAGTAGTTTTGCTTTTATGCAAAAATAACATATAAATAAAAGACATTTTTAAAAACGTGTTTTTGGGATAAATTGGTATGCCATCCGATAGATATGCGTTCACAGAGTGCAGAAATGTATTTTTTATCAAATTTGGACGAGTAGTTTTGCTTTTATGCAAAAATTACATATAAATAATAGACATTTTTAAAAACGTGTTTTTGGGATAAATTGGTATGCCATCCGATAGATATGCGTTCGCAGAGTGCAGAAATGTATTTTTTATCAAATTTGGACGAGTAGTTTTGCTTTTATGCCAAAATAACATATAAATAAATGACATTTTTAAAAACGTGTTTTTGGGATAAATTGGTATGCCATCCGATAGATATGCGTTCGCAGAGTGCAGAAATGTATTTTTTATCAAATTTGGACGAGTAGTTTTGCTTTTATGCCAAAATAACATATAAATAAATGACATTTTTAAAAACGTGTTTTTGGGATAAATTGGTATGCCATCCGATAGATATGCGTTCGCAGAGTGCAGAAATGTATTTTTTATCAAATTTGGACGAGTAGTTTTGCTTTTATGCCAAAATAACACATAAATAAATGACATTTTTAAAAACGTGTTTTTGGGATAAATTGGTATGCCATCCGATAGATATGCGTTCGCAGAGTGCAGAAATGTATTTTTTATCAAATTTGGACGAGTAGTTTTGCTTTTATGCCAAAATAACATATAAATAAATGACATTTTTAAAAACGTGTTTTTGGGATAAATTGGTATGCCATCCGATAGATATGCGTTCGCAGAGTGCAGAAATGTATTTTTTATCAAATTTGGACGAGTAGTTTTGCTTTTATGCCAAAATAACATATAAATAAATGACATTTTTAAAAACGTGTTTTTGGGATAAATTGGTATGCCATCCGATAGATATGCGTTCGCAGAGTGCAGAAATGTATTTTTTATCAAATTTCGACGAGTAGTTTTGCTTTTATGCAAAAATAACATATAAATAAAAGACATTTTTAAAAACGTGTTTTTGGGATAAATTGGTATGCCATCCGATAGATATGCGTTCGCAGAGTGCAGAAATGTATTTTTTATCAAATTTCGACGAGTAGTTTTGCTTTTATGCAAAAATAACATATAAATAAAAGACATTTTTAAAAACGTGTTTTTGGGATAAATTGGTATGCCATCCGATAGATATGCGTTCGCAGAGTGCAGAAATGTATTTTTTATCAAATTTGGACGAGTAGCTTTGCTTTTATGCAAAAATTACATATAAATAATAGACATTTTTAAAAACGTGTTTTTGGGATAAATTGGTATGCCATCCGATAGATATGCGTTCGCAGAGTGCAGAAATGTATTTTTTATCAAATTTGGACGAGAAGTTTTGCTTTTATGCAAAAATAACATATAAATAAATGACATTTTTAAAAACGTGTTTTTGGGATAAATTGGTATGCCATCCGATAGATATGCGTTCGCAGAGTGCAGAAATGTATTTTTTATCAAATTTCGACGAGTAGTTTTGCTTTTATGCAAAAATAACATATAAATAAATGACATTTTTAAAAACGTGTTTTTGGGATAAATTGGTATGCCATCCGATAGATATGCGTTCGCAGAGTGCAGAAATGTATTTTTTATCAAATTTCGACGAGTAGTTTTGCTTTTATGCAAAAATAACATATAAATAAAAGACATTTTTAAAAACGTGTTTTTGGGATAAATTGGTATGCCATCCGATAGATATGCGTTCGCAGAGTGCAGAAATGTATTTTTTATCAAATTTGGACGAGTAGTTTTGCTTTTATGCAAAAATAACATATAAATAATAGACATTTTTAAAAACGTGTTTTTGGGATAAATTGGTATGCCATCCGATAGATATGCGTTCGCAGAGTGCAGAAATGTATTTTTTATCAAATTTCGACGAGTAGTTTTGCTTTTATGCAAAAATAACATATAAATAAAAGACATTTTTAAAAACGTGTTTTTGGGATAAATTGGTATGCCATCCGATAGATATGCGTTCGCAGAGTGCAGAAATGTATTTTTTATCAAATTTGGACGAGTAGCTTTGCTTTTATGCAAAAATTACATATAAATAATAGACATTTTTAAAAACGTGTTTTTGGGATAAATTGGTATGCCATCCGATAGATATGCGTTCGCAGAGTGCAGAAATGTATTTTTTATCAAATTTGGACGAGAAGTTTTGCTTTTATGCAAAAATAACATATAAATAATAGACATTTTTAAAAACGTGTTTTTGGGATAAATTGGTATGCCATCCGATAGATATGCGTTCGCAGAGTGCAGAAATGTATTTTTTATCAAATTTCGACGAGTAGTTTTGCTTTTATGCAAAAATAACATATAAATAAATGACATTTTTAAAAACGTGTTTTTGGGATAAATTGGTATGCCATCCGATAGATATGCGTTCGCAGAGTGCAGAAATGTATTTTTTATCAAATTTCGACGAGTAGTTTTGCTTTTATGCAAAAATAACATATAAATAAAAGACATTTTTAAAAACGTGTTTTTGGGATAAATTGGTATGCCATCCGATAGATATGCGTTCGCAGAGTGCAGAAATGTATTTTTTATCAAATTTCGACGAGTAGTTTTGCTTTTATGCAAAAATAACATATAAATAAAAGACATTTTTAAAAACGTGTTTTTGGGATAAATTGGTATGCCATCCGATAGATATGCGTTCGCAGAGTGCAGAAATGTATTTTTTATCAAATTTGGACGAGTAGCTTTGCTTTTATGCAAAAATA
The DNA here is from genome assembly GCA_948107695.1 of Meliscaeva auricollis. Classification (NCBI taxonomy): domain Eukaryota; kingdom Metazoa; phylum Arthropoda; class Insecta; order Diptera; family Syrphidae; genus Meliscaeva; species Meliscaeva auricollis. The sequence goes on along the minus strand of OX403619.1, from coordinate 32,434,255 downwards.
ACATATAAATAAAAGACATTTTTAAAAACGTGTTTTTGGGATAAATTGGTATGCCATCCGATAGATATGCGTTCGCAGAGTGCAGAAATGTATTTTTTATCAAATTTCGACGAGTAGTTTTGCTTTTATGCAAAAATAACATATAAATAAAAGACATTTTTAAAAACGTGTTTTTGGGATAAATTGGTATGCCATCCGATAGATATGCGTTCGCAGAGTGCAGAAATGTATTTTTTATCAAATTTGGACGAGTAGCTTTGCTTTTATGCAAAAATTACATATAAATAATAGACATTTTTAAAAACGTGTTTTTGGGATAAATTGGTATGCCATCCGATAGATATGCGTTCGCAGAGTGCAGAAATGTATTTTTTATCAAATTTGGACGAGAAGTTTTGCTTTTATGCAAAAATAACATATAAATAATAGACATTTTTAAAAACGTGTTTTTGGGATAAATTGGTATGCCATCCGATAGATATGCGTTCGCAGAGTGCAGAAATGTATTTTTTATCAAATTTCGACGAGTAGTTTTGCTTTTATGCAAAAATAACATATAAATAAATGACATTTTTAAAAACGTGTTTTTGGGATAAATTGGTATGCCATCCGATAGATATGCGTTCGCAGAGTGCAGAAATGTATTTTTTATCAAATTTCGACGAGTAGTTTTGCTTTTATGCAAAAATAACATATAAATAAAAGACATTTTTAAAAACGTGTTTTTGGGATAAATTGGTATGCCATCCGATAGATATGCGTTCGCAGAGTGCAGAAATGTATTTTTTATCAAATTTGGACGAGTAGTTTTGCTTTTATGCAAAAATAACATATAAATAATAGACATTTTTAAAAACGTGTTTTTGGGATAAATTGGTATGCCATCCGATAGATATGCGTTCGCAGAGTGCAGAAATGTATTTTTTATCAAATTTCGACGAGTAGTTTTGCTTTTATGCAAAAATAACATATAAATAAAAGACATTTTTAAAAACGTGTTTTTGGGATAAATTGGTATGCCATCCGATAGATATGCGTTCGCAGAGTGCAGAAATGTATTTTTTATCAAATTTCGACGAGTAGTTTTGCTTTTATGCAAAAATAACATATAAATAATAGACATTTTTAAAAACGTGTTTTTGGGATAAATTGGTATGCCATCCGATAGATATGCGTTCGCAGAGTGCAGAAATGTATTTTTTATCAAATTTCGACGAGTAGTTTTGCTTTTATGCAAAAATAACATATAAATAAAAGACATTTTTAAAAACGTGTTTTTGGGATAAATTGGTATGCCATCCGATAGATATGCGTTCGCAGAGTGCAGAAATGTATTTTTTATCAAATTTCGACGAGTAGTTTTGCTTTTATGCAAAAATAACATATAAATAAAAGACATTTTTAAAAACGTGTTTTTGGGATAAATTGGTATGCCATCCGATAGATATGCGTTCGCAGAGTGCAGAAATGTATTTTTTATCAAATTTGGACGAGTAGCTTTGCTTTTATGCAAAAATTACATATAAATAATAGACATTTTTAAAAACGTGTTTTTGGGATAAATTGGTATGCCATCCGATAGATATGCGTTCGCAGAGTGCAGAAATGTATTTTTTATCAAATTTGGACGAGAAGTTTTGCTTTTATGCAAAAATAACATATAAATAATAGACATTTTTAAAAACGTGTTTTTGGGATAAATTGGTATGCCATCCGATAGATATGCGTTCGCAGAGTGCAGAAATGTATTTTTTATCAAATTTCGACGAGTAGTTTTGCTTTTATGCAAAAATAACATATAAATAAATGACATTTTTAAAAACGTGTTTTTGGGATAAATTGGTATGCCATCCGATAGATATGCGTTCGCAGAGTGCAGAAATGTATTTTTTATCAAATTTCGACGAGTAGTTTTGCTTTTATGCAAAAATAACATATAAATAAAAGACATTTTTAAAAACGTGTTTTTGGGATAAATTGGTATGCCATCCGATAGATATGCGTTCGCAGAGTGCAGAAATGTATTTTTTATCAAATTTGGACGAGTAGTTTTGCTTTTATGCAAAAATAACATATAAATAATAGACATTTTTAAAAACGTGTTTTTGGGATAAATTGGTATGCCATCCGATAGATATGCGTTCGCAGAGTGCAGAAATGTATTTTTTATCAAATTTCGACGAGTAGTTTTGCTTTTATGCAAAAATAACATATAAATAAAAGACATTTTTAAAAACGTGTTTTTGGGATAAATTGGTATGCCATCCGATAGATATGCGTTCGCAGAGTGCAGAAATGTATTTTTTTCAAATTTGGACGAGTAGTTTTGCTTTTATGCAAAAATAACATATAAATAATAGACATTTTTAAAAACGTGTTTTTGGGATAAATTGGTATGCCATCCGATAGATATGCGTTCGCAGAGTGCAGAAATGTATTTTTTATCAAATTTGGACGAGTAGTTTTGCTTTTATGCAAAAATAACATATAAATAATAGACATTTTTAAAAACGTGTTTTTGGGATAAATTGGTATGCCATCCGATAGATATGCGTTCGCAGAGTGCAGAAATGTATTTTTTATCAAATTTGGACGAGTAGTTTTGCTTTTATGCAAAAATAACATATAAATAATAGACATTTTTAAAAACGTGTTTTTGGGATAAATTGGTATGCCATCCGATAGATATGCGTTCGCAGAGTGCAGAAATGTATTTTTTATCAAATTTGGACGAGTAGTTTTGCTTTTATGCAAAAATAACATATAAATAAAAGACATTTTTAAAAACGTGTTTTTGGGATAAATTGGTATGCCATCCGATAGATATGCGTTCGCAGAGTGCAGAAATGTATTTTTTATCAAATTTCGACGAGTAGTTTTGCTTTTATGCAAAAATAACATATAAATAAATGACATTTTTAAAAACGTGTTTTTGGGATAAATTGGTATGCCATCCGATAGATATGCGTTCGCAGAGTGCAGAAATGTATTTTTTATCAAATTTCGACGAGTAGTTTTGCTTTTATGCAAAAATAACATATAAATAAAAGACATTTTTAAAAACGTGTTTTTGGGATAAATTGGTATGCCATCCGATAGATATGCGTTCGCAGAGTGCAGAAATGTATTTTTTATCAAATTTGGACGAGTAGTTTTGCTTTTATGCAAAAATAACATATAAATAATAGACATTTTTAAAAACGTGTTTTTGGGATAAATTGGTATGCCATCCGATAGATATGCGTTCGCAGAGTGCAGAAATGTATTTTTTATCAAATTTCGACGAGTAGTTTTGCTTTTATGCAAAAATAACATATAAATAAAAGACATTTTTAAAAACGTGTTTTTGGGATAAATTGGTATGCCATCCGATAGATATGCGTTCGCAGAGTGCAGAAATGTATTTTTTTCAAATTTGGACGAGTAGTTTTGCTTTTATGCAAAAATAACATATAAATAATAGACATTTTTAAAAACGTGTTTTTGGGATAAATTGGTATGCCATCCGATAGATATGCGTTCGCAGAGTGCAGAAATGTATTTTTTATCAAATTTGGACGAGTAGTTTTGCTTTTATGCAAAAATAACATATAAATAATAGACATTTTTAAAAACGTGTTTTTGGGATAAATTGGTATGCCATCCGATAGATATGCGTTCGCAGAGTGCAGAAATGTATTTTTTATCAAATTTGGACGAGTAGTTTTGCTTTTATGCAAAAATAACATATAAATAATAGACATTTTTAAAAACGTGTTTTTGGGATAAATTGGTATGCCATCCGATAGATATGCGTTCGCAGAGTGCAGAAATGTATTTTTTATCAAATTTGGACGAGTAGTTTTGCTTTTATGCAAAAATAACATATAAATAATAGACATTTTTAAAAACGTGTTTTTGGGATAAATTGGTATGCCATCCGATAGATATGCGTTCGCAGAGTGCAGAAATGTATTTTTTATCAAATTTCGACGAGTAGTTTTGCTTTTATGCAAAAATAACATATAAATAAATGACATTTTTAAAAACGTGTTTTTGGGATAAATTGGTATGCCATCCGATAGATATGCGTTCGCAGAGTGCAGAAATGTATTTTTTATCAAATTTGGACGAGTAGACATTTTTAAAAACGTGTTTTTGGGATAAATTGGTATGCCATCCGATAGATATGCGTTCGCAGAGTGCAGAAATGTATTTTTTATCAAATTTGGACGAGTAGTTTTGCTTTTATGCAAAAATAACATATAAATAATAGACATTTTTAAAAACGTGTTTTTGGGATAAATTGGTATGCCATCCAATAGATATGCGTTCGCAGAGTGCAGAAATGTATTTTTTATCAAATTTGGACGAGTAGTTTTGCTTTTATGCAAAAATAACATATAAATAAATGACATTTTTAAAAACGTGTTTTTGGGATAAATTGGTATGCCATCCGATAGATATGCGTTCGCAGAGTGCAGAAATGTATTTTTTATCAAATTTCGACGAGTAGTTTTGCTTTTATGCAAAAATAACATATAAATAATAGACATTTTTAAAAACGTGTTTTTGGGATAAATTGGTATGCCATCCGATAGATATGCGTTCGCAGAGTGCAGAAATGTATTTTTTATCAAATTTGGACGAGTAGTTTTGCTTTTATGCAAAAATAACATATAAATAATAGACATTTTTTAAAAACGTGTTTTTGGGATAAATTGGTATGCCATCCGATAGATATGCGTTCGCAGAGTGCAGAAATGTATTTTTTATCAAATTTGGACGAGTAGTTTTGCTTTTATGCAAAAATAACATAAAAAAGTGTGAAAAGTCTCGGAATAATATTGTGCCGTGGTAAAAAGTGCGGAATACCGTGGAAAAAAAACGCGTAATAGTAGTGAAGGATTGCGGAATACCTCGGAGATTACCAAGAGACACCTCGTTCTTAGTATCATTGGAAAAAACGTAACATCATACAGAAAAACCTAGAAACACGCGGTAAAAAGTTTAAAAAGCTGTGAAAAAGTATGTAAAACACCACGGAATAGTGACACAAAAAGCACGGAATATCTAGGATAAAAGCGTGGAATATTGGAAAAGTTGTGCTAGAAATTTTAAACCCCATTTCCGTAATATCCAACGCATTTATTTACAACATCATACATTTCTTTCTAAGCCATTACACACTTTTTCCGATTTTTTTTTTCATATATTTTCCTTGATTTCTCATACTTTTTTCGCGACATTACAAGTTTTTTCCTCGGTCTTCTACGTTTTTCCATGATTCTCACATGGAAAATAGTACATGTGTGTGGATCAGTAGTTTTATTAGTTCTGTTTCAGTAACTAATAAACTTTATAAACAATCGTGTACTAAGACAATAGCTGTTAGTACAAAATAAAAATCACTCTACAGAGTAGGACAACACCTGCCAGGACAGCAGGTGTTGTCCTAAATTATTTATTTTCATTTTTTGGTGTTTGTTTGTTTGAATTGATTTCAAAATTGGACTAGTTTTATGAACTAAATTGAACTAGTTTTATGAACTAATGAACAAAATAGTTCATTAGCGTGATTTGAACTAAATTAATCGGTCTCTCAACTGAACTACACTGCCCAAGCCAAAATCATAGTTTTTAAACACAAAAATTAATCGCAACAAAGTTTACTACTTCTAGTCATTATTTCAAATAAATCACCAAAATCATTCAAGAATTGAGTATTAAAGTTTTTCTATAAAAGAAAATGTTACGCATACGCCACAGTGACCCATCCATGCATAATAAGATTCACTTGAAAATTCTCCTTCGATCTTTGTGACAGACATGATGACAAACATTATAAATGTAAAAAGAATTTATTAATGCTACAAATTTTAAATTATTCTACATTTTATAAATTTCTTAACATAAGCATCAACTTTTGTTAATCATGATAATTCTTATGAAATAATTGTTTTTCTCACAGCTCTGTGCGTGTGCATATTTTTTTCTAATATAAAAGGGAAGAATGACTTTGAAGAAGAACGCCGGGATGTCTTTCCAATAACTCGCCTAGGAAACTTCACATTCTAAATTCATTCATTCAATTTCTTGTGTTTTTTTTTTCTGTTTGTTTTTCTCAGTTTTTTTTCTGTTCGTCTTCGTTCGTCTCGTCTTTTGATTTTATATGCGCGCCCCTACATTCGGATTACAGAACAATCATTCGTTTGGGCGGATATGCCAGGCAGAACAAAAAACCATATAAAGTGAAATCAACCCGCAAACGACATGATATTGGGGTGGATAAGCCAAAATGTTCCACATACGCAGTGGATGCCCTTTAAATCGAAGGGTTGTTGGTAAAAAACGAAAAAAAAAAGAATGTACATATGTGGTGCCGTTATACGTCACTTGAATTGAATTATGCAAATTATACTCTGGATAAATGGCTGTCAGTACCTTTCTCAGGACATACATGTGTGTGTGTGTGTGTGTGTGATGTGTGGTTGGGTATGGTATGAGAGTATGTCAGGATGTGTTTTACCCTTGAGTGATTCTTGCGCGACCATTTAGTAGAGTTTATCAATTGATTCCATTCGGCATGCTTCAGTGGTTTTCAATGGAACGAGGAACGAGGAACGAGAAGCGAGGATGATTCCGCTTGCATTCTACGTATGTAGTTTTCTCCGAGTTTCCATAGATGTCATGTCTTGTGTTTAACTTGTACAACGACCACGTCTTTCATTTAATGTTTTATCTAAAAGGGATAAGAGGGAGGATAGAGAGGTGCCCAACTAACCAGAGCCATGCATGGTGTGTCTCTAACATGTGTGTAATTGTATGTGGAGGAATAAATGTTGTGGTAGATTTTGTAGGGGCTGGCGAATTTATATAGGAAATTGCATTTATATTGAGCATTTATGGAAGTTTAAAATTCATTGAGTAAGGGAATGCAATTACCTTGCAATCTTTGCACACAAGGAATGTCGAATGTTCTATTTGAAAATGCAATTAAGTGCAATGCATTCCTTTAGTGATATTAGATTATTTCTATATGCTTGTATACAATTGATGTTTATGTATATGCGGCTGTATGGTGAATGTTGGACATTTAGTAATGTCTGTCCCTGTGCAAGCCTTAACAGTCCATATAAAGAGGTGCCTTCGGTATGGTTTAGTCATCATGTGTTAGCTGTTTGGCTTGGAGGGCTGACATATAGATGGAGGGATGAATGAGTTTAATGATGCCTGTCTGCGAAGTTAAACATTTTGTTGTTTCATTGATTGACATGACATGTAATTTTAGATGCATTCAAAGTCGAGATTGGCGCTTAACCTTTAGATCATTGTTTTTGGGGATGTGTTAACAAGAGTTTTTGAGCTTACTAATTAAAACGTTTGTACATATAAATGTACATTAGCATGTGTGTCGCATTAGAATCAAAATAGCCCAGTAAAATTTTAACAAATAAAACAGAGAAAAAGGGTGAAAACTTATAACTTCTTAATTACATGAAATTACTATGCAAAGTAATTTTGATTTATTCTATAACTCATTTCTTAATAGATAAAACAAAATATAATGGAGCTTTTTAGGACTTCTAGAAAAAAAAGGAAAGGTTTTTTGCCTTTTCGACACTGGGAAATAAATAAAAATATTCCATAAAGTATCATTTTAAATATTGCAATAAATATTAATTGAAAATTGAGTAAAAATAAATTATACTACTATCCAAAACTAAGAACCTCCAGTGTAAAGGTTATTATATTTTGAATTCAAACAGACAATCTTCTTCAGACTAAAAAACTAACAAAAATAAAACAATATTTTTTAAAAAAATATAGGCAGGGATCCCAAAATTAATCCCTTAAAAAAACTATGTTTAAAGAGATTTTTTTTTTTAGCTCATACGTACCAATTGCATTTTTCTTTGTTCCCAAGAATCGTACCTACGTTAATTGTTTTATAATAAAAAGGAAGGATCAGAATTTTTGCATTTTGATTTATTTTTGACGATGATCTTATGTCGCAGTCAAAAGTTATAGGTATGAAAACTTAACAAAATAAACAAGTAAATTTTAAATATGAGTTAGTCGATGCATAGTTTTCATCGATATGGGTGTTTTTTATAGATGTGTTACATTGCATCTATAATAATTTTTTGATTGTAAAATATTGCATCTGGTCTATCTTTTGAAAAGTTACAGACTACTTTCAACAAAAAGTCAAAATTATGATATCAAATGCATTGGTATGGGTGTTTTTGTGATGAAAGAAAAATTTTACTAACGCGTACCTACCATAGAACCGTTTTTTTTCGTTTTCAACTTTCTCTTTTATAGGGAAGCTTCTTAATTACCTTTATATTATTTAATATCATAATTAAAAAAAAAATAATTTTTGATTTTACAAAAAAAACTTTAAAACAAGTTTTTTTAAAAAAATATTTTTCGAAAACGGGTCTTTGATTGCATTGAGTGCATTTATATTTTCTTGAAAATGACATATTACCTGTCTCTTAAATAAGGTAAACGGCTCCAACGACACGCACCTTTAAAAACAAATTCTGTAATGTGCTTTAGTTTTCAAAACAAAAATACTAATAGCTGTGTTTAATTTTTCACCAAATTTGATTCAATTTGAATAATACACTTAAAGAAATAATATATTTTTTGTTTTCGTTTGCGGCTAGTAAATATCCTTTGAATTAATGAAATGAATGAAATGAATTTGCTGGGAAGTAAAACAATCCCCTCAAAAGTTTTTTCAATGCAACTATATTACATTTGATACGAATTTTAATTCGTTTAAAGCTTATTTTCATAAGTTGATTGCGGCAAACAAAAATGCTTCCCACATCTAAACACACCTGTTCGTTAACTAGAAAATTCTATTGTTTGCAGCAAACGAATGAATAGTTTGCGAAGACCCTCTCCAGAAAGTAGTTTGTTGCAAAGAACTTCACTTTTGGTGTAAATATGCAATTCATTTACAGCAAATGACCGCAGGAAACAAATGTTCTTATTAATCGACTTTATGTGTGTGGTGTTCATATGCTGCACGAAAGTTATCTAGTTCGTGGCGCAATAGCAACAGTCCTTGTTCGAAATCGTGAGGTCACAGGCTCAATCACCGGTGTTACGCTCAACTTTTTTTTTATTTATCGCATAAATATTTCAACGAAACTTATTCAAGAGTTTGCTGCAAACGAAATTAAAGTCGGAAAATTACTATCCAACAAACAAAAAGTCGTTTGACGCAAACGATTTGTTCTCTCATTTTGTTTATGTACATTCTACGCTATTCATAAATTATATAGTCCGTAGCGGAATGACAAGATACAAGCTTGATAAGCGAGAGGTCACCGGTTCAATCACAAGCGTTACACTATTTTTTTTATTATTGTTTCCAGAAAGTGTCTAACCAAAACGAATTGACCAAACGAAAAAGTCGTTCGGGGAATTTTTTCTTTTGCCTCAATCGATTTGTTCCTTCAGTGCATGTATTACAACAAAAACAACACAAGATCCAGTTTTGTGTATTGTTTTTGTTATAGGTAAATATAATTTTGAAAACAAAATCAAATCCGGATCAGATCTGATGCAATGGCTATTTTTTTTTTAGTGTTTTGTTGTTTTAAAAGTCGTGACTCCTTTCATTGCATATAATAAACACAAAAATTATTTGCTAAAATGCAGTTTTTAAATATAAGATTCAGAAACACCCTGCTTAGCACATTGAAACAAAAATCACAACTCGTCAAGAAGTGATTATTTTTGCAAACAAAAGTACAAATCGTGTCCACTATGAACCATCAATAGCTTTGATAATTTTGCGGATTTTAATTAAAATTACTGGATTGTCCATCGGCCAGAGATTCTATATTGATTGGTTTTTCAATGCTAAGGAAAAAGACATGAGGCAAAACTTCAAGTACCTACTTGTATTACAAGTGAAATATTACAATTTTTCATACAAAATGGAGCAATTTCACTTGTAATACAAGAAAGTACTTATAGTTTTCTGTTATAGGTCCAAAGTTTTTAATACAACTTTTATACCTACCTAATCTAAACACGGGTTTTTAAAAGAATACAATTGAGTTCTTAGATTTTCTATTGAGTCTAAAATTCTTAATCAATTCATAGTGCCTTTAAATGATTGTCAAACGAATGTCCCCAACTGAAAGGTCTCCCGTTTCCTCTTAAATCCCCACCTCTATCTCAATAACCATATGGTCAACCAAAGACACATACAAAATGAATTGATATAATAGTTCAAAATATCGAACATTGATTTTTACCTTGAGCACTTTGCTCTCACTCTAAATTATAATATTAAAAATTAATACTCTCCTCAATGAACAATTCACATTGTCATCAACTATAGCTATCGAAAACTCTTGAAATTCAATTATTTTGTGTCAAAAACCTTCTTCTGTATAGCATATATAGCCTTTGCCTTTCACAATCTGGTGCCATGTTCGAAATCTACAAAATTTCATTATTTCAGCTCAGCTATAAGAACATTGGATTTAATTTCCATCATCAACCTTGTTCAACCTTGGTCAGCAATATTGCTTCCTAAAACCATAAAACTAACCAACCGACCGACCCCCGTAGAATTTTATATTATACACATTGTATACTATATGGAAGAAGAACACACACACACACACACATACATATTCATGTTTATTCAATTTTGTGTGCTGATAATTTTTAAAGGAAGTCCTTCTGACCACAGATGGATCCACCTCTATAAAGACGTCCGAACAAGATATCCCACATTATAACAAGAGGTGCTAATACCCTAAACTCACTTCCAGCTGTGAGTAAAAGTTCCCAGAATCGAAAGCAATCGATAAATCACTTCCTTCTTTGTCCTCTTTCCTTGACTCCACTCCATCGACCAACCCGACAGACGACCGTGGTATGCCTCATGCCGAAAAATCTTTTTTAACACAGAGGATTTCCGATGTGGTGACCAAAGTAAGTACCGGCAACAACAAGTACACTAAGCTAAAGGACAAAACACAGGTAAGTACGAGAGAGAGCAGTGTAAGGCTCTTTATGGCCTCAGGCGAATTTCTAATTAAAGTTTCCCTTTTTTTCTGTGTGGAGCACGAGAAAGATTGAATTTGGGGGAAGCTGAAGGTCGGTCACCCATAGAACCAACAGAGTATTAAATATCCTGGACTTTTGATCGTTAAATGTTATTTTGCTTCTTTTCTTTTTCTTTTCTTGTGTTCGTTAATATAAGTTGAAAAGAACACAAAAGTTGCTTAAAATTGTATCAACTTATACCTCCTCCATTGAAACCCAAACCTTCATTCATGTAGCTTTTCTGTCTGATTTAGAGATTAAAAAGTTAGCAGCACCTCTCTTGGTGTAGTTGTACTCTTGACTGCGCAATTCTATTCTTTTATGCCTGTTGCTTCCATATTGAAGCATCAATTTCCCATCGATGACATCTAATTTGCCGAAAAGTTAACAAAAGTTTATAGCCTGGTTCGTATCTATTCCAGCGATTTACACTTCTTTCTCTTTCCTTTCTCTTGGTAGAACACTGGCATGGCGGTGCGGTAGGTATAGCATAGAGGATACGGATACGGGATTAACCTCTAAATTCGATGAACAAAATTTGCATACTTATTTCACTTTCCCGCAAGGGAGGTACATTTTTTGGCCAAAATATACAATAACCCAAGTAATGGGGTGCTTCCACGCAACATTTGCATGTGATTTGAAACGAAGGAAACAGCAAAAATCCAGCAGTTTATTTAAGTTTTTTTTTTTGTTCTCTTATAGAACGGAAGTGGAAGGAGAAGTGAAAGTGCTTAAACCGTTTTCCGGTAAATTTGTTTTCAAGATGAAAAGTCTCTTTAAAATATATACAAACTTATAGAGAGGTACAGGGTACACAGTACACACCCTTGCCTTGCAGAATAAAGCTTTTTGCTTTTGTTAGAGGAGGTTTTCATGATGCTGAATCCTTCTGTTGCTATTTATCGTCGAAGAATTCAAAAAACGATAGGGCGAGCTGAATGGATATATAAAGTTGGTATATCTATATGGTATTTAGATATGCTGAATCCACATACGACGTTGGAACGTTGGGAGCCACAGAAGGTATAGGTAAGGCAGAGAGTGTTGATGGTGGAAGAGAAAGAGTAAACTTCAAGAGTTTGACATCGAACGAGGTGATAAATCTATGGTATTCTGGTTCGGGAAGGACCATGTCGGGGAGGATATTGGTTTTTATCTTATTTCTATAGAAATGCTCAAGCTCATCGGGGTATATGTATAGTAGGTAGAGTGTATTTATAGATGGTTTGCCATGAAGTTGATGTTGATGTGTTCGGTTTATCGCTTACTCATCTCTTTCAACCACGACACAAGACCATATATGTATACCAACCTTTATTGATAAAGAAAGTGAAGAGCTTCAAAATACACATATTCTCTGTATAAATGGATAGTAGTTACCTGGGTTTTGGTAATCACTTAAAAAGAGGTTAGGAAATTTAGACCAAATTTTTTTCCCAAAGAGAAAGTATTCAATTCATGTGTTTGTTGTTCAAAATCTATATATGAAAGCAAAATAAATACGGAAGCTTAAAATTTGTTTATCGGATCACAGGATTTTTCAAATGGGATGGTGGGTCGTGTTTAATCTATATGGGAGAAAACATTTAGGTAGATGTTTTTAAGCAGAATTTTGAAGAGCTAGCATTAAAATGAGGAGAAAATGCAGGCCCTCTTAATGTTGAATTGTTTAATTTTGTTGTTGTAACCGTTTCCAAATATATATATAAAAAGGTGCTCGAAAAGGGGCTGGATTTTTCTAATACTTCTTTTCTAAGAGCATATTTTCGGTTGCCCTACTTATAATAGAAAATAAAATCGTTATAGCCTGTATTGAAAAATTAATATGAAGGTTTGTTTATGTATTTGAGAAAAGTAGGTGTGACAATGGGCGGACTCTTCTAAAACTACTTCAAAATTTGGTTTTAGAAGAAGCTTCGAACATTATACAGAAGTTCTTTTAACACTATCTTTCCATGTATAATACCAAAACTTAACACTATATCTTTTTTGTAAGATCCTACCACTTTAAACTCGGAATCTACCATTACCACCTTTTACCCGTCACTAATAATGGGCATAATGGTTTGGATACGTTAGGGACTTGAAATTCAAATCATGTTTTGGGTGTCAAAAAAATCCTTCCAATTTAGGCAATTTTGACTGAAAAGTTAGGCAAGAAAAATCTCCCTCAAAATAACTAACCAGCCCTTATCAGCTGTAATTTTTAATTACCTCAAAATAAAGTTTCACTCTATTATCCTTCTATTAAAAATAAAAGGCTGTAGAAATAAACATTATGATTGTTTGGGAATAATATCTAGAGACAAAGTGAATGATGGATCATCGTAGCTTTCTTTCGAGTTGGTTGTGTTACAACTTACATAGACAAACTAGCCATTTCAGACAACCAGCTCTTTCAGGACAGCAAACGACGCCATATTTCTTGCCGCTCTTTTGACATTTCTCTTCAGTAAGTTTTGCCATTTTATGATGGAAATTTATACGAGCCAACAACGAGTCAAAATTATTAAAATTTACTACCGAAATTCGGTGTCAGTGGCCTCAACGTTAAGAGCGCTACGTCCAATTTATGGTCGTCATAATCGTCCTAGCAGATCAGCAATTGAGCGTCTAGTGAAAAAAAATTGAATCCACAGGCACAGTATAAAATGTTCCCGTGCCAGTGAGACAAAGAAGTGCCCGTAGTGTTGAGAATATTGCTGCCGCTGAGGCTTCAGTTGCAGAAAGTCCAAATGTGTCTCTTACACGTCGTTGGGCATCTCTGTGACGTCGTTGTGGTGAATTATGCGAAAAAATCTTGGCCTACATCCTTACAAGATTAAATTGACGCAAGAACCGAAGCCGCTTTACCACCAGAAGCTTCGTTTGTTCGTGAATTGGGCTGAGCAACAGCTTGAAAATGATTCGGATTTTTATCGAAAAATCATCTTCAGTGATGAGGCTCATTTCTGGCTGAATGACTTGGTCAATAAACAAAATATACGGTATGGGCCAGGCAGCAATCCACACGTACTCCATGAGTCATCATTGCATCACGAAAAAAATACGGTTTGGTGTGGTTTATGGGCCGGCAGCGGCGTCATTGGGCCGTACTTCCGTGATATTAAAATTCAATATGATTATTTTTTAAAGCTGTTCGACTGAAGATTTTGAGTCGTTATTGAAAAACTAATTTTCAAACTCAAAATGTTGAAACAAAATGCAAATTTTCCTTATTTTAATCAGTTTTCATATCAGAGTCGTTTTTAAACTCCAGTTAATCTTAAACTAGGGTTTATCTAATGCTGTTTCCATAATTAATGCGGTAAGTTTCCGAAAAAATCTTATAGTATTACTTACAACGTTTAATATCTAATGCTATTAGATAGAGTCGACACCCGAATATATCGAAGTAACGGCTTATTGATTTTTAGTCAAAATCTAAAAAAAAGATGTTCAAATGTTTTTAAGTTTGTGAAAAAATTCAAAAATTAATAATGTAGGTCCTCTATTTAAGCACTTCAATAATAATTCTAATAAAAAAAAAACCGGTACAAATACTATTGTCAGATGATCGTAACACAAATTGTGCCTTTATTTATAATATTTTTAAACGAAACTAAATGTGAACTGAAAAATTATAGTAAAACTAATAACATACAATATTTCAAAAACTTCAAATTATTTTAAACTTTTTCAAATACATTTCAAATTACTTTCCTAGATGTTTAACTTATGATTTTAGTTAAATTATTAATGCTTTTACATTTGAATGGTGCAGGGGAAGAACGACACAAGTCCATTCACACCCCTCTTCCGAGAAAAACGCAATTTAAAATTTAGTTTTTCATACAAATAAGTACCTACTAAATAGTCATCTTTTTTTAAATTTTGTTTAAGAAAGAGTTAAATAAGATTTCTAAAAGAAGGATATCTCGAACAGTACTCACATAATACTAAGATACCGCATCATTAGTTTAATTTTTACACATAGTGGACATGTGCCGTTTTTCTCCTAAGCCCTTCATTTAAAAAAAGAATAAAGGCTTACCAAACCAAAGGTACCTATATTATTTTTTTTTTAAGATTGTTTGAGGTTATATGAAATATATGTGTACAAGTTTTAATCAAAATGGTTTAAACCGTTTACGAGATATTCACAGAAAAAAAGCAAAAAAAAAGAATACTTTTGCAAAAAAAAAACGGCAATGCTGTTTCTCCGTTATTCGATTTTTTAGAGAAAAACTAAAACAGTTTTGTTAAAATTACTTAATACAATACGTATATACAAATTTTAAATGAAATAGTTCGAGTCGTTTTTGAGAAAAATCGAATAACTCAAAACCGTTATATGGGAGGTATTCCTTCTAGAAGAGAAATTCAAAAACAAAACAAAAATCAAGTTTCGAAATTATGTTAAAATCAATTGTTCCAATCTTGAAGAAAATCCGTCCACGCGTTTGGGCAATGATATAGAAGGACAACCGCACAGACGAGCAGACCGACGGAATCCACTTTTTTGGACTTCGTAACGCTGGTTTTAATTAAAACCTCGACATTTTTTTCTAACACGAAACCAATACTTCCCTATGTAGGAAGAGCAAGTAAAAAAAAAAAAAAAACAAATAAAAAAAACGGCAACAATGTTTTTCCGATATCGGTTTTGTTTTAGAAAAAATAGAAATGCAGTTTTGTTGCAATCACTTTATACAATACATACACAAAGTCGTTAGAGCTGTTTTTGAGAAAAATCCAAGAACTTATTGCCGTTAAAACTCGTTTAAACGAGATTTTCACAAACAAAAACAAAAAACTATCTTTCGAAATTACTTGAAAAAAATCTTTATCAAATTTTGAAGAAAATCGTTAGAGCAGTTTTTGAGAAAAACCTAGTAATTCAAAACCGTTATATGAGAGGTTTAAAGCCTGTTTCGACTATGGAAAATCAGATGATTTCGATCAAATTTGCCAAATGCGCTTCCATATGACATAATTTCCTATACAAATTTCAAATCTGAAATGAGATAATTTCTACCCCATTTGCACGAAATTACTTCGAATTATCCTTGACACAAACCTATTTCTGCAATTTTTGCATTGTAAATTGGTCACAATTTTTTTCTGTGTAGGAGAGGAGGAAACCGAACTGTATTGAAGATGATACAAAGAAACTTATAAGAAAGCAGAGTCAGATATAGAAAACAGCAAATGAGCTGTCAAACGAAATGAGATAATTTGTAATGTAAACACTTTTGATGAAATTTACCAAATTATCTCATTTGGGTTCTAGTCGAAACAGGCTATTAGTTCGAATGGCTATAAAATTTTGGTATACAAGAAAAATAAATAAGATTTCATGTGTCCATCTAGATGTGAGTTTTGGTTTTAACTTATTAAACTCACCACATAATGTATCTTATCACACACCTTTAATTTCTACCACATCATCACCTTCAGTTGGTGACGTTGACATTTTCCCATCCACTCTTCTCCAGCAGAAAAACAACAACAAAACAAAAAATCTGGAAACGTCAACAAAATTTTATCTGTCAAACAAATCAAAAAAAAAAAAACACGAAAAAGAGAGAAAATACTGAAAATACAAATAAAAAAAAAAGAAAACCCCTCTTTTTAATCTTCTTCTTTGCATTGCAGTTCTCTGCTGAAATAAAATCCCGGATTGATTTAATTTCATACGCCAACGCATTGTCGGTTCCAGAATCCTCTGTCTTCCAAGTGAGTGATTCCCTTTTGTTAACTCATCGGAATCCCGAACCACCTAGAAGAAAACAGTGAAGCCCTTAATTCACCAATCAATCCCCATAGAGAAATAAAACAAATCCACTCTACACTTTCATAGTCGTTGTCGCGTTCTCGTTGTTGTCTTCTCCATTGATAACTCTGTGAGAGTTTAGTTGTACACGTCACTAGATTTCTTCTTCCACTTCTACTTTAATCCAACCAACGAACGAACGTTTTGTGGTGATTTGATAGTTTCAGTTTTAGTCTTGGATTGATTTCGTAGTGAGCGAGCGACGGCAAGATGGCAATTAAACCAGGAATGGGACGAAAGTCTTCCAACAAGAATCCACCAATTCTTAGCCATGAATTTGTTATCCAGAATCATGCAGATATTATTTCCTGCGTGGCCATGGTATTCGTTGTGGGCTTAATGGACGAGGTAAGTGTTTCAGCATCCGGATGCAAATTGAAGTACCTACTTTTTTGCCACGTATCCTCTGTGTACGTTCCAAACTAGCCTTAACCTCAATCACTATGATGGACTACGACGAAAGAAATGCCGAAAACCTTCATTTAGTGGCACCTTCTCTCGTGGTTGTTCATCGATGATAAAAAAAATCATGAATTTGGTGAAAGTTGTAATGACTTGGAATGTGGCAGGCTTGTGTTTTATGTTTCACTTTTATTGATGTTTTTTTTTTTTTTTGTTCTCATGAAGACCACGGCGAAGTTCGCCAGCCCGTTTGTATCATTGCATCACAATGTGAGTGGCGAGGATCCAAGCCATGAGTTCCCAACGTAAGTTCTCTTATTTCTTCAGAAAAGAAGCTTCTCAAATTACATTTTTACATTTTTTTTTTTTACTTTAGAGGAAAGCCATACACTTATGCTGCTGGAGTCAAGGATCAATGTGCTATTTTCTTCTATACCCTGACCTGCATCATTATGCATGCAATTCTTCAGGAATTCGTTTTGGATGTGAGTAAAGCTACTATTTTTGCATAATGAACATTTTCATAATTATTTAGAAAGATTTTAATCGCATTCTGTCTCCATGCTCTTCTCTCAAGGTCACAGGTTTGATTTTTATTTAGTTGTTGACAAGGTGATGGTGTGTACACAGTTGCTTCCATTGTTTATAGATCTTTCCCTTTTGCGTTTTTAGAAATTTCATTAATGTAAATCGGAAACTTGAAATAAATTCACTTTTTTGGTTCTGTCCGGCACCGGTTTAGCCTGTTCGCTGGTGCGTCGCTGAGGAAGTTTCGATTTTATTAAATTATTTTAATAAGTAGGTACCAATAACAGGTCTTTTATTCATTTCTTCATTCATTTGAAATGTAAACTGCTGATTTTGAAAATAAATTTACAAAATAAGTATAGAAGCCCGAAAAAGTCTTAAGAAATGATTATCAAATGGTTACATCTGCCCTCCGAGTGTAGAACCAACAGAATTGAATTTGTTTACTTATTATTAAAAAGATGCGTCGAAGCCAAATTGACTACTGACCTTCGGACAGTATTCTTCGGTGCACAAAATATTATCTGTTGCTGCTTTTGGCTCAGATCAGATTTAAATTTCAAAGATTTTACAAGTGCAACGTGCATTTTCCGAAACAAAAGAAAATCTTTTCAACATACAATCGAATTTCATGACACTTTTTTGTCTCAACCATTCGATTAACGACATAACAGAAAATAGCATCCTATTGTAATCAAAAGCAATATTTTCTTACAATATGTACACTTTTTAAATCTTGATTTAATAACATTAAAACAACTCATAATGACTAAAAGGACTTCAAAAAGCGCCATTCAAAAATTAGCAGTGATCTGTTTGAGCGCGATAACCTATGAATTAAATAAAAGTTTTATTGAGGATAATATGGACAATTACTGAGTATTTAGTAATATATGCTTGCATGGCATTTTGTAAGGTTATATCAGTCCCCAAACTTTGCTTCCT
This sequence comes from Meliscaeva auricollis, assembly GCA_948107695.1. NCBI lineage: Eukaryota > Metazoa > Arthropoda > Insecta > Diptera > Syrphidae > Meliscaeva > Meliscaeva auricollis. The sequence goes on along the minus strand of OX403619.1, from coordinate 32,415,492 downwards.
GAAGTCAAGAAGTAGTTGGGACCTTTTGGTTGGAATGTATTTTAATGACTGCTCTACTACGGCCCACAACTAGTTGTTATTTTTTTTTTTGTTTTTACTCTAAGCTTCTTTTTTATATTTCAGCATACAGATTCTCAATAAAATTCAGATCGGAAAATTGTGCAGGTCCCTCCAAGACCTCAATGTTTCGGTCTAAAAACCACTATTTAATTCGATTCTACAAAAAAAGCGTTCGGATTCGCAATATCCCATTTTTTTAATTCCACAACAAATAAAAAATTAAAAGCTCTAGTCATGCCAACTTCTTCTATTTAGAAGATTTGAAGTGCTTGAATTGGTATTAGATTTTTCGTTTGGGTGGAATCTACAGTCAAATTTAACTTTCGAATAGATCCGAAAGTAGCATCGAGTTACATAGTAAGGCTCCTGCTTAGCTGTTTGGCAGGTGCGAAAACGTCTTCGGCACTATAAATCATGATGTTTGCAAAATTGGAGTGTAGTAATGGTGGTACAATAAACCTTTAGTACAACATATTGGACCAACACCATAGTATAAAAAGCATCACCAAATCCTGATACTAATTCCACCAAGTGTTGTTGTATTTTTTTGGTGAATGTAGGATCATATTCTATTTTAAGCTTAAGCCATAGATACTGCCGAGACCCTCTGCAACTATACAAAACAGTTTTGGTTTTGTCAGTCCACATTAGGTTCCTCCAATTCTGAGTCGACTAAGGCGAATGATCTCTCGCATATTTTAACCTTTTTTCTATGTGTGTATTTTTTCGAAGTGGGACATTAGTGGACCACGAGCATTGACGTATTGTTCTCCCGGCGTCTTCTAACAGTGTGCATACGACATGATAAATTTAGCTCATCCATAATCAACGTAGCTGATAAAAGAGGATGCCTCTTAGAGTTCCTTATAACCTGCCTTGCCATTGCCGAATGCCAGGTTTTTTTCCGGACGCGTTTTTCTACCATTTATTTGTATTTAATGGCTTAACTTATTGTTGTGCTAAAACATCTTAATAGTTTTACTATTTCGGTGCCGGTTTTCCACGTTTGTCAAGTGTTTTAATTAACTAACACTTCTCTGATTGTGAACAAAATGCGAAACACCTTTGAAAAAGTTGGTTAAAATATAAAATTCTAACTTTTGTATCTAAAGTACATATTATAAACTTTCATAAAAAACATAGTTTTTAAATGCAATCCTAACAAACACTGCTATTATTTTGATCCCTTGAAATCCATCATTTTTACCAAACGTTGTGATTTCTGCTCTCTATCGAATTAATATTGAAAATTACAATTTTGGGGTCATATCAGGGGTTTTCTTTTTTCGTTTAGGACAGATTCTGAACTGTCAAAAAAAATATCGTGTTTCTTATTTTCTCAGAGCGTTCAGATTCTAAAAATTGTGTTTCTTTTTTGTTCAGAGATCGTTTAGAATTTATTCAGAGCTCGAATTACGAGCTTAGACAAAATTGATCGATCATACTGAGTAAAAGCTAAACACAGAGAACTTAAATGAAAAGTGCGAAAATAAAAATGTACAAAAAATAAAATGGGTGGATATAGGTCATAAATAACAAGTATTTTTTACGTAAAACCCAATCAATTATCAATTTTAATTTTTAAATCGCCCACGTCGTCGAAAATATAAGGCGATTTTAAAGTAAAATTGTCAATGCGCAAGCGTTTTTTTAAATAAAGCAGGTTTTGTCCCACCATTAAAAAAACTCTTATGTTGATTTAACAATCTTCGATGCACCTTGCGATGCAGTATGTTAAAATCAATCCCCGAAAACGGTCAAATCGCAAAGTTGCATGTCACAATAGACCAAACCCCGAAACGACAAACGTACTGTTTGTTGCGCCTACATTGGCAGTTTTCTCAAACATACAGTACTGTAGGTGGCACATTTTTCGGGTGATGAATGAATAAAAATCGCTTTGGTGGCTTTTTTTTCCATCAAACCAAAACATGAATTCGTCGAGGTTTGGTTGTTTGTGAAATGTCATTTCGCGATTTTGTCGTTTTTGTAGGCTAATGCCCGTTTTCGCGGTTTGCTCCTAGGCTAAAGGAAACAAATTGAAAAAAATTCCATTCAGGGGATTTGGCTGAATTAGTATAAAATCATTGTAGAGTCTTGAAATCTTGCACAATAATTGATTAAGCTGTAGTTGCCAGCTAAATTAAAACTTCATTTTGTTGTTATTCTTCGTTCTACGAAGTTCCCCATAAGCTGTTTAATTAAAAGTTTTTCTATTATAAACAAACTGAACTAACTTTTTATTTCAACTAAACCCCCTTAAAATAATTAATTTAAGTCGTTTTCTAATATGTAATTCGAAAACACCACTTTTATTTGGGAGTGACGATGAACGTTTTCAATTCGTTCATTGCCTTAAATAAATTTAAATATAGTTACTGAGTATTTGCAACTAATGAGAATATTTTTAGTTTTTATTATTCTAAATTCATTTCGCAAATAACATCTGTTTTGAAAAAAACTCGAGAAGCAAACAACGTCTTAATTGAACTTAGTTGTTGTCTTGCAAAAATGTGTTTGCAGGGTGCCTTTTTGAAATCTTTTTTCTTCGCAAAAATATGTTGAACTTTTTTTCTTACACTAAAACAAAAAACACCCATAAAGATTAACAGCCATATTATTGACTATTTTCAAAACATGTTTTCATCAAAAAAGTTAAAAGAAGCAGATTTTCCACAATTTAGCCATCGTATTGTAGAGTTTGGTTGTCCAAGACTCCGACTATTCCAACTACAGAAGGTCGATTCCATTATCGCGATTGCAACATTTACTCATTTACTGCATATTTCAAATAGATTATTTATTTATTTATTTGTTTAATATGCTACATATTGTAGGACATTGTCCCATGTTTATATGTTTAGTTTATACAAATGAGAAAATTAGAATGTTATAAACGAAGTTAAAAATAAAAAAAAAATATAATAACAAAAACTTAAATCAATAAAAAAATATAAATTTGAAAGAATATCCATTATTGCACAAAATCACAAATGGCTACCCTTGTAAACCATTTTTAATATTATCTGTACATAATTTGAAAGATATCATATGAATTTCAAGCCATGGAATTATAATGCTTTATTGTAAACTTAAGCTCATAAAAGTTATTTTATTATTAAATTTAGATGTTCTTTTAAATATTTGCATCCAAGAAATATACAAATAATGTCATTTAAAAATTGATTATAAATTGTCTCCAGCGGAATCGTCCAAAATTTGGTTTGCAACTTATATTGAAATAAGTCAACGTAACATGTTTGTTCGTCCTTTAAATGTCAATTTGCTGATACCCAATTTAAACTTATGAAAATAAGCTATGAACTATATCTAAACTTGAATAGTATTTCACAACAAAAACGCAAGTGTTAAAAGACATCCAATTGCTCCTATAAAAACAACAGTTCTCACTAAGTCTGGAACAAAAAGTGAGATATAAAAGGATACCAAGTTCGTAGTTCCCTTAAATTTCTTTTATTTTATTATTGTTGTTTGTCAATTTTTCTTTGTAAATAGTACATACATTTGGAAAATTGTTTAAAAACTATCCAAGCTATAGATTATAGGTAACTGAAAGTGTTCCATAATTTTAATGATCTGTCAGTGAGTTATTATGGCAACTTTAGCAAAAAGTTACATTTCGGTTTGTATGTTTTAGGATAGTTGTTTTGAGCTGGCGAGAAATGAATTTAACAAATTAAGGTTAGTTTAAATGTTGGGTCTTCCATTTGATTTTTGTTCTGCAATTTGTCTGCTGAGTTTTCATAAGCACTTGGTTGTCTTTGTGAAGGCCAACAAATAATTTTGTTTCGCATTAGCAGCGTAGGTCCTAAGATTAAAAGCAATTACTGGCTTCCCAGTCGTGTCCTTTATTTGTTTTGCGATTTGATACATTTGCATAAAATTATTTCGAAAGTTTTCCTTTAACTTTTTTCATCTCGCAATTTTCAATTGGTATTGTAATTCATTCGCACATTGTTATTTTGCATGAAACTGGGAAAACAACTCGGTTTTAATAAGGTGATGAACTGTGAGCACTCTCAAACAAGTTACATATTTCTGATGTTAAAATAGTATATTTAAATTGCAACTCAAAATCATGAAACTTTTTTTAACATAAAATCTGTCTTTTATATTAAATTCACAATTTTAATCAACAGTTTAAAGACTTAACAAAAATTAATTCAACATTTTAAATTTAATTCATATTACAGAAAATCTCCAAGAAACTACACCTCTCTAAATTCAAGTTGTCTCTGTTCAACGAGTCCGGCCAGCTTGTGGTATTTTACATTCTTTCTTTCTTGTGTGGTGCCGATGTAATTCTTCGTGAAGGATACTTTAGTAAATTCTCACTTCTGTGGGAGGACTTCCCCAATCATCCAATGATTTTCTTGCACAAATTCTTCTTCATTGTACAAATGGCATACTACTTGCACATGCTTCCTGAGTTATATTTCCAAAAAGTCAAGAAGGAAGACCAACAGCCAAAGATTATTCATGCAATTACCGGATTTTCTATTATCTGTTTGGCTTATACTTTTGGGTAAGTTCAAATATTTCTTTCATTCTTTTTTAGAGACCAAAAAATAATATTAATTGTATTTTTCCTTCTTTTAGTTTCCAAAGAATCACTCTTGTTCTACTAACTCTGCACTATTTGAGTGAAATCATTGCTCACATCTTCCAATTGATTGGAGTTTTCGACCGTGACGAGAAATATGCCAGCATTCGCATCGTCAACAGTGTGTTCTTTGTAATGGTACGCTTCGCTACAATGGTCATTGCTGTCCTTACCCTCTATTACGGTGTGGCTAATACTGAACAGTCGACACGTGGATTTATGGCTCTTATCGGAGTAATCATTCTTCAAGGTTACCTGATCTTCTCCTTCATAACTGAGCAATTGCGTGCCAAGCGCGAACGTCAACGAGAAGCTAAACAACAATCACAGGCCAAGAAAAACAAGGCTATCAAGGATAGAGTCAAGAAGAAGAAGGAAAGCGACCTCCCAGAAGCTGATCAGTCACCCAGTCCATCACACAGTGGCAAAAGTAAAGTTAAATAAATTAACATCTCTAGCTTGCTTGCCATTATCCATCTAAATAAAATACACACACTTCCATGCGTATGTTGAGAATTCTAGAAAAAAAAATCAAAAAAAAAAACATCCAGCGTGATCCCTCTTCAAAGTCTTTAGAGTCAAGTTTTATGTGTTGTTGTGCCTGGAGTACAACAATTCCGTTTATTATTGTCCATTAAATGGATTGAGTTCTGTTTATTTAATCTTTTTTCCAATTTAGAGTGAAAGGGATCCCGTGTGTGTGTGTTGAAGAAGAATTCTTATTTTATTTTTTTCTATTCTTTTTTTATTTCGTGTATATTTAAGCAACTTACTTCGTCCTTTCTTATAATTTCGTTTTCTTTAATGTATACTTTTTTTTTTTTAACTAAACAATCAATTTATAAAATTTTTGCGAATGCTTGAGTAATGAAAAAGCTAAGAACGCAACAAGACTTTATAGTGAAAATGCACTTAGAGGTTAATGAAATGATTTTTTTTCTCCAGAAAATGCAAACTATTTTGTACAAAAAAAAAAAAAAAAACAAAAATTAAATAAATAAGAAACAAGTGAAACTTTTTTTATGAAAAATTCAAAACAAACAAAAAAACACAAAACACATACAAAGTTATGATGAAATAAAAATACAGAAAAAAGTGAAAAATACCTATTGTTTCATTGGTTCTGAATTGAATGCACAAGCTTCTTATTTTTAGCAAAAATATAAAATAATTAACTAGTTTAGCGGCTACAAGATGTATCTTTAAATTCTTGAACTGGTAAGCTTCTTTAAATTCTTGCTTGTTATTTTTTTTTGTTTGATATTAACTTACGAAACTCTTATTGACAAACTTTTGTGATTGTTACTTAATATTTTTTTTTTTTGTTTTATTTATAAGTAAACTGGTTTTGTTTAACAACCACTTTAATATGTTTGTAGTTAATAATGTGCTAATTTTTAGTGGTCTGTAGTGTGAGTAGGTATTATTTAATATAAATTAACGTCAATAGGGGGAATTTTGTTTGTCACAATGATGAGGTTGACGTTTATTGTTTTTTTTTTTGCCGATTTAAGTCTTTTTAACATGAATACCTCAAAACATTGAACAATGAATTGAAATTGTATTTACGAGTCGATAGAAAGTACAAACCGGCTGAACTTTGAAATTTTAATTTTGATATTTTTTTTCAAATGTTCGTATTATGGTATCACGATCACGAACATTTTTGGAATCTCTTGCAACTATTAATGACTCATAATATACAAAACATCCCCTTCCGTACAATTATATAATCTGTAAACACTTTTTAAGCGCCATTTATGGCTTTCGCTAGAAACTTAACTAAATGGATTCTTGTAAATGGTAAATTTAGCTTTATTCCAAGCTGGAATGAGCTTGGAAGCCATGGATTTTCAAGATTTAAAATGCAACACTACACTTCGGCTACAAAAGCCTTGATGCTACAGCGAGCTTAAAATGTTTACCATCTCTGACTATTGCACCTCATTTCAAACTTGTTGCCTTTAAAAATGTATCTATAACTCTCAGGGGTCCCTAAAATAACTTTATACAACAGTGTGGCCTTTTCTTGCGAGCTATGAAATGGATGAATTAAACATGTCCCTGGGAATTTGACCCATTTCGTCCTTAGACCTCAAATTTCTCTTAACAAATACTGCTGACTTAATGACTATGGTCATTTAAATGAAAAATACCATTCATTTATTTTTTAAATGTGTTATTTTTTTTTCAAAATCCACTTTTTAAAAGTGCTAAGTACGGAATACCGTAATTTTTGAAAATTAAAAAGGGTTTTTTTTTTTCAACGAGAGTTAAAAAGAAAAACAAATACGTTTTTTTTTTGATAGAAGAGCATATAATCTACAACTTGCCCCAACACAATAATTTTCGATAGGACTCACCGTTTAAAAGTAATAGGTAAAAATCCGTAACTTTTTCGACATTAAACCTTGAATAACTTTCTATGCATACATGGGACTTTTAGGGACTTTTGACCATGTTTCAATACTCTGTACCAATTTTTAGGTCTATGCGAATTATTTATGGGTTTCCATTTTTGTATGTCTATTTTATTTGGACTATTAATTCTCCTGAGCCCTGCCATGCACTCAATTCAGTTCATAATTCCTACAATAAGTTTGACCTTCAATTTGTATGTAATAGTAAGTTTGTCAAGGAAGACGATCCACCAGAAGTAGTCAATTTATGTATAAAATTATTGCAGCTACCCTGCAATCATTTAAATGTTAAGTCAAGTTGAAAATTCACGATCTACAATTTGATGTCCATTTTGTAGGATACTAATTTTGAAAATTGTTTTATTTTTTTTAAATTGCGCTTTATTTTTTATTTGAGATGCGAAATCGTATAAATATTTTGAAACACTCAAAGTGTGAAATAATTTCACATCAGAAAATGAATGTTATTTCCCACCAGTGGTGAAGTTCACACTTATCGGGAATGTAATTCCGGAGAAAGGTGGCTCCCTTTTCACTTTTCCGTTATTCTTTATATCATAGGAACAAATTACAAGCAAAACGAAATTAATAAAAAAAATTCCATTAATAACCCTTTTCCCGTTTCCCATGTGAAGTTATTTTTCAGTGAAGTTATTTCCCTGCACCAAAAACTAAAGAGAGAGCATTATTTAAAACGATATCGTCCTGTCGTTTTTATTTAACGTTATTTGGGCCCAGATTATGAAACTGAAAATGTATAGAAAGTTTTAGCCAAAGTAATAGTAATTGTAGTTTCTATTAAGCTATGAAGCTAAAATAGCTTTATAAATCCTGTTAGCGCTAAATACGAACTTGTGTCTTGTGTTAAAAGGTAAATCGGAATGGTGACCGATCGATTTAAAAATGCAAAAATTGTGAAAACAAAAATAAATTATGGAAGGAGGAGGGTGCAAAATACTGGTTCAAAGTCGATTTTTTCGAAAAAAGGGCAATAATTTAAAAAAAACCGTTTAGATTCCAGATGAAAAAGTCAATACATTCTGGTCGGGCATAACTAAAGCTTGCACAATTTCCAGTTTGGAGAATTACTGGATTTTTCAAAACTCAAAACCAATAGATAACACATAGAAAATACAATCTTTTGCCTGTGCGTACGACCTTTAATAAATTCAATTTACTGATTACATTAATGGAATTTACTTTGAGCTTTCTGAAAAATTAATGCAATTTAAAATTAAAAAGATTTTAATCATTAATTTTACACTATTTAAATAGTCATTTCAATTAATGGAAGACAAAACGAATGGTGAATGCATTAAGTTTAGTCAAAGAAATGCAATCATTCAATTAAAACAACGGCGATTTTTTTCTATATATCATGTATTAATACTTACACATATGTAAGTCCTGATTCTAAAATATTTGAATGAACAGTTTTTATTTCGTATATGGAGAGAAACGCCAATAAGTTAGCAAATCAAGAGAAATTAACAAAAAAATTAAAGCTAATGTTATTTTTGACGTCACACCTATTTTAAGGTGATTTTTGAAACATTGCATGTACGAATTTAAAAAAATATAAAAAAAACTGTCACCATCAGTTTTCTAATTTTTAAGATTTAATGTGAAAATAAGAAAAAAATAAAACAGGAATCTTACCCATTCGCATCAACTCGAGGACGATTATGCGATACGCCGATAATAATATAATTCGCGATAGTAGAAAAAAATCCAGGTAAAGAAAATATTTCCAGGAAATTTTCAAGCTGAAATTTCCCGATTGGACCCTATATCCAATATAATATATCCGGTGCCTCTATACGACCAGTGTCGCGAAAATTTTAGTGAGAAATTACATCATCCAAACTCAACTGCTAAGCAATATGCATAATGCAATGGGTTCCATTATTTATAAACCGTATCACGGGAGCGTTGCTCCAGTGGGCAATAAACTGTCTGATAGAAGTTGTATGGGGTTCTACAATTATTGGGCACTTACACTAAGATTTAAAAAATCGGGTCACTATGGCGTATACGTACTATTTTTTTTTTTTAAATCCGTGCACATGCAGACATGCTGCAGGACTAGAATTATGTGGTTGCCGCTGTAGTTTGTGGTAAAGTTAAAATGTACAAAAATGTAGTAATGGTGCAGCTGAAGAAAAAGTTCTTAACTTCTACAACAACGCTTTTTATTGCTACAGCTTCAAATTTGTAGCACTTTTATGCTATTTTCATACTTAGCGTAAAGTAAGTAAAACAAAATTACCATTACATATAGCCTTTTTTACAGGACAAGTATTAGTTTCGTCTCAAAAAAAAGTTTAACGTTTTAATCAAACCAACATTACGGTGTTGGAGAGTTCTAAAAAAGTGGTTTTCGTCATGCCGTTCGTCTGTCTGTGTGTCTGTTCGGCTGAGCATCCATCTGTACACATTTCCACTATTCAAACGCGTGGGCGGATTTTCTTCAAATTTGGTACGGATGATTTAAACGTAATTTCGAAAGTTGTTTTTTTTTTTGTTTTTGAATATCTCGCCTAGAACGAATACCTCCCATTTACCGGTTTTTACTTTTGAGTTATTGGATTTTTCTCGAAAACGGCTTTTACGGTTTTGCTTTAAATGTGTGTATGTACTGTGTTCTGTAGTTTCAACAGCGTTGACGTTGCCAAACAAATATTTTTTTTTAGCTTTTTGTGAATATCTCGTGAACGGTTGAAGTGATTTTGATTAAAACTTGTGCACTTATATTTCATATAACCTTAAGCAATCTTATAAAATTAAAAAAAAAAATAATTTAATCAAAGAAATAAAAAAAAAGTAAAAATAAAAATTATTCTTGTAAATACATAATATAGCTTAACCATAACGATATATTTTGTACATTTCTAACATAATAACCTATTTATTCATTGTAAACTTTATATTTATAAGAGGCTTTAACGTCTACAGCAAGTTTGACTTCAAGAGCAAGTACGTGAGAACCAGTCGTGCATTTTATTTATTTCCGGTTTCAGAGCATAAAGTGGACTTTTCGCCACCGTTTCAGGACTATCCAATGTTTACCGGACACCCTGTATATTGCTGATACATATACATACGTGGCTGAAATTTCAGAATAATATTTTTGAGTCCAGTATTGCGTTGTTCCTGCAAATCTATCTTAGCAAACACTAAGCCTAAAAACTTTTAAGATTAGTATATTGCGATACCTAAACTTAACATTTGATAAAGTTATGGGCATACATTCAGAATAAAAAAAAATACCTCATCCTTTTTCGGGTGCACAATTTCCTTTCTTTTGTTTAGTTCTAATGCATAGAACCAGGAGGTAATCATTTTCTTTTAAACAAATAACGTCAGGAACTTCAACATTAATTTTATATGCATTGGGCCCTATCGTGAATCTCCAGGGGAATTTTGTTGCCTTTTAAATATTTTTTCCCCCGATTTTTTTTTTTAGCGATCGTGAATCTTCACTGGAATTATTTTCCAGCGAACAACAAATTGTATGAAATATCTATTTCAGCTGGACAAATTAAAAAAAAAAAATTAAAAGTTTTAAAGTTTTATAGGCAGTTAAAAGTTAAAAATTGTTATAAAGTAATGTTAGTCTTATTTTTTCAACACTATTAATACAATTACCTAAAGTTTCATTTTAAAGTGTTAAGTGCTGCATTCAACTAAAACTGAGAACTCTTCGCCACTAGTTGTGATATGCCAAAAAATTGTTTTTAACAACTGTGCATTCCTTTAACATTTTTCAATATAAATTCATTCTACGCCTTTTATGAAGAAACAGAAAAAAAATAAAATTAAAGGTAATACAGTATTAAGTTAAAAATTTTATCATGCGCTAACTCTATCAGAATCTTCATTTCACTCTTACCTTAGCCATTTCAATCAAAGCTAGAATCATCCTCACATAACTTTGGTATAAAAGATATACCCATCCATTTGGGCAGGTTAGTCTTAACCCGATCGTCCGTCGCGTCGTATAGAACTTTTATCGTGAAGAAACTCGTATATACACCTTTTCGAATCTAAGTTATTTTTAGATACCATATAACTACTTAAAAAACCGCAATCATGAAAATCACCTGTTTAGTTTTGTGTTTTCTGGGACTAGCCGCTTTAGCTAGTGCAGGTAATATTGATACATCAAATAATATAAAAAATAATTTGCGTCATCATAGTGTAACCATATTTTGTGATAAACAAAAAAAAAAGCTAAGTTTATCTTTACTTCGTGACCGCGGCTTAAAGTTCTTAGAAGAAAATTTTAATTGAAGTATTAAAGTGGCTTTTTCCGATGCATTCCAACGGATGCAAGATCAAATCCAATCATCATCATGAGTCATGTGTGTGCAAATATTATAATGATCGTTCAATGATCTTTGCTTGAGGCGTGCCTCGAATGAGGAAGTGTCTGACCCTCATTTGCCACAACAATGAATCTTCTCCATTGCCAATGTTGTTGGTTTTGTGATTTACAACAAAATAACCGAAGTGTACGTGTCTTATTAGTCATTCTAGATATTCAATACACGTTCTGAGAATAAGAATACAAAAAAGAAACAAATAGGTATTTTGCCTTTCTAATGGAAATTTAAATTCGCGATAATCAATGTTCGTATGTCCATACGGGTATCTGTGAGAAAGCATCTAGAAGATGTAGATTTAGGTTAAAAACTTGCTCAGAAGGTTCTGTCATTTTGTGGCTTAAATGGACAAACAAAAAAAAAGAATTTCCCCGAAAAACAAGTTTTGAACTTAAAGTAATTATAAGCCGGTTTTTGTTTTTATTTTTATATCTTAAGCTTCTTTTCGCTCCAAACTCATTATATTCAAGATAAAAATTTGCCTAATTACTTTCACGTTGATGATGCCAAATAAATTCTCATCTCCGTTATACCTACAGCTAACGATGGTTTTAATTAAAAATAATTACCTCATTTGTTTATCTATTTCCTGGTAAATGCTATAACGTCATTTTCTTCTTTCAGTTGATTCTGGGTTCTTTGTTCCTAAAGCTTTTTACAAATTAGATGCTGAGGGTCATAAATCAAATGTCCATCAAATCAATCCACATGTATGTATGACTTCATCATTTATATTAAATATTTTACTAACAAAAAACAAAACTATTTTTATATTTTTATTTTTTTGAAACACACTTTAGCAAGCCAATATCCTGAGACGTCTAAGGAGACAAAGTAGTAGTAGTAGTAGTAGTAGTGTCTCATCATTTTCATCCAATGGTGGTCCAACTTACTATGAAACACACCAAGTAGTCAAACAGTCTGCACCTTCGTAAGTTTTAATGTTATTTTTATTTTGTTAAATAAATAATATTTATTAACAATTTTGATTTTTTTTTTTACAGTTTCCAAAGTCGTTTTGGTGGTGATTATGATGATGATGATGTGGGTATTACTGGACATGCTGTACATACAACAGGTGTTATTCAAAATGGTCGTGTTGTGTACGAAGATGTTAAACACCAAAAATTGTAAAACCATTTTGAATGCTTGAGGATTTTTTAAATTTATTAATAAAAGAAAAACAATTTTTGTGTAATGAATCTATAAATTCGTAAGCTCGTAGATGTTTACAGCTGTAAAGTTTTTGGTGAAGCATTTTTTTTAGTAAAATTTAACACTCATTTTTGGTAATAAAATTTTCTAAGAAATTGGAATATTATAATAAAAAAATGATTATTGCTAAGGTAAATCGTCCCGTTTTAGCTTGAACCTCGTAACTACATTTTCTTAAAAGATTTTGCTTAACATTAAACATCGCTGGAAAACTATGAGTAAGGAATATGAAAAAGTATAAATGGTCAAATAACCTCAATTGATATGCTTTACAGTTAATTCAGTTTCTTTTTATTTAATCCAATTATTCAATTTCGAGGAAAACTAAAATTCTTAAAAAAACTAAACAAAATTTGATTTGTAGATACGTGGTTCACGCAGAAACGGGACGAAATACTAAATAGCCTTCGGATATACAAAAAAAAGTACAAGACAGGGGTAGATTAACATAAGGAGCTAGAGTGGACTGCAGCCCATAGCGGCAAATTTTGAGGGGCGGCAAAATCTGTGCATATGTTTTATTATTTAGATATAAAAACATTTAATTGTTTTTAGGACTTGTACTATTTTGGCCGTTTTGGAATACAGTTCTAGTTTCAATACTTTGTCCACTAGGATTTGTTGTTCATACCTTGACATACTACCTATCAACTTGTGAAGAAAATGTTTAAGAATTCGGTCCTATTACAACTTAATTCAACCCCAAAGTCCCTTAGCGTTAGAAATTATGATTTCCGTATGGCCCTTACTATTTCTTTAAGATTGTAAAAAAATTCTCAAGCTCATTGAGGTTACAGAAGGGTTTGTACTGGCTATGCTGCCGTCTGAAATTTTTGTTTTTCCTTGATACTTTTTGAGTTTTTCTGGGGAACTTATCTACTTAAAAGCGACTTTAAACTCTTTGTTGCCATCTGTTGCACAAAAATATAGATAAATTGAATCGTATTATGTTAAGATAACGTTCCTTGTTCATTATTCTCTCGAATTGTATCGAACGTAAAAACGGGTTTCTTCCTGTTAACAACACTTAGTTATCAACGCATTCAAAAAAGTGAAAATATTTCCGTGATTTTAAAATGTTTTTTTTTTCTACATGTTGATTTACTAACTAACATATATAATTATTCGACAAAAAGCTAAGGCGTGTAACAGGAACCAAAAAAAAATATGGGGGAGAGGTTGTACTTGAAACTTGATTCAATTTTGTAAAACAAATACTTTAAATAGAAAAAAATCAAAAATTATGGCAACACGTACAATACAATTACATGTTACACTTTTTTTGAAAGTTATATCCATTATATGGTAGTCTGATTATTTTGATTCAACGTCGACTGAGAATTAATTGGACGTATACGCCAAATCGTAGTTTTTAGGAAATCGAATTCAAGGGTTTGGCAGTCTGTGGCTTAAAAACCAACAGCTGGGATCATATAGTTTTGTAAGATGATTTGCATTTGGATGAAATAAATGCTATCAGAAAATCCATTAGGCTTAGGTATAGTTTTTTTTAAATAATGTTTTTGTTCAAAATGCGATTGTCGTATTTCCATCAAAAATCATCGATTGATTTTCTCATAGACATACGGCAAAAAATGAGCAGATACGGCATTTTAATATAAACTAGTTTAATACATAAATTTATATTTTTAGTTTATTTGTTGTAAAAAGAACGTCAATGGTGCTCAAAATGGGGTAATGATGATCTTGGCCCTTGACTCTGAAACACACCCTCCTTGCAAATAGTATTAATTGTTAACTTGACTGAAATCTTTTTCATTTTTCGGAATGAAGTCAATGGGTGACTGCAATGACTTCTTCAGATACATTTTATTTTATAACTTACAACCTCAAAAGATACGGACTACTACTGCAATTTTGAAAAGAAGTTGTAAAATTACTTTCGTCGCAAATATCTTGTGAACAGAAAATAATATATCAATTTTCGGCTAATTTTATTTTATACCAAATGACGTATTAAAAAACTGATAAGAATTTCAACGGCCAGGTTTTTTAATCAAAAAAACTACGATTTTTTTTAACTCCAGACAATTTGTATTCTACACAGAAAACCTTTATTATAAATTGGTAGGATTTATAAGAAAATCTTATCGAACAATTTTTTAAAGCTAAATAAATGTAATAAAATGCAAAAAATTGCTTAAAAAAGCAATTTCTTTCAAATATCTCAGGAATCAATGAAGATACATATTGATTACGGGTGAATTTTCGTAGGCACATAAACTCATTATTAAGAATTCTATTATATTTTTTTTTTATGAAAAAAAAAAATGCAAAAGGAATCTAATAAAATTTTTTGGTCGTGATTTTAGTTGTAAATACATATCTCGACTTATATAGAGTAGGGAGCAAAAAAATGCAAACAAAATGGTATGGTCTTGTCTTAGTCCAGATCTTAGCTATTTTAAGTGGAAATGACTTGAAATTTTGCATACATTTGTGGAATTTATCGTATTTATTTAAACCGAGTCGATTTTTACCGTATCTTGCTCCAAAAATATAATAATATTAAAATTAGTGCAAAAGGTACGTTTGGAGCCGAGCAAAAAACATGCAAGCAAGTGAAAAACTTTAAAAATTAAAGGTTAATTTCATTTCTTTTAACAAAATATTGTATTTATAGCGACTTATGTTTAGTTGTGAACAATTTACTAGCAATAACGGCATTTAACCTATTTACCTTCGAGCCAATTAAAGACACGAAATAATATGGAGAAATTTGGTGATATTCTCTTCCTATTTCTTCCATTACCTTAGTAATTTGAAAATTTCAGCTTTCTTATTTAACGGTGTACAAGCTCCCATTTATTTTCTACACGAATCAGGTCAGAAGACTGCATTAGCCACCCAAAAAAATGAAGATTATCCTCTCCTAAGAAGTTTCCTACCAGCCGTCTGGTGTTTTCTGAGCCAGGATCGTGTTGTAATTAAGTGCTTTCAGGGCTTTTGTACATCAAATGTGGATTCATATGGTTTCTGAAATATCCCTACACAAAGTGAGAAATAACCCGCGCTACTGTACATAATTTTATTCTAAATAAAATGATGTAATAACATCTGATAAGGCTTGTAACAAAATAAACTCCTTGTTTTTTTTAAGCATAAAAAAAAACTACTAAAGATTGTTGAACTCAAATACCTCAAAAACAAATGGCCTTACTTTGTTCTTCGCTTCATTTAATACTTAACACTGTCTGGGAACCGTTATATGGGGGGTATTCATTGTAATCGAGATATTCAAAAACGAAAAAAATCAACCTTGGAAATTAAAAAAAAAAGTAATCTGAACCAAATTTCTTGCAAATCCGTCAACCCGTTTTGGCTGTGGCTCTCTGTACAGATGGACGCACAGACGAACGGACGAATAGACGCACAGGCCGACGCGACGGACGGCACGACGAAAACCACTTTTTTGGACTTCTCCATCATCGTAATGTTGGTTTTGATTAGAACCTCGACTTTTTTTTACACGAAACCAATACTTGCCCTATAGAGCAAGTAAAAATCAGCAGTCTGCATTTATTGCGACCTAAAGCTCTTTATTTGTTTTGTACTACTGGTCTTAATCTATAATTATTTATTTATTTATCAAATTTATTATTTAATAACGCGATATAAAAAATAATAAGTATAAAAATAAAACAACATAAAAATTTGAAATGTAAAAATTAAAATCAAGCTAGTTTAAAATTAACAAAATGATTTATATGTGTTCAAAACTCTAATCATTATTATTGATGTTATTTAAAATCTAATAGAAAGTGTCCTTTGAAGAAATATCAGTGAAATATCAGAAAGAAAACATGGAATTGTTTTCATTTGCATACAAAAATAGGGTTAAAAAAGGCCCAAAAACAAAAACTTTATAATAATAATTTTTATTATTTTTTTTCGTTTTATGTATGACAATTTTATTCTGCTGGAGGATATATTAACTCTGTTGAAGTTTCTGGTCGGTTCGTCGGATAAGTAAATGGTATATTTGGACGAACGTAATGATATCCTAAAAAGCCATTACCATTATAATTATAACTTCCGGATATAAAAGGCAAAGCCGGCCTTTTATAGTAATATCCATCTCGTCCATAACTATTAATCGGTATAAGTTTCTTTTCAAAAGTTTCGTATTGACTTTTTAACAATGCTTGCTCCCGAAGAATATTGTCATTCACTGAAATTTCATCCACCACTGGCATCGAGTGTAAAGTTTTAACCACTAGAATTATTTGATATAAGTTGTTATTGATAATTTTATGATCTATGTGGATTTTAAAACTTACAGTTTAAAGACATTAAAAATATTGTGAAGATGAAAATGTTTACTTGCAACATAACGACCTTATTTTAATGAGTTATAACGACGATGTCTGAAGATGCAATGAACATGTCCTTTAAATATTCTTCAGGTTTTACACACTTTTTGATGCATTGTTTAGCTACAATCCACTGAAACTCAACTGAAATAAGATATACCCTCCCATATGTATTTAAGAGTTGATATGTTTTTGTTTAAACAGATAAAATATTACGATTGTTTGCGAGAGATTTTTAACGGAAATGGGTGTAATTTTTTGACTGAAATATGTACCTACCTATACAATACATACATTAAAAAAAAACTCAGGTACCTATTCAAGTGTAGATGCAAGGTCAACTCGAATAAGTGCTATGACAAATTAACAGTCGGCTATACCATTCTTTATTTTATAGGGTATGTTTGATTTGATTAACATTTTGTGCAATAGAGAAAAAGTTCATAAGCATTTGTTGCTAAATACTACATAAATATCATTTTTTCAACGTGGTCTTTTTTCTTTATTAATGTTTTAATAATTATATTAATGTTCGGTTGGTTGTTCAGAGAAATTCGTTTACTCGGAAAAATTTGTTTAAAAGTGAGGTATCAATAAAATTTCGAGCATTCAGTGTTTATAAGCAACCGACTTAGCTATTTCAAATGTAAAAAAGTTTTAGGAGTAAAATAACAAGGATATCTTTACTTGCTCCATTTTTTCGTCATTTGGCGGACACTTTTAACAAATTTAGTCTACGAATTGTTTAGTTGATAATTTGTTTCATAAACTACGCGTTTTTTAAATATTGAATTTTTGTCTAAAATAAGTTTGAAATTAGTGTTTGTTTCTATACATACAATAATTTCTTTTAGTTGCTTAAAATTCTGCGTAAATAGGAGTGAAGTTAGCGGAAGACAAAACGAAAATAATTATTTTTTTATGTCCAATTTTTAGCTTTTTTAATGCTAATTTGTTGGGTGAAAATTTATTTTGGAGTTCTTATTTCAATTTTCAGTTTAAAAACTGCACTTCCGGTTCGTTGAAGCCAATATACTTTATTTTGCCAGTAATTGAAGCCCCAAACCAAATTTTGTAGTTATACAATTTTTGAAATATTAAAATTTTGTGGTCCAAAATCTCTGAAATCAGCTTATTCCAAAACGATCATAACCCAGAACACACCAGACAGCTCGTAAGAAACTTCTTAGAAGAGGAATATCTCTATGTATGTTTTGGGATGGAAAATGAATCCTATGGCAAATAGATAGTATTCTGAGAGATTAGAAAGCTAGAACTTTCAAATTATTATGCTGATGGAAATAAAAAGGACCGAATGGGACCAAACTAATTGGTGTCTTTGATTGGCTCTAAAGTGTATAGCTTAAGTGCCGTTGTTGCCAATAAAGGGTCCTAACAGAACATTTACATGTTTGAATACAATATTTTGTTCAAAGAAATGAAAAAATCTGTTAATTTTTAAAAAGTTTTTATGTGTTTGCATTTTTTGCTCCCGTACAACCTTACCTTTTAGAACAATTTTAATATTAATAATTTTTGCAGTAGGTTTCGGTAAAAATTACTTGGTTTACAGAAATACCACCTATTACCATCTAAAATAATTTAGTTCTTTACTAAACACATGATCATACCATTTCGTTTGCATTTTTTTGCTCGCTGCTGTAGTTCTTATCATTTTTTTTATATTCACCTGCTGGGAAAATAAAATGCACGATCGCACTGTAGTTACTATAGTGCTAAGCCTTTTTAATTAAACATTTGTAAATGCAGTTTTTTTATGAATTTAACCTTAAAACGAAGTATGTAATCTTATTTCTTCTATAATGATACATTTTTAGAAAAAAAAAAATTTTAAAATAGTTAGAGAAATAAATCAAAAATGTTATAGGGATAGTCTCCAAAAAACGCCACATACCATGCTTGAAGTTAGGCTGTGGCTTCTGATACATACAGACAGACAGACGGACAGAGAGCAGACAGACAGACAGAATTATCGGACCCACTTTTTTTTCTCATTCTCTATCATCGCAAAGTCATGTTTGATTGTAATCTCAAGTAAAAATCGGAAAGCGGAGTAGATTAATGTCTGCGTTTTTTTTGTTTTTCTTTTTAGGAATATGATAAATAGGGTGCTTTTAGTTTGTTTTACTCAATTTTACTACCATCAGCAAAGCAACTTTATTTGTTAATGTTTAAAACGTAAAGTTTATTGTAGGTTTGTTAAAAAACTTGAAAGATATATCCTCAGGCTGCAGATAGTAAAATGTGAACCATCAATTGAAAACAATTCCATTATCTTATATTACAAAAATTATAAACGTCTGGTAAAACAATGTTTATGGGTACCTACTTCAAGTTGAAATATGATTAACAAATTCTTGGCACGTAAAGAATAAGGTGATATTAAATTTTAATAAACAAAAAACATGATACTACGTTGTCAAAAAGAAATATGTAGATACTAAAAATTTATATTTTGAAAGTTATCTCTCAATTTCTTGGCTTAAAGCTTTTGAATTTATTAGTTTTACTTAAAAAAAAAAGTCTACAATTGAATCCATCATTCATGCTCAGATTCAACAAGCAAAGCTTTTAGCTCTTAGAAAAACGTAATAATTTATTCTCAGATAAATGTGTACGCTGTACGAGTATATCTTTCCGGTCAAGTTTTAATATTTGCATGTTAGCTTGTAGCTTAGTAAAAAAAAATATTGTTGTATATTTGAAATGTGAAAAAATATACTTAACTTTTGGGTTCAACACCATTGTCAATTATATAGTAAGAGACCCGCTGGCTATTTAATTATGTTATGACTGTAAGACATCATGATAATATTTTGTTTGGTCTGTGATTTGTTTTTTTCTCTTGAAAAATAAATGTTTATTTTAGTCAGAAGATGCAGGAGTGGATTTAATTTTGTTTAATCTTAAGCGAAATTAATTTTGAAAATGGATTTAATGATCTCACACAATATGGCACTGATTACAAAAGTTTTCCACTATATTTCTGTTTGGGCCTTGGTAATAATTTTGAACAAAGGCAAAACACTTCTTTGTTATAAATTGGTTTCAAAATGACTAAATTTTGGTAATCATCCATATTCTATTCAGAACAAATCCTGGTTGATTGCAACCTTAGTAGGAGCTTACACTCTTACCTAAATTCAACCCTTTTTATGTGTTGAATTCAAGTGGTTGGATTTTAATATTTTTTCGACTTTTTTTTTTAAATATTGATGCTTGCATCTGATACAATAAGTAAATAGGCAGATAAGACTTTCTTTAATCCGATGTAAGGATCTATGTGCAAAAAAAGATTAACAAAGAAAGCAATCTAACCATTAACGTTCAACAGTCAAAGACGTTGGTAGTTTTTAAACTATGATGTGTTTCGTAATTTGCAATGTTTGTTTTCAACCGGTGCCTTTCATAAAACGTATTTAGTTTGTTTTTCATTATATTACTTAACATACAGCTTACATTTAATATTACAACTTTGAAGCACAAGTTCTATTGAACTATTTTGGAAGCTCGAAAGTTGAGTTATTTGCATATTTAAAATACTAAAACACTAAATTCTTTCTGTCTAAACTTTAAAATGCACATTAACAACTCTAAGTGGCTCAAACTCACGAATGAAAATAGGCACATTTACCACACTCAGCTTCATTTCTAAAAGTAAATTACATTAATCTCAAAACCAAAAAATTACTGTAACTCCTTTTCCATAACACTTAGTACTTCTTGTTATTTCTTTTCATTAATATTGTAACAAGGTTTTGCCGCCCTTTAGAATATACCGCCCTTCACTTTCTCAATATAGTTAATCCGTTGTTGGTTTATATTCGTATGTCTCTTCATTTTGAATGACATATTTTTTGGTGTTAAGTATTAAGTAAGCCAAAAGAAGCTGTGAAAAAAGTTCAACAACATTTCAAGTGAAAAATTATGAACAATCTTCTTCAAGATTTACCGACGAAAAATAAGTTATTCATTAATTTTTATAGGTAAACGCGTATTAATCCAAAATAAAAAATTCAAACCACCATCTATAGAAAAAGATACCTGTGTATGTATATATACATACATTTTGTACATACGTAGATGGGTACAGACTTAAAAAAAATATAAACAAAACATTCAATTGAATCATCAATTATTGTAAGAACGGAATAAGTCCATAATTTTCCGAAATTGACCATTTAATGGAAATGGCATTTGTAGACGTAGACACATCTGCAGAGTCGAAAAAAACGTGTAAAAATTATTTTCCCTGTCAAAATTACAAGTGGTTAGAAATTTGTGATTTTTTGTAAGAATCACAATCTAGATGGTTTAACCATGCCACAAGTTTTTTACATATAGTTGAAAAGGTCTAAGTGTCTACTTTCCAAAACAAAACAAAACTATAATGGGTAAAAAATTAACGATGCTAGATTTTTTACAATGAATAAAAGTCGAAAAAAAACGTTTTTTTGCCCGTAACTCCATATTTTGGGAGTGTTACGGAGTTTTTACATACCATTTTGTAATCAGTGCAACAAACTCTACAAAACGTGATAGGTCTCCGCCCGCGCATATTTTGAGTGTCACACAGTGTAATTATTCGGGCTGCGAAACATTGGGAGAAACATGGTCTTGTTTCTGAAATTGAAAACTATCCCAAAACATTACAAAAAAAGTTTTTTTTTGAAGTTTAAAATTCGATACATCAAAAGCTTCCCATGTTTATAGCAATTCAAATATAGAGAGTCAAAATCTTTTTTTGGCATTTTTCTCAATATTTTTGAGGATATACATATAAACAAAATATCTGTACTTAAATTGTAGATCTTTTTATTGTCTTCAAGTTTTAAATAATTTTTTTGATGGTAGAGAAATTGTAAAAAAACACGATTTTTGACACCCACCCCACTTTTTCACCCTACAACCAATAGGGACAAAGCGGGTGGCCTATTCTTGATTCTCTTAGAAAATGAAACGTTTTTTTCAAATTGTATCGCTATTTGATTATTTAAAGCAGGTTTTATAAAGAATTACACCTATTGCACCAAAAATAATAGTTAAGTAGTCGTATTACATTGGTTTTGATCTCAATAGGTTCAGCATTTGAAATAGCTTATTTTATCATTTAAATGATCATCCAAGGGCCATCAGTTCAATATTATATACCTAACCTTAAATTACAATACTGTGCACATTTTTTTTTCAATGAAGGTTGATTTTAGACATTATACACAAAAAATATATTTTGGAGGACTTTTTTCACAACAAGCTAGATGATTAATATTATACATGTTTTTCTTTTTAATTATTGTATACTCTTCTGAAACATAATCAATAATCCTAAACCACTGTAGTTATTTGGTAATCTTAATTGTGCACTTTACCAAACCATTTTTTTTTTTGCAAGGCTGATTAAATAAGTATATCAAATGGTTAAAGAATAAAATAGATGAATCAAATTTCTTATTTCTCTAAATTAATTTTTTTTGTGGTATTTTTTTATTTAGAATTTAAATGACCAAAGATCCTATCAAAACAAGCTCATATTATGTAATAACCCGAATGTTTATATTTTTAGAATTATAAAAAAAAATATAACTTAATTATTCCAGAAAATAAAATGATACTTAAATGATACCCAAAACAAAATGATTAACATCGAATTCTGAAAAAATCTACGAACAAGTTCACAACAACAACTGCCAATCAATTAGTCTCGTGTCAATTATTCCACTATAAAATACAAATTTTTTTCACATTCAATACAGTTTCATGATAAAATTGCATTAATTACCCAGCATTAATACCCCAACAATTTCATGATTTGTATTAATTTTTCTGTCAAAATATCATCTGCCACAAGATTCATATGCCAACCTCCTCTTTTACTGAGTCATAAATTAATCTGACATGAAAAGATTCAGCCGACAAAGAAACGATTCATAATGCTGTTCCACTGTATAATTTATGTTGATCGCAAAATATATCACTTAAATCTTTAAACCTTTCTTATACCCAAAATCGTCTTTCTCAAAATTTTTAAAACATGAAGATTTACTTTTGCTCTCAAACCTCTAATGGTGTCTAGGATAAATGTCAACTGGGTTGGATACCATCTTATTAAGTGATACCAAAAGAAAAACTATTAAAAAATACGTGTTTTTTTTTTTTTTTGGTTTATGAATGATAAACGTAGGTGTGATAAATTTAAGCTATAAATTAAAAAAAAAAAACAAGTTGTCAAATTTCAAGTATATATTTTTTTTGCTATAAAAAGATACCTAATTGGCTCTATTCAATAAGATACAATGGTATTATCTTTCATCACAAACCTTATTCTTACCAATTGATGCAACCTTATTCAATATACCAAGATATATATATTTAATGGTTGCAATTTTTTGTTTATTTTGCCAAACCAAAAAAGAAGTTTTTATGTCATAAAAGGGCCCGCATCTTGGCATTGCATCTGCATATCTTGCGACCGCACTGACCATCAAGACTTAAAATTATATATCTCATCCAAATATCCAAACAATTACATAAGAAATGCCTACAATACCACCCAACAGGTGGTGCTGGATAATAGGGCCGGTTATTTTTAGTGTCCAATTCACATGCAACGTGGGTAAGATTTACACAGTGGATCAATTCAAAATAAATTCAAAATAAAAAATTAAAATTTTGAATCCACTGTAGTAAAGACATACTCCATGATAGTCGGTATCAAAACCCATCTACTTACTCAGCGCAATTGGATTTCTACCAGGACAAGGACAAAATACTTTCCAGCATTTTTATTGGGGGAAATTGTAAGCAGTATTGTCTTTTCGCACTCAGGGAAATAATATATTTTTTTCGTTTGCGGCTAATGAATGTCCTTTGAATTAAATAAAAACTATTTGCTGGAAATGACAATCCCTGCAAAAGTTTTGCATAAGCAGCAACTTTATTACATTTGACTCAAATTGTAGTTCCATAACAGCAATCACAATGCAAAACAAGCCATTCGTTTTGATCTCATTTTAAAGAGTGCGCGAAACAAAAATGCTTCTCACATCTAAACACCTTTTCGTTTACTAGAAAATTCTATCATTTGCTGCAAACGCATGAAGAGTTTGCGAAGAATCTCTCCAGAAAGTTGTTTTTTTCAAAGAACTTCACTGCAAGGAAACCGGTTCAATCACAGGTGTTACGCTGATTTTTTTTTTATTATTTAGTCGTTCGCATAAATTGTATCACCGAAACGAATTTAAGAGTTTGCTGCAAACGAAGTTGAAGTTGAAAAATTACTATCCAACACACCAAAAGTCTTTTGACGCAAACGATTCGTTCTTTTATATTGTTTATTTGCATTCTACGCCAGTCATAAATTCTACAGTCCGTAGTGGAATGAAATGATACTCACTTCGTAAGCTGCAGGTCACCGGTTCAGTCACAGGTGTTACGCCAAATATTGTTTTTATTATTTGCGGAAAGTGTTTAACTCGAATTAATGTAAACAAATAATATCAATAAAATAACATACATAAATGATTTTAAAAATGATCTTTAAAAATGAAACACTCAGGACAAATGATTACAAAATTCCCGCAAAACTTAACATTTATGTTATTTGCTGATGATTTCCAAGATCAAGTCTCAGCTTTCCTAGTGCTTACGTGGTTTTGAAAATCGTCATTGAATAAGAAAATAGTTTTGTTAATTTCTTATGATTTTCCAAACGATATTACCCTCTGGGAGCATAAAAATTCCAATTTTGTTTTAATAACAACCACCCATATGATTACATTGGTCAACAAAATCTAACTTTTTTATTATCGTTGCCCAAACTTTGTTGAACTCGAATCCGAAGTCAGAATTGTCGAATAGTTTTTGAGATATTCCCGTTACAAAATCATAAGAAGAGCATTATTCAATATTCGTGAAGCCACGTTTTAAAGCGAGGTAGCCTCTTACTGCAAAAATTGTAACGAATTATGAAAGAATTAGTTTTCTTCCTTTGTATTCAGTTCAAATCCTCCTTTGATACCGCTTTTCCCCACTGAGAAATCTAAAGTTGAAGTATTTTTCATTTTCAACAAAGTTTCTTGTTGCCGAAACAAAATTATACTTTTTAAAGTTTTTCGATGTGCTTAACTCGAATTTGAACTCAGAATCTTAATACATATTAGCCTTTATTTTTTAAAATATTCCGTATAGAAAATCTCTAATAAACCTTTTTCGCAGTTTTGGAAACAATGACGTCAAAAATTCTGATTTCAAATTCGATTCTGACTTCAAATTCGAGTTGCGGCAACAAGGAACTTTGCTGACCAGTATATTGAAAAAAGCTTTTATTATAATTTTTGTATCTCTAAAACTAGAGCAAAAGTGAGAATTCTGACTTCGGATTCGAGTTGGACACATCGAAAATCTATAGAAACGTTTATTCAAGTTTTCTCCGAATCTGAAGTTATTTTCCTGAATTTACTTTAGTTTTTGAGATACACATTATTTCAAACTCTTAAAAAACTATTTTTTGTTCAATAGATGTGAAAAAGTTAGGAATCAATACTGTTCAAACGTTTCTTTTTGAGCTCCAACCAAATTCCGCAATCATGTGGTGGTTCAATGTTCCTTCCCTTGTTCCTTTTTCCCAGTATTATTTATCTATAATAAGCCATAACCACAATTTATTTTACTATTGAAAAACAGGATCGAAATCTTTGATGTCCGGAAGTAAGGGGATAAGTGCTCTAAATAAAATTGAAAATCGTCAAAACTTTTATTTTTAATATCACTGGAGAAGTGCTGAAGAGGGTAATACAGGTTGGGTCCGATAAGGTGACTTTTTAAATTTCGATTGTTACACATCGATTATCAAAATGTCGACCAAAAATATGTCGATTAATGTATAAAATGTATAGTTTTGTACCTACAGAAAATTGATTAAGATCTCAGTATCTTTTTTTCTAACGAATTCAAAATATCTGCTTTAAGTTTATCTGTTCAAGTTCAGATTATTTGCTCTAACACAAATATGCAAGAAATAAACTTGCCGGTATGATAACTTTGACTACATTAAAACAAGAAAACACTTAATTATGCCTCCTGGCTAATTTTGTTTATTTTCAATGCTAAGGCTATTTTCTGCCCCACTGTGTGACGCTACCACCGACATAATGACACGCTGAAACATTTACAATGACCTCGAAACATTATGCCAATTACGTGTCCAATTTTATATTTCTTTTTGACATAAAAAAAAAAACAAAACCAGTGTGTGATAATATTCTTCGATATCCATAAGAAAAGAAATGAAAAAAAAAGATCTCCTTCCACAATTTTAACATACACATAATACCTACTTATACCAACTTTTTTGAATAATGTTGATCGAAATTTCATTAGATAATTAATATAACAACAAAATCTGAAGAAAAAAATCTGGTATAACCGGCATTGGTATGAATATTTCCAAATTTCCCATCAATGGATGATATGAGCGTTGATAGTTTGGACTCCGATACAAAAAACCAAAAAGAAAAAAAACTGAAGATGAGTGCGGTGCCACCACGTGTATATAATAACTGTCCCGTGGTGTCCAGTACTCAGTTCAAAGTTTACTTCATTCGTGAACATCTATCTTGTTCGGGAGCCAAAAATTATATCATTTAAATTTTCTTCTAAATCAATCATCATGTTTCGTTTCGTATTTGTTATTTGCGCTTTGAGCGCTGTTTTAGCTGCTGTGAGTGAAATTCAAATCTATACATTATTTATTTATTAAAATTTTTATATTTTAACATCAAAGTGATAACAAATTTTTGAAAAGTTGATAAAAGAACTAACAAAAAAAAAACTCTAAGCACGGACACATTTTGGACGTTTAGTTGCCTTATCGGTATCGCATTTTTCAAAAGCATTGCATTTGACATTGCCGCAATAACTTCCAGACCCACCAGAGTCTTTGGAAAAAAGAAAATATTATCAACAATTTATTGAGTGAATGAATGTTGTTAAATATAACTTACATTTGTCTTTGCTTCCAAAAGCACTCGATCCAGAATCAGATTTGGAGAGAACATTTTGTTGTGCGCATGAGCGACCATTGCAAAGATTCGGGCAGCACTTTCCTCCCATGCTACTACATTCACTATCATGCAAGCACTTTGGAGTGCAGTTTTGTACCTTATTGTAGGATGGGCATTCTAAAATATTATTGTTTAATAGTTAGAAACAATTAATGAAAAACAAAAGCAACATAAGACTTGTTTTTAATTGATATTCAATTATTCACTATTTTAAAGAAATCGAAACATACCTGCTGCACTTGCAACAGCGACGAAGGTAGCAATTACTGCCAAACAAATAATTAGTTTCACTGAAATCATTTACATTTTTTAAAACAATATTATTTTATGATTTTTTTTTCTTCTGTATGATCAAATTTACCCATATTGTTATAAAATTGTTATGTACACGTCTTCTTTCTTCAAGTTTATGTCACAGACTGCTACAGTAGTTTGTTTGCTTTAGTCCCTGATGTTGATTTTTATATAGAGACGCTGAATATGAACGTTGACTTTCAATTAAATTATACTGTCTCTTGACTAAGCCCGTAATGTGAAATCACCACCTTTACACGCTGACTTGTTAATCTTATATTTTACAATAAGTGAGGGCGAGGGTCTCGAGATAAACTAATAGAAAAAACCCGTTTAAGCGCCATCAGTTATTTCATTTATAACAATAAAAATTGTTTTTAAACCGCAACAAACAAAAGGTCGTCAAGAGGCCGAATGTGCTAGTCTCCTGGATTCATCTAATCTGTTTTGAATCTGTTTTTAAATTAAAATATTATTGAAGGTACTTAAGTAGTTTTTTTTTTTGCTTCTCAGAAAATAAACAAGTGAGAGTGAGGATGTTAATTTAGTGGGACTTTTAAAGTCTAGATAATAAGCAGCGACCACAGATTTAAAGTGGATTCAGACTCACTTTATACAGTTAAATAATTACCAGTCAATTAGTTATATTCTCAGAAGTATGTAGGTATAAAATTGTATAGTTACTCATTTTAAGATTTGTGCCAAGTGGCTGAGTAGATAATGAAACAGTTTATGAAAGTGCTGACAAAAAATCGTAGTTCAATTTCTTAGACGAATTCCAAACCTTAAAGGCATTTTGTTCGAAAAAAAACACTAATACTCGATATTAATTAGTTAACTACGGTTTTGAACACAACTTTTGTCATTTATCCAGATTATGCTTGCTAATAAATTGTTAATACTTCCACTTAGTCCGATTTTTGTTTTGTTTTTCAATCCTACCTTATTGTTTTCATCATTTTTTCATGCTCTTCAAAACAAAATCTAATAATATTTTTTAAATCCAAAATTTCATCTTCTTCTTCTTCTTCACAGCCACAAAGGGAACTCAGTGCTGCTGCAGCTGAAGAAAAAGCTGAACTGGAAAAATTCCAAAATGAAAATGCCCACTACTCATTCGATTCAGCTGTCAATGATGATATCAACGATCAAGCCCTCCAAAGATCTGAAACTCGTGATGGTACAAAAGTAGAAGGCCACTACTCGTACAGTGATGGTTTTGTTCGTCGTACTGTTCATTATGTTGCCGATGAAAATGGTTACAGAATTGTCAAGGAAGATATGGAAGAAATTGGTGAAGGCCCAGTCTTCAATCCCAATGGACAAGCTGATGTTTCTGGATCACAAATTGGTCAATACTCGATCAAATTGGATCAAACTGATAATGAGAAACATTACAAGGAAGTCAAGTCACAATAAGTTGATTGCGCACGCATGTTAAATATTGTGTACAAAATACAAATTTATATGTATTAGACTGAAATTATTTTAGCTAAGTAGCTGAAGTGTAAGATTTATTATAAAAAAAGACAAAGTGTAGAATTTGAATTATATCCATAGAAAAATAAACAAAGTACAGGTTTAACTGTTGAAAGTTAATTCAATGTGCTGCATATAACATCAAAAATTTTGGTTGTTTTTTTATCCTAGGGTTTCTTTTAACTAATATTGGTGTACAACTACTTATGGGTGCCTGATCCATGTCTGGCAGCTTTCTTTTCATCAAACTTCCCGTGATTTTAATGCGTACTTTTTGTCTCAAATATCTGGATCCTTTTGAATGGAGCCAATTTAGTTAGGGTCAGAATTTAGTGCTAAGTAAATTCTAAATTAACACCGGGGTTATCTCATCCCGAAATTTTGGAAATCACGTTTTCGTTTTGGAACACACATAATGCCACTACCATAGCCAGATATACATATATGGTATCTATAGTGGGAGATATAATAGATATATTAGAGTCTCACTTCAATTCAATCAATTTGAACTCATTTATTTTCTTCCAGTTAACTTCTCACCAAATTTGCTATTTTGTGAGTTGGAATTTTGTGCATCTTCAGCGCACCCTAGAGGTAGAAAATATGCAGTTTTCGATTCCGACAATATTGGCAATACATAAAAACTTAAAAGCAAGCCCCTCCCGAAACAAAATCCTGGCTACGTCCCAGTGAGCAGTAAGTTAGTTCACAGCTTTGTTCTAAGATATGTTTAGAAATTTTTATCAACTAATATATGAAAAATTTGATTAATTTTGATAAAATTGAAGTTATGACCTCTAAATTAAAAAAAAAAATAAAACGGTTTTTCCCCTCCAAAAGTGACATATTTTGAGGTCATTTCCAACCATCTCCAATATATTCGGAGATGTGTTGTGTACTCATGTACGCGCTCCAGAAGTTATTCTTTTTGTCACATATCATATTTTGGTTTAGGGTAATTACGGAATAGATGCCACGCTTTTTCAAAAATCAGTGATGTTCCTGTAAATTTCAGTACCAAAATGAAAAAAATGAAAAAAACAAAAAACAAAAATTGGAAACGCTCAAAAAACTTAAACAATAAAGCTTGTTTTTACCGCAACTTTAAAAAAAAATATCTAAAAATAAACACGTGTATTAAAAATATAATTATTTAAAAGTAATATTACTTTTATATTTTTCCCGACACTCATCGATTTTTAAATAATAAAAACCACTCAATTAAAAAAAAACGTATGTTAGAGCCTTGAAACTTGGAGAATATTTCTTTTTACTTATTTCCAACAATATAAGCCTCTGGGACCAAAGAAATTCCATTTTTTTATTAATAACGACCTAATACCACATATATTTTGGTGTGTTCAGTTTTTTTCACTTATAGTGTAGAAAATGAATCAGTTAGATTTATCAATAACAATGGCTGACTTCTGTAATTTAATAAATTTATTGTATGTGCAACTTAAAAAAAATAAACCCAAGTAAAAAATGTAAATGTGTTGTTACTGTTTAACTAATTATAGTGTGTGTAGGAAAAAAAAACATTAATAAAGGGCTGAAAAAATTTGGTTGTATTTTTTTGCTTGGTTCTAATGCACATCGGAATATATCTACCAATTTTTTAAATGTACCATTGCTTTCACTGGGTCCGTTGGTAAAAGGGGGGTTTCTGAAAAATTATCCCTGTTGCACTGAAAATAGGAATTTACATTAAAAGGACTATATGCACTTAAAGTAGTCATATTACATTTGTTTTGATCTCAGTATGTTCAGTTTGTTTTGACATTAATTTAAATGATCCCACCAAGGACCATTAAGTAGTTGAAAACACATTATAGAGTTTAACCCAAAAGCGCAATATTGATGCAGTTTTTTCAAGGTATCTACTGACTAAATCCCAAATGGGATTTTCTAGGACTTTTCGGATATGAGAAAGGGCATTGCTGCCAACAATTTCCACCAATAAAAATGCTGTAAAGTATTTTGTCTGGGTCAAAACTTAAATACCCTGGTCTATAAAAGTCAGAACTCAACACCTATGATTGTTTGATTTGGTACGTATCATGTTGTTTTCGGGAAGTTTTTGTTTCGAAGAGACATAAGGCTTTTCGCCCACACCTTACGTACAAAAAATTGACAGCTGGTCTGGTGCCTATTCCACAAAACTGCGAGTGTTGCGGAAGTATTTAAAAAAAAAAATCAACACATTTTTTCCTATCAAAACCTTGTTTTACTTCTTAAAAAAAAACTTCTTGTACAATATTTGTAGATTGTTGTTTGGTGGAATGAGCCCTCTTGCAGATGTTATTACTCATTATACATAGCAAAACTTACTTCAAAAAAGTTCCATTACCGGCGATTTTTATATTAATCTCTTATAATAAGTTCCGTCTTTTATAGTACTAGTAGAATACATTTAATATTCCATTGGGAACTTGGCTATCTTTTCTGTTTCGAAGAGCTTCCATCCAACTCTTAAAGACAATTGCTTTCGCCACCACACCACAGGTTCTTATTCTGAGTTCATCACATACCTTAGTTATCTGTTAATAGTTCGTAGAACTATGTTTGACCTCACCTCTGACTCCGTAGGCTGCGCCTTAATCAAGTGCATGCACTCCTTTAGAACGTGCCTTTGATGAAGATCACAGAAGATAACACAGTCTCTTTTGTAAATAGAATCGTAAAATCAAGGAAAACCACTTTAATTTCAATATTAAAGGACAGGAATAAATGTGGTAAAGATTAATAAAACAAACGAACAAAACAAGGAAACATACATTAATATAATTTGTTAACATTTAATTTAATGTGCATTAAAATTAAACACTTTTGCTTTGCAAAAGAAAACAAAAAAATTATATAAAATTTACATTTCATTGTGCACAGTGACGTCACATTCGCCACTTAAAGAGCTACTGCTACTGTTCGATATTATAAGTGCTTTCTCGGAATCGGTTAGATTTATAAACTTATTCTTGTTTTTAAGTTCGATTTGTATTAATGATAGAAGATCTGGAGATTTTGGTCGTTTTTCATTTAAAATCGAAAAACTGTTTTGTGGGGTTTCCTCAGTTACTGCAGGAGCTGCTACAACAGGAGCTGCAACTGGGACTGGTTCAACTACAGCTTGTTCTTTTTCTTTATTCTCAGATCTTCTCTGGAGTCGTTTTGATCCTTTGGTGATCAACATAACAGCTGGTGATTCATGAGACAGTGCTTGGATAACTGTCTTCAGGAGTTTTGGTGGTGTTTCCGGTGTTTTGGGATTGCCAATAACAACATCCGCTTGCATAGCACTCCTTCGAGCTTCTTCGCGTTCTCGAGCAGCATTCTTACGCATAAGACTTCTTGCTCGTTTCTTGAGAATAGCCTGTGCATTTGGATAGTAAACAATAACTTCATTCAAATCAGATTTTGAGAGAACAAATAAATTTGCATAGCCTTTGGATCGGACGTCCGCTGTACGTCGATCGGCCCCATTTATTCCAAGCAGACTGATTTCTCCAAAAACTGAACCCTCAGAGAGTGTGGCAAGAACAATGTCATTGCTAGGACCGCCCATTACCTGCACTTGTCCCAGCTTAATGATATACATTTCACGACCAACTTCACCTTTGCGACAAACATAATCGCCTGGAAGGAATGTTACTGCCCGCAGCTTTAGCACCAAATCTCGCAGAAGCGCCTCTTCACAATCGGCGAAAAGTTGAACTTTTGATAAAGTTTGAATGTGCACAGAGATGGCAATGTCTGTCTTCAAATTTATTGGAAGTGAATCCAATATGTTGCTTTCATCTGTGAAGAGATTTAGTAACAAGTTAAAAATTTGATGCGCGATGGATTAACTTACCCAAAGTCCTCTGTTGATCCCAAGTGAATTTAAACCACATCTTAACTCTTCTCTGGACTTCATTTGGTAGATTTAAACGTCTCATGTATTCAAGTGTTTCATCTTCAAGCTGGCGATATTCGTTTTTGTTTCGAGTTGCGGTCGAGATGATGTCACGTATTTGGCCAATAAGCAAAGCAAATACGAACACTCCCATCAACCATGCAGCAGTCATAAATACATATTCACCTTCTCTTTCAGGTTTTGGATTTTTTCCTATTGCATAACATGATAAATAAAAAAACAATAATTTTTAAGTAGGTTAAACATAATTTTATGGATGAAACTCTCAGCTTCCCTAAAAATA
Source organism: Meliscaeva auricollis (assembly GCA_948107695.1). Classification (NCBI taxonomy): domain Eukaryota; kingdom Metazoa; phylum Arthropoda; class Insecta; order Diptera; family Syrphidae; genus Meliscaeva; species Meliscaeva auricollis. The sequence goes on along the minus strand of OX403619.1, from coordinate 32,382,403 downwards.
TGAATTAATGGAGACTCTGCATCAAAATATAAGGTCTGACAACAAATTTTTGGGAGGTGTGTGAATGTGTTCATATAATTTTGATGTATTAGGGTACCAAATCGTATTAAAAAATCTGGTAGGATTATTTTGCCGAAAAAAAACACACCCAAAGCCCATAATGTGAAAGAAATTTGTATTAATTGACGTACAAAAAAAAAACTAAATTACAAAATTAACAATTAAAAAATTACGGATAAAGGGTTTTCCAATAAGAGGTGTTATTTTGAATAGCCTGCTATTTCGGTAGCTGTCACTTTTGAATCTGTCATTTTTTGACATTGGCTGATGTTGTGTTCCATTATTAACGGCATACCTTCCTCTTTATAATGAAATAAACATCCGATTTATCTCTAAAAATGCCATTTTTCTTTGAATATCAAAATAACACCTCTTATTGGAAAACCCTTTATTACTCTCATGAAAATTTATGAAAATGTTTCAGTAACCATTTAAAAAAAATCATATAGAGCCCATACAATTATATTGGGTGAAAGGGTGCTTTTTCAAGGAGGAAGGAGGAAGGTCCAAAGACATTTACCACATACCTACTGAATTATTAAGAAAATTCCATTTATCTAGTATCTAGACTAAGAGGCCACATCATATTTTAAGCTTGAGTGATAGTATCACTTGATTGGTATTTGTTGATAGTTTTTTTTAATTGATTCTATGTGGATGTTTGGAGGTTATAGTGCAATAATAATAAATTCTTTTAAGGAACAAACCAATAAAAACTGTTTTTATTAAGATATACATTATCTTCTTTGTACATTATGTTACCAATAAAATTGTTTCAAGACAGTTTATTCGTTTCCAACATATCATGGAGTATGGAAATGTCTAATTAAACCGAAATTACATCAAATTGAAATTCACTTCAAACGCACTGGCCAAAAAATATACTGTAATCAATTAAATTAAAATATACTGTAATCAATTAAATTTAGCTACATGTTATTCTTAGCATTACTAGGGCAAAATTTTCTTCAAGAATTTTTAAGTGCCTTGCAAAAGCTTAGAAAATCGTATTAAATAAAAGTTGTCCGAAGAATTATGTCTCAAAGTAGTTACAGTGATAAAATATCATTTTTTTATTGATTTAACGTTCAGATGGCGCTACAGATTGTCTTTTCGGAATCTCATGAATTAGTTTATCGTTACATAAATAATTTTCTGGACGAACAAATCAAATCAATGTGTTAATTGAAGTTCAATTTGATATATAAGTAGCGTACATCAATTAAGGGTCATTCCGGGAACGCCTGTTTTGGGATGAATAAAGATTAAAATTATTATGTTGTGTCAATATTATGATGTAAAATCGAGACCACTACAACAAAATCTCAACAGTATTTCGTTTGATTTTGTTAGAAAGAAAATAAACGATAATGACCAAATCGTGATTTTCGGGAACGTCATTTTCGAAAACGCTTTCAGGCTATGAATGAGTTATACAGTATTCCCGAAACAAATCAAAATATTTTTGGTATTTTAAGGCTTGATATTGTGTCATATCATAAAATAAGTGAACAAACTTGAACAAAATTAAAAAAATTATGTAGGTATTTCGTAGTTATTTTGAAAAAGCAGACAAATGCCACAAATGTACCTATTATTTTAAGGAATAAACATAGACAAACTTTAATTAAGTCATATTTTGTAAATAAATTTAGATTGACATAGTTTTAAGACCACCACAATCGTTTTCGGAACATACGCATTACTGCTTATGACTTTATTATTTCCGGGAATGCTATTTTATACATTTTTTAAAACAAAATCTTAAATTATTATGAATATTATATCAATGTGGCACTAATACGCACTACTACTACTTAATAATAACTAAACTTAACATATGAGCGTAAAAACTTAATCATTAAACAAAGTTGATTTTTTTAAATAATTTGGACAGTGAAATTTCTTACCTCCATGATTTTGGATCATATGTCCACTAAATGCATTCGAAAGATCATACTTTGTGTGCATATTGCGGGCAGACAAATACAAGAAAAACGTCTTGAAACAAACTTGTTGGCAAAGAATATATATCTTACTAATGACAATTTTTGTCTAATGAAATTCAATAAAACGCAAATAAAAAACATAATAAAACGCAAATTCGGTCCGATATCCGTCTTTAAATGAAAAAGCGATATTTAAGTTTTTATGTTCTAATAGCTCAGTTACCATTCGTCGATTCAAAAAATCCAAGCCCAGTTTTAAAAAACTTTAGTTAATTTGCTAAGAACGTACGTGAACTTTGATTGGTATTTGTCCTCGTTATTTTATGTTAAAATGATTTGAGTTATTAAATAAAAATACAAGCAATTTCTTTTTAAAGATAGTGGATGCTCCCGCCCCCTATCGCCCCAACAAATTTCGTTTTAAGATAAGGACAAAAACCCGACCACATTCCATAAAATATGTCCCGTGAAAAATGTTATTTGATTTCCTAATTTGATTGAAGTAAAAAACTATGATCTTTATGAATTAAATCTACATTACATAGGTATGCACAGTTTCAACATTTATATCAAATTCAAACCTTAAAAAACTTAACACTTACTTTATTAAGAAAACAAATTATCCTTACCAATTGATGTAGCGGTCTTGGTTGCAAATGCAAAACATCTTACATACGGATGACCTTTTCCACTAAACACCCAACGATTTACTCCAAGACCTGCAAATAATAAATGTTAAACATACACAAAATTCAAAAACCATCACACACAATCAGTTAATATTTATCAAAGAAGACAGTTGCAACGTTTCTAATTAGCATATCAATCATTTATACAATTTAGCAACAACGATAAAATGACAAAACGACTAGATTACCTTGATATGAACTATACGCATAATACGAACAAGCTGTAAGATGTATCATATAAAGCATGTAGGTCAGTGTCTTTGCGACTCGAACCTATAAGAGTGAAATTCATTCATGACTGTGTGAAATATAATTTGAATTTGCTGAACAGCTTACAAAGTGTGGTGATGAGATGACACGATCGAGTAGCTTAAAGACTTCCCAGAAGCTTTGGATTTTTAAGAATCTTGGAAATCGCCAATAAACTGCACTGGTACCGAAATGGAGATATAGAAGATCCAACGGAAGAAGAGATAGAAGATCAAGCTGTAAATGAAAATTGATTTAAAAAACAACCACTGGAAGAATTCTTAAGCTCTTACCTTAAACTGCAATTTTCTCATGTAATTCTTTCGCGTCAGATTCTTATTCTTCACCCAAAACCCTTCGAAAAGATACATAACCCTGTGCTTGAAGAATATCACATCCAAAAGGTAAATAAGATCAGCACAAAAGTCACAAATAAGCCAAGCGTTAGTGTTTTCTTCTGTTTGAAAGGGGAATGTGGACCGTAACGGAATAACCCAGGCATTATAGAGAAAGCTTATGGAAACAACACACAACCAGGAAATATAGATTTTCCCTTGTGGATCGAGAGTTTTGTCGTCATTGTTACTACCACAAAGGCTTGAACATAACCATAAGCTGGACTGGGGATTATCTGCTTCGAACTGGCGTCTATTGTTTCGGTTGATGACCTTGATGTTAGAATGGTTATCACCTTTGTTGGGTTGCTTTGTAATAGATACTGGTGCTGAAGGTGGTGGAGGAGATGGAGAACTAGCACTACTTGAAGGGGTTGGTGGAAGCTCTAATCGGGATTTAACCTTATTTGCCCGAGCAGTAAATCTCCGAACCAAATGGCGTACTTGGTCTCGCAGAAACTGCTGACCATCAGAATCAAGACTGAAAAACAATTATGTTAAATTGTATTATGTTCAATGAAGAAGTTTCTATAAAATCTCACCTTCCAGGAGTTGATCTGTTTATGGTATTGGTTTGGGCATCATTGGCATCCACTACTACCAGTTCGCTATCTAATATGTTTTCCGCGGTTTCGGCATTATTCTTCTCTTCATTCGGCAAGTCAGGAGACTCATTATAACAAATTTGCACATCTCTTTCGTCACAGTCAACTTCTTCAAAAACCTCATTCGTCATAGGCTGCGATAAGCTATCGAAACTCTCCTCCTCAGGAAATATAACTTCCTTTGCTACTTTCTTAGCTTCTATCATCAGAGGTCTGCCCGAATCTTCATATTCTTCAAATGGAACCTGTCCCGGCAACAGACATTCATTCAAAACCTTTCGAACACTCTCCGGACTAACAAGAGGCTTCTCATTTTCATATTGCAGAATGTGTTTGACCAATGCATGAGTGCTCTCAATGTTTGAAGTGTTTTGTTCAGCTTCAAGACATCCAATTTTTCCATTTCGAAAGTACAGCTTTGAATTCAAGAACCTTGGACTTCCCGGCTTGGATCTCTTGTTTTTGAAAGAGTTTATTTTGTATGTTATACCTCGTTGGGAATTCTTTCTCGATGTTGCAGGGGTCTTTTTCAATGGACTAGGAATTTTGTTCTCCTTATTCGGACTTGAGATCTCTCCAGATTTTCTACGTTGTTTCTCATCTAATTTTCGACGTTTCTCTCGCGCATACAATTCTTTATCACGTTCTTTCTCTCTGCGAATAATATTTTCTGTGACGGTGAGGAAATCTTCAATTTCTTTAATGTCCTTGGATATTTCTTCCAAACTCTTTCGTACTGATGCTTCTTTTTCACTTGGTGATGAATATTTTACCTCAAAACCTTTGGAATTTATTACATTTCTCATAAATGGATGTCGTTCTAAGGTATCCGAAAACATTGGCGAAATTGGTCTATTGACACGTGTCGGTGGTGGGGAGGTCATCTTGCGGGCAGCCTTGCGAAAATCTTCGTAAGGGAAGTTTTCCAAAATATTTGGCGATGACTTTAATAAATACTCTGACTCGCAGCCAAAAGGCTAACCAAAGAATACATTTAATTAAATAAATTGAATTATTTTACGATTAGACGTTAATCCAAACACATTGCTCAGTGCTACGATACTAAGACCCATCGTCGATTCTGTATAATTTCAACTGAACTGATACAGCTAACTAAAATTCATTGACCATTTGCAAATTTCTGTATAAACAACATACCTAGGTATATTATAGGCAGGCGTTTGTAGTTTGAATGCCATTAAATGATTATCGTCACGTCCGTCGTCGTCGATCGTCGTTGGCTGAAGGCATACGCCTTTGGAATATCAATTTAATTGAACGTAGGCTTAAACAGTATTATTATTGAATCCCAACATAACTCATCACAGAGCCGTTGGCAAAAAAGTATTCAAAAGGGGGCTAAGACTTTTAACTGTACATTTTATTTATTTTTAATAGGTTGAGATATTTAGTTATGATATAAACAAAAGTTGAATATTACGACCATATAAGAGTATGGTAGGTAAAATTAAGCAAAGTCTCGAAACCTTACAAGAAATGTTACATTTTTATTTAAAACAAAGATTTTGGAACCCATCTATACACGTTTTTAAACCAAGTTGGGGTATATGACAACCCACTAACCCTTTTAATGGGCCGGCCTTGTATCGACAGGTGTATAAACTTTAATATGAATATCGATCATGGGTCTTAGTAGACGTAGCATTAAGTACTTAAGGATATTTAAATAACGTGTCTCCAAGGACAATGTTACTCACCTTTCGCAATAATCCAACTTTATCCATGGACCCTGATTTTTGTTTTTACAATTTTCTATTTTAGGAAATAATAATATGTTTTTGAATGAGTAAAACTGTTCATACGATTGATATAAATAATTTTTATGTACAAAATGGTTTATTTACTAACATGACGCGATGTATAGTAAACAAAGCAGTTGAGGATTAATAATAAATGTCAATAAAATATAAAATAGAAAAAAACAATCGGTATTTAAAACTGTTTATCTGCAAACGAGTAATTTTATAACTCAAAAATTAATACGTAGTACAGTTATAAACATCAGACCTTTCGTCAAATCTAGTTGTTCTGATTTTTTTCTGAGTAATGGATGATGTTAAATCCAATTGTTCGACCTCGTGCGCTGATCGCAACATTAGAAAAAATGCAAAAAACCGCGATTTCTTTACGCTTTTTTCAGTAAATGGCATTTTTAGCTATAAAGGGTTAGTTTTAGACTATAAACTATGTTCTACGGTTTTACCCTTACATAATTTCCTTTAATTTAATCCTTTAATTCAATAGCTTCAAAGAAATAGTTTTTCAAAATAAAGCAATAAAAATTCATAGCAAAAAGTATAAAAATTGGGGTGGGGTTTTTATATCCCCTCGCTCAGGCAGGAAGGGGCATTTAAAAAAAAATGACCACACAAGCTAATATAACTATTCAAAGACATCGGTAGCACCTAATAAATAGCCTATCTAAGTCTTGAATTAAGTTATTTTAGCCAATAGTTTGTGAAAAACTTATTTTCATTTTTTTGGTTTAAAACTAGTAATTACAGATCGCTGATATTTAGGGTTTTTGTTAGAAAATATGCCAGCAGTATACGAACAAGTTTGCAGCTTCGAAAAACCTGAGCTAACTGCATGGTGCACCACAAACCTCAAAATTTTCGAACTTTTTTCAGTTTTTATTTTGGTGCCGTTTCCAAAGGTTACATTCATACATTTGTAAGAATGACCATTTATATAACTTGAAAAGTAAATCAACAAGGTAAACTTAGCTCATTTCAGCGATAAATAATTACTTTTTTACTAACCTTATCGGTTGTATTAGTTACACATACGCCACAGTGACCGTTTTATTTTAAACTCTAAAAATGTAGAAAAGATTTTCTTTTGGTGATCAAATAATGAAACGAAATTAAATAAAGTGATCTGTTTAACCCGTTGAATTATGAACGTAAGTAAGTAAGTAAGTCGGTTAATGAAACTAAAACGACAGTTAACATGTTATGATGATAGAGAATACGAAAAAAGTTTGTGCTGTTTGTATTCAGGAGCCGCAGTCTAAACAGATTTATCGATTTGCTTTAAACATGGTATATGGCATTTTGTGAAGACTTTTCAGATACATTTTTTGAATTGATTTTTTTGGACCAAAAATAAGGGTATCTGCTAAGATGGTTTAGAAAAATTTGTTTTTCTGTAAAATGACTGACGATTTAAATGAAAAAATCATAGTCATTTCATTTTATGAAACCCATATTTTTCAAAAACCGCTATTGTACCTCCCATTAAACCGTTTTTTTTTTTTTGTTTTTCAATTCTGGTTTTTTGATTAAATGTTCACTCGGTCTCAATGATTTTTTTAAAATCAAAGCCGTTAAGTTAAGTAATAAAGTTTTCCATAATTGTTTTATTTTTTTATTTTTTTTTTTCTAAAACGGGTTTGTTAATTTTTTCATAATCCAGCTTTTATATGTTGATAATAATTCCTTTTATAAAAATTCGCAATGTTCTACTCCCATGGAGTCAGCTTGATTTGCAGTACTCGCATTCGCATTTAAAAGCAATTATGGAACTTGTATTTGTCTTAGCTTTGAGTTGACATCAAAAAATGTTCATAGTTTCTATGTATAGCAACATCACCCAAAAAACTTAACTTTCTCGCTTTAAGGACCGGTGGTATGAAAATAAGAATTGATTTCCCATACCATCGGCTTGGAAAGAATTAAAGAAAAACTCCGGTAAATCGCTTCTAAACTTAAAACAGCCATTGTGACATTGCTGCGGAAGACCTCTCAATCTTAAAAGTGGACTTTTAATTTAATATTAATACCAACCACATCTTAGAATTGGTACCGAATGCACCTCACCACGCCAATCGTGCCAGGATACGAACAGGAAGACCTGTAGTTTTCTACCTACTAATAGTCTTTTTTCACTTTTCATTTAAAACTTTCTTCAACTCGATGAGTAAAGCATTCTTGCAGTGGCCACCGGGACTAGAACAATTTTTCGAACGAATTGATTGTGGTCAGAAAAATAACTTAAAAAAAATTCTCTTTGTTTGTGCTAGAAAAACAAGCTTTCATTGAAAACAATTCCTTAAATCGATTTATTAATCATTTAATTTAAATCTATACACGAAACTAATATTACTATCGCTGTAACAAAAAAATTACATTTTAACAAACAAAGATTATAATAAAAACTAATCGATTTATATATGAATCTTTTTATTGCAAATTAAGCCATACAACCTTTGTTGTCTTTTTATTAAAAATGTCCTAAGTTTTTTCCTTGGAAAGGTTTCATATTTAGCTTGCAATTATTGTAACCACAAAGAAATAGACATTCGTATTAAAATTATTGCTATACGATTTATAAATAGAATCACTTGATCGTTTGATAGATAGAGGTAGGTACTTCAGACTTTGAAACAATCATCACCAAGTTCAATGGTAGTTATTATCGATTTTATCCAAAATGAATAGGTACCATCCATTTATGTTTAACACAAAAAAAAACATTTAACTTTACGGTATTGAAAGTTAATATCTTTGAATAATATTGCAATTTTCTTAAAATCAAATTATTGCCTTTTAATAATTCAAAATAATCTTTGTTTAGTAAATTTTAAAATTGTTGTATGTCTGCAAGCTGCAGGCATATGTTTATAAATATTGTTTGGAAAAAGAGCTCAATTTAATTTAATAATTTCACAAAACTTTACAAAAACTTACTGGTTTTGATAACAAAGAATATAAACTTTACTCCAAACAAAGAACCAACGAAAATCTTTTAGTTTTTTATTCACACAATTTTTTCAGACACATCACGTCCATGATAGAATTAACGTTTGACAGATATTCCAGACAGCTGTTAGAAAACGCTCCTTTACGCATGTCCTTATAAAGTGCACTAGTGTTTGTAAAACATACAATGATAACACAATCAACTGGTGGATTTAATGATTGATAACAACAAAACACTGTGGCATTTTTTTCTTATTCTCCCCCGGGACAATGACTGAACTAGATATACTCTGGACTGAACCCATAACATTAGGCACTTAGATACAAAAAGAAAAAAAAAAAAAAACAGCACGTGTTTTCTACACATTGAGGTTGTAACTATTTTGTTTTTATTCCATTCATTTTTCCTACAACTTGTTTGTAAAAAATCTATCAATCAACGTCAAACATGCGATTGGTTGATCTGTTGGCACCATGTGTCCTGAATTAAGTATTGAAACCTCATAGAAGTTTCGCGCCTTTGTTATGTAACCATGAAGCTTTCCATTTACCTTAAAGGGTCGACGTGTTGCTGATTTGTAATCTTCAGCACCGCTCCATTGCATTTTGTGAAAAGCATTTTCTGACAAAGGATATGCAACAATGAAGTCCCAATTACCATTGTAGTACATAATGCGAAGTCCGGCGTCAAGAAGTCGTTCGGTCCAGTGCATGGCTGTTGTCATAAAATCATTAATTAGATAAGTGTAGACTGCGTTTGGTCCAGAAAATGGTTGGCTACCAACATGTAAAGCTTCTCGAATCTTTTAAAGAATGTATTAATAAAATAATCTGGACAAATTTATTATTAGATTTTATAAATGCTTACATGAGGCTGATCAATTAAGGGCTTATAAGGAAACAGATCGATGGATTCGGGTTGCTGAATATTGTACATGTTACTATAATTGCTATGAACAGTGAATAAATGTAGAGTTGAATCCCAATACTAAAAATAATCAAGAGTATTACAAATTATTGAAAGGTAGGATATTTCAGTAACTTAATTATCCTTACAGCCTTTGCCAGTTTTGGTTGATCAATATAAGCTCGAATAAGACTCTCTGTAAGCTTCATTTCCTGATAACCTTTTCGGCCTATCAAACCCAACTGGTACGCAAAGTCTGAGTAGTCCACCATGTTGTAAGGGTCTGAAAGAGCATTCCCAAGCGCTAGTCCCTGAAAACATATACCAACTTCAATTTAAAATTTAAGTGCATTTTAGATAGCTTTTGCAAGATCTTGTATTGCTTCTACTGATGTAATATCAAACATTTTTTTTACAGAAGAGAGTCAAGCGTATAGATTTTAACTAAATCTTACTTACAAATTCCAAATTGCTGTATTTGTTCATTAGATACTTGGCTTCAAAAAAAAAAAAAAAAACTATAGCATGATATCGTAAATGTTACCTACAGAACTTATATTTAAAAAAAAAAGTATACAAAATATGATTTTTATTCGTGATATATTCGTGATACACAAAATATTATAATGAAAATATTTTAAAGCTTTTACGATGAGAAATCCACTATTTAATGAGGGTGTAGTGGATCTAAATAAATAAAAACTATTTTTTTCAAAAGAAATATGTAGTTATGTCCAAGTGATTAAGAAATTTCCAAATGTGCCCCTTTTCTACAAGCTTCTACTCTTATCTTTTTTCTATAACTGTGTATCGTCTTAAATGTCATCAGACAGTCCTTTAAGAAGATTTTTCACTGTTAAGCTTTGATTTAATTATAAAAAGTATGTGTTTTGATACTTTTTTCGCCTGTTTTAAGCTGCCTCCTCTCACCTACTTACATATGTCAAAATAATATATCAAAATTACAATCAAATAATAAAATTTCGATAAAAGAGAATGTGAACAAAGTGAGTTATACAATTTTTTTTATCTGTCAGTGTGTCTATTAGCGTGTCTGTCAGCCCTGACGTCGTTCTATCTTAAAAACCTTTTCTGTCTCTATAAGGACCTTCACCTAGTGGTGTTTTTTTTTTATAATCATTTAATTTTGAAAAAAAAAACCTGACGGTACCTATATACGGTGTACGGCAGTACACGGTTTCGGAAAAGCTTATTTTTCTCATAAATGGCTCTTACATTTTCGATAAAAATAATGGTCTGCATGCAAGTTAGAGGTATCTTTCTACGAGAACCGTCTTTTTTAATATCTGTAAACGGCATCTGCCACAGAACCGTGTTTTTTTTCTGGTGATTATATGATTTTAACGACTTTTACTTTGTAATATATGTTTATACAAAGGAACTATAGATCTAGTTTAGGATTCGTAGCAAAAATTTAACTCGAGATAGCAATCAAACGTGACACTACAAAGTGGATCCGGCAATTGTGTCTGTCTATCTGTCTCTATCTTTATATATCTGAGCTATAGCCTAAGCTGCTGGCTCAAGCGATTTTTTTTTTAAATTTGGTATTTAGAATTTTGGGAGATTCCCTACAGCGGAAATTCAAATTTTTCTAGGACCAAAATAAACGGTATCTGCCATTAAAAAAAAGCTTAATTTTTTAAGTGTCAGTGATTTTTTTATTTGCGATAGCAAGATATAATTTCTTTGTAATGATAAACCAGTCTGTATACTCATTACAAACGCGCTTCTAAGACGTTTAACTTGGGGAATTCTACCTACAAGGCTCACTCGGAAAATGCAAAAAAAAAACGATCATCAAAATAATTGTGATAGCTAAGATAATTATCTTCTTTGCAACAATAGAGCAGACTTTTATTCTTTGAATGCATCTTGTTTGGCGGTTCTAGGACAATAATTTTTTGAAGGGGTGAGAAACTCGATCATGGGGAAAGAATTATGTTTGTAACTAAAAATAAAATGATTATAAAAAAAATGCGTATACGCCGTAGTGCACACATTTTTCTTATACAATCTATACAAACTCGTAGTCGTCCAATATATCACTCCGAGATTATAAATAATGACTTTTTTTTTCTAAAATACTTAGCACTCCATGTCACTTATTTTTTGTAGAAAATTTAATAATATAGGTGCTGTTATTTAATCTGGCATTGGATTGAATGGTTAATGATTTATTGATAGGAAAAGAGAACAGTTTTTGTTTGTTCACATCTCAATGAAGTTTTTTTTTTTTTTTTTTTTTTGAAAACAAAATCATTGATTTCTTCCCTAGTCCTTATTATATGGCTTTAAATACAGTTCAAGAAAATCGATTCTTACAAGATTTCATGTATAGGAAAAAAAGTTTTCAATTACTCTTTCACTGATCTTTTGATCTCTTTTTCACTTGGATACAGTTTATAAAAAAAAATTTCATTCCTTAAATTTTTGGGCGAGTGTATATAAAAATATTTTTTTCAAGAATTTCGAGCGTTCAAAATTTGACCGCGGAATCAGGGATAAAGGTACCACACACATATAGCATATAAAAACTGAATTGTAGCAGGGAGACTATTTGTACCTTTCAAATAAGACAAAAATTATGAAAAACCGTTGACGATAAGTAAATCAAATAAGAGAAGAAATATTAATACAATAATGATGATCACCTTTATTTTTAATGCTTAAATGTAATTTTTAAGAAACTATGTATTTATAAGCATTCAAAATAAATTGTAGAGTTTAAACTTGTACTGAGACATTTTAAATACAAATAAATGAACACTTAACTGACTTACCGCGATTAATTATTTTAAATGAAATTTACAAACGATAAATAAAATGCACGACTGGGTCGAACGTACTTACTTGGGTTGCTGTGGATGCTAAAGCTTCTTACATAAAGTTTTTAAAAATAAATACTTTTATAAGAAATTTAAAAAAAAGTGTTTTAAATTTGCATAGCTTTTATAATAACTACTGAAACCTAATACAAATTGGCTCAAACGTAGTTCATTATCAATAATTAATAATAAATTATGAAAAAAGGTGATTAAGCTTTTGGTTTTACATTAAGGTCATTATTTTATTTTAAAAAAAAAATATATTTTTTTTGTCTAGACTTTAAAAAATAACGGTACAGAAAATTCAAATTACGTTTTCTTACAAAACATAATAATAACTAAATTTCTGTCAAATTTTAGTTCTTTTCGTAGATTATCACCAAAGTTATTAAAATTTAAAATTCGATCGTAATTATCCTAAATATTTTACAAATATGTTGGTCAAAACTTAAATTAACTTTGTTAGGATCACCTTGATATGTATTAATCATAGAACACAAATTTACAATCAACTTATCACCAATTAGTATTCAAAACTATTACTGAACTAAGTAACAATAACTAACTAACAAAACAAGAGAACTACATTAAATACGAAAACTCAATTATAAAGATCAATTGCAAAGATCATAGAGCACTATGCGATTTTGCCAATAAGTATCAGAAGAGGCGCAGGATGAACAAAATAAGGACTATAAAAAGTTTAATCATCTACTAACGAAGACATTTTTTATATTTTGTCCTTTCATTTCGTTGCTGGGTAAAAGTAGGACAAACGCAATGAAAGCATTGTTTGATAAAGCTAAATTGGTATTAGGAACGGAGGAAAAGATTTTTGTGCTTCCTGAAACAAAGAGTTCTATTCTATGTATTGTTTGATTTTTTTTTTTTTAATTAATTAACACCCTTTTCCGTATAATATTCGAAATTTTGAGAAAAACTTCTCCAGACTTCACGAAATCTACTTTTGACAAGTTATTTTTTCAATATTGTTCCCATTTTTCAGAAAATAAGTTGTTTGAAATGGGTCTTATCCGTACATCCTCCCATTTCATCTTTTCTCCCAGAATCACTTCCCTACAAAACCTATAGGTATATTCATTTATTATTTTTTCCCTCTCACCCCACCCATATTCAAATTCTACAATGAATATCCTCAATAATACGAACAAACTTACGAAACATTTACAGTTCTCCAAAGATTTTCATTTTCAAATAAGGGTTTTTATGTAAATACATAACTCATAAAGGTGGTAACTATATACTATTTAATTTTTCTTATAAATTTATCCTACTTGAATTTATAATTAAAACTCTAAACGACTTACCTTTATACACACATAACATCAATTTTCAACATTAAAATTTTTGGTTTGTGGAAATAAAAAAAAAAAATAAGTTTAAAAAATTTTCTAAAATTAAAAAAAAATAATTAGCAGCACAATCTCGGGTTAAAAGGTCAAAGGATATACATTTTACCAACAAAACTTCATTAACTTTTGTAATGTTAAAAATTCAAAAGTAGGTATGACAACCCTTCCATATCAACATTTTCTATTTAAATTGTAATACTTGTAAATCTTAAATAATATATCAAAGGGTATTTTATGCATTTAATTCTTATCATGTTTACAGCCCAATATCAAATATAAATTTGATTTAAAATAATTAATCGCGGCAAGTGTTAATTTATTTGTATTTACATTCAAAATAAATTTTCAAAAAATTCTATAATCCGTTATATATAATCTTTTTGTTTTGACGAAATATAAAAGTTGCTTAAAAGCTCTTGTTTAAAAACTCTTTAAAAACGGTGTTTATAATTATTAACATACGTTATAACGTACGCACACGGTTACTTAAACGTACAATTTATATTCAAGTGGACTTGTAATCTTAGCTTCACCCGTACATACATATTACTAATTTTTAAAACAATCACTTTTGACTCACCTTAAGGTTTATCTTCAAATAATTCTGCGGTATTCCATTCTGTTCATAAATCACATCCGCTATCGCAGGAATATATTTCCCAGCAAATGATTCACCCGTAATATAAAAATTATTTGTCTGCAGCGATGGGAACAATTTGAAAAACTGCACCAAGCCAATATACATATGACGAGCCACTCCCGATATAGTATCACAATATCCATCAGAACTTGTGAAACTAAATCCCGTCCCAACTGGATTATCAATATACAACATATGGTATTTCTTGTGCCACGAATAGGGATTATCTGCATAAATGATTATAGTCTACAATCAGCTGGAAGCGTCTGATGTAATAGCACCACTTATTTCTAAATATACAAACCTCTTAATTCCATGCCATCCAAAAAGAAAGGTCCATTCTCTGTGAATAATGCCATTAAAGAAGATACTCCTGGGCCGCCCTGCAGCCACAAAACAACAGGTTTTCCATCGGCTCCATAGTTGATGGTCTCATTAGCCGATAGCTTCTTCAAATATTCATGATCGAAGTCAGTGTCCTCTGTCTCGCCCGCATCCGCTTCATCGTCGAGGTCATTCTCGCCACTCGCCATCAATAATCGTTGTGACCCTTCGGCTGGGAAGAACCAGAAGAATAAATTCGAATCTCGTTCCTCATCAACTGTCAGATAGCCTTAACAACACCAAGCAACAACAACAACAACATCAACGACAAAACAAACAAAAAAAAAACATGCTAAATGAGTGAAAGTTATGACCATGAATTGCGGACTATGCTAAACCAACCAGCATAACTTGTCGTGTTGAGAAATAAGCTCCTGTCGACTTTGGCCAATTTCCTGGCAGTTGACTGCAGGCCAGCTTCAATGTATGGGGTCAGTAGCAGTCTGCCATCTTCAAGATCATTTTTATTGAAGTTGTATCCATCAGATGGGAACTTTGGTATTCCAAATGTCGGAAGAAGTTGGCACCGAACCGTAATGACAAGAACGCACATTAATCCCAACACCTGAATCTTGCTCATCTCGTCTGCTCGCGTATAATGTAGACGCACTATTTTTCTGTCGAATAAGGTGGAAAGGAGTGTTCACTCCCGCGTGGTAAGGCTTCAACTGCCTTTGCGTCAGAACGCACAATAATCTTTATATGGGTAACAATGGATGGACTGCCGTTTTTTTTTCCCCGATTCCCCTGTACCCTGCACCCTCTCATCATCGTATAGTCCGTTTCCATTAAAACCTCCTCTCGTCGAATTAACTGAATCAAGAAGTGCTTAAACATAATCAAGCAAATAATAACCACAGGTGGGTACAGAATATAAAGTGGCTCTCACCTGGCCGACTCGCTAGTCGCTATCTCTACCAATTATTACGATGACGATCGGCAACAATGATTGACTGGCGGGAGACGCGCAGACGGCTGTACGATGTACGACCGGGTTTTTGGCCGATTACCCAGTGTTTTGTCATTGTTTACATGCGGTGATGAGATTTGGCCTGAACTTGAGGATGAGGTTGAGGTGGTGCTCGAAATGTGTTGTTGGTCTTGTTGTTTTTTCTTCCAACTGAATACGCACTTATGTCTTGATCGCTTCACTTCACATATAATGCATTGTGGTCTCCTAAAAGGGGAGAACTTAATTGGCTTGGGGCACCATCAAAACTGAATTAAAAGGGTGATAACCGAATGAGATTGGATAGGTACCTACTTAACTTATAATAGTATATAGTGATGTTTAATTAAAGTGACTTTTTGGAGCCGGTAATAATTAGGTCAGTTAGAACTTGAAACAGTTTTTGTTTTTCTTCAGAAATTATTATTCCCTTGTGAGTTTTCTGTTCTTTTGGAATGTAAGTTA
Source organism: Meliscaeva auricollis (assembly GCA_948107695.1). NCBI lineage: Eukaryota > Metazoa > Arthropoda > Insecta > Diptera > Syrphidae > Meliscaeva > Meliscaeva auricollis. The sequence continues at coordinate 32,366,165 of OX403619.1, read as the reverse complement.
TTTATGAAGCTGTCCGTCTATATCTATATAACTAGAGTCTAATTATGTAAGTGAACATTTTGATGTATTGCATGTTTTAGTAATAAGGGAAGGATTGCATTTATGTCAGACACTCGTTAGATCAAAGATCAAGTCAACCCTTGGACTCTTGATGTGAATTTCAGTTTGAGCTACTGGCTATCTTTTAGTTTGAGGAATTAAACTTCAAAAATCCTTGTCAATTCTTGAATTTGGTACAAAATTTTTGTGACTTTTAACACCCAGAATCTCAAAAATGATTTATAGTTGGAACTTGAAATTTTGCAATTTTGTTTGTGTTGTTTACTTCAGGTATTACTTTTTAGTTGTTTTTTTTTTCAAAAGAATTTTGTTTCAGAAAGCAATTCAACGTTGAAGATAAATTATATAAATGGGTCTTATAAGGAACCCAGGTTCCTAATAAGACCCAACGTAAGGTTTTTCAAATACTCAAAAAACAAATTTTCTATTAAATTTTTAAACATAATTTAGTGTTTTATTACCCATAATTTAGCTAATATTTATATTCTATTTCGGGGCAATAAGATGAGCCTTATTTTATAATGAGTTCTGAAAAAAATGCTTCTAGCGTTTTTAGAAGCGAAGATGAATAGGGAGTGGAAATAGCCCTGATCAATTCCTGAAAATGACATTTTTTGCAAAAATATCCTAGCAGGAGTGGAAGCAGCGGAGCTCTATTTTATCTATAACTTGGAGCAATTTTCATTGATATTTACAAAAAATTAAATTTTCGGTCACAATTTTTTAAAATGTCTGGTAAGTAAGTAAGTAAGTAAGTAATTCATTTATTTACATTCAGTTGTTAACAATTTTATACAATATTTTGAATTTATAAGCTATGGCTTGCCGTCAGCCAGGTTAACAAATTTCTGAACGTTTCTTACAATTTTGTTTGATATTTTGATTGTGAACAATTATAAAAGAGAAATTTAAGATTCAATCGTATTCTGTTATTATTAAAAACCTATATTTGTAAATCTCTTTCAAATACTTGCTTAAAGTTTTCCAGTCGCATTCGTTTAGGATGTAAATAGTTTCTTGTAAAGTAAGAGTATTTTTTCCGAAAAATGAAAGCCTTTGCGGTTTGAATATTGGACATATACTGATGAAGTGGCAACAAGCTTCTTTTGATTTCGCGTACAAAATTGGTCATAACTACCATTATAAGGACTGCCATTTAATCTAAGAACTTCGCATCTTGCCTTGAATATTAAAGATATTCCTGCATAAGTAAGGAAATCTCGGAAATAGTTTCTATCACCAATATTGTAATTCAGCAGAGTGTAAAGAATCCTACTGAGAGATTCTCGAGCTTTCACCATTAGCGCGTCAAGAATTGAGTCCTCATTCTTCTGTATAATGCAGTACAGTTGTTGTTTCAAACGAGTTATGTTATTCAAATCAACATCTAACACCTCCCCACAAGTATTGCCAATAGATTGCCATCATGTCTACTAAACTAGGCAATATATAACTTTTATTAAATAAAAAAAAACATGTCATATTGAATGTTTTATTACCAACGTACCATTAGGAAATTTCCATGGCAACACACAATCTTACAACAATGGCAAATGCTACCGAAAAAATAATCTTAGATAAATAACGGTGTTCCACGGTTATTATTAAACATTTTTGTATGTGCTGATTTTTCAACCATCGTCGAAAAAATCCTTCAGTTATTTATTGGTTTAATTATTTTTTTAGTAACCCTAACGCCATGAATACAGAAATGTATCGAAAATTTTCGCATAACTTGACTACAGCACCACCTACTTCTTAAAATTTTCTTTACCATGAATCTTTGCGGAGTTTTTTATATCAATTTCTCAAGTTGTTGTTATAATATCTGACTTGACTTATGTACGTGTTTGTAAAAAAACAAACAAACATTTAATTGTATTTATGTATTTAGATTCCTACACAAAAATCTAATTAATATTTTTTCAATTTTCTGGCTTCTCCTTCAAGAATTTTTAAAATATATTTTCTTCTTAACAACCCCCTGATTTAATCCAAATAGATTTAAAAAAGAATCATCCAAATGGGTCAATCCGTTTTGAGTTTTTGCGAGAATAACACACTGCGGTGATTGATTTTTACTATGGTTCTTAATATTATGTAGACTTAAAAAAAAAAAATTGAATTTTTTGTTACAAAGCGTTTGATAACTCACAGTTGGAAGTTTTGCTCTATCTGAGAGAATTTTCTTTTTTTTTTACTAATTTAAGATTTTTTGAACATTTTTCTACAAAAAGTTACCAAACAGAACTAATTTAAATAAATCATTTGAAAAAAAAACAATTTTCATCACTAGAACCAACAAAAAAAACAGTTGCATACTTTTGGATGCTTTTACATTTTCGAATTACATACCATTAGTTACTTATCCTGGCACACAGATGTCGCTTTCAATTCTATAAAGTTCAATACAATAACGGGTACAAATTCAGTTCGTCGCGCATATTTTTCACTCCTATAGAATAAATTTACCAAAAAATATAATTTTGGATTCAACCAACATTAAATTTGTGGATTCTTGTTTCTTAAAAGTATTAAGTTTATTGTGAAGTTAAAGAAAAATTTGTTAAATGTGTTAAAACTACTAAATTTCCAAGAATAAGAATTAGTGTTTTTCGCTTTGTTCTCTATGATTTTCTCCCAAGTGCCAGACGCCCGCCAGTTCCATTGGTTGTGGACTGTATTAGGCATAGTTAAAACAAATTGTGTGTTTTTTTGGTAAGTACCTACCTAGTTTAATATTTTGAAACACTTATTTCTTAAATTATGCAGCAGGGTTAGCAATAATTATCCATAGGTAGGTATAGGCACCCATATTAATATGTACGTAAACACGAATTCTTTTGCTCCCTTTTTCACAAATAGAACTGCAATTTTAATAATTTTTATTTGAAAGGTACCTGCCTGCCTACAGTCCAAGATATTCTATATATCTTGCCTACGGGCAGTCTCCTCACTACAATTTAGTTTTTAGTGGTCAAATTTGTACCTACGGCTCGGGCATTCTATCTAATAGATATCTACTCAATAACATTTTATAAAGTTGTTTTTATGTCTACTCCTACACTCAGTACACTCAGTTACAGAAGTTTTGTCAGTTATAGGTAAAATCACGATTACGGTGACGCGAAATTAAAAAAATGTATGTCCCTATAGCCTGTTACCCAACCATTCATCAGATAATGCAATGGAGGCCAACAATCCAGGAGCTAAAATCCTGTCATCTGTCATCAGATGACTTATGCTGAAAGTATAGTAGTGGGAGTCTATTTACTCCATAGGCTATATACTAAATGACAAGACAGGAAGAGAAGTTGGGTCTAATTTTAGATTTTACTCTTGTGGAGACGAGGTGTTAAGAACAGAAAGATTTGGATAGCAAAATCTACCTAGGTATCTACCTCTTTTCCTTCAGTTTTATTTTCAACCTGATCCCGCCTTTGAAAAGACTTTCATAGTAATCGTGCGGGTACCTACTATATTCTAGGTAGGTATTTATTATCGCTTCGATTAAACCAAATCTTCAATTTCGAAGAAACCAAGTTTTGCCGATGCGGAATTTTAAAAGGTCATAAAAAGGAGGTCATTAAATGCATCTATAACTGCAGCCTCTACCTAAGTTCGTATCTACATTGGTAATCCATAATGATGACTTCTTATTCAACATAAACCACTATGATTTTCATATCCCATATGGTCTAGTGGCTAGGATATCTGGCTTTCACCCAGAAGGCCCGGGTTCGATTCCCGGTATGGGAAATATTTTTTTTTATTTTTATGAACAACCTAGTTGGACTGAGTTGATAAGAATGTTAAACTACAGTCCAAGTATAGTTTTTAATTATTTAATATCGAACGATAAAAATCTTTATAAATAATTTTGTTGATAAGCATTTTAGGTAATTTATGTAATTTTTGAATGTTTTCAATTTGATCATTCATGACCCCATTTTTGTCACGACGGAGCTTTGGTAATTCTGTTCACAAATACTTTTGATAAATATTTTAGACATCATGGCATGGGCAACAATCTTTGCAATTATGAACTCATGTAATCTTAGATACGATTCAGAAAAGCTTTTAAGACAATTTAGGACCCAAATAATTAATGCTAGCTCCCCGAAAACGGCTACTGGTAAAAAAAATATGACCAAACGGAGAATAATGACATTTCAGAAATGAATAAATCCCAAAATTCTAGGTTTGTTAATTTTTAAAACGAGATAATCGATAAGTGATATTTGAAAAACAGCCAAAACACAAAAACCGTACTTTATCTCTATGATGAATGTACAGATTTTAATTTCTTACATATTTGTATATATTCCTTTGCCATACAGTCTCCTATTTTCTCATTTTTACTTGATCTATAGGGCAGGCATTGGTTTCGTGTCAAAAAAAAATTTGCGGTTTTAATCAAAACCATCATTACGAAGATCGAGAAGTTCAAAAAGTGGTTTTCGTGATGCCTTCCGTCGGTCTGTGCGTCCATCTTATTATACACAAAGTCACAGCCTAAACGGTTTAGCGGATTTACTTAAAATTCGGTCCATGTTAATTTTTTGTAACTTCCAAGGTTGTTTTTTATTTTTATTTTGAATATCTCGATTAGAACAAATACCTCTCATATAACGGTTTCGACATATTAGATTTTTCTCGAAAACGGCTCTAACGATTTCGATTTAACTTGGTGTACGTTATGTAGTAAGTTATTGTAACAATACTGCATTTTTGTTTACTCTCCAAAAATTCGAAAAACGAAAATTATGATGAACACAATTTTTGCGAAATTTGCCATAATTTTTAGTTTTCTCTTTATATATCCTTACTGGCTCAACCGATTTCTTTCAAAATTTGTCAACAGATTTTTCTTATGATTTCGAATAGTATTGTGTATTTAATTTTTCAAAAAAACAAAAACATAATTTAAAAAAATTAAAATAGTATATAAAAACTGAATTACTTAGAGCCATTTGTTGAAACGAAACTTTAGCATTAATGTTCAACATAAAGTCTTATGTTTACGCAGAGGAAAAAGTAGCCTATGTTTAACATAAATATTTTAAGTATCTTATCAGCAAACGGGCCTTAATGACTAACAAATGCAAGAGCAAGTTCGTCCGATTCCGTTGTGCATTTTATTTTCTAAAGACTTACGACTTACCAAAGTCGCAAAAGAAAGAAGTCTGCAATTCGCAAATCAAGAGTTCGGATTTAGAAATAGACTGTTTATATTATTATGAATATAATTGAAGTACAAGTTGTATGTTCGGCTACCTAAATTTTTCGAAGTTGATCAAGCCATTGGCCCGGTTTGGCAGAGGGTCTTGATTGAGTACACACTGCTTTGTTTTCCCAGGCAGTACTATGAAATATACTTAAATAGAGTATCTCAGACCGTCTCTTCAGAGTATCCAAATATCCAGAACTAAAAAAGATAGAAACCGGTATTTCACACGGAAATGTCCTGTTGCTGTATACAAGGGTAATTCCATCGGGTAATGACCCAACAACAATTTTAGTTCTTGCATTCAAGAAATGCGAATTTAAATTCGAAATTAACTTTAATACAATTAAAATACAAAGTGATTAATATGACCGTAAGTGCTTCTTAAATTAGTGAAGCTCCTGTGGAGAAATGGCATATCAATCTGTAGGGTAGAATAAAAACTCGCCTTAGTTCATAAGATGATCAAGTGTTAAAACATTGCCTCTGGCTTAACAAAAAAAAAAAAACCTCTAAATTTGTATTTATTATGTATTTCTTTTTTATTTTAGTTAATTCTTAACGGGACAAGTGTTATTTTTTGCATTATAATTTATTCAGAGCGATATAAAAGGAAAATACCGTTAGCTTGGGGCATGAGGAATAAAAAAAAATAAACGAAATTCTCTTTCAAATCGACGATAAAGGATAAAGACTCAACATTCTCTAAAATTTACTTCTTGGATTTCTCATCTTTACTTTTGTCGGTTTTCTCTTCCTTTTTATCCTTGTCCTTGGCATCTTTGTTATCTTTATCCTTCTTGTCCTTGGCTTCTTCTTTCTTGCCCTCTTCGGCATCGCGGTTCGTAAGTTTGTTGTTTATCAAATTATGCAGAGCAATAATGGAACGCACCATGGATGCCAAATAGACGACCAACATTTGGTCGTTTGTCTTCACGTACATGGTCTCTGTGAATTGATCTGATGTGATGTCGGGCAGAAGGTTGAAGATATCCTGCAGCTGATAGACAATTTGATGATTGATGGGGAGTTTGCTGTCGCCTACTTTCTGTAGGTAGTTCTTAATGTCCTTGAGTTGTGCATTGAGGCCTTTCAGACCTTGCAGTTGGTTGGTGATCTTTTGTGAGAGACTGCCAACAGTTGTGTCCTTGATGTCACGAAGGAGATGCTCCACACCAACCTCTTCCGCCTCTTCGGCGCCAATTTCACTGGGAACATGTTCGAATGTCTTGCTTGTTGGGGTTCCATCATCATGAACCTCCTCGACGGCAATGTATGCTTCAGTTGGAAGGCCGAGATCTTTTGGCTTTGCATCGATTATGACCAATACTGAATTGGGGCAGTATCGGCGAACAAGTTCATTGATAGCAATATCGTTTTGATGGAGTTTCGGTCCGGTGTGATACCAACCGACAACTCTTTCGCGGGCGTTAACCTTCTTGAACATGCTATACATATTCTCTAAATAGTCATGATCAAGGAACCAAACAGATTTGTCTTTGTCATCCTCGTCGAAGGGAACTGTGAAACCACACAAATCATCGAATCACATTTTTTTTTTTTTAAACAAAAATAAAACTCACCAGCAAAACTATTTGAAACATCAAGGACGCCTTTTGATCGCCAGCAACCAAGGAGCACTCCAACAACGCGTTTTTGGTTGCCAATTTTTCCCATACGATTAAAATGGTCAACCACACTGAGCAGCACCAAGGGATGCACAATGACTTTATTTACAGTTACTTCTGCAGACGGCATTATTAATTTGATGGAATTGAATTATTTTTTTTAAATGCACAACAAGACAAAGGAGATTGTTTTCGAGATGAAAATGCACATATATTTTGGAAAAATGATGATTTTACGATTTTTTCTTTTCTCCTTTTGACGAAAAGCGGCTCACAAAGCTGAAAATGACAGGCAACAATTTTCTGACGATGAATTGTGTGAAGTTAATTGTAGTTTGGAAATTATATTTTCGAAGTTAAGGCCATGTGCATACTACAGATGAGAGATTTAAGAAAGCATAGCTTTTTATTTTTGATAAAATAAGAAACGGAATAAAAGAAAAACAATCATGCCACTTATGGAATTCCCAATATTCTACTCCCCGGTAATCAGCTTGAATTGCAGTTTTCGAATCCGAAAGCAGTTATGAAACTTGCTGCTGAACTATATTATCGCTACGAGATACCACTTTACTTTAATGTCAGTACCGCGAATCAAGCTGACCCACCGGTAAGAATTCCATAAAAGACATACAAATTTTATTGTTATTGTTGTACTTACATGTTATAGGAAAATCTGTAATGGTGGTTTCTCAAGTGTTCTCCAACCTATCATAACTTCATCAATAATTTTAAAGTCGCTTATGATTGCGTTGATAGAGATGAATTATACAGAGTCACCACCAAACTCAACGAATGCGTTGCGGTGGTATTTACATTTATTTCAGCCATCTGAGGAAGTGAGATAGAGGAAATGATAAGGTAGTTCCAAGTAGTGATAATTTATAGCAAGTTCATAATTGCTTTAAATGCTTATGCGAATCCTGCGAATCACGCTGTCTCCCCGGGAGTAAAGAATTGCGTAATAGGCATGAATATAGTTCTTGAATCATTGTTATACGGAACAACACTGATAAACGAACTGTAACACTTACCACGTTTACCGAATTTGAATGAATACCCCTATTACCCCATTATGGCCGAATGGGAATCGGTGTAGATCTGTCGAGTATTTATATTTTTAGGTGTGAACATGCCCTTGTATTCGAAAATAATATTTCTGACAGTTTTAATCATTTGAACGCATCCCTCAAGAAAAAAACATAACCTTTCAACTGTCAAACTGGTGGTAGATTTTTCAACTTTTTTATCCCAAAAAAGTCCTTTCTGCAATTTTGTTTTAAATATTAAATCAAAAATTATATTAAAAACTATACCAACATGCCTTTCATGAAAGGAGCAGCTCCTGTCCGTAGGACAATGAAATTTCTAAATGCTGGCAAGCTTGTTCTAAAAGATAAAGTGAAGATTTTCAGCGTCAATTATAATACTCAGGGTGATCATCATGCTGGAGCTAGGTATATTATTTTCTTGTTACACAAGACTCTTGATTCTAATAGTGTTTTATCTACATAAACAGGGATTTTGTTTTCTGGAATATACCTCAAGTCCAATTCAAAAATCCAAATGTTCAAGTGGTCACATTCAAAAATATGACTCCATCCCCATTTGTTCGGTGTTATTTCCAAGACGGTAGAGACATTCTTATAGACATTGATAGCAGAAATCGTGAACAAATTTTGGATCATTTAATTAAAGTCATTGGAAAGTCACAGTAAGGATTAGAATTGAAAATATTTGTTGGCATTTTGTTAACAATAATTCTTTTTGATTAGCGAACAACTTGTTGCTGAGGCTCGACTTGTCGAAAAGAAAGACAATCCGGCCAATTTTGGTGTTGGTTGTGATAGACATTGTATCTGCGAAATACCCGGACAAGTACCATGCCCTGGAACAATTCCAGTTCCCGAACATATGCGTGGCAAGCATATATTCCAATCGAAGTAAATTATGGAGTCGTTAATTTTTAAATAAAGAAAACATTAAAAAAATCAGTTGAGCTTTTCTTTGTTTTAAAATGTCCATTGATCCAACAGATACTAGAAATTTTAACGTTAAAACTGGTTCCCTCCGCGTTCTTCACAAAGTATAGTGAACCTTCATTTCAGGAGGGTTAAAGAGGAGCTTCCAGCTGCCTTTTGAAAGCTCTGGCTCTGCATTGAGTTCCTCTTGTCTTTAATTGAAAGTGCAGTACATTCTATCTAAACATGAATATAATTTATTTTTTCAAAAATAAATTTGTCTGAGAAGATTTTTTTAAAAATTGTTTTAACTTAAAACGAAACATGCGATGAACACAAGAGAGGATTCTAAAAAGATGTCATTTTGAAAGCTGGCCAAATAAAATGTTGGCAAGGTAGCATTACCGCCGTTTTGGGCGACTGTTTCTGTTGTACGGTCTGGAGGAGCCTCGATGCTTTACAAACTGCGTCCGTGTACCAAAACCACCACGTTGGCTGTTGGTGCCATCATTATTTTTGTTGAATTGATATTTCTGAATAATAGGCGTTTGGCAGGTAGATGAACTATTTGTCATTTCTATTTCTTCGTCCAGAGTTCGTTTCTCCAAGACGTTGAGTTTAGCTTCGATGGCACGTATCGCATCTTGTTTGCTTATTGTGGAGTCTACAGGTCGAGTACCTAAAGCGGGAATCTCTATTCGAGGTTTTGGCTTCTCTAATTCATCCTAAAAAAACAAAAAAACGTCTCAGAAGAGATCAGTCTTTGAAATCACTTTTACACTTACATAATTGAGGTTTTTAGCTAACCGCACTGCAAGTGGCTTCTTTCCTATGTACTGTCCATTTAGCTTATGGAGTGCCTTCACACTTGAGTCAGCCTAGGGAATAGATTTCGTTTAGGATCATTATATTTGCGCGCCTTTTTTTGTTGTGTTTGTTTCATCACACTCACCGATTTAAATGTAACAAAGGCATATCCTCGAGATTGGCCAACAAGCGGGCCATTCTTGTGGAACAGCATATCGAACTTTTCAATTTGACCGCATTTTTGCACAATTTTTAGAAGTTGAAACCAACATTTTGAAAAGAAAATTATATAAATTAGTTTTATAGTCTCAAAACGATTAGAATATAAAATGCACATCCAAACATTACATTAGCATTACATTTGTGGTGAAAGTATTGCGCAAAGCAAAATAGAATAGAAATCAATAACAAGGCCAACTTACTCGGTGAGACGAGTGTCCAAATTGCCAACCCAGATACGACGATCATCCTGTGCCTTCAATAATAGAAGAATGTAATTAAAATCTTAGTTTGATTATCATTTAATTGAATAATTTACCTCGGTACTCATTTAGTAGTTTTAAGTGGAAGATGGGAGGAGAAATGTATGACTTTTTAAATCGAAATTTCTCTAGAAATAATTCAGCTTGTACTTTTTTTTTAGTTTTTAGACGTATTTGTCATTTGTTTGTATCAATGTGAAGTTGGGTGAGATAAAATTTGAAAGAACATACAGAGCCATCTTGTGGTGAAATAAAAACACAAGTTAGTGCATTATTAGGTTAGGGTAAGGGCACATTTATTTTTTGTATTTTCAACTTTTTTTTTATAAAGGCTCTCCCAAACCAACGTGACATTTTTGCAAGGACCGAGGCTCTGACTGTCCAAAAAAATGTCAAATGTTTGTGACATTTGTCCAAACCCACAGAACTTAAGAGCTTAACAGAGGGCATCGCTCGTCGCTGAGCGACGTCGCTGACATTTGTCAGATTCGTCGCCCGAAAAGTTATAAACATTTGAACTTATGGGCGATTCGTCGAGCGATGAGTTACGTCATTCTGTTACCAACGGGCGTTGTCCATACAAATTTCATCTGTCAGCGACGTCGCTCAGCGACTGTTCAGCTCTTTAAGGTCAATCGTTTTTCTTCTTCAATTCACGGAGTTGAGTGAGGTTAAAGGCTTGCCCAAACCAAAGTGCGACAGTGCGACACGATCTTTTATATGAAAAATGCTTTGCGCTTGGTCGCATTTGGTATGGGTACTTCCATACTTTTGGCATCACTGTCGCACTTTGGTTTGGGCAAGCCTTAAATTTGAAAGAACGTACAGCGCAAAAAAGCAAAATAATATATAATAATGTTGAATAAAACTGAGTATTATCCATTCTATGACCCCAAAATATGAGAGTATCCACACCAAAGCCCCTGTCACTTTGTCGTGCGACAGAGTGCGACACTTTGGTTTGGGCAAGCCTTTACCCTTACTCATCACCGCTGTTTCTTCGAGCTGGGAAGTTATACAAAAGTGTCGCTCTGTCATTTATTTACACAGCGTCATATTGGAGTAGGTACCCACAACAATCACGACAAAGCGTTTTTCTTATGAAAGCCCTTGTCACACTGTCGCGCGACAGAACGACAATTTGGTTTGGGCAAGAGGGTAGCAGAGTAGAACGACTTCAACCTACCTCAGTTTGTGATTGAGGCTTGTTGATATAGGCTGATATGTATTATAAAGTGGATTCGTTATATTCTCCATCCCTCTGTGCCTCGGCTCGTCTGTTCGCTTGGTCGTCCATCGTACATCGAGACGGATTTGTGTCAAATTTTGTACATAAGATTTTTACTTATTTTCCAAGGATGTTTTTATTTTTGAATATCTCGTTCAAAACAGCATTGAGAAAAAATTCTCTTGTTTTTTCAACGAACAGACTTTAATATTTTATCATGGATGTAATCGTCAGAACTGAACCAAATTAAATTGGGACCACATGAAGGCCAAAAGCTTTCAAATACAAAAGGAATAATCAAAATTGATCTACCCAGTCAATTGATTGATCCACCCAGTCAAGCTCTGAGGTTACAAACATAAAAAAAAAGTCGAATTGATAACCTCCTCCTTTTTGGTGTTGGTTTAACAAATGGAAGCTGACTTTAGGCTCATTAAATATCAAGAAATGTCGATAGCAAAAACAGCTCAGTTAAAAAGGATTTCTTATACCATATCACGAAGTTAAATATTTCCTTAAAAAGCTATAACAAATAAAAGTATCGATTAACTGCATAACACCAATAGGTTCACTGTGTTTCACTGAGCCAATTTTTATGCTTTTAAAAAAAAAAAACAAAATCAACAATTTTCGATGAAATCATTCAAGACACTCAGGTGAAATAGAAAATTAGTAAACCATTTGAACTTCAAGGCATATAAATAGATAAGAAACTATACCAAGTAAAGCGAAATTTGGTTCACTGTTGAACACATTATCTTATCGGCAGTTTTTTTTTTTATCAATTCCATGCATTTATATCTTTCTTCCGGTTCTATTCCTTTGTCTCGAAGCTAAAAATAGATTTTTTACTTTATTTTAGTTTTTTTTTATTTAATTTATCTACCTACTTTCTAAGTAAAACACTTATCAACATAATAAATGTACATAAAAAACAACTTAACAAATCAATAAAAAAGTTATTTAAACCTATATAGAGTACTTAAAACTAAATAGCTACTCAATACTTAGTTCTGGTACCTACTTACTTACAAACAAAAAAAAAGTCTTAACAACTTAATTTTAAACAAATTAAACACTAAAGACAAAACAGTTCCCAAGGGTTTTAAATTTTGTGTAAATAAACCAACTTTAATTTGATTTACAAATTTTAACAAAAAAAAATTATTATCTTTCCTTTCCAATATTTGTTTTTCTATAAATTAATATCCCACATACACAATTATATACTTTAATAAAATTATTTGGTCACGTCTTTGCGCCATGCTTTAATTTGTGATTTAACAAGTCTCATTACTTTCATGTATATATTTGTAACTGATGATCCAAAAAAGTGATCTCTAACAAACCCCGACCCGTGCTTAGATTTAGAATGCTATTTTTATTGAAAAATCCCCCAATCACATCCTTTACAGGACTTGTTTGATTAAAAAAAAAAAACAAAAAACACATTTCATAAGGAAAAATGAATGCTGGCAAATTAGGAAGAGACAAGACAAGATCCTTCAGAATCGAAGCTCTGCTTTGTTGATTTTTTCATAAATATCAGCTGTCAGAAGTTCATAGCGACCCTTGGGAGTTTGATAGTAAATAGCATCTGATATCGTACTCGGATCGAAACCTTCTTTTTGTAGATCAACTTTACGTAGCTTGAAAGTTCCGGTAAGGTCGACTTTTGTGAGGAATCTCAGGAACTGTGGCCGCGCATATGTTGGAAGAAGTTTCTTTAGTTCTTCGGCAAACTTTTCCAAATCAACAGATCGCTCAGGATCATAAATGGCAGCCATTCCAGCTCTTCCTTCGGTGTGAGGAATTGAAACTCCATAGACAACTGTATCTTTGTACCCGGAAACATTGCTTACTTGTGCTTCCACTTCACCCGTTGATACATTTTCACCCTTCCAACGGAATGTATCGCCTGTTCGGTCCACGAAGAACAAATATCCCCGCTCATCAGCCATCAGTAGATCTCCTGACAAAAAGGCAGCATCTCCCTTTTTGAAGACGTCTTGAACGACTTTCTTAGCCGACGCTTTGTCGTCCACATAGCCCAAAAACTCTCTGGAAGGGTTGCCTTTGATAATTTTCCCAATAAATACACCTGGTTCGTTTGGTTTGCATAGCTGGCATAGACCATCAGCTCCACGAATAGGTTCGCCAGAATCTTGGTCAGCTCTGATGATCGAGATTGGGTAGACGGTTGGAAGAATTCGTGAAACAAATCCAATGGCTCCAACGGTGTTGTCGTTATTGATAATGTTTGCGTTTCCTTCAGTCGCTCCATAGAATTCGCCAACTTTCGGGATATTAAAACGTTCCACAAACTTTGGCCAAATTTGAGGCCTCAATCCATTGCCGAATAGTACGCGAATCTTGTGTTTTTTGTCATTTTCAGAACTTGGAGTGGCAAGAATGTAGCGACACATTTCTCCAATATACTGACCAATCTGCAGAAGTGAAAAGATTTTTAATGTGGCCCTCAAACAGTTTTAAGTGTGATAACTTACGGTAGCATTGAACTTGACGCAATCAGCAAAGTAACCTGATGCTGAGAACTTCTTACGAATGGCCACGGTAGCGCCAAACAAAAGTGCTTGTCCCATGCTCATGACACCACCAGCTGTGTGGTAAAGTGGAAGTGGAGTATAGAATATGTCGTCACTCCTGAAACCCATCGTGTAATGGATTCCAGCGCAGATGAACAAGTATCTGTGAAAAAAAACCACAAACATGAAACACAGTCATTCTCACATCATTTGTATTATACCCAAAGTTCACTTACCTGGAATGTGATATGACAGCTGCCTTAGGTAAACCAGTTGTTCCCGAGGTATAAATGTACACCAACTTATCATGGTGATTGGCAGGTTCAACCGAAGCAGGCACATTATCTTTGGAAGAACTTTGCATCAATGTAGTAAGATCCTTGGCCAATCCCGTCACTGGAGACTTCTCTGTGTTGTTGAACTGATAGATTGCCAACGACGATGGCAATTCCTTTGATATACTTTCAATAGCTTCAGCAAAACTTTCGCCATAAATGAATGCCGTACAGTTTGCAACGGTGATACTATGCAGCAATGATGGTCCTTGCAAATTTGTATTGATAAGTGGTGTAATTACTCCAAGTTTCGATAGACCCAACCAAGTTCCAACGAATTCGGGTCGATTCTCCAATAGCAATCCAACAACATCACCCTTTTTGTAGCCATGACTGTGGAATACATTTGCAATGCGGTTGGAGAATTCATTCAATTGTCGAAATGTCCAGACTTCGTCTCCACAAAGAATAGCAGCTTTTTCGGGATGTTTTGCAACATTCATGTGGAAAATGTCCGAAATGGTGAGGTTTTTCTTTTCATATTTTTTTATTAGAATAAGAATTCTTATGTAGGCAAGAACACCACTGAAAAGAGAAAAAAAAAAATCATTAAAATTAATTGTGAAAATGGCGTGGTATTAAAACGTTAAAACTTGGAAAAATTTATTCGAATTGTTAATAAATTAAATCGTTATAAGACCTAAAGATTTGTTCAAAATTAAGTGTAAGGATGAAATCTGCTATAAATAACTTAAGTTAAGACCTCAGAATATTGATTATGAATAGTTTAACTAACCAAAAGTCTGTTCAATACTTAGTTAAAATACTACGAATATTTTGGTGTATCTCATTTATTCCCGTATCGATTTTGTTTTATTTTCCTTTAAAGTTAGCGCAACACTTTCTTGTATTGAAATCTTAGTACAGTAGCACAAGGACGTGCAAAAATTTAGTGCCAAACTGCCAAGTAGACTCTCTCAATAAGCCTTGCCAAGTTACTCTGTGAAATTAATAAATATTTAACAAGAATTTGTATTTATTTTAAAATTTGTCAGAAAATAAATCAAGAGATTTCCATAATTTTAAATAAAGATACGAGTATTTAAATTTTTTTATGAAATGGAAACTGGTGAAAACAACTCTAAACAACGACAGTCTGATATATCGCACTCGCTTTTAAAAAATGACAGTACCAACAAAATAATTCAAGATATCCTACAAAGGCAAAAGTCATTCAAAGATGATCCAGATAAAAGCATTCATCCAAGCTACACCGATTTTAAAGTTCCTTAGTAATAGTTTTTTTTTTATTTAAAATTATAAATAAAATCGATACTTCTTAGTCATATGACATGTCGTTTGCGATACAGCAAAAAGATGAACCAATACGAGAAACAATTTCAGCACGAACTTAATGAATTGCTGAATCATCAGCCAACTGCATATGATGCTGCTAGATTTAATAGGTGATTTCTATTTTAATCGCATGCAACATGAATTTAATAATTTTAATTTATTTTTTCTCTAAAGGCATTTATGTATAACTACACTGTGGCCACTTTTGCACAATCACAAGGAAATCGAATATTTCCAAAGGAATTTTTTCAAAATGACTCCTCGTGGAAAGAAACGACTTGAGTTTTTGATGAATACTAAAATGATCTAATAATAATGATTTCTAGAACTTCTTTTTCAATGCCGGCAGTTTTGAAATCAACTTTTTTTTTTATTCAGTATTTAATATTGGCAACTCTGTATCTTAGATTGATTTTTGTTTTAATAATCTCTCTTTATAATAGAACTTGTTATTCGAGTTTCAAATTTATGTTACCCTTCATGATGCAAATTAATATTGCATCTATTTTTGCCATAATCATAAAAGTTTGGTTCCCCATGAACCGAAGAGGAGAAAGCCAGATAGAGATGCGGATTTGGATCGCGATGCGATCGCTTGTATTCAAGCAACTTTCTTTATCAGCATCGTTTATTTTAGTACCTACAGTAAAATAGAAGAATAAACTTGTTGTGTCTGGGAATTGAGTCGTGTGAGTCACTGACCTGAATCTTCAACGAACCAAGTGTTTTTTTTTTGGTTCGTACATAATATATCCCCTCATTGGGGTGGTGGGGTTTATTTGTTTTACTTAAGGTCACAGCTGATTATTATGTACGCCAATTACTGTTGTGTCTTTTTCTTCCGCCATCCATACATGCGGAACTCTGACATTTAAAACCCAAAACTGTGCGCTGTTTTGGGAGCGACGAAATATTGTTTTTTTTTTATTCAGAGGGTTCGAGTTTATTTTTATCGCAACGATTAAAAAAAATTAAAATGAGTCGCATTTATGTATAACGATTATCATTTTGCAATGCACTTGAATGGAGTTAAATGTGTCATTCTTGATTTTTTTTTGTTGTTTGCGTTGATCAATTTTATTTTGAAATAAATCTTTCAGAAATTTGTGTAAACATGTGCTACAATATATTTTTTTTATCGATTATTTCAAATTTTATTTGATAACATTGTATGAAAAGCATTCAATATTTTTTAACTCAAAAATTAAAAAAAAGAAAAACAAAGTTGTAGTGTTCTCCCAAGAACATTTCCCCATAAACATCTATTCCTCTTTCAAATCGATCTGTCACCTTAAACTTTTTTTTCTTCTGCACATAAGGGTCACATTCAACCTTAACTCTTATAGATAAAGTTACCATTTATGCTAAGCCAATTAAAAATTTGTAAATGCAGTTTTAGAATAAAAATGAAAAAAGCACAAAATTCGATTTTCAAATGACTAAAGCAGCTTCTTTAAGGAATTTTAACTCAAAACAAAGTATGCAATCTGAATTCTTCTTCAATGATACATTTTTAGAAAAAAAAAATTGAAAATCGTATAAAATTTAGCAAGGTTAGGTTAGGTTAGGTTAGGTTAAGGTGGCTGTCAGGAAAACTACTGACACACCCAGGCCAATAATAGGCCCATTGTGATACCACATAAAAAAGTAAAGGAAGTTCCTTTAATTAAACCAGTTGGAGCTTTTAATAAACCGATGGAGACTGTGAATGTCAGTCTTAGTGAAGTCGCTTATATCTTCAAAGAAATATTCACCTAAGTGAATTTTGCGTCGTTGGGATAGAGCGGGGCATGAACAGAGAAGGTGTTGGATTGTTTCCTCCTCCTCCTCGTCCATGCAACTTCTGCAGAAATCGTTAGAGAAGACCCTTAGTCTTCTGGCGTGTATACCTATCATGCAGTGTCCAGTGATGACACCTATTGTGGAGCTAATATGCAGTCTGCTTAGAGGCAACAAGCACTTAGATCGCTTCGGATCTAGTACTGGCCAGATCTGTTTGGTCTTTATACAAGTAGAGATATTGGTCCATCTGTTGTTTGTCATCGTAATAGCATACTGTTTTAGCATAAGTTTACATGTAGCGATAGGTATTCCAATATTCACCTTGTTAGGTAAAATTGGACTTATAAGATAGGTTCCTTTTCTGGCTAGTTCGTCGGCTATGCAGTTACCTGGAATGTCTCTGTGTCCCGGCACCCAGAAAAGGTGAATGTTGAACTGTTCTGCCATCTCTAAGAGAGACGAACGACAGTTTCGGGCCAAAAAAAAAAATTTAGCAAGGACTTTTATAAAAAAAAATTTTAAGATATTTTTTATCAACATCTAAAAACTAAAATTAAAAAAAAAATATTGAATAGTTTTAGAAATAATGATGAAATGAAATTTTTTTATTAAATATTATTACTGCAACTTAAAAGCATCCTTGCAAAAAAATGGTTGAAATTGATTGAGTCATGAAGGAGAAAATCAGAATAAAAAAACGGTTCTATGGCAGGTACCGT
Source organism: Meliscaeva auricollis (assembly GCA_948107695.1). Taxonomy (NCBI): domain Eukaryota; kingdom Metazoa; phylum Arthropoda; class Insecta; order Diptera; family Syrphidae; genus Meliscaeva; species Meliscaeva auricollis. The sequence goes on along the minus strand of OX403619.1, from coordinate 32,348,094 downwards.
TATAATAACGGTTTTTGAAAAAAATGGTTCTCATTTAAAGATAGACCTTACCTAAAAAAATGACCATGATTTTTTTAATCAAAATCGTAGGCACCATTTTTGAGAAAAAATGAGTTTTTCTAAAACCGGTATATGACAGGTACCGTTATTTGGGTCCAAAAAAAAATTTAAAAAATCGGCCCATCCGTTTAGGCTGTGGTCTCTGATACATACAGACAGACAGACAGAATTGTCGGACCCACTTTTTTCTCATTCTCTATCATCGTAATGTCATGTTTGATTGTTATCTCAACTTTTTTTTTGTACGAATGCATAAATTGATATATGGTACGCTGGTACCTACCCATATCGCAAGTAAAAAAGATTTACAGAACAATTAAAAGAAAAAAAATGAAAAACGAACCATATGTTTATCGAAAAAAGAAAAACAAAAAATTATGTATTCAGGGGGCGAATAGCGTTATCTATATTTTTATTTTCCACTAACTAATGTAAGTTTAAGAATTTTTTTTTCAAAACTTACAAACGGCTTATAACATAAGAAATATAAAATATGAAAAGTGGGCTGGGCAGTGGGCAGATAGGGTCTACACCTTTTGTTCTTTTAAACACACCTAGAAAATCAAATTCCTTAAAATGTATTCAAATCGTGCAAACTGTTTGGAAATAGATTAGATTAGATTTAGATTAATAAATGTTTTATTTTTCTATAGATCTTACACAATTTATATGAATATATATTATAAACTAACATTTTATTTGAGCATGGCCTAAGCCGTCTGCCAGGTTTGTAAATATAAAAAATTGATTTTTGTCCATCATCTCCTTACAATCGACGCACTGTGTAGCTATGTTTGAGTTACCAGTCGTATGGCTTACCCATTACACGAAATTGCTATTGAAAATGACTTGGATATGTTCCACCTTGAACCAACTTCAAAGTTAAATTGCATTTTTTGATCAAATATGTTGCAATTTGAAAGATAGCACAATTTACAACTTAACATGACCGAATTAACTTTTACGATGCGTTTTTTCCCTCAGTGTAGGTAATTACCAATTCTGGGTCCCAAAAATGCCAAATATTTCAAAGCTGGGACTTACAAGTCTGAAACATTTTTTAAGTGTCTATGATAAGCATGTTTATGGCCCCAGTAATTTGTGTTTTTTTAATGGTTAATATGAATATTATAACCATAATGCTATCTATAGTCATTAAACCTGGCGTAAGTACGTGCACTTAAACAGTCATTCAAACTTCTCAATGTTTATAAATTGATACTGCACTTATACGACCTACGTATTTTTTATATGTTATTTGTTTTGAATTATTTGCTTACGGCCTTATTGCGAGTGTATTCAAAGACGAATTGAAAAAAAAATCTATTACTTATCGGCATCGTAAGTTTTGGGCGTTAAAGATACTTTTCTATTTCAATTTTGCGAATAGACACTCGCAGTAAGGCCCTTATTCTAACCAATATTAAAAGCTAAACTTATCAAAACATACTTTCTATTCTTAGTTACATTGCCTTAAGTATTTAAGCCCTCAAGCCTTGAAACCTATGTTTATTTTTACTATTAATATCTCTTCAACTTAAATCTTAAAGAAATCATCAAAATATTTAACAAACAAAAACAAAAATAAATTTTATACACAAATAATATCTACATAAATCTCGAAACCAGTTTTGGCATTTTGAGGGATATCACTATCACACATGAACTTCATAATTTTTGTTGCTTTCCGTTTTAAACAATTCCGCATTACTATAACTATAAAATGAATCTGCTGTGTTAGTCAAATATTTTGCATAGCTAAGTCATTGGGGTTTAAGCTTTGTTTACTTATGTGTATACCTTTACGTGTAGATACCTACATGGCTCACTGTGGGGTTATTTTTGCAGAAAAATTGGAATAATTTTTTTAAAATGAATTAAACAAAAGAAAAATATTAATTTGAATATGAAAATCAGAGTTTCGATTCCAAAACATAGCTACGGTAGCCATTTTTAATTTCTTTTAATATGCTTACCATAGCTCGAAGAGTACAGGAGAATTTTTTGTTTACTTAGCAATACAAAGCAAAAAAAAAAAACTAATTTCCATGAAAAATTGTTTATTCAAAAATATGTCTTGTTTTAATATAGACCCATAATTTTGTGACCAGTGACCTATTTTAATATTGAACTATTATCAGAAGTTTGTTTTACTTCCCAAGTGACCAAACAAACAATATACTTTCGGTTTTTTGATATTTTTTCCGATCGAAAAGTAGTATCTATATTCCAGTAACACACAAAATTCTAGATTTCAGGATAATTTAGTTCCAATTTAAAATGAATTCTATCCCATTGTACTGAGAAGACGACGACGCGACGACGTCGTCATTCGGCGATATAAACGTGAATTGAATTCAAAATTATCAAAGGCACATGGAGGAAGACTTACAAACGTCTGAATTAAAAGTTGATGTTCCAATGAAATCGAAAAAAAAACACACGTAATACTAAGTTCATTCGGCGGCTCTAATATACAACAACGACGCGACGGACGTTTCAATGCCAATGTCACTATCAAAAGTTAAAGCACATTGCTACTTAAATCGCGATCGATATACAATTTTGCATCTTGAATAGCTCATCTCAAGTGTTTTACGAAAAAGACTAGGTGACCTGTAAATTACAATGTAAACATACGAGTAAATCCACTGTTATCTAATCTCTGTTGTTTGAATTTGATTAGTAAAAGCTGCTTATTCGGATTCCAGAAAATAAACTCAGTCCATATTATAGCATACCTACATGTCTTAATGAATGATAAGCTAGATCAAATGGATATACTTAGCTATTGAATTTGAAATTTAAATTCTAATGGCAAGCAAAAGCTTATACCTAAGCAAATGACTTTCAGGTTCTAATTTATATTTATTATTATCTATAGTTTCATTTCATTTTTGATTGGCCTTTGCAATATGCTAATTGTGAGGTTTAAGTTCTAGATTTAAGTCACTCAGAGAAGTTTTCTATTATCTAATAGAAAATAGATTGAGTAACATAATTATAGTGTTCACATTGATCTATGGGTGGATGACTCTTGGAAAATTAGAACACTGAATTAAAAAAAAAAATAACTTTTTATGAATATGTAATGGACCTTATTGTTTATCAGCTGAATGTTTTTACATGGCTGTTTAGGGCAACGGTATCACATAGTTTTTATTACATAAATTCCCCAGCTCGTTAAGAACAAATCTTAAATCAAGTGTTAATAGGAGAAAAAAACAATTCAAATAGATCCGAATACTGTGTAGTGATAAAGAACTATCTAATGAATATATACTTACATATCGGCCATTCCAAAGTAACGGAAAGGACAAAAAACGCTTTCAATGCTGTTCATCTCATTGAAGAAGTAATATTCTTTCTTGAAACTTGGTTTGTGTTGAGGGTAGCTTATAAAGTTATTGTCCTAGAAGTTTCATCAAAATCTAATCACTGCCAGGAAAGTTGTTAAGTAGAAAGACGGTAACGGAGAAGATAAAGCAGGCGTCTTCTCCGTTACTAAATAACTTTACTGGCCATCATTTGTTTCTGATGAAACTTCTAGGACGATAACTTTTTGAGGTACCCCCAACACCCTTCATTCCTTCTTCAATGAAATAAACGGCATTGAAAGCGTTTTTTGGTCCTCTCCGTTACTTTGGAATGGCCAATATACGGAAATAACATGAAAAAATCCGAATTCAGATATTCATCAAGCTTGGCAAAGTAAACACGAAAAAAGTGCATCCTACAATTCTATCTTTCAAGCTTAAGTGTTGGAAAGATTTTCTCCCAACTTGAGCATTTGTAGCATTTTGAAGAAGATTTTGAAGAAGTTTTTTGTATTAATCAATGATAAGAAATAACGGTGTCTGCCATTACAGAACAGCTTCTTCAGCTCAAAATTAACTTCAATGATTTCCATGATAGCACTACTTCAAGGATATATTTTTACAATATTACTAATGCCACAAAAAGTAATACGACAACTATTACTGACCCCCAACACAAGGTAAGCTATTGGGCAACTATCAGTAAAATCTTTTGTGGTATTCATAATTTTGGTTTCCCAGTAGTTCAAAGTCAAACAGTGACCAAGCGGCGTAGTTATAAAGGAAGCGTGTGTGTTTTCCTGAAATTTTCTCTCAACCCTTTGTAAAGAAACAAGTTAGGTTGGTGAAATTAGTACAGGAGGAGCGTACATCAATGCAGCGTCATTTCGGGAACGGCTGTTTTAGTATGAATAAAGATAAAAATTAAAATTTTTTGACGATGTTATGATGCAAAATCAAGACCAGTATAATAAATCTTCAAAAATATTTTGAATATAAATAAACGTCATTTTCGGAAACGTCATTTCCGGGATCGCTTTTGGGCTATGAATGTGTTATTTAGTATTCTCAAAACAAATCTGCATATTTTTAAAGCAGAATCTAATAGAATTATGGCTTGAATATGGAGTTTTATCATAAAGTTTCCAAAAAAAAAAACTTGAAAAAGTTATCTATTTCCTAGATATTGTGAAATAGTAGAAAATAGGATTTTTTGTAGGATTATATTCTAATAAATACTGAAATGAAGTCATATTTGACTAACAAAGTTATATAATAATATAAATTTCAGATTGACATAGTTTTTAAAACACCACAGTTGTTTCGGAAACATCCATAATTTTCTGATGGCCTCATCATTTCCCGGAACTCTATTTAATGTATTCTTAAAAGCAAAATCTAAAATTTTTATGAAGTTATTTAACTTATTATCAATGTGCCATTAAGAGTAGAACTGTGTACAAATTTAGAACCCGAAAAAATGGAATCGCCTTTTTTTCACACTCAAAAATACCGAAGATAAATTAGCAAGCAAGCTTCAGAAAAGCAAGATCTTTTTTTGAAGCTGATATAGGTCCATCCACGGTGAACTTTTATTTAACCACCATTCTAATAAACATTAAATTCAATTTGTGTAAAAAAGTCTTAAATGGACTAAGCAACTTTAATTATGAGACAGTGAACATGCGATCTGAGCTGTGTATTTTTCTTCAGTTCATTTTTTTAGGGATGGAAAGTGAAAAAATGTTTGCCTCTTAAAACTAACAACTTTTTTAAGTTGAATGAAGACTCTGACTTTTAATCAGTACGTAATCAGTACTTGAATAGAGTAATAGAATTTCGAACTCTAGGTCAATGATTAAAATTTAAACATGTGTTTTGTAAAACTTAATCTCTTGCAGACAAAAAAAAAGATATACCATTGTGTACCTACTCAAAATTTTAGATTAAGGTCTATTTGTATACTGATTATGAAATGACAGATATATTACCAAAACATAGTGTGGACTTTGAATAAATGATAAGTGATTTTTGTCAAAACAAAACTATTGAAAGCCGCCTGATGTCTGCAACATATTATCAATCTTTAATTTGAAGTTAAAATTTATGATGAAACCTTCAAAAGATTGTATTTTTTTTTAAACCTGAAGTAAATAATGCGCAATTTGTTAATATGTTTACAATCACATAGACTCTGGTAGCCTTACTTGATAATATTTTTTGTCAAGATACAAGAATACGACTTTGTGAGATACCTATAAATGTTTACGAATTTAATACAGGCTCAAATATTGTTGTATTTATAATGTTTTTTTTTTTAATTCTGATAAAAAATTATATTACTTTACTATTATATTATATTAATTTTTTTTAAGAAACAAATTATATCAGTTTAAGAATAACCTATATCTTACCTCTTCATGTTATAAAACAGTTCATGATTACGAGATTCTACTGTTTATCGATCATTTCAAAAATAATTATTTTTTCTTCAAACATTCGTTCTTCAAGGTTAAAAATTAATTAAATATTTTTTGGCTTAATAATGCAAAATATCAAACATTTGTTAACTAATCTGATTTAAAGTACTGCTGGATCAAATTATTGCCAATATTTCTCTTTTGGAAAATTTACAATGAAAATAGTTTCAAGATAAATATAATTTAGCTTGAAAAAAAAAAACAATTTTCTCATTTTTTGGGTTATTCATTCTTCGTAGGGTAAATAGTTTCATCGTACTTTGTTCGACGGCAAAAATAATATTAACACCAATATGAGGTTAAGCTGTTCTCATTTTGCCTAAAGGGGACAACTCATAGAATCCGTCAAGTGCGTTACTTCGGCGTTTTCAACTGATAGCTTGATAAAATACACACGTTCTTATGAGAAGCGACACGTAAAAACGGACGCGACGGAAAAAGTAGCTAAACTTTTAATCGACAACGGATTCGTTGACGGAACGGATGCGACGGATTCTATGGGTTGGCCCCTTAATAGCCTTTTAACACCAACCAGTTTTCGAAACAAGATAACGAAATCTCGGTGAACTGTTCAAACCGCACATAAACTAGATTTTGTTTGAAATTTCCTTTTGTCTCGCTGCTAAAAGATGTCATTACTGTTATAAAAAATCAAGTAGATTTTGATGGCGATTTCGTCGTAATATCGATTACAAACGAGATTCTGAAAACTGAAAATGTACGGGAAATTTAGTAGATTTCGATGAAATTTCGTAATTTTTGCACGAAATCTAGATTATGGTTCGGTGTGAAAGCCATATAACGATCTACATGCAAGATTTCCAGATTTTCTACTTAACCTTTTGGTGCAGGGTTTTTATATTTAATCCACGTTTTTTTTTTTTAGTAGAGTCAATTAATCATTATAAGGTCAACAATATAATCTGTTAATTATTGACAGTTGAGGCACTCCTACCTAGGGGGCGGGAATAAGCTTTGTTAACAACTTGTTTGATTTTTAAGCAAATTTGATGAAATGTCTATTAGAATGGAGCGTTTTTTGAGTTTTCTTTCAAATCACTACTTGTTACAACAAAAACATATTCATCATTTCATAAAAATGATAATCACCCCTATTTGCACTTATTTCAGCCATATTTTCTATTGTAGAATTCGCTGGTGAGGAAATGTCTTAGGGGAAACGGTAAGGTAGGTCCTCGTTGTGATAATATAGTTCACCCGGCAAATCACGTTGACTCCCCGTGAGTAGAGTGTTGCGAATTCCATAATAAGTATGAATAACTTAATTAAGTGAAATCATATCGAGTTATTTTTGCCTTTATTCTATAAAAAAAAAAATAAAAATACCTTTAAATTATGTCTCATATGGGTATATCGCATATTAGCATAAATTCTTCAGCTTGATAAATCTTCTTATTCTCCACACTTCCACCTCTTTAAATGCATTTTATAAAAATCAATATGGGGAATTTTTGGGGACTTTGAACCTTTTTTAAGAAGGTTATACATAAAAATCATCTGTGCCGTATTTGAAGAAAATCCGTAAATGCATTTAGGCAATGAAAATGTGTTCAGGTACGAGCATGGCGAAACCCAATTTTTGCACTTCTCTATCATCGTAATGTTGGATTTAATTAAATCCTCAATTTGTTTGACACGAAACTGAAACTTACTCTATTCTAGTAAGAACTTTAAATCTTGGCGTGTTCAATAGAACCATAGATCTTATAAAAAATGAAAAAATGCAGTTTTATAATAGGTATTATCGAGCGGGTACCAACTCAATAAATAGTTGAAATTCCCGGGTTAGTACCCGGAATTGAGAAAAACTACTTGGACGTTCCAAGTAGCATAAAGATAAAAAAAGAAATTTCTGATAAAACTCTGACAGATGGCAACCCATATAGTTAAACCATAATGTAAACAGAAACAGTTGGCAAATTCACCCTTAATTAGGTACATAAATAGTACATATAACTCATTAAATGTTAACCTAGCAAATATACTTGTTGTTGTGTAATAGAAATTACTGAAATCACGTCACAATGTAAACAAATAATCCCAAACGTCCGTAATTTGAACTTTGAAGTTTAAATTCAAACAAAAATTGATAAAAATAAATTTGAAATATTGCTTCGAGCAATTTGATTTGCAACCAAAGTCACCCAATCTTTTAAGAAGTCTTAGTATAAATCAATGTCAGATTCAAGTAGATGAAATCTCATTTCTCAGACAACAACAAATAAAAAATCACGAAAAATGACCTTGAGTTTCGACACACATAAAAAAAAGCTTTAAAATCCACTCACTTTACTTTATAATTTCAATTAACATTAAAAAAAAATCGCCATTCAGCTTGAAGCTGATCGTTTAAAAAAAAAAATCACTATTCATCAACATTTTTGAATAAAAAAAAACCTGTTAAGAGAGATTCTACTTTAGGTACCTATCCACGAGCATACAAAAAAAAAAACGCAAAGCAAAGAATATTCAACTCCCCGGAGCGTGTTTGTAGCTAGCTCATGTTTGCCTTGGAAAGTTTGAGAATAAAAAAAAAACTTGTTTTGTTTAAATGGTCACACAAAATAAACACCGTCTTCTTCAAAGCAGGTCAAAGGTAACTCTGCTGTATGTTATTGACATTTGTAGAAAATGTTTGAGCAGTCGACCGTTAATGCACACCACGCACTTCAACTTTATTTTTTCTATTTTTATCACTTTCGTCTCACATTATTTTTCGCTTCCCATTCACATAATTACTTCGAAATAACAAAAAAAAAAACCCGGTTAAAGAGAAGCAAAAATGAAAACAAACACGAAGAAAGAAACGTAATTAAGTCTTAATTTCCTTTTTCGGGACAAAACGACTTACGCGGCAATTATGCCCGACGAAGCAAAAATTGTGAGGTTATCCAATAAGTTGATAAAAGTGCACTATACACTGTCTCGATCCCGTCTGCCCACCTGTTTTACATGTCAGCAAGTGCATAATAAAATGCGAGAAGAAATACAATCGACTGAAGTACCCACTTCATCTATCAAAGCACTACAGGTGGTAGGTGGTAAGGATTATAGGGTGACACTGGCCATCAACTTTCAGGGAAATACTTATGATAAGAAAAAAGTAAAAAGGTACAAAACTTACGTTACATCCCGTCTGCTGGTTACTGCAGCAATGTAGAACCATCTCCAGCCGACCGTTGACAGGACGACAGCAACGAAAGCGACCAGCAATGCTGGCAGACCGTACTCCCAACCCATGTAGTACCAAAGTAGCACAACTGCAGCAATAAGAAAACAAATGCCAACTAACGCGAATGCCGCACGACAAAAGACTGCTGCTCGCGATCGCTTGACAAGCTTTTCGCGGTCTTGCTTCGAAGACTGGTTGTTGTGGCCTCCACCACCGGGTGTTGATGTGCTGCTATTTGCTGTTCCGTTTCCAATTGTTGTTATGGAATATGATGTGTTTCCATTGATTTTATTGTTGTTGTTGTGGTTTTCTCCGCCAGTACCGTTGGAAGCAGCTTTTTCGATGTCAATTGAAATGTGTTCCACACAACAAGCTTCGCCGCCAAATGATGATGGATTACGTTGATTACTTCCAGGCTGCTGCTGGCGATAAGAATTGGAAGTGGAATTGTAAGTGGAATTGAATAAACGATTACGATACTTATGATAGTGACGTTCAAATAAATGACGTCATAATATGAAATGTGGTGATCGCGTAGGCAAACTCGAACGGAATATGAAGTTTCGCATTAGCATACTTTTAGGCTGTTTTTTCTTTGTTTTTTTTTTTTTTAAATCTTTTTTCAAATCTAAAAGATGCTTGTCTCTCTAACTTTTTTTTTAAATCGATACTTTTTTCAAATAAATGATGAAAAATGTGTGTTTTTGTTGTTGTTTAGATTTACTGAATGAAAAAATCAATAATTCTATTTTTTTTCCAGGATGCAAATAGGTTAAGAAGTGTGTAAGCAACAAACACAGTTTATCAGGTCAAAAACAACTATGAGCAATATACGGGTAACAATAATTTTATTGATAAAATACTCAAAGACGATTGTTTATGAAGAATTATACGAAACAGCTCGTGTTGTTTACTTTGGGAAGAGTTATTTTGAATTTTTTTCGGCTTTTGTTTATGATTTGAAGTGCATCGAATGCAAATGAAAGATGTTTACTTAGATGTGACGAAAAAATGACACAAAAATCAACTGATTCGGCTTTTCTTCTGATGGGAGTGGGTGGATATTTGGATTATGCGCAGATACTTAAACCGTAAAGAGTAATCTGGTATTGAATAGCAGATACTATATTTTGTAGATTAATGTTACATAAATGCTTAAAAAAATGTGAAAGCAGGTGAACACAGTCCAACTAGAACTTGACAGCGCAAAAATGTTGCAGTACAATCAGTAGCTGTGTGAGGATAGTTATAGCAAGAGTTCAGCTGTTATTTGGTCGCGGTTTTGTGATAAAGGAAAGACTTATTCTTTTCAACTTCAATGCAATACTTCATAAGGAAGACCTGTTTGGTTCAATAGTCGGAAAATACTGTCTGGTTGCAAGAACTTCTAATAATTGGATTTAGGATGGTAAAATTTACGGAAATGTGAAATGTCATCATAGAAAGCACCAAATTACCACACCTCAATGTACATGGTCGTCTTGTGATAAAAAAACAGTGAAACAAATTGATCGCATTGCGATAGATGCCAGCCATGCTCAAATGTCTTAGAGGACTTATCTTCTGAACGTTTGAAAAAGCGAAAACAGACTCGGAGCACTATTTCGTAGTGCATCAAGTTCTTATGCGGGCGGATATCTAATATCTATGACGCACCTGCACAGCCAATTTTATTGCTGAATGGCAGTAACCATAGAAGAGTTGTCATTATCAAAAAGCAATCAAAAGTGCCGAACTCCTGGCGCATGCAGTTAAGAACGATCTCTACCAGGTAATAATGCAGAAAAGAACCGGAGCTACGGAGATAGCTCTACGGTCAAAGAAGAAGAGAGGAAATTTTACTTGTCAGTAAGAAAAAGAAAAAGCATGAGAAGTAGGCGGTCAAGTCTATTGATGTTCGGAAATTCTACCAAAGAGGTAGCAGACCCAAGACTACAAGGCGAATACAGAAGCCTGCCGAGATGAGAAGTGGAATACGGTATTGTATGCACAGCCAGTGCTGAGGAACACTTATTTCAAAGAGAGATATCAGCCTGGGAGCTCTACGGGCAAAGAAGAGAGGAAATCCGACTTCTAAGAAATTAAAAAAATTTACGGAATGGTCGAGACTATTGCAGCTTGAACCCACAGGTTCGAAAACTCTACCACAGGCAAAAAGTTCTACTGAAGCATGAAACAACTCATCTATTAGATCTGGGCAGATGAAAGCATGTCCCATCGAAAATTGTAGACGCTTTGGCATGTGCCAATAAAGAAGTCACTTAATCGCTTAAAACCTTTTTTAAACGATCCCTGTTTTATCTTGAAATCCCTACCAAATTGTTTAAATTATGCAGGACGCAAATGAGGAAATCTTGCTTCTCAAAGTCAGTATAAGCGCACTACTAAACCGCGTCATAGCGTTAGCATGCAACCAATTTGACATCGCTCTTAAAGCAGTTGTACGCAGAGTGAAAGCCAACCACACTGATACAATCTTTTAAAAGTCCATTCAACTATTTACTAGACATAATCGAGAGAACAAAAAGAGCTTTGGTTGGTGTATTTGCCATATTGAATCGGAATTGGAAATAATGAAATTGTCTGCTAATGAAGACAAAACGAGAAAGGAATCTCGACATTATCGACACGGCTAAAACGTCACAATAGATAGATATAACTTTAAAGGACTTTGCTATCTGTGATCAACTATCACAACGAACAATGAAGTAAGTGCAAAATTAAACGGATAATTACTTTTTTCAGAGAATTACCCTAGATCGTATGTAATTACTAAAGTTCTCTCTCAAAAAACCAAGACGTTATCCCAGTCCTGTTGTACGAAACAGAAGCATGGGCTTTGAAAGATTTTATAATCAAAAAGGTCCAAAATTGTGAACATAGCTAAACTCGCCTGGCAAATTGGCGAAGAAATGAAAAAAAACTGTATTCGTCTTTAATATTTAAAATACAAAACAAAAGTTACGCATACGCCACAGTGACCAGTTTAATAAATCTTCCCCTTGTTGAGAAACCAATTGAACTCTTTTGATCATTAACTTACCTTTAAAAATATAAAGATATTTCACTAGCGAAAATAATTACAAGATTAGTGATAAAAAAAATTGGCGCCGAGTTGGTGGATCTTTTTCTTTCCTTACCTCCTAGCAAAAATGGTGATACACAGGACTATATAACTTTATAATAAAAAGCACTTTAAACTTCTTCAAAGATCAAAATTAAAAAGAAGCTGTCGTAAATGTATGAAATAAAATCAATCAAGCATATACCAAGACCACTTTTAAAACAAAATCCCACAAAAAAAAAATCGATCCGACAGTCACTAACTTTCGACTTAGAATAAAATTCAGTTATCAAATGACTTGGTTTATAAAGGTATCAGATGTTAGTCCCTAATTATTATCTATGAAATCACGATAATATTTCCATGTTTTGCGCTTAATATTTGTTTTGGACTTTTAATCAGGTTCTTGGCTTCTCCTGTATGATAGAATTTAGAAATCTTGACAGTACAAAAGGTGAAGTTCCAATTTTGTGTAATACGTTGTTTGGGAATTGCCACTTATAAAAACTGCAAAGAGATGGAGAGATAGAGAGAGCTAGCGGGCAAGAGAGAGAGAGAGAGAGAGAGAGAGCTACCGAGCAATAGAGAGTGAATGAGAGAGAGAGAGCGAGAGATAGATAGAAAGCAACTATCAATCTTTTAATTTTACGAACTTATATTTGGTTGATGGTGTACGCGCGCCAGAAATTATACTTCCTTATCACATGTCATTATTACTTGCTCTATAGGGCAAATATTGGTTTCGTGTCAAACAAAAATGTGAGGTTTAAATCAAAACCAACATTACGTTGATGGAGAAGACTAAAAAAGTTGTTTGTCTGTCAGTCTGTGCATCTGTGCCACTGTGCGTCCTTGCGTCCATCTGTACACATTTCCACTGCCCAAATGCGTGAACGGATTGTCTTCGTAGAGATAATTTATATGTAATTTCGAAAGTTTTTTTTTTTTTTGTTTTTGAATGTCTCATATAAAACGAATAGCTCCCATACAACATTTTTGAGTAATTTGAGTTTTCTCGAAAACGGTTCTAACGATTTTGATAAAACTTTTTCATATGATTATTTCGTGACCTTTAAAATTAAACAAAGCTTCAACTTCTTCGTGGACTTAAGGTCTGTCTTTTCAAACGATTTGTGAAAAAAAATTTGAGATACCATTTTAAGATATTATCTACTTATCACCATCTAAACAACATCTTAAAACTAAATTTTCAAATTCTTTTAATTCCAGTTTAAAAAAAATAATTGATTTTTGCTTATTTGTGTATACCTCTCGATATTTTCAATTTAACTCAATTAAAAATCTAAAAGTGGTTTTGACAAAATATTTATCTCGTTATTCTCCGATTTTTAAAATTAAAAAAAGAACCACTAAGCAAACGTTTAAAAACATATGTAATTTTAAAACCATAAAAATAAAAAAAAAACAATTTTAAAGCTAAGAACAAAATTAATTTGAGACGCCTCACTTTTTTTAATTATCATTCGATCTGAGTAATTATTTTTTCGTGAGCACAGTAATATACTTTTCAATGATTTTCGAAAAAAAATTATATCTCGAAAACGTGATTTTTTAGAATTTCATGCTTGATCAAAAATATTCATCATTTCGATTATTCTATTCACTTAAATTAATTTTAAAACCACAACCCTCACACTTTTCGAGGAGTTAAGGAATAATTAAACTTAGTTTAATTTCGAATTGGTTTTCACCCATTCCTATAAAAACCTACAAAATGTCACTTTTGTGTGGGGAGTACTACAAACTTGCATTTTTTTAGGACCGCCATAATAACTAATACGGAAAAAAATAATTTTCTTAAAAGTAACACTAACGTCTGAACGGATTTTATTGAAAATTTGTACACAAAAGGTTTTTATTAATTTTTATATTATTTTATTACACTTCAAAATTTTCAAAAAAATGATTTTTTTTTTTGAAAATACAATTTTTCGAAAATGGGTTTGTGATTTTCTCTGAATATTGGTATTAGATGTCCATTAATATTGTCTTGAAGATTGTATGCCAACTTTTTTTTATAAAACGGCTCTAAGGAATTTCATTTTTGTACTAAAAATATATATTTCTTGACGAAATAAAATTGTATATGTACCCACTTAGTTTAAGGTTCAAAACTCTAAACAACAAGAAGTCCTTTTAGAAATGAATTTTTTGCTTCAACATTTAACATTTTAGCATTTATTTTAAAACTATTTATTTTTTTAAACGTCCACATAAATTTTATGACTCTACGAGCAAGTACGTGCACCAAGTCGTGCATTTTATTGATAATATTTCATTGAAGAATGGTGTTGATTTTCAAAATAATGGAGGCATCCAAAAACCGGAACAATTGATTTTTAAAAGTTTTGGTAAAATCAATATTTAAATTTTTTTTGACATAAAGGGCCTGCAAAAAATTAACTTTTTTGTAAAAAATTTCTAGCAACGGTACGAAAAATTTAAGGATTATCAATGTAATTCATATATTTTTATTATATTTTTTATGATTTAGTTGTGCCATTTTTGTATTTGGGACTTTTTATTTCATGTCAGCAGCCTATTATGGCTTTAAACTATAGTTTTACACAATATTTGAATAAAAAGTATGACGAATCTGGAGGAAATTGAATAAAAAAGAACAAGTACGTGCGACAAGTTGTGCATCACAATTCTTTTATTCTTGCGCTATATCTTACAGAGTACCTTGATTATCATTAATTAGGTCTAAGTTCTATGAATATCTTGAAATTTTAAAGTTCAAAATAGCTTTCAATTTAATTCTTTAAAGAGCTTATTATTTATTAGGATCACTAACTTGATCAGTGTGGCTGATAAAAAGAACAGTATTTCTACGAATCGAAATCAAAACAAAAATAAAATGATCAAAACCCAAACATTGCTCGGACTCTGACAACAGACTGGAAGTTCAATATGCCAGATTGAGTAAACGTGGTTATCATGTGATTGGCCTTTAATTTATCGAATCTAGAAAATATTCTAAAAGGAAATAGTTGTTCTTCAATCGAGTAAGAAATCGTGAAAAACTTGAACTCCAGCAAAATAAGAAATTCTTACGTTTTTGTAAATTCATTACATTTTTAAAATGACAAGTACAAGGTACATACTTAATTATTCAAACGGAGCCTAAGTACATACATTTATGTTACAATTTATGTATATTTTCTTTCCATTTATAAAAAAATTAAAACTATGGACATTGATTTAGTTATCAATTTTACTACTTAAGGTCTGACGCACTTTCACTTTCGCATGCACTAAAAAAAAATACTTGAAACAAGTCTGCTACCATCGACGTACCCAATTGTATGTAAGCGAACCTTATACTTTCAAGTAAATTGAAGGCATTTTGTTTGTGACTTCTATAGCACTTTGCATTGTAAATAATGTTAACCTAAAGGTTCAAGAGATTTTAATTACGCTATATGATGGGTGTTTGTTTTCAAAACAGAGAAACCAGTGTAATTAAAACACTATGGAAATATTTACATAATCCATTTTGGTTCAGTTTTTGACCTTTAAATAAATAGGGTATTTTTTATTTAGAATTTATATGATTTTTAATATGCTCCTTTTGTGATCAGATAAATTCAATGCGATCAAAAATATGTATCGCTTGACCACGAATAAAAGCACATCCAAGGTTGCCAGGTTACGTTTTTTGATAGGTTTTACTGAATTAGTTTTGATAATTTTATCAAAATTTAAATAAATGTACATTATGTACATATTTAATATTTAAATAATCATGTTGAACGTAAACACGAATTCTATTGCTTCCTTTTTAAATAAATTGACAGCAACGGATTTTAATAAATTTAGTCTTATTTGAAAGGAAACAAACAGTCTCCCTACTACAATTCAATTTGTGTATCATGCATGTGTTACCGTTATCAGAGTGATTCTACGATCAAATTCTGACCGCTTGGCTGTGTTAGTAATATCCCAGTCATCGCCACAGCAGACGAAAATCATGGGTTCCGGAAGTCATTTTAAGACGAAAAATTTAAGTGTTAGTTTTCTGTTTTTGACTATTTTTTTTTCTTTTTACTTACCTTTTCATGACGCCACTCAACTTTAAAATTAAAAAAAAAAATCATCTTAATAAATGTTTTTTTAAATAAACATAAAACATATAGTTATGAATTTGATTAGTTTCAAGAAAATAGATTGACAGGACGCTTCAGAATCTTGTCTTGAAATTCATATTTATTTTTGTATTTTGTACTTATTATTTGCAATGAAGGTACATATTGCAACTAAGGTACATATTTTTATTTGTTATAAAAACATTAACTAAGCCATTTTTAAAGAAAAATTAAGGGTTTTGCAACAGACGAGAGCAAAAGTGTTATTAAAAAAGAAAGAAAGGGAACTGTATAGATTTTTATATAATTTTAAAATTGTTAAACTTGTATATATGTTTTATCTTCAAAAAAGCTAATGTATCTTGGAAGTTTTTTTTTTAAATTATTTTGTATGGATACAAATTCTATAATTTCCAACAACCGGGCAAATGGGGTTCCATTCCCACCTTCTCCTCTACCTATTGTAAAAAAAGGATCATAGTTGTAATAAAAATAGCCATTTTTACAAGCTCCAAATTTTTAAACCAAAACTCTGAAATTTTGACTACCTGTAGTAGCCGAGCCCTTCGACCGATTTCAAATTTTATCGGCTTTTCAAGTTTCCAACATTCCATTACCGAGTCAATAATAGTTTTGGATTTGAAGCACACGTGAAATATAAATATTGCAAAGACTTCAAAGAAGTTGCCCACCTGTGTGACGTTCGATTAGAGAGAGTTTTTTTGTTTTTATTCAGGTTTTACTTTGTCCTACAATTTATTTTGTGCAAGTAACGTTTTCCCGCAATGTTCGTTTACAACATTGATCTTTTTTATGCATTTAAAAAAAAAAGAAGCAGTCAAAACTATCACATATTAAGATGATTTTGTCAATAAAATGATATCAAAGTGAGAAAACAACTTAAAAAAGAACTACAAATTACTGAAAAACCGTTATTTTCACAAAATAAATTTTAGCACAATTATAAATTCTTGATTAAATATAAAAAACTCTTTCTATATGTTTTTCCAGTTTTACTGAAATGTGACTTGAGGCACTCAAACTCTGAGCAGTTGTTAGTAGGTTTAATTTTAATAGAAATAAATTAAAATGCATTTGAAAGTATTACACTTTAAGTTTTCAAATTCTTTGACAAATTATTTTTTTGAGCTATAATTGTGTCGCAATCATACGAAATGCAGAGAGACCAATTTTTTTTTTAATTTTTATTTTTGTTTCTTGTGGCAGAAAAAAAGTGGACATTTTTTTTTGTTAAATAAATACAAATTCCAGTTACCAAATTCTTTTTTTTATGACACGGTAGCTCAGTAACTGTTTGTTGTACAAAAAATTCAAGCCCAAATTTGAAAATATAAATTAATTGTCTACAAAAAATAAACTAAGTCAACTTTGATAAACAAAATATATTTTTACCTTTTACTTCAATTTGAAAAATACAAAAATAGACATTTTTACGGTTTATTAGAAAATTTACCGTTTTTAAATAACTGTTGACTATAAGAAAAAATTGGCCTCTGTATTTCTTACGATTGCCACATAATTATAGCTCAAAAAATACTTAGTTAAAAGATTTGAAAACTTAAAGAATAAGGCTTTCAAATGCATTTTAACTTGTCTCAATCCGACCATTTTTAACAGACATTAGGATCCATTTCTAAAATAAGAATTAATTCTGTTTGAACCAAATAAAATACCAAAAAATAAATCAAATATTAAATAGCTCCTGTCAATTTTTAGACAACAAAATAATGTAATCAAAAATGTTATGTACATATATGCAGTCTTAACTTCTATCAAATATGTTCCAAACACAGGTTTGATTTATGTGATTTTTTTTTACAAACGACTTTATAGAATTTAATTAAAATGTCTGTCGAAATGTCCAAAGTATTCCACAATGATGGTACCAATTTATGGTTTCTGAAACTATATAAATCTTCTGCGTTACCAAATATAATAAAAACGACACTTCTTGTTCCTTATTAAATTTATTCTTTTTCACCAATTAACCTTACGCAAGAAGCTTCAATCTAAGTGACAGCGTTCCTGTTTTTGCCAACATTGGCATTTGTTTTAAGTTATTTTTGTGAATGGTGCAGATATTTGTTCAAAAACATAGCTGTTGGCAAAAAAATTGAATAAATTATTTCGTTTCCACAATAAAAGATTTGTTTTTATATTCAAAACAATATTTTATAATTTACTGGTATCAGTTCCTAAATACTAAAAATCACCATCACTTACTGTCTTTCACTTAGCCTTATCTATGTTATTTCATCCAAATCACTGCATATAATAGCTGCAGTATGCAAAATGTCAGATGAGATAATTTTGTGCATCTTGAAAGAAAATTCATCGCATGCTGTCGCATGAACTTACTCTTATAAGCTCCATAGCTTATTTTCGAATCTTAATTCAATGTCTATACTAACAGCTTTTAAAAGATCACTATCCAATATAAAACCTTATTTATAAACGTTGTTGTTTATAGATTTTTAAACTATTCTAAGCTCTAGTTTTCCAAAAATATAATTAATATGAATGACACCGTCCTTAGAAAACTACATTCATTAATGCAGTGTAAACGTC
Organism: Meliscaeva auricollis; assembly: GCA_948107695.1. Classification (NCBI taxonomy): domain Eukaryota; kingdom Metazoa; phylum Arthropoda; class Insecta; order Diptera; family Syrphidae; genus Meliscaeva; species Meliscaeva auricollis. Next base: position 32,329,282 of record OX403619.1, on the reverse strand, counting down.
TGACACATATTCTGGACTCAATTTTTTTTTTTTTCTTACAAGTGTATAACTTGCCCTTACCAACAGGTATCGTAATTTAAAGCATACAAATACTTAAGCAAAACCAGTTGTTATTGAAATCGTTCATTGCACCAGTGTTAACATTATTTGTAAAAAAATTACAATTTATTTGTAAGATTCATCACAGCAAAAAAAAAATTGTATTTTAGTTTTTAATAGAATTCAGTAGATTTATCGGATTTGAAATTACATGCACTACCAATTGTATAATTTGCGGTTTATGGGCCAATGATTTTTAATATACATATAATTGCTAAACTTGACGTAATATTTGCGAGCTATAGTCGATTTTACAATTATTATTATTTTCAACTCAAGCGTGACAACATCGAAACCAGTAATTCGAAAGTTCTATTTTAAAAGTGGGTTTATCGCACTCACTGAAATTCTTGTAAATCACAAAATTTTATGTCCAGGTTAAATTAACTTGCTTTGCGTTTGCACATCACAAACAATAATCTTTTACATGTTTTTTATTCATCATTATACATCTTTTTACATGTTTTTTAATTTTTTTTGCAAGCTCAACGGCGACGAAGTGCAAGGGGCATATTTCAATTAAAAGTGATTCATATTCTAATTATTTCTTTTTTTTATATTTCAAATGAAAAGATAGACAGGTATTCATTATTTATGGCGGGTACCTATGTATGTTGTAATTAAGTACACGATTTCTTTTGAACTATTAAAACAGTTTATATGAATGAATTAAAGATTATATTACTATAGTGTGAATATTGAACATCAATCAATTGGACTTGTTATTAGAAGAATATAGTCGTTTGTTAGGTTCTTAGGTTCTTTACCATATTTTTGCTTCGATAAAGTTTGATCAAGAAACAAGTAAAAAAATATGCAGTTTGAAAAAATATCACAGTAAATAAATGTTTAGCTTTTAAATAAGAATGTCTAATTGCATGGGGGGATTTTCTATTTCTTCTAAATATCGCCTAACGAAAGAGCGAAACCAGTTCAGAAAAATTGTTTACCTAAAGGCATATTTACAATTATTCTAACAAACAATAATCATTTAATAATTGGGTGTCTCTGAGTATAACAATTATATTGTGATTTTTATTTTATTATTTTCAGCGATTCTACTTTTGAAACATCAACGCGGTCAATCGTCAATGCAAAGCTTAAGGTAGAACTATAATAGACTGATCCCAATGTACGCGGTCGTTCAATGTACGTGTCCATAATTACGTTTTGCTACGTTTTTTGCAGTTTTTGATAAGAAAATATAAGATATGAAAAGGTAAGAAAATTTGACAGGTGGTTGCAATTGTTGTTGTACAATCACTGACGTTTATTTCGAGCAACGTGTGTGCTTGTCGCTGGAGAGCTTATTTTTGTTCGTTTTCACCCATTGCTTCCGAGCTCGTCCGTCTACTATAGTTCTACCTTGAAGGTCCAACCATAATAGAGGAAACGGTGCGACCGAACACACGCAAATCATACAGCACACCCATAATATCGGATAGCTCCGTTTCGTTCAATTTTATTTTCGCACGTAAAGTGCTCTCCTTGACGCAGTTTACGTACGAAAATCTGGCAGCTGACTAGTGTTTGGTTCACACAACTTTTAATAACTGAATTATTAATTTCTTAAAACAGTTTCTAAACGCTAAAATATGTTGAAGGTAAAAACAAAAATTTTTTGGTTATACAAAGAAATTTGGAAAACTTCGTTAATTATGCGTACTTGCTACCATTTGACAAACGCAGACGGAAAGAAACGCCTTGTCCATTTTTATTTGCTCTGTACGGCAAGTATTGGTTTCGTGTTTTAATCAAAACCAACCAAGATGATGGAGAAGTCCAAAATAGGACGGCATTCGTCATGCCGTCCGTCGATCTGTCCGTCTGTGTGTCTGTACGTTTGTGCGTCCAACTGTGAAAGGATTTTCTTCAAATTTGGTACAGATCATTTTAACGTAGATTTTGAAAGTTTTTTTTTTATTTTTGAATATCTCATCTAGAACGAGTCCCACCCATACAACAATTTTGAGTTATTCAAGTTTTCTCGAAAACGGCTCTATTTGATTTTTGATTAAACTTTTTTATATAATTTCTTCTTTAAAGATACATTTTTAGATTTTTTTTTTTTTTGAAAAATCGTTGCTACCATTTTTTTGTTTTTTCAAAAAACAAGTTGATATTTTTAATATATTATTGGTCAACATCTAAAAACTTAATTTTGAAAAATATTCATGGGCCCATAGAAAAATAAAATCAATTGTACATACTGTAGGAAATATAATTTACAAAAGATTTTAGTAAAGAGGGTTATTTTAAAAGAAAAACGTTACACATTTACAACAGTTTTGTACCTTGCTATTTTAGATTCTGGAATAAAAAAACAACATACATGTCCCACTCGATTGTTGTATGACGGATAACTGTTAAACTTTTTCGGAAGTGAAGACGTCTAACCAAAATCGATTTTTCGATATATTACAATAAGTTGGTTTGACCGAAAAAATCGATTGACAGATACGCCCTAATGGCAAATGATCCCCTTTCTACCCCACATACACTTCTGGACAAAATTACCGAAACGTAGGCAAAAAGTGGTAATTTTTAGTGTTTCTTTCAAAATAACTGCAGTTTGTGGATGAGGATTTATAATTGATTTAAATTAACTCTTAAAAAAAAACTATTTCCTTAGGAAAAAATGCTTTAAGGCCGAAAATAGTGTAATCTTTCAATGAAAAGGATTTTAATTGTTTAATTTCAATTTCGCTTTACTCCTGGGTAAAAAATTGGATGATTCGGGACTTGGTGTTGTATTCCTAGGCTCCTATTACTGTTTAAAGTGTCTTTGGCATAATTGAATTTAGTCTGGCAGTGAAGTATTGGATTGTTTGTATTTTTGAGCTACCAAAAAGTGTTTTTTCAATGGATTTGTTTTGTTCTGAACCTCAGAACAGCATGTCCTTGGTATTCACTATGGAATTAAGGAGAAGAAAGCATGGTTATCAGTTAAGAATGTGAAATTGAAATTATTGCAAAACACTTTTTACACTCCACGAACATGTGTTACGTTGCATTTAAAGTTTGCGGATTTACTTTGAGTAACCGGTACACAAATTTGTTCCATGTATTACCTCAATGTTAAAAATCATTGTCTACCTCGCCTAGCTCTATGGGTCCTTACAAAAAAAAAACGTGTACAACGTCATTTTGGTGGTATCACTTTATTCAGCTGAAATTTGAAAATTGCCAATTTGTCAACTTTCAGTTGTAAACTTTCGGACTTGTCGTTAAAAATATTAGACCTAACACACATCCCTGAATTGGTCATCATCAGATCTGGAAAAATGTTCCATTTTATCAAACAATCTCTCCTGATTTCTTACGAAATCTTAAGCCCTCCGCATAGTAATCAATTATTCCCTTGCGTCAATCGATCTCAACGCTTCTACTGAATAAGATTTCGATGTCAAAAATTGACAATATATGCAAGTGTAGGTCGCCGTAAAGTTACAATATCTATTAATCATTTATTTTCATCAATTATCGTATATTTTATGCAAATCCTTTTTAGCAATGACATTACCCGTCAGTCAGATTAACAGTCTCTATGATAAATTGAGTGCGATAAAGTTTTTTTTTTTTTTCTAGAATGTAACGTACATACCATTATTTGACAGCACGCTATTTATAAATGCCAGTCATTTCGATTGCAATTCCTGATTCCATAATATTTAATGGCCCAACAAGAATCAATCTTTTAATTAGATAGTATTACCATCAGCAATCGTACGATGAAAATGAATGGAATGAAATTGTATATTTCAAATTGAACCAGAACCACAACACAATAACAGTGCAGTCAAATTAACCATGTTATCATCTATACAGTGTGTTGCTCTGGGTCAGGCTATAGATGTGTAGGTACTTAAAAAATAAAACTCGAAGATGATCAAATTTTCAATGGCGTACCAAGGTTTTGGGAGGCCCTGTCACATTAAATTAATTTTTGTATGTTCAATGAAGAATAAAATCTTATATGATAATATATTATTCAGGAAAGGAAAAAGTTGACAGAAAAAATTCTTTGACTATCTTAATTTCATAAAAAAAAAATTGCGATACAAATTAATTTACCCTGTTTAATTTGTTCCTTCACATTTAGGAGTGTCTGGCAGAAATTTTAGAAGAAATCAATTAGTATCTGTTTCAAAATTATTAAATGTACCAATAACTTCTACCAACATTCAAACATAAAAAGTAGTAAAATTGTAAGAAGCACTAGGCACGTTCCTATCTACTAATCCGCTACTGAAGCGCGCATCCCAAAAGAAAAAAAAAGCCAGTAATCGCATAAACGTTTTAGCAATAACTAAGGCCTTGTAAACCAGAGATGCTAAAGTATAGTTCACTGCCCGTCTCTACCTTTTATAATCTTGATGTAAGAATGACATTGAAATACAAACAATCCCCAATGCATCTGGGTATGGCAACTTCAAGAAATTTCTTAATCGGTTTTGATCACCAAGCTACCTGAAATGTCAGTAGGTAGTTTTTTTTTTTTACTTACGAAAAGTTTATATATCAATTCAATACTAAAGTACTAAGAATCTCTTAAGTTTTGTTACTCAACAATCCAAGAGTTTTAAATTTCTTAACAAAACACACGTCAGTTATAGTTGACTTAGAAAACAACTCATGCAATTCACCAAGTCGAGAAGTTAGTTTAGTGAGATTGCGTTTTTTTTTGTTATAAAATTATTTATTTAGTGAATCGAAACAAGTGCCGCACTGAAGAGAATTGCGTGCCGGAAGTTCTGACTAGCACTAGGTTAGCTTTGCTTTTAAAATTGAAGTGGGTTAGGTTACCAAACACTCCATTTATAATTTTAACTACCGGATTCTAAGATTTTATAGTGGTTTGTTAACTCATTTACAACAGATGGGAAATAAAAAATATATATATTTAGTTATAGTTGGCAAGAAATAATTATTTTTAGTATCTTGTATAGAAATTATGGCTTACCCCCATGATAATAAATCACAATTGAAACTTGGAGCGGATTTTAATACGAAGGCACAGTAATAGAATAATTTAATGAAAAAAAATACATTGATACAAATTTAAAGAATATTCACCAGACTGTTTTTGATATTTTAGAAGTTCTTATACACCAAAACTCGCGTAGGCCGCAAAAATTGTACAACACTCATTTTTGGAATGTTGTTTTCAAATTCTGCTTTAAAAATTCTGTTTTTTAAAATTCCGTTTTTCAAAATTTTTTTTTTCATTTTTCTGTTTAACAAAATTTGGAAAATATTTAAAAAAAAAACTCATTCGGAAACAAGCTTCAAACAAATAATTGTTTGCAGCAAAGAACATAATCATTCGGATTACAAAATCGAAAATTGATTGAAATTTGATCAGGGTAGAGGATGTTGTAATATAATATTAAGTTTATATTTTTTTTTGTTCTTGAAGCAGAATTGTCAATATTTTTCAGAAAAATGTTTTAAAAGAATAGTTAACTTCTGCCACACTGTTACTTCTAAGTGGATATAATAGTCCTTTTTATGTAAAATCCTTTTTTTCAGTGAAACAGGGGTTATTTTTCAGAAACACCCTTTTCCGGTTGTGGAACAGCGATACAATTTGACATGGACGTTTCATTTGTAATGAGAACCAAGAACCAAAATACTGTGTTTTTTTAAAGGGAGAAAGAACGTTGTGTTGTACCCGTTGTACAATAAAAAACTGTCAAATAAATGTTAGATTTATAAAAATTGGTAGATATAATTCGATGTTCATTAGAATCAAAATAGAATAACACCACATGCATATCATTGGTCAAAGGGTAGGTACTTTTTTCAATTATAATCTCATTATAACATGAGAAATTTCGTGAAATTGCCATAGAACGTTTTCTTAGGTGTTAAATCTTCTAATTTTGACTTTATTTGTACGGACTTCCTCGATGTTTTAGTCAAAATGAGCCCCAACAATTTCCACCAGTTAAAATGCTGTTCAATATTTTGTCCGGGTCACGCCTCTGTTTTGTTTAATTTAACCGGTTTAATAGCTGATTTTTTAATACACAATTCTAAGAGAATAATATCTTACATTACTTTTTCATGTAATGTCTTTTACCTTAGTACAAACCATCAAATTTGTACTGAGAAGTGCTTTAACTTTCGTCATTGTTAGCAAATTACCTTGATATTAGTCTTTTTGAACTGTGCATTAAAAAAATACTTGCAAATCATGCGCCCTATGTTAATTTTATAGTAAAATGTCCATTTACTGGACTTCGGAATACTTATACATAAATATATTTACTGTATGAAAGTTAAGAGAAACTATAAATTCTAATAAAAAAAGCTACTTGCAGTCCTTTATAAATGACAAGTGAAAATCTAAAAAAAAGTACGTATACGCCATAGTTAACGCGAAAGTTGTCATTCTTGCTTATACCGATGAGACCATTTTTTGTATATAGAAATGTGACTGGAACAAATTATTTAAAAAGATAAAAGCCATATGGAACTTATCATAAATTGATTTTTGGAAAAAAGTACATTGAGGTAGATTCTGCTTTACCTAACAACTGAACTTTTGATCTGGCCAGGAATCAGCTTGTTCAAAATGCTGACTAAAATCTTTACCAGACTGTCTTACGGAACTTAATGTTCTCGTCTTAAACTACACGAATTTTGTATTTTATTAAACTAAACACATTACATGCGAATAACGTAAGATGTTTTTTTTTTATTGTTTTATGATATGTATTTTAATATTTATTTAAAAAAAAAATTTGGTCGTTAGCATTTATTCCGCAGTTTTCCGCTTTTTTCTCCTTATTAGACTGTATTAAATGAAATTAAACATTTCCGCAAATAATTTTAGTTAGAAAAAAGACAAACATCTATAAATTTATTCAATACGGTGGATTCATCGTCAGTCGTATATTTTTAAACATAAAAGTACTCCTATATTATAAACAAAACACAAACAGTAACAGTAATGTTAGAAAAAATGGAAAAAACCATTTCACACTGCATAATTCATTGTCATGAGCAATTTCACCTTAATGTGAACTTTCTAAGACCTCATAGTCGAATTTGAACGATTATATCATCAAATATATCTTTGAAACTGAGTCAATGCATGAAATGTCGCTAAGTAAAAATTAGAAGTGCCAAAAACAAAGCTTGAAACTTATTCTCGCTTTTAACTTTATGCAGGTTGGTAATTATAATTTGAATTGTTTCGTTGGTTTAACAAAAAAAAAACAAAAAAACTACGCACTTAAAAATTATCATAAAATTGTAACTTCATTTGCAATATATCTTGTGAGGCCTTGTGTTCGTCTCTTAATTAACATGTTTTTTTTCGAACTCAATTACATCTTTCAAACAAAGTTAAATACCTACTTTAGTTAACCAATTATATCTTGCCGTGGTATCTAAAGTAGGCTAACTGACAAAAACTAAAAAACCTTTCTTTTTCAAGTCGTTTCATAAGTCAAAGTGCATAAGCGTGGAAAAGACAATTAGTAATTATCTCTTTCTTCTTTGTGCACTTTTTATTCATTAAGGTCTTTAAAGTGTGTAGCTTAGTCATGTTGAAAACTCTATAATTAAAATGCATTATAAAATGCACTATCAACTTATTATTTACCTTTGAAATGTTACCACCATGTTCCGTTACCAAATTTCAGCTTCAGTGGTTTTTAAAAGAACCATTAAAATCCCTACGGATTTAATATATATAAATTTTAATTTAATTCATAGATTAAAGCTTCTTATAGTTGAAACTCTTAGCATAATAAGTACATATTTATAATTTTGATCTGAGATAATAATAATTGTTGTATTCTAAGATGCAAAAAGTCTGATAATCTTGAAGCTATCATAAATTGTAACTAAATCTCAATAAAAACGTGTTTACTTTTTTTTTTTTTTTTTTGAAAAACTGACATTATTATTGTTATTATTGGTAGAAGCTATATTTACAATGATGATTTGTTGTGAGCATAAAAACTTGAGTTTGATTGAAGTGAAAGACAACTGGTTTGAGTGCAAAACTACATAGATTGAGTCTAACCACAACTATGACGAGTTTTTGTGTGAATCGCTTAGCCATAAAATTGCTTCATTTGCAGGAATGTTGATTGATAGATGATTTCCAATGTGATTTATAATTGAAAACTTGTTGCAAATCAGTTCATTGATCTTTATATTCAGATTTGGTAGTTGAAATTAAATAAAAATTAATCATTATCATTCATTGACACCTTGAAAAGTTACTTTTCCTTATTATTATGATAACTCCAATTTTAAGAGAATTGTTATTTGTTAGAATACAGTAAATCGAAGCAAAAAATATCACTTCCTTTCGTCACCGGATACGTGTTTTGGTAGTAGATAGTAAAGTGTGCAGATGAAAATGAAATCCACGACTTGGCCGCACGTACTTGTTCTTATAGCTAATATCACTTAGATTTTGATTTAAAATTTTGAAAATGTTAAGTTTTAGAAAATTAAAAAAAAACGAAAATTTTAAATTTTAAATTCGGTTTTGTTTTGTTGTTAAAGCTATCAAATGGAAAAAAATATTTCAGGAAAAATCTCATTTTTTTTTCAGATTTTTAATTGACCCTTGATGCTTAAAGTTTCGTATGTTTTTTGCATGTTTCAGATTTTATTTATTCCCTTTACCTTTAATTTCTTATTTATGTAAAGAGATAAATAATAGTCTATTTGAATGGAACAAATTCGTTCAAGAGTTTTTGTTGCGGAATATGATTCCTTGCCACCAAAGTAGGTGCTTCAACCAAAAGTGTTAATAAATCCGTTGGTGCATTTCTAAGAAAATGGCAATACTGGTCGCTTTTCAGTTTTTGTTTTGCATTTATCTCAAAACATGGAATCATATTCTGCAATAAAAACTCTTGAACGAATTTGTTCTACTTTTACTGCGGAACTCAGGTCTATTAAATAGACTAAACTAAACTTTTCATTTTTATTTGTATTGCTCCGTGACTTTTTTTTACTTTTGTCATTCGTTGCTATTCTCTGCGGTATTTCGGGATCTTCGTCAGTATTCTTCGTGACTCCATGCTTTTCTCTGTGATTTGTTTGTTTTTTCCGCAATATTTTACCCTTTTCCCGCTTTAGTAAGAGCTTTTTTCATAATTTCCCATGCGGCATTTCACGATCATTTACGTGGTGTTTAAAAGTTATTTTATCACGTCACCAGTATTCCGCGGTTTTGTGCACGTGATTCCGCACTTTTTGCCGTGCATATTTTTCCCTGTGAGTTTCTTCGGTTTTCTCTGTGACTTTCCTCGGTTTTCTCTGTGACTTTCTTCGGTTTTCTCTGCGATTTCTTACGCTTTTTCCCGTGATATTAAACGTCTTTTTCGTGACCTATCTTGCTATTCTCCGAGGTATTTTATGATGTTCCACCAGTATTACCCGATTTTTTCATGGTGTTAAGCGCTTCTTAACTCTTCTTCTTTTTTCAACTACTTTTCACGCTTTTTTCTGTGAAGTTCTTTTATTTTGAGCTGTATTTTACACTTTTCGCGCAGTTAAAAGCTCCTTTTTCATAATCTTCTCTGTGGCATTTTGCGATCTTTAACCGGTATTCATTTAAATCGAATTCAAATGAAATAACTATCGAAAACTCGAAACAAAAAAAAAAAAAATCGTTCATCTCTCAACAGCTTGCTCAAAAGTGTGCAATGCAAGGACTTTGTGACTCAATTAACTCTAAAAGTATAATGCTCTCGACGCCATCTGCTGGCATTTTCCAATCAAGCATTCCGTTCTGTTTTTTTTATCGTGTATCAGAGATGTCGTTTTTTGTGATTTTCTTCTTTTTTTTCAATGCATGGGAAAACTTCTGCAGAGCATGATTTTCCGAAGTCTTAAAAATTATTCTGTTATTCGGAAGGAAGACGAATCAAACTAATTAGAGATCATCAAAATCGGTCCAGCAGTTCTGGAGTTATAAATGTTGTAACAATCCCGACTTTGTTTTATATGTATATTTAGGAGAAGAAGAAAAGTTAACATCAGCACTATGTACCTACTCAAAATCTATTAAACATCTTTCTCTTCCACCGAAAAGTTATAATGAAGTAACACGTGTTGAATCATCATTTTTAAAATTCAACAAATTTAACTTAAACAAACTTATTTGTCCTTTTAAAAAAGGCTTGCAATTAACAAAAAATGAACATCGCGGAGTTTTGTTTTTTTAGTCTTGAGACGTCCAAAAGTGATTGAACGAACAAATAAGAAATAAAGACAAATGTGGAAATATTTTTCTTAACCCATTGCTTAAACTCCCACTTAACAAAGTTTTTTTTTTTTTTTTTTTCTTAAACTTAAAGTAAACACAATCATAAACAACTTCAAAGCTTATTTTGGTTAAAAGTCAAGGCTAACAACCAAACTATTAATAATGCTAAAGTTCTTAAATATTCTCACAACAGCAAAAGCTTCTTAAAAACAAAATTCATGTTTGATCGTTTAGTTGCCATAATTAAGACAGTGTTCTACAACGCAACTCAGACTCATTCATGCATTTTGATAGAACTGACTGATATTTGCTCGTTAAGTCCGAAAATGTGTTATATTTTATGTAATAATCACATTGTAGGCGTATTTATGAGATTCGAAACAAACCCTTTTATCTTTTTCTTTAAAAATGGAAATACAAAAATACTTAAACAAAATGTCCCATTTGACGAGGAGGTACAAAACAGAACCAGAAGTTAACTCTTTCTGCAAATAAAAATCTGCGGTTAATTTAAATTCAAAGCCACACTTTGTGTTTGCATCAACAGAAACGTGCTGTTCGAAATGTCTTCAAGCATTGTTCAGAAAGTCCCCCATATGCCTTATGCATTACATTTATGAGTACTTTAACCGAAAGGTGTACGTACACTGACTTTCAAGACAAACAACATTTACTTGTTAATTACACACTCTTGGGATGGATGGATGCTTTTATATGAATTTTGTTTTGTCTCGTCATATTTTCTATATAATTTGGACCTTTGTGTCGCTGTTTACCACAAAGTATCTGCCAACTGCCAATAGGTTAGACAAAAGATAAAGTATTTATCTTGAAAATGAGTTATGGCCAGCCAAGTCATCATGCAATTATTGTTGATGGTTGCGTGTTTTTTCTTTTTTTTTTTAGAGGCAACTATTGGGGAGATAAACACAATGTCGGTGTTGAATAGTGCGGAGTTCCACTATAACCTCGGTTGTTTTTTGTTAACAAAATAAAAAAACTTCTCCTCTGATCTTTTGTTTGACAGATTACAATACTGATGACATTGCTTACAACGTTTGCTGAGCAGAATATAAAAATCGCACATCTTTTCCCGATTCGAATGTCGTTTATTCATTTTTTCTGTAGATATCTACCTAATCGAATGCGGGCGATATTTACGACTTGAACGCCTTTAAATGACGTTATAAGAACATAACTACTAAACTACCTACAACTTGATTAAATTAATGAATGAATACATGATTTGAAATTGTTCGTGTGTCATGCGCCCTATATTTTTGTTGTTTCATTCAAACTTCTATTTCTAATTTATTTGTGATAAACTATACCGGAATGCTCACACTCATTAAATATTCCTTTAGGGGAAGAATATTGATTTTGGTTGTAAAAACACTTCATAGTTTTTTACGGTTAATTGTGTAGACTATTTGCGTAGGGTGTGCTATGATTGGTTTGTTCGCATTTATTTTAAATACGTACAAATATTTGTTTTTAACCCTGAGCTAACCTAAAATTACTATATCATAAATCCAGAACTTATTCTCTAGTGGAGTAACTAAAGACAATTATTTGATAATTTTTTTTTAACATGTTGATATTCAATAATATTAAAATTGTTGCTCTAATCGGATTTTTTTTTTAAATTAAAATTAAGATTTTTGTAAACAAACATTTTTTTTAACTAAAGTTTTTGTTAAAATATGATAAAATAAACTAAGCTGCAAATTTTCCAGGTCTGTCTGTTAAAAAAAAGCATGTAGTAAAAATTGTGTTTTAATTTCAGGGGAAATTTTCTCAAAATTTGACTTTAGGCAGAAAAAAATAGAATGCACGACTTGATCGCACGAACTTGCTCATGTACCCCAAAGCTATTATACATATGTATGTATTAACTTAGCTTAAAAAACTTTAGCTTTTGGTTATCGGATGTGCGTAGAGATACACTCTAATGAGCAAAAATAAATATTTATTTTTAAACTGCAACACTTTTTTTTGAAAGTAAAAAAAAAAAAAATTCGTGTGATTTTTTTTCTCAAAATTTAGTTCTTAGACGGTGATAAATAACTAAATTAAAACTGACATACCAATTTTTTTTAAATCGTTTGAGAAGCTTTTAATAAAAAAAAAATTTCAACAAAAAAGCGACTGGATAGATTTTTCAATTTTTTTTTTTAATTTATCGTTATAGAAGAAATCATATCAAAAAGTTTAATCAAAATCGTTAAAAGTTTTATTTTTTCTTAAAAATATGACCTATTTAAGATCAACTGAAAAGGATGAAGAAAAGTAAAGGGTCTGGCTTTTTTGGTTTTTAAAAAACTGTGTATTCAAACTTGAATTTTAAGAAAAAAAATATGTAAAAATAAAATCAAACTGATTTAATAATGTTAATTACAATTATGTAATTACAATTAATAATATTATTAATTTGAGGTACATTTCGCGACCAAAAATGTATAGTTTTATTTCATTTTAGTTGAAATTTATTGATTTTTTTCCTTAAAAATTAAAGAACTCTTTAGTTGTTTTAAGACATTTAATACATAAAATATTTTAGGTGTCTACAGTTGGTTGCTAAGAAATAAGACCACTGAATTTCAGAAGAAAAAGTTATATTGTATAACGTAAGATTTTGAAAAATAATCAGTTAAAAATTTTTACTGAATTTTTTTTTCTCAAATTTCTGAGTTTGAAAATCATGTTTTCTTAAACTATTTAACTTTATTTTAAATCAAGCCTATTCGTTGGCAAAAGTCTGTTAAGCTCGGAAATTCTAGAATCAAGTAAAAAAATCTTGTTGTTTGTTTGAGTAAATTTTTCAGAATTCTTCAGCTTAAATTGAGTAACAAATGCAGGTAATAATTTAAAAATTTGTGCATTTCTTTGAGAATTCTGTATTTTTTTTTAAATTATTGGTTTCATTTTATGACTAAGCACTTAAATATAAGAAAATGTTAAAATAAGCTCGATGAAACGTGATTTTATCTTGCGATTTTTATCTAAATGTAGTGAATTTATTTTTATTATTTATTCAAACTATGCTTACATAAAATATATAATGCTTATACAAACCTAAAGAGTTATTTTATTGAAGTTTCCATTAACAATATTTTTTCCTTTCTATTTTCAGGTAAGTGACTTTTCAATATGTGAAGATAAAAAATATAATTTTAGACATGTTGTGTTAAATTTTTCACGAAAAATATGAAAAAAATGAGCAAAACAAGACTGATAAAAGTAAGAAACGCTCTTCATATCATTCATATACAATCTATGCTAACCCAAATTTTGTTAAGGTTTTTAAATTCCACATCCAATAACACAAAAACACTCTGAAACCGAAAAAAGTTGTATAGGTTTTATGTAGGTTTTTATATAGGGTGATCGCTGTGTTCTTAGTAAAGCAGGAACTTCAAAAAATATGGTAAGAGGATAGCATTTTTGTGATCAATGAGTATTTCATTTTGTCATGAGAAGCTTAAGTCCATTTAAAGTGAGTATTATTCTAGTCGCAGTTACGTTGCCCTATTCCATCAATTCACATTGAAGGTTTTAATGACACATAATACCAAATTCATAGGCTGGAATTATAGCCATTTCAAAGGCTGCCATACCCGATCAGCAGATTCCTTTCTTTAGTGGTGCTAATGCTTACTGCTAAGTCGATGTATGTTTGAGTTATTGGAATAGAGTCAATTTTTATTTATCTATAGCTAAAGGGTCTCTTTCTCAGTTCCTCAGATAAAGTTGTAATAGTTTAATTTTTGCATGCTTTTTACACTTTAAAATAATTTAAAAAAAATCATATTTCTAAGCGTTTTTTTTTTGTTGCTGTTCCTCTAAAGAAGAAATGATCACTCCTATTACAGAATCCGACGAATGCGTCAGTCATTCAGTCATATTTTCTGATCTGAAATTCGCAGTTGAAGAAGTGTCTTAGTGGAAATGGTAAGGTAGTTCCTCATAGTGATAATATAGTTCACCCGGCAAGTTGGTAATTGCTTTAAATGCAAATACAAACCCTGCGAATCACGTTAACTTTCCGGGAGTAAAGCATTGCGAATTCCATAAAAAGCATGAATAATAAGAATAAATATGAAACAAATTTAAGTTTTATATCTTACATATAAATAACTCGTTTCTATTATCCATGAGTATATCATTTAATTTAATTCATTTCACGTAGATAGTTTTCCAGTATTCTTTTATTTTGTCATCAACAATAATATCTCCCTAGGCGCCCCCGGTAATTAGGTAAAAGTATCATAAATTGGGCAGCCGTGAGGGTACAATTGGTTAACAAAATTATATTTTGGTGTCCTAGTTTTGTTTTTTTGTCTGTCGATTTTTTTTGGGGATGAAGACAAAAATGACAAGCCATTCGATTCCAACAACAAACCAAAAAACAAAAAAATAAGAAAACTAAACAACAGTCCATTCGATTGTCTTGAAGTGTAAAAGAAAACTTGCGTCGAGAGGATGACTTAATCGTTAAGTCTATATCCGAGTCAGTGAACGCCAAAATTATACTAGATTATAAATTTATAGTATCTCGCTCTAAATTCCATATACGTTTAAGAGTTTTTCCTTATCACAGTTATTTAAGTTGATATTGATTACCATTTATTTTTGTTTTTTCCTTCCGAAAAATGAAAGCATATAAGGTAAGTCATAAATCGAATTAAACAATAAGTACAAATTTAATTCATAAAAATTGAAATAAAATTTGTGTTTAACAATAAAATGACGTATCTAACTGAAACAAGCTCAGATCTGGATAGAAACAGTGTTCTTTATTGACCATTTATTATTCCTAAGTGATGTTCATGTAGAATGAGTTTAGGGTGGTGATGAGCTCGACAGTGTATACAAAATAATAACATGTTTTGAATAGTAATCCAGATTGTTATGTTGTTTATAGCTTGGGAGCAATCAACTAACTAGGCCACAAGGCTATATGCGCGTGTCGAAAAGTACATTATTAGGTATTAAATAATTTAGTTTACATTTATTTTCGAATATTTATAATTCTATAACGGCTGAAATAATTATTCATTTTCAACAGACTATAGGAAGAGAAAGATTAACTTAAAAACCATTTATTATTAGATTATAAAATTTTCAAAGTGATTAGAAAATCATTTAAGAGTGTTTAATATCATAACGGGAAGACAAAACTTCCTAAATGTGTTCATAACAAAAACTCATTTGCGGAACAAAATAAATAGACACTCTCAATATAAAAAACAAACACAATATAATTAACAAATCGTTAAGTTTTGAAATGCTTGTACTTGATGTTAATTTTAATTTCTGTGCCTTATGTTTTGTTTCCGTTTCAAAGAAATTAACAGGTTCATAATATAGAATTTAATAATTAAGGAAATTACTATGAAGGTATGTAGGTACTCGTAAAATTTAAAAAAACATTTAAATTTTATATGTACCCACTAGAAAACAGTTATTTTTATGATTGTCAATTATAATAACATAACAACTAGGTTTTCCTGAAGAAAAATGCCAAAGAGGCTAGCAAATTTATTTGCCTATTTTATAGCATTAGGTCCTAACTTGATACACTTTAAAAAATATTTTAGTAAACACTATGATGCAAAATTTTAAACAACCTATTGTTAAGCGCTTAGCACTTTACCATTTACGAATTTGATAAACATTAAAGTAATTTACTAGCTTTTCGAACTTTGTAATCCTTTTTAGTCGTTTTACTAACTTGTAGAATACTTTTTCCCTTTTTTTAAAAAAACGGCACATCTGAACACGTCCAAACAATGACAGTTCGTAAAAATAACAAAGGAAACAAACCTAAATGTGGGAAGTGTCAGAAACTCAGCAGTTAAAGTGACAATTTACAATTTATTTTATTATTTTATTTTGCTTAAAAACAAAACACAATTTAACTCTTTCAAACAAATGAGAAGAATATTTTTTTCGAGTAATATAAAATGAGATGCAAGCTACTAAAAAGTTAAAGTATCCATTTTGTGATTTTAACTTTAGTAAAATGATAAGAGATACATATTAAGATACTAAAATCGTTTAAAATTAGCAAAATCTTTTTTTTTTAGTTTAGTAACTTACAAAAATGACTTTAACATTCTGCTATGATTTTAACATTGTAACTTACTAATTTAAATAAAATAAAAATTTAATTTTGAATAAATATTGGGAATCATACCGTAATATGAGCGGAGCCCCAAATTGCTATGTCAAAATATTCTTTTTTACCAGTACAAGCTTATAATTCGTAAACGAAAATTTAATGCATCTACAATCAAACATGATATTTTGATGATAGGGAACGTAAAAAAAGTTTTCCTATCCAATTTAGAAGTGAAACAAGTTTTTGCTAAAAAATAAAATAAAATATATGAATTACATTGGTAATCCCAAAGTTATCCGTACCCTAGCAAGAATTTTTTTTACAAAAAGGTGTAAGCTATTAATGTTTACCAAAACTTTTGAAAATAAAGTTTCACTTCGTCCCACAAAATTTGCATGTTGTAACCCTTTATCTGATAAAATTTTAAAAACAAATAATCTAAATTTGCACTATTTTGAAGGCGCTTTTCTCGAAATAAAATGTATGAATTACTGATAAAACTTAAATTGATTTTAGACTTGACTTCGTACAATTTGCGAAAAAAATAGTAAAGATAATAATAGTGGTGTTTTATTTAACACTAAGTAGCTACTCAGCGTTGAATAAAACACGGCTAATTTCACCATTTCAATATTACAAAATAATGCACGCTATGCTTCATGTAAAAGATTTTAGATAGAAGATAGAATAATAAAAAAAGAAAAGTAAAGAATAATATTATACAATTTTTTTAATAAACTTGTATTGAAAAGTAACACAGTTGAATTATAAAATATCATTCCAAAATATTAAATTTTAATATATTTTGTATTAATTGAAAAATTTTAATATTTGCCGTGTTAAATTTTAATAAATTACTGGTATGGACCTACATAGGTATATGCAACTCAAAAAATATTAAAAAGTTCCCCAATTTTTTGAACCGTGTACAATTAGGCCTAGTCATAGTGATAAACAAACAGTTTAACTGCTTGGATATATATTGAAGGCGTTAACGAAAAAAAAGTGCTGCAACAATGCAGTTTTTTTTCGAATGATTATGGCTAAAGGCTAGAGCAAAAAAAATCCATCGCCAAACAGTGTGTAATGCATAAAACCCAAAACCTCACAATAGGACCAATTGACTAAATCAAAGTATGCCATGGACACTTCTTGTAGTTGTTAGAGCTAAAAAAGACAACACCAAGTCCCGAACCATCCCAATTTTGACGGGGTCTTGAAGCAAAAACAATTGAGCCACAATTTATTCCTTCTCTATTTAAAGTCGCCCTTAAAAATGAGAAATTTTTAAAAAATTGCATGAAATCTTGAAAACATCCTTTTTTTAATGTAGCCTTTAAATATAATGGAGAGTGAATAAATAAGGCCTAAATGCAAATTCTGTTCATTGAAAAATGTCGCTATCTTAGGCTTTTATAATTTTTTCTAAGAAAGACAATTTCCAAAAGCGTTTTTTTGTTTTTTTAAATGATGTGGAATTGAACATATTATTTTTATTCTCATCACCAAAATGCAGTCAAATTAAAAAAAAAAAACGCAAAAAATGTTCTCTTTTTGTCTGTGTTCGGCTAATTTTGCCCTGCGATGTAGTTATTAGAGCTAAGTATATTTTTTATTTCTTCAAATGATTGAAACATTAAACTGTGTTTATTTTGTTTTCTTAGAAATGAAATACTGTCACCTACAACATTTTGTATTTTTGATGTACTATATTGATGTTCTACACCTTTTCCAGAAAAATATAAACAAAAAATAAATCTATAGTTTTGTACTTTTTTTGTACAATTTGTACAGCTAGAGCTTTTTAAAAGTGCCGGCCAAAACTACAAAATGTTTCTCAATTGCCGATGTTGAGTGGGCGTAAAGTTTGAACCTCTGTCTAATGGAGTTCTGTGTAATCTATACAAAATTTCTTGCGACTTCTGAAAAAATGTGGACTTCCTTAAACCTTTTAACTACTACTACTAAGCCGTTAAGGATTTTTTTAAACTCTATGCAAAAGTTCGGAACAATACACTCTGCCACAGTATATTTAAAGTTGTCAGCCGAAAAAAAAAATTCTTAAAAATTCACATTTTGTTCACATTCTCCCTTTATCCCAATTACATTACGAATTTAATTCAATGTTAAAATTTTGCGATAAGGTCAAGTGCATGTGAACCTATGCGGCGCGTAGAGTATCTATTTAATTCATGATTAAAAATTAAAACCTGATTTAATAATAAAAAGTCAACAAAAAGTGACCTGAAAACAAAAATAAAAAAAAACATGCAAAAATAAATTTTACCGGCACATCAATAACAGAGAGCATTTACATAAATGCTAATCACATTTACATTTCTTACACAATCCCGGAAAGTAGGGTAGGTTCAAGGTTAAATTGAATATTTGAATTGAAAAAAAAAAAAAAAAATAAAAACATGCAAAAATGTTAACCTTTAAATCAAATAATAATATTCATACAAAAAAAAAATAGCAAAAAAAACAACAACAAAAGTTTATAAGATACTAATCGTGGTCATTATTAAAATGATTGCCTAACATTCGTTTTTTGTATCTCCCAAATGAAACTGTGATAGATTGATCTTGGTTCATTCACTCACTTGATTCTCGTCATCAGCCATTTTTATTTGAAGGTAATCCAATTATATCCAAGAATGTTACAAATATGAAGGTGTTTTGGTTTTTTTTCTGTTCTACGTTCACAAATAACACAGTTATAATTTAACAATCAACTAAAACAAATCTACATAATTTGTTAAAATTCCACAAATTCACTCAAAGCACAGAATTAAATTCTCAATTTAACTGGCAACAAAAAAATTGATCTAGTTGTTAATTTTTTTTTTAACAGACTTTTCTAAATGCCGGTTATGGCCGCATAATTTAAAACTCGAATTTATAACCGAAGATCAGTGAGTTTGTACCGCGCGAGCTTCAATCTCAGCAAAAGACACACACCGGTTCGTCCAAAGCAAACAACCGTCTGTTTGAGTGGATCGTTTCGAAGTAAGCCACAACAATCGTTAAGAGCTATGTACACCTTCTTCTGGCACATGGAGAAGCTTTCATTGCAATCCAATGCGAAGTTGTGTTTAGAGCTGAACGGTTGGCGGCAGCGGCGTTTTTAAGCTTTTGCTGAAGACATTCTCAAAGTTCTTTGCGTGCTTAGCGACTCATTGTTAAGGTAAAAAGCGATTTCTCCCTTAATTAGATCGATGAGTCTGGCCTCTGGCGGGCGGAGCGAGTAAGTGACAATGTGCAAATGCATCAGTCTGAGAGACACTGATGAGAAACGAAAGTGCATTTGGAATGAATCTTTGTAAGTATGTGGCCCTTGAAATGAAATTTTCCGCTGTCTGATTTGAGATAGACTTACCTACTTCTTGTTGGGAAACCTTGTAACTTGCATTGCACTGATCACTGATGGCTGCACAGATTAACCATGAAACAGGGCCAACTAGATGCGCGTTGAAGTGTGGCTCTGCTATTGATGCATGAAATGCGAAAAATAAAACACATAAAGTGCATGACTGGGTCGCAGATATTTGCTTAGAGAGGTGATAATGATTGAAATTTTGAGTACAAAAATACAAGAATTCAAACAATGACCAATGGAAAATGAAGATTTGTTTCGACCTGTGGTTTCATTCGAAGTTAATCTTTGTTAAAAAAAACGTATTTTAAGCATCTGAAAAAGGATTCAGATTGGACTATTTTTACTTTTTTCAAGGCGGAGTGAACTGCCCTTAAGTTTTGTTTCGTAATGTTGTGCGTTTAGGTACTGCGTGTTGTATCCGAACGTATTTCCGCAAACTTATTCGCACTTCCGCGTAAAATGAAAATAAAACACGTCAGTATTTGTGTGTTTGTGTTGTTTTCTACTCAAATATTTTTTAAGGAATTTTTTCGAGTGCATTTCCGGAGATTTTTCCACTCATGTTTTCGGTAGTATGGTCGTTCATTTCTCCGCTCCTCTTCTGCACGTAGGCATTTCCGCCAATTTCAACGGGTATTTTTTAAATCGCAATGTGCTAATCCTGCCCTTATAACTTTTTCACCTCTTATAATAATTCTACTTGCTACTTCAATGTCAATTGAATCAAAGCAAAGAAGATTTTTCATTTTGAAGGGTTGTCAACAAAATTCAATTCGTCAGTATAAATTTTGTTATTTTAATTTAAAAATGTATTGTCCGCTAGAAGATCCTGAACCATGTCCTAGAAGGAATAACAACAATAATTATTGGGGATTAAAAGTATGAATAATTTATTTAACTTGAATGTCATTTTTCTTTTACTTGCCATTTTGTTTTGTTGTTGCTGTTAGATATTTGGATTTGCTTTAGGATTTTGTGCGGCCTTGACAATTTTCTTACTTGTTTATTATTCAATTTTGCTAAAATCTGAAAAAGAACATGATGTTCTTGTGAAATTTGAAAAAATGCTCGAGAAACAAAATCGAACTAATTTTAATTTATGATTTCGATAAAAAAAAAAATTGATTAAATGTATCCAAATACTCATTCAGCTTTGGGTGTTCATCATGGTAATGGATTTGTACTTGATTATGCAGTTTTATATGAAGGAGTAAGTTTTTTTGAATAATTTTTATTTATGGAATGTCAAGTTGTTTTTTGTAATTTGTGTTAGTTTAAATTTCTTTCGCAAAACGTTTCATTGAATCAACTAAAGTTGCACTTTGAAGAAAGGTGAAGAGCGAAGAGAACACCAAAGTCAGAGTTTTAATAATGTGCTTGTCGTTTTATTAGCGTTTGAAGTAAAATGGTAGTTTTTATGAACATTTTTCCAATTTCTTGGAAAAACAGAAAAAAATATAAAAAAATAATTTTTATAGTTTTGGAATGCAGTGCGATTCTTGTGTTATAGAGCGAGGGCCGGAAGCGTAAAACACTACAGACAATCATATGGTAATGATGACGAATTTTCCTGAAAATCGATTAAATCAGGGTAGCCTTTTAAAATGTTTAAATTACCCACGCAACCATCTGACTGATGCAGACTGTAGCGAAAATAGTTTTTGAAAAGCATTTTTAGACTTTATAACCACTTAAAATTAGTGGCATCCTGACACCTTCGTCTTCCAGATAACAAATATACCCTTGAGACCATGACAGGCATTTGAAGTGGCAGATTGTGCTAAGAATGCGTTTTTTTAGATTTTGGGGTAACCACTTAAAATTAGTCGTATTCTGACCCAATCGACTCCCTGATGAGGATGACAAATACATCCATGACAGACCCTTAACAAAATGAAAAAAAAAAAAACATTTATTGAAAACTTTGCTGCTTTTTATCTTTTTTTGATCTCAAATCCTAATACATAAATCTTATTCAGCTCAAGGCTTCGTAAGACAATTGTTGGCCATATGTTATTACGAAATCAACCTAAGCCAGGCCTGGTCACCGTACCATACGATCAATGAAGTGCATTTTGAAAGAAATGAAGATGTTCAGCCTAGAAAATGATAACGTTTCGCCTTGCGTGACCTAGCTTAAGATAATCCGTTTGATCTTCTTCCTTCCGAAAGAAAGTTCTTCTGGAGAACAAAATTAAAACCTCTTCTTATTAGTGAATAGACCAATCAAAAGATATTTCGGTCAGAAAAAAATACAGAAGACTTTTTCTTACTTGACTTCAATGTTTTAAGGGTCGCTTAATCCGAATTTAAATTTTTATACTTCTACTTCTATACTATAAGGCTTCACAACGAAAACCGCCAAAACCTCAAAAATGTCGACTTTTTTTCAGTTTTTTTTTTTCGCCAAAAAATCATAAAATTATGCACTTTTCAGGAAATTATCTTGAACTGTTCCGTCATCACTATGACCGGGCCTAATATTGTATATTTTATTACCTAGTATGAATTGATTACCTCTTGAGTAAGAAATCTGCTCCCAGCTATCAGTTTATATATTGAACTTGGTACTTCTGGTGCTCACTTAGAATCTCCAAGCTACATTATTGCGCAATACCTTAGATATTAAATGTGTTCAATGGTATTATAATGGGCTATTCGAAACTGAACAGTAAAATTTTTAGCTGTTTAATAAAGTTGTTCTGTTTTAAACTGTTCTAGTTTGCTGTTCTGTACAGTCAGAAAAGGTTACAAAACATTTCTGTGAACTGTTATTGTTGACAAAAAAAAAATGGGTACATCAACATAATTTTAAACAGGGTCTTCCTTGCTCCTTGAAGTTCAAAAGATAAAACAAAACAAAAATGGCGTATTCCCATTATCAGGGCTTGCCCTCGTGATAGTAATTGAAGTAAATTGATTTTAAAAGTAAATGGGGGGAAGCTCTGAAGGGGAACATGCCATTTTTGTTTCTTATAATTAAGAAAATGCAAAAAATCCATCTTAATTATTCTGATGTAACTCCATTTTTATATCCAGGAATGGTCCAAACTGAAAACGATGTAAGTTTTGGTCATGACATCTCAGAATTTATTAACTATTTCATTCCGAATCCTAATAGACCAATAGAAAATAGTGTGGTCATAAAACGCAGTTATTTCTATTTATTTGAGAAAGAAAAATCACTTTAAAAAAAAATTGTAATATTAGAACTAATTCTAAAGGAGATTAAAAATCGCGTAGTTGATCTTGTTTTTTCTTTAAGTGCTGTTTTGTTAAAAGCGGGATCATGTAGGTGGTTAAAAAAAGTCTTTATTGTATTATTACAAAAGATGGGAAAAAACTCCAAATTTTTTATTGCTTTTCCTGCCATCAAAGGCTATTGTTTTCATTAATAGTGGGAGAATACAGTTTTAGTTCGTTTTGTTCACTTTATTTTCGTTTTTGGCTCTAAGGAAGTTCGTTGATGTTACTTCAGCAAAAAATCGTCTAATTTTATTTATTTACAATTTAGCTCACTGTGCCTAATATTTCTATAAATTTCATTGACAACTGTATACAATTGGTGTACAAAGTTGGAAATGACCTTTAAATATGTAATTTTCCGAGAGAAAACTGTTTATTTTTTTAATATTAAGAGGTCATAACCTTGATTTTTACTAAGCAGGTTTGAAGAGGGCTCCTATAGTTTTCTTCCGACTAAAATGGGAATCACTCTTTAGTACCAATAAATACCTAGGTTTTTTCTGTTCCTGAACAAAACCAGGCGGCTTAGACTGGATTCCAACTCAGTCGACGGGAATAATTTTCTATCGCACCAACCATTTCCCTTCGTTTTGTATTTGGGGATACAAATTGAAAGCCCGAAAATCGAATAATCCACCGTGATTTCAAGACTGACGTCAGTTCTAAAGAATACGCAACTTTTCGTTTTGTATGTTAAAAACCGAACCGAATGTACTTCTGATCTCTGTTAATAAACATATTTAAACATTTAAAAAAAAGGTTGATAACATCACTGAAATAAGTTGCTAATGTTTTAGGTATAAGATACTATACCTAGTCAACTTAAAAAAAAAAAATCCAAAATGTTAATGAACTTTTTCAGTTTCTGAGCTTGTTACGTTTAATTAAAAATAATAGATTAAGTTAAAACAAAATCTATAATAAAATTGTTCTTGTTTATTTTCTAGATAATTGGTTGTTTTCTTACTGGATGTGGTATACTTATCTTGGTTGGATTGGCATTTGCTGTAATTTATCTTATTCAGCCAGCATTTAACGCTTTCCGACCAGCATTTAATCAGACAGATAATGGAATTCTCTTAGATGATAGTTAATGTTATTGTTTCTTATATTTTCTTCTTTTGTATTCAATCAACATTAGCTACTCTTTAATAAAAACTTTTTTAAAAATAAAAAAAAAATGAAAAAAAAAAACAAAATTTCTTTGGCTAGAACCATTTTCTTCTTTTTCTTCTTCCTAATTTGCGTTTAGATGTGGAAATCATCTTGGAAACTTGCTCGGTTATAAAGTGATTGTCCCGTATGACCTCGGTTAAATATTCTGCTGATATATCCCCGCCGATATGCAAGAATAGCTCCAAAGGAAATTGGTATTCCAACAAGCAATCCTATAACCAGGCCAATAAGCAGACGTCCATCATTGCTTGTATTGCTTCCGGTTTCACAGCGAAGGATTTTATTATCTTGATTTAACTCCATCAACTGTTTTGATTTCCATGCTAATGGTTCACCACAAACAACATCTTTGACAAGCAATGGCGAAGTTTGATTGATTTGTGTCATGAGTGTGTGAATTAACCAACTATTGTCGCAGTCACAATGCCAAGGATTGCGGCGCAAATCGATGGTTTTTATTTTATCCCAGCGTTCGAAAAGATCGTGATCCAGAAGAGTAAGGTTATTGTTGTGAAGATTCAGCTTTTGGAGGGAAATATTAAATGGGGTAAGTTTTAGATAAATGCGAAATACAATTTTTTAAAATACCTCATTTAGAATTGGAAAGTCAAAGTTCAATGGATTTACGGTGGCGTTGGCAAATGCTTTTGGATCGATGTATGACAGCTTTGGGTTGTCGGAAAGTTGAAGCTTTTTAAGATCTAGAAGACAAATGAAAATAATCATTAAAATAACAGAAAGAAGAACTTAAGAAAGCATTCTTCAAATATCGTCCCGTTTCTGCGTGAACCCATATCTACAAAGCAAATTTCGTTAAGTTTTTTAAGAAATTTTAGTTTTTCTCGAAATTGAAAAATTGGATTGAATAAAAGAAATTGAATTAACTGTAAAACATATTAATTGAGGTTATTTTACCATTTATAGTTTTTCATCTTCTTAATTCATAGTTTTCCAGCGATGTCTAATGTTAAGCAAAATATTTGAAAAAAAATGTAGTTACGAGGTTCACGTAGAAACGGGACGATATGACTAGATCAGATTTTTAAATCAAGTTTATCCAATAAATAGTTTAAGCAAAAATGATTTTTAAACTCTTTAATTTTACTCTTTAACTTTTGAAATATATTTTTTTCTGCCATATATATTTATAATAAGAGAAGGTTTCTTTTGGCTATCAAAAAACACATAATTTGATCTTGTATTTAACTCCGTTGTATTTCAACAAATTCTTTTCTGTTTTAAGTAAAGTTTTGAAAAAAAATCCTACTCCCATCTGAACAGGTGTAAATAAAGCCCTGGAAAAATGTTTGCATAGTTTATTTTATTTTTCGTTTGACCCGGCATATAATCAAAACTATCGAGCCGAATAGGCTGAAATTTGGAGGACTTATTGCACATAGCAAAAACTAAGATCCTAAACTATATTTTTTTTATTCATCAATGTAAAATCACATTTTGAACTGTTATTTAAAAAAAATCACCATAAATTTTAAAACTCCGTAGTTTTTGGGATGTACAAAGCAACGATTTGTCATGTCAAGATTAAATTGGACAAAGAGAGTAATTTGGACATATCATTTATTTCACTTTGGAATATCTTTGCGCCGAACGCGAATTTTTCAATGATTTAAAATTGTTTAGACAGATGAAATGCACTTCATTCATATCCCATTTATAACTTTGTTATAAAGTTTTTACCCATAAAGAAATTCGGCGTTAAATGTACCAAAAAACGAGTTTTTGACATGTTCATGTTAGGAAATCTAGAAAACGGGACGTTTTGACTTCGGGTTCAACGTGTCAAAATCCTTTAGAAAAGTTTGAAGGTTTAAAAGGCGATTTTCGTTGCAGACCAGTCTAATTTGCTTTAGTTCCTGCACTATATTGCTTACATACATTGAATTTTTACCAATGTTGCGTTCGGTGCTCTAGGCCGAAAAATTTTGTTTAACATCGGCTTCACATCATAAACAACTGAGCAAAAAAACAGAACTACTGGATTTGACGACAAGGATAATGTATGGGGCATTTGAAGTTTTAACCCACCTCCAAATCATCCTATACCTAGATTATTTTTCAAAAAAATTGTTATTTTTTCTGTAAGACTCTTTTATATTTGTTTTAAAATTAAATTTGGACTTCTATGGTTCTGACACTCATCGATTCAATTATGGTCATTACTTACTAAGAATTACGATCAAAATTATTATAATAATTCTAAAAAAATACTAACTGGTTGAATCTAAAATAATTACATTCTTAAAATGGTCACAAAGTCCAATTATATTGCATTAATTAAATAAAAAAAAGTGTTGCTATTGTAAAAACGTAAAGTGTAATTACATTTACCAAAAAAAAGGATTTGTTTTTGTTTTTTATTTTAGTTGACTTTTACATGTAATTGCTCTCCAAATACTTAAATTCGCTAAGCAAATATTTTCTGTCTGGAATAACTAAATAATCTATTTAAATTGTGTTTTTACTAACAAAATTATCTTGACGCAGAATGGTCAAAAATGCAAAAAATAAAACACGTAATTTTCAATATATCTTACAGTTTTTAGCAAATTTTACCACAAAGTATTAGTTTTTTGTTACAACTATATAGCTACTGCGTGTTAAAGAAAAAAATGATTTCAAAATTGTCTACGTAGCCATAATAGTTTCCAAAACACGCCTCTTTAAATTTTATAAATTCTTTTTAAGACTCCTATTCAGTACTATTGTATTAATTATCATTACTTTAAGAAGGGTCATGAGTTCGGTTTATGGTGTTTCAATGTTATATATTGTAAAGCTGGTATACTATATAATATAATTATCTTGAATTTCAATTCAATAAGGATTTGCACTTACTTTGCAATTGGCTAAACGCTCCAGGTCCTATTTTCACCAAATCATTCGAATATGAAATGCTCAAGTACTCCAGTTTCGGTAATTTAGGAAAAACACTGTTTAAATTAGAATTAAAATGAAAAATTGAAAAATATTTTAAAAAGGAAACCATCTTACTTTTCTCCTTCTAAGGTTCCCAAAAGATTTTCATCAAAAGTCAGACTCTTCAAATTAATTGCCAAGTCCATGCCATCAGGAATTTCGTCTAATAGATTTCCCGTTAAAATCAAATCCTCAAGATCTCTTGGAGCATGCAATAAATTATCTGGCAAGTCATTTAATTCCATGTAAGACAAATCCAAAGTCTTAAAACAAAAAAAAAAAATTAAAAATAAATCATTAAAAATGTACACAACATCGAATTATCAAATACTTTACCTTCAAATGAACCAATCCAGTGATGGCTACTTCCGTTTGATGATCGATTACATGAAATTGATTGGAACCCAAATTTAATATTTGCAATACAGGCAAATGTTCAAAAACATCCGAGTCCAGGGAGTGCAATGCATTGTGACCCAAATCTAGTTGATTAAGATTTGGCAATGGTTGGTAGTTTTCTGCATTGTAATTTCCTTGAAATACTTCAGGACGAAGAGCTTTCGTTGTTAAATTATTATAACTTAAATCTAAAATAGTCAAATTAGGCAGATTTCGGAATGCAGCTCTTTCAATGCTTCCAATTAAATTATGGCCAAGATAGAGGTTCTTAACTGTGGTTGGTTTTAATAATGGAATATTTGTCAAATTATTGTGTTCCAGGCGAATAGTTATAAAAGCTACATCGCCATTGGTAAGTGTGTTCCATTCGTCATCGTTGAACCATTGGGCCATTGATTTATTATTGCAATTCAATTCAAGAATATCAATGGCACATGAACATCTTCTACAAAGCGCACTGTCTTTTGTGATGACCACAGGCTGAAAAGAGGGAAAGAAACAAAAATAATGTAGAATACTTTTAGGCAGCTTGAATAGAAATGAAGCTAACAGTTTCGTTCAAAAATAAATTCTGCAATTTGTTATACAAAAAAATGAATGTTTAACAAAAATCCCCCCAATCAGATTTTAAAATTAATGTTTAGTACGCGCACAATGCACTTTTTGTTTTTCCATGCAAATCACACTGGTATTTTAAAAAAGGGGATATGTCTTTCAAAAGAAATGCATTTCTTAGCCAGTATTTTTTTGACCACCCTACGTTTTTCAATACTACGACTACAAATTAATGAATTTCGTCAATTTTCTTTTGATGCAATTTTCTACATAATTCGTTACATTTGTTTTTTTCACCCAAAATTCGAAAAAAAATAAAATATTGAAAAAGTTAAAGCATTTCTGGTGTAAAAAAAACGTATGGAGACCCTATAGTGAAAACTTTTTAAAAATTTACCTATTTTTACTTTATCTAGAGTGAGTAGGTTATAATTAGTGCAAGATGCAAAAAAGAGCTAGTTTAATAAAATAATTTAATAAATTACACTTCATAAATTGTCCCAAGGTAGAAATAATAAAAAAGTATTTTTTTGATTTCTATCATACTCGTACTTTATGTTTTTGAGGTGCTGAATCCGAATCTGAGGTTTGCCAACAAAATTTCGCGACGCAACATGGTCAAAAATGCGAAAACCCTCGAAATTTTCAACGATTGTGCAGTTCTTAAAAAAATTGTATCCTAAAAGCTTAGTATTTGGTAACTACTTTTTAGCTTAGTGTTCAAGAAAACTGGATTAGCTAAATTATGAGCCTAACGTTGTCAAAATAGCCATTAAAGTTTCCAAGATACAAATTAAAATGAAAGCAAAAGCATTTTTTTCTAAGTATCTGAAATTTCTTGAAAATGTTCACAACTCTGATATCTAAAAAGTACCAAAAAATATCTATTTAAAAAACTTATTTTCGGTTTTCTATTTAGACTTGTAAAGTAGTAGAACAGGTAAAATAACAGAGAAATATATTTGAAAATAGTGGTTAGTCCAATTTTTTTTTTTGAGAAACCTTTAAATTTTAGCTTTTGTATGACAAATTCAACATTCATGCCGAATTTCATAACTGAATTATTATTTTCTAGGGTGTTTCTTTGCTATTGTACTTGTTGTGCTGAAATTATAGTTATATGCATAAAAAGCACTATAGGTTAACTGTTGATAGCCGATTTGTCTTAATTTATGTTTCATTATAATAAGAAGTTAAACACATTAATTTGATATCAGAAAACCATTTTTAGGACAATGACTTACTCAGTCAAAGCCGAGAAGCAAAAGGTGAAACCGTAGAACATAGTTTGTAGTCAAAATCTAGTTCTTCATAGCTAAAAGTGCCATTTACTGAAAATAAAACACAAAAAATTGCAGAATTTTGCATTTTTACCAATGTTACGTTCGGCGCTCGAGGTAGTAAACAACTCAGCAAAAAATTAGAACTACCGGATTTGACGCAAAGTTTCCTTCCTACGAAACGATAAGCTTGCTGGACTATTTATCTATCTTTAATTTTTATTGTTTTGAAGAATCATTTCTTTCGAAAATGGTCACTGTTTTTTTTTTGAAATTAATGTTTAAGGTTTATGTTTTTGAAATGGAATACCAACTTTTTTTTTAAACAAGGTTTGAGAATTTTTATGTTTTTTTTTTTTAAACAGCTCTAACGATTTTCAAAATGTATCTTTCTTAATCAAATCAAATGACATAATAAGTTTGAAGCTCAAATCTATTTTAGAAATTGTTTATGTCATTTTAGTATTTAAATTTTATTTTTTTTTCAATATTGCCTGGGAAACCAAAATTCGGGGAAATATGGTTCGAACCGAATGAAACGGAATGCCTGCAAAACAAGCTTTAATTTAAGTGCGTCCAGGTTAAGAGGTCAAATTAGGGGTTAATTAAAAATTTCCTTAAAGTCTGCAGTTTGCAATGCATTTAAGTGTGTTCATGTTTCGAATCAACAAATTTTACCTCATAAAGAAAGATATCAGATTTAGATTTTATTGTGATTAAGTAGAAGATTTAAAAGCTATTAGCCAAAGGAAAAACGTGTTTCTTTCTTAAAACGAATGTTACAAAATAATTGATAAGAATAATTAAAAGCACTGTCCAAATTCCATATTTACAATTTGTCACACTTTTGACATTTCAATGTGAATTCAATTGTTAGAACGTTTCTATTAGCGCTATTTACACCCTGAAAGCATGAATTATTTTTCACACTAGTTTACTATTTCTCCAAGTTCATGGGCTTTACACTGGCAGTACAAAAAAAAAAAAAAAAAAACAAATGCTTCGAGGTAAAACCAAAACCAAAAAAAAAAAACAAAACAAATTCAAAAAACCCATTGAAAGAATTCAAAGACTTAGAAGTTGTCATGTTATAATTATCTCTCCCACTTGTCTAAATACAAATACACTTCAAATAATATCTTACCTTGACTGTTGTTGTTGTTGGAGCTGGGGTAGGGGTTATTGGTACAGGTACAGGTGTCACCGTAGAATTATTAGTATCTGCTCCATTTATGGAAACTATTGAAATGACCCCAACCAGAAACGCAAAGTACACTTTCAAATTCATTTTTTTTGTCACCTGTAAGATTAAAAATTAACAACTATTAAATATTTCGAAACAGATTCCATGAAATATGATTCACATTAAGCACTTTCTTATCAAAGGTTTTTATCAGAAAGATAGGTTATTTTTGAATTTCTGATTAGACAGTTTTGTATTGTTCTTTGGAAAACGTTTTTATTTTTATTACGTCACAATAGAATGGAATTAGAATGACAATCGTTATAAGCGCAGCTTAAAATTTATAATTATTATGTATTCACCTATATTATTGTTGATTTATTATTATTTTGTTTAACAATAAGCTTGATCTTTAAAAATAATTTTATCACAGAGAAAAGGAAAAAAGGTTGAGGAACTGCGTTTGTTGAAATTTTATACGAAACTGATCGATATTCTTTTGCCATTTCTGAGTGGAAAGTCAGTAAGACAAGTTCTTATCACTTCGACTGCGAATGCTATCTAATCTTATCGTTGATAATAATTTTGAGAGAATTCTGTTACAACAGGTGTGTGGTTGAGTGTTGCTATTGCTGTTTATGATAACTTTTTAGAATAGGAGGGAGAGCTTTTCTGAAAGCACTTTGGCTTTATCGCAAGACAACATAGGTATACAATAGGGGTATTCATGAAACCTGGTAAACTTTTCCGTCTGGTAAAATAGGAATGTTTACCTTGCATGTTTCATGAACGCCCCTAAAATCAACTTGGGTAAATGTGTGTACATTGAATTATTTGGAAAAGATTATATTTTTTATATTTGTGGCTCGTTATATCTAAGCTGGTCATAATTAAACGTTAAAAGTTTTCCACAATTATCATTTCCAGATAGTAAACTTTTACCAAAAAAATGTTTGTGTGTAAAAGTTTACCATATTCTGGTAAAGACTTGCTATAGAAAATTTGACAGTTCGATTACCAGAATTACCCTTTTACCACGTTTGCCAGGTTTTTAGGTTTCATGAATCCCCCCTATACATAAATAACGAAGGGGTTTTGGGGTAGATTTTGGTGCTAAATCTGATATATACCAACAAAATTTCGTGACTGAACATGGTGAAAAATTCTTAGTCCTTAGGAGATTTTACCCTGCACATTAGTTTTTGGTTACAACTATGTTCTGGTACGTGTTAAAGTCTACTGAATTTGCCAAATTTTAAGCCCAACATAGACAACGTAGTCTTAGTAGTTTCCAAAATGCACCCCTTCAAACTTAATTAATCAACTGAAAACTCCACAATGATTAGTACTTACCTTCTAGGAGCCTTTTTTGGTAATAAGTTAACTGTTGACTGATACAAATATACGATAAATTAAAAAAAGCCAATACTTTTGTCATGATAGTCTTTTTGAATTCTGCATTGAAAAAAATACTTTTAAATCATATGCCATATATTAATTTTACACCAACTTTTTTTCTAATTCTAAAAACTTTCAAATTCCGCTTTGGCCTTGAAATGCGTGACTTGCGATCATGTGATTCATTGTGACTCTTGAGGTTAGTTAGAGAACACCAAAAGGAAGATTTTGAAAAAAAAGTTTGCCCGTTAGCATCCATTCCGCAGATGAATCCCTTTTTTACTGGACTAGATTGAAAAAAACGTGTTTTCAAAAAAAAACCTCATATTTGCTTCAGTTTTTTTTTTTATTCATTTCATTGAGGATTAAGTCTCATATATATTGTTTCAGTAAAACAAAATTATTTGAAGCTAATTTCAACAAAATATTTAAAAAAAACTATCAATTTAAATTTATACTGAGAAACAAAATGTCTAAATTGCTGGTCATTTAAGGAAAATAACGATTTCAAAAAAGCTTTTTTTTCAATTTTGAACAGTATTTTACATAACAACTTCTATGTTTTTTTTTTAAGTCTTAAATAAGATGGTTTTTTCAACATTATCTTAAAATTTTCAAAAAAAAAACCTTTTTCGTCAACTTTTTTGATTGAAAATTAGGCAAATTTTCAAATTATATTGGTTTAATATACAAATAATAATATTCAGCTGCAAAGAAATTTTGTATATGTAAAAAATATAACAGTGTACATTAAAACCAAGTTTCTACTATTTTTGTAAAAGATAAAAGTAAAAAACAAAAAAAAAAAAAAAATAGTGTTTGATATTTTTCCCAATTAATTTTATGTTATAAAAATAAATTATATAAACAAAAGTTCTAGAGGTTAGTACTATCTTCATTTTTTGTTTTCGATAGGAAGTCTTCTTTTCAAAGAAATTGAAAAAAAAATCATCAACAAACTGTTGATGGGCAATTTATTTTTCACTTTTTATATGCCATTTATCCTAAATTTTCCCACCATCAATATCTAGGCAATGTCTTTTTTTCTAAAAAATATTGGCACTGCTCTAATATTTCTTCCCATTAAGCTAAATCTTAAAGCTGCCTCCCTAGATCGACTATCTTTTTAAATAATACGAAGTTAGCCCCCCGTCTAATTTTTAGTTCGCTTTATATCTAACTTACATTTTTGTATTTGAATATGAGCTTTAAAATTTTTTACTATTACTCTTATTTGCATTTTATTATTTCGCAAATTGTTTTAGAAACATTCAAAACGCGTATTCAAAAAGGCTTCAAAATGAAATGTGATTTCAAAAAGTACATCCATCCAAAACAAAAAAAAAAAAACTCCATTCTAAAAATAAAACTAAAAGCAACACAAATCTCCTAAAACTACTATTTGCTGTTTTTCAAAGAGTCATAAACATTCTGTTTAGTCCATCAAATGTCTATCTCGGCTGTCTATTAAAATCTCTTGAATGCATCGTAAAATTGACGAACCGTAAGTCCACCAGAATATACATAAATATATGTAACTCCTCTTCCATGGGTCATGCATTTCCACCGAAACCAAAGACCATGAAAAAGGAGGGAATCCTTTTATTATTTTTTTTTGTTTCAAAATCCAATGATTGATTTTGTTGTAGTTGAAAAACGTTTCTTGTGTGTTTATGTTATTTTTTTTTCAAAATCTTTAATGGAATTCTTAATGCTACTAGAGTTACTTTTATATGCATATAGAAAGGGAGAAGAATCCGCCTCCACCACCTTTGTTGGTGTTTGGGACCAAAGACCAAACTATATCATTAAAAGTCTTCATCATGTACATAGATGCTCAAACGGACCCTTCCATAAACAATACCAAATTAATGTGATTTTCTAAAAAAAGAATTTCTCTATATGGTAACCTAAACCGCAAATGGAATTCATAGTCTGTAAGTCGCCTTTTTTCTTGTTGTGGAATTAAAAAAAAAGAAAAAACAACTTCGATATTATTCTAATGACCGTGTAGAATCTCCGACCTCTTGAACTATCAAGGAGTGTCAAATTACAAAACGGGATGCACACTGTACAGGATTCTTGTTCCTTAAACATTCCATAGTTCTTTATAAATAATGAAAACAGGTCGTTTAAATGATTTATCGCTACATTGAGTGCATCCCATCAAAAATGTATGCACGGTTGTTTTGAATTAAAACAGAAATAAATTCTGCTAAGGACGTTTTCTGGGAAATCAGTTTTTAAATACGGTTTTGATATCAACTTCATTTTAAAAGTTAAAGCAAATTTTTTAATTTTTGTTGTATATTTATATTTTATGATTTTTGTACTGAATTGACCTCTTAAGAGTGCCGGTTATAAATGAGATCTTCTTTTGTCACGGTTGCTTATTCTTCGTCACACATCCTTAACATTCCTTATGTATACTTCCGCAATGTTAGACGATTGGGTTCAGTTCGTGACCGGAAATCGAATGTGTCCTTAATAAACACTTTATAAAAACTAGCCGATCAATGGCCGATAAAATAAAATGCTAGTCCTGCACCTATTTATACTCTTTTAGGCAAATTTTATAATTTTGTGCAAATTTTAGAGACTAGATTGTTGAATTTTCTGCTGACTCTTAAAAGTTGAGAAATGCATTTAAATTTAATTTCCACATAAAATTTTATTTCCACATTTGAGTTGAAGTTCACTATGACTGATTCTTTCTATTTTCTGGCTCTTTTAAAGTTTTATATGTTGTTGCTATGTTAACGTAATTTTGAGCTTATATAAGAAGATTATGACAGGAAAATATAGAAATAAATTTACATCAAAACTTTCTGTGTGCCAAACAAAAAAGTACAGCTATACAATTGGTTAGAATAATTAACAAAATCATGAACCAAAAGAGTTCAAAAAAATATTTTGCAAGTAACAATGTTTTTCAAGCGGTTACCAACACTTGAAAAAGATTAATTTGTATACAAAACGACAGTTCTAGGACAATTTATTACTTACCAAGAAATACAAAATTGAAATACAAAAAATTCAATAAGGCAGTACTTTTTTCAAGAAAACAGTCTATATGCACTTGGTCCTGGAAACTGTTTAAACGTTTCAAACATCAATTAGGATCAGTTGTCATGATAATCATGATCTTCATTTCATCATATTTTTTTTTTTAAATATATCTTTTTTTTCATAACTTAACGGCAATCGATTACACTGTGTTACAGTGAAAATAGACTTGAACGGAGACCCGGTAGAATTTGTGGGTCTTTTTGAACTGAACAAGAAAGCATTATTAAAATTGTCCATATACTCCCAAAATCTCATTAAAAGAAGAGAATTCTACCTTTTCAACCATATACTGAATGTCCTGTCGAGAAAGAGAATCATTGTCCTTAAATCAAACGAATTTCGAAATTCAGAGATTTTTTTTCTCGTTTCGTCATTTTCAACGTCAGATACTCTGAAATACTTTGCAATTTTTTTCGTTTAAATTCACAATTTTTGTTCAAGTAACTTCCGCCATTGAAATTTCCAAAATATGTTTCTTCTTTGGAATCGCTCCAAAATTCTAACTCTGCTTTTCAAAATTAGCTTTTGAGACGAAAATATAGTTTTTTCTTCTGATTTGATTTACAAAATTCGACTTTTTAATATTCTGTTTTCAAAAGTACGCACGTAATCTATGGATTAAAATTCTGCTCATTTTATTGATATTTTTAGCAACATAACTTACGAACAAAAAATACTAATAAAGCAATAAATTGAAATTAAAATAATTCAGACTTGTTTTGGGTTATAGTTTTGTTAAAAATGTTAATTTTTCAGTAGTGTGTCTCTGTAAACTGTGCAATAAAGTTTTGAAAAGAAAACATATGAATATTTTAGGCTGCAATAAATTAGTACCTTCTATACATGTTGATAAAACTAAAAAGGTTCGTTTTGTCTTTATCAAAAGCCAGTGAATAAAAAGATACACTTAAACTGCTATTAAAGGAACTATAAAAGCAAACTAGAATATCTGACAGTCATGGTCATGTACCCAAATAAAAAATAATAAAAAATTACAACTTGAAATATGGACATTTTAAAGTCAAAAAGAACAAAAAAGATGTTTGAGAAATAATTCACCAAAGATCAGAATACAATTTAAAAAAAAAATGTTTATGTTGTAGAAAATAAAATAAATTGACACATGTCAACCGAATTTTTAATTTAAGCTTTGGTTTTGAGTCAGAGATTTTTAAAACCTGCACATTTATCATTTACCTAGCCTTTATAAATAAATTTAATTAAATTTTATATTAAAGAATGTTCAATTTAAAAATTTAGAAATACGATATTTTTTTAAATTCGTAGTTTTAGTAGAGTAAATTGGGGTGAACGTAAATAAAGGTCGAAAATCTATTTTCTTAACAAAAAATCACAGAGACTTAATTGATATCGGAATCGATAGAGTTTTTAAATACATTAAAATTACTTATACGGACAAAAAATTTGAAAAATCTATAACTCCAGATATGACCGTTTGAAAGTCAAAAATTACGAAATAGATGTTTAAAAAATAATTCATCATAAACTAGCACGAACTTTATTTAAAATGAATGGTATGTTGTTGAAAACATTTAGCCAAAAACAAAGCGTTTATTTAAAAATTGGTAGAT
Organism: Meliscaeva auricollis; assembly: GCA_948107695.1. Lineage (NCBI taxonomy): Eukaryota > Metazoa > Arthropoda > Insecta > Diptera > Syrphidae > Meliscaeva > Meliscaeva auricollis. The sequence continues at coordinate 32,292,599 of OX403619.1, read as the reverse complement.
GAGCGTTAAATTAAAAAAAATGTAAAATTTATGAAAAAAACATTATTATTAATTATTACTGGTGTAGGTTTTTACTGGCAAATGGCCATACAAACCTCCATATATATAATCAATAATTTTCCTTGGCTGATTTATTTATTTCAGTAGTATTTATAAAGAATTTGTATTATAAAACCTTCATTCAAAACTTTATAACCGAAACTTAAAAGCTTTCATGAAAACAAAAATTGTTGGAATTGAGTGAGTCATGAAAGAGATAGCAAGAATTAAAAATATAAAAACCGTTATTTGGTTAGCAAAGATCTAAAAACAAAAATTAAATAGGATCTCCAAGGGCAGCAATGGGATGTTACCAGTGTGGGTCGCACCCAGCCTCTTTTTTTATTAAAACCAAATATAATCTGCATCCAGTACAAAGTACATGAATATTTAAATTATTTCATCAAAATCTTCTAAAGAAAAAACGCTTTGATAAAATAGTTTAAGTATTATCTTATAGAAGAATCCTACTTTTCATCAACCCTCATCCCTATTAAGCGACGAAAGCCATCCGAATTCATACTTCATAAAACTTTCGGAACGATTTATAGCCTTTCTCCCCTCTATAATATTGCTCATGATCTAAAATGAAATTCCAACAACAAAGCTGACATGAAATTTCAACATAAATTCGATTTAATTGTGAACTTCATTCGACTAACTCCAAAAAAGACTCATTTCCCTGCCACCTCCCATTTTTTTTTTTTTGTTGTTTTTCTTATAAGATGGCAAGTGCGTTTTCCACGAATCCCCCTGGGTAAAACTCGCGACCGAGAAACTGTGGGAAAATTCTGAAAAAGTCTCAGCATTGCAATGAACAATTCTAGGACTGAAAAAAAGTCGCTCCACATAGCTGCTGAGATCAATCAACGATGAAATCCGCCTTCTCTTACTTTGCTACTCTTGGTGTCATCTGCATGATGGCAGCGACCGACGCGACGACTGAGGCGGTGGTAGTGTAGAACGTGCGGTTCTGAAGATCTTACGAAAGAATCCGCGTATACACGAATGAAAAGATCCTCATCGTCATCAAATGCTGCCCCTCTGAGAACAGATGTCTCTTGCACCCTGTGTCATGTTGTAGGAGAGATGTGTTTAATGAGCATAACTGTCGCTAGAGAAGCCACATAAAATATCGAAAACTATGTGCATTACTACCGATCCTGTGGCTTAATTAGGAACTCATCATGGTATCATATTGCCTCAGGGATAATGGATTAGTTTTTGGTTTTACTTAATAACATCGAATGCAAGTCTCCCATGACAGGTAAGATGGCAGGGCGTTTATTGTTTGACAGATCTAGTAAGAAAACTATGCATGGAATTCCTGATTTAGAAGGAAAAAGTACATAGTGTAATCAAGAATTGACGCAACTACATTTAATTTATTTTACAAGGCAATTTATCTACAAGGGTAAGTTATGGGAACGTACAAAAATGGTTTTGACTATATGTTGTGAAGATTCGTTAAGAAAACCAATTTGAAGGTTAAATTGATACATTTTAACTTGTTTTTAAGATCTCAAATGCCTCAACGCTCAAGGCTGCACTTTCCTCGCAACTGCAGTTTGTTTTCAGCATAAGACCGTGCCATTAATTACGTCTTAAGGATGCTGTTAAAATCACGCTGAAACACGTGCCTAAAATAACGTCTAAATGCGGGCGTAAAATTGCGCCTAAGACCGCGCCAAAAAATGTGTCAAAAAATACCCTCCCAACCTGGAGGGTCAGGTCCTTTAGTCCAAGGACGGGATGGTGGATTAACCCCTCCTTATAAGCCCATACTTGGATTATACGTCGAAGTAGCCCATATAAAGTGTTCACCAAGTATGGTTTATCCTTACTGAAACTAATGAAGCTACTCTTGATTCCATTGAGAGAATTCTTCCGTTATACCTTCTAATCTATTGGGAGTGCCTTGGTGAGAACACTCCTTCGTTGGGGAGTACCTAACCTATAACACGATCAAAAGATTTTGGCGTCCGAGATAATTAGTATTTATCTTTCGCTAATCTTTACTTCTTGAAGTGAGCTTAAACACTTCAAACTATGCAGCGCTTAGTTGCTCTTTAAAATGTTCGATTGAAACAACAAAACACGTAGCAATCACAAAAGTCAAAAACGTTTTATAGCTCTTGTATTTTGTTGCATTAACTTGTACCGATTGAACTACAATTCCTGAATGAGTAACTACATACGACACATTCGTTCATATATATATTTGTTTTGGCAACATGTGTTAAGGAAATAAAAATTCAAAAAAAGAAAAAAAAACACGCATTTTACGTTATATAAACAAACATTTTTATTGAGTTACAAAGAAATAAAAATGAAAATCATTTGACTTGGGTGGTTTTTTGTTGCCCAACTACTAAGTCACAATGTTTACTTTTGAACGATCGTTTGCCTTTGTGTAGGTCAGACCATCAGACAGAGGTTTGTTTGCTTTATTCAATTTTCAATTTCATTTGGGGAATTTATAAAAATAGTTTTTTTTATTTTTTGAAAGTAAACTTATTGAAAAAAAAAAAGAATAAAAAATCTGTTTGAGAAGATATATAATTTATATTCTTCAAAATATTTTCTGATGAATGGAAAACTCTGCAATATTGAAGTCTTTTGAATGATTAAAAGAAAATGAATGAAAGCTCATAAATTAAAAAAAAAAAAACATAATTTTTTGAAAGGCATAGTTTATGCCAAATAAGTTTTGGACAAAGAAAAAAATAACCCCGTACCCGGACAAAATATTTTTCAGGCTTAAAATCGGTTTGTTTTTAGAACTGCAACGCAATAAATAAATCAATCAATATCAAAATGAATTTATTTTCTATGTCGGAAATATTTGAGTGGAGAACTTTTGTTTTCACATTAAATAAAGTCCTATAAGAATTAAAAAAACTTTTTGTGTTAAAACTGATTTTTTTTTGTATTACGTGGCCTTTTTTCTTTACCAATAAATAGTTTAATAAAAATCTTAAAAGATATTTATAAGGTCGGAACGATTGTGAATGCATTTAAATTTTAAAAAAACATATTCTAGCATTTTTGCAGAGGTTTTTGAACATGTTTAATAGAAAAAAAAACAGTTTCTGCCATCATCAGTTTTTGGATAAACTTAAAGAATTGCTCCAAAAAAAAAAAACATTTGTATTTTTTGTGGCCATCAGGATTTTTGAAAACCCAATACCTGCCTATAAACAGACTACCGGCAAGAATAAAATTCGTAAACAAATTGGAGATCTAGCTAACAATCAAATATTACATTACTGTGATGGAGAATGCGCAAAAAGTGGATCCCGCAAAAATTCTGTTTGTCTGTCTGTATGCCTTTCAACTCGACTACAGCCGATGAAGCCATTTTTGTTTCAAGCTTCGAAGTTTTTTTAACAGTACCTACCAATGGACCTGCTGAAAAATATTATTTTTCTCAAAATAAAATCCACAACAGGGTCCCACGTACTTGCTCGTAGGGTCATATTTGCTGCGGACGTTAAAGCTTCTTATATAAAGTTTTTAAAAATAATTTTATAAGAAATTAAAAAAAAAAATAAAAACATAACTAATATGACATTTTGAAAGATTTTTTAAAAATACATAAATTATTTTTTTGAAAATTTTTATATTAAATAAGGGTTTCCAATTAAAAAAAATTCATCAAAATTGGTTCAGTCATTTAAGTAAATGTCAAAAATGAAATCAATTCTATGAGAAAGTTGAAATTTTACAAAAAATTGATACATTTCAAAAACAGACACAAAGATCTTAGTCAAAATCGTTAAAATTTTTGAATTATAGGTACTTAAAAGTTATTTTATCAATTAGCGTCCTTTCCATAAAACGGTGTTTTTTTTTTTAACTTTCTCCTAAACAATTTATCCGATCTTAACGATTTTTTTTTTACAATATTTTCAACATACTCGTACTTTACTTATTTTGCATAGTAAAATTAAAAACAAAATTAATGTGGATTTTTAAAAACTATTTTAATATTTTTACGTGCTCTATAGGGCTCTGAGGTTTTAATCAAAACCAACATTACGAAGATTTAGATTCCCAAAAAAGTGGTTTTCGTCATCCCGTCGGTGCGTCGTGCGTATGTGCGTCTGTACGTCTGTGCGTCCGTCTGATTTTCCTCAAATTTGGTACAGATGATTATTACTTTTTCAAAAGTTGTTTTTTTTTTATTATCTCGTCTAGAACAAATACCTCCCATATAACGGTTTTGATTAATTGAATTTTTCTCGAAAACGGCTCTAAAGATTTTTTTTAAAATTTTTTGTGTTCAGTGATTTCAACAAAACTGTATTTTTAGTTTTTCTCAAAGAGCTCGAACAACGTTGCCGTTTTTTTGCAATCATTTTTTTTTTATTTTGTTTTTGTGAACATCTCGTAAACGGCTTAAGCAATTTTGACTTAAGCTTGTGCACAGATATTTTATGTTTTCTTAAATAATCTAATAAGTTTTCAAAAAAATATGAACTTAATAACTTAAAAAAAAAATAAAAAGTTAAAATTAGTTTTATACTTTTTACACTTTTCTTGTAAATAAATATATAACATAAGCAAAACCCTATACTTTTTTAATTTCTAACATAATTATTTATTTTTATAAACTTTATATAAGAGACTTTAGCCAGTCGTTAGTGCGATCCAGTCGTACATTTTATTTATTTTTGTTTTTAATAATAATTTCGATCAAAAACGTGTTGCTGAATTTTTTTTGGATTATTATTTTACCAAATTTTAATTTATTAAACCAAATTTTTGAACATACTACTGTATGTTTTTTGTATCAATTCTAGAAGAAATAAAATGACATACCTCGTTTGTAGCTCAAAACCAATTAAGAAGCTATTCTTTTTAAGAACACATTTCATGAGTTTGCTTAAGGTGATTTTTTTATAATTTAATAATACATGCGCCATCATCGAAAAATGACTTTTTTTTAAGTTATTTTATAATACTAAGGCTACCTTAAAGCTTTTGTATAAGAAGCTCGGGTAAGTCGTTCAAGATAAAAGCATAAATTGCTTACATTGCTAACGGCCAATTTCATGACAAAGTTCTAAAATCAGTTTAAAACTATTCTTTCTAGCTCTCACTATTTCTGAAAGAAAAAAATAAAAATGAAACAATTTGAGTTTTTAATTTTTCTTAAACCGAGTTTTAAAAGCTGGAACTTTGTCAAGTTTTGACAATTCAGTTTTAGAAAAAAATGTAAAATAAAACATAAAACTCAGCATCTTATTATGAATTTTACCTCAAAAGAAGTATAAAATTCTTTGATTAAGATGCATTAAAAAAAAAAAAAATTGAAAATCGTTAGAGCTATTTTAATAAGAAAACTTTTATTAAATACAAAATTTTTAAAAGATTATTGAAAAAAAAAAAAAAATAAACATTGGTATGCCATTTTACTTACACGTTTTCGAGACATTTTTATGTGCGTGTGCGTTTGTCGTCGGTGTTGGTGTCGTTGGCGTTGGAAATTTGTAAACACGATAACTTTCGTTAGAATCAAGATAATTGGAATCTGTAAACGCTAAATGTTTTAACTTAGGCTAAGTTTGAAATTCAGCCATTTTAAATAAAACCTTTTTGTAGTTTTCATACAAAAAACCTTTCAAAAGTGTCACTGGAGAGTACTACAAATTTGTATTTTTATTAAATGTTCCAATGAGCAATGAATGGTATTGATTCTTAAAATAATTGAAGTATCCAAAATCCGAGTTCTTAACTCGCAAAAATGTTTGTAAAAATCAATATTTTACTCTTTTTTGTATACAAAATTCAATTCAATTCATATATTTTAAGATATTATTTATTAACATCTTAAACAAAATATTTAAAAAAAAGTTCCATTGAAAAAAAAAACTGATTAAACTGAGATTTTTGAATAAAAACGAATAGATCTCAAATGCATTTTTGGTAAATATTTTTTTTCTGAAATCATAGGAGCCGTTTTTGAGATGAATCACTTGAACTAAAATCAATATAGGTATGGCAGGTACCGTTAATTTTGATCCATGAAAATAAATTCCAAAATCTCCTGGAAAGTAACCAAAAACACTGCCCCGTCTAAATTCTAAAATTGTAAAACATACATTTTTAAGTGACTTAAGTAAAAAAATAGAAGACTCTCTCATTTTAATTCCATAACTCATAATCCGTTTAAACAAATGTATATGTAATCCCTGATACCTGACAAACATCAAGCTTCTCCAAATCCCTTACGTAATAAAAAACCAATTGAATCTGTCAAAATTGATGCTCCCTTCCCAAACAATAACCAAAAGAAACAAAAAAAAAAACACCTTTTAATATGATTTGTATCAATATAGCATCTCCAACACCATCATCTCCCCTTTTCGATAAAAGAAACTAACACGTCTAATGGTAATCAAAAGTGTGGAAACTGAAAAATTGACTGTCAACACGACAAGTTATTAAATAATTTCTAAGATATTTTGGATTCCACCCATCCAGAGACTAATCAATGGAACATCCCAAAACCAAACCATCATCGCACCTATCCCCTGAATGGCGCGTATTGTGGTGGTTTTTGGTAAATAGAATTAATTTCTCTGAGACTTACGATGATAAATGAAGAAAAAACCTTGAGACTAAAAGAAAGTGGAGAAAAGTGAAGCAATTAAAAATGGCATAAATCAAAAAAACCGTACAGAATATGCCACTTAAAGAAAGTATCTTATGGAACTATTAAAGGGGTTCCGTTTTGTTTTGGATTGTTCTTCGAGCGCTGTGTGTTTCGAAATGGAGATGTACTTTTGTTAATTTTTTGTTTTTAAAGGATCCTTTTGTCTAGATAGTTTCGAGTGTGCATAAGAGAGGGACACAATGCAGTTTAAAAATAGCTCCTAAATTGTATACGTATACCTACTCGTATATTAAATTTCAAAAACGAAATAAAAGAAGGATAGCTGAGCTCGCATAGAGGATGTGTTTAGAGAGACAAACAGACAGTTCTTTTCGACATCAATTTGACTGACATATTCGAAATGGACTTTTGGACAAACGTTCGAGACTAAACGAAAGATTTATTATTTTAATTTAATATTTTTTTTTCTTTTTTTTTTGATTTTAGTTTTGTGTCTTTTGTTTATTTTTCTTTGTTTTTCTTTGACTTTTCGAACAAGAGAGGGTAGGAATATGTTGAACGCTCGAAGCGTTGTTATTTTGTCTATTTTCGTCTAAATTTAGAACGTTCCCATCGACTTGTTCCGCCGACGACGACGACGCTCGATTGGGAGAGACAAGTCGGCGAAATTGCTTTCTTGAAAATTGCAAAAAGAAGTCTCATCGACAACTACTATGGGCTATAGGACGTTTGTCGGCATCAGCCAGTGTGTTCTGAGTCAATGGACAAAAGACAACATGTGTTTTGAGTTTGGTGCGGCAACTGGGAGGGTGGATAATGTATATATATGTTGTAAGCGCCTTGGAACGATGACAACAACGCTACGACGACGACGAGCGAAGATGCAACGTTGTGTCTTTTCGCTGATATTATGGCCATTAAAATGTTCTAATTTCACACGAAAGGGAACGGGAGTTGGGTTGTTGTTGAAATTTGTCTTGCAGGTTGTTGTATTTTATGGATTTTATGGAATTTTTGAAATTGCACAGCAAAAAGAAAAAAAAAAGGAAGTAAGGAGACATTTATTTGGAATAAATCTTTGAGATGACAAAATAATTACTATTGCAGGGATTTTTTTTTCTTCTGTTGTCGCATGGAAAAGTTATAGAAATGCGGATGTTGGTTTCTTCAAATTTTTAAAACCTTAAAATATATTCTACAATGTTAATAAATTATTAAATTAATAACTAAGGTGATGAAATAAAAAAAATTATCTCTTACTGTTGAAAAATATGTAGTGGAATCAAAAAAAAAAAAAAGAAAATTTGATAATTTTAATAATTTTGTTTCTAATTTTTCTTTTATTATACCTATTATTTAAAATTAAAAAAAAATTAAAAAAGGGGAAATGACTCTTTATATTGCAATCAATATGCATGATAAATAAAAGGTTATTTGCATAAGATGTATCAAAAAGCGATTAGCTTGTGTCAAAACCTGAAAAAATTGTAAAAGAGTGGGGTTCTATGTCCCCTCTTTTAGGAGGAAGGGGCAATTTCCTAAGAATATTACTTAAAATGAAAAAAAATTAAAATTAATTAAAAAACAACGGCAACACTTACATTATTAAATTGTATTTTTTTCTATAGCCAAATATCTATTCTTCTGTTTTTTTTTAGTTTTTGAAAAAATAAACCTCAAACTCCAAATTTTGAAAAAAAATTGCATTTTTTTAATTTTTTTTTTAATTTGTGTTCTTAAGGACTATTTATGTTTAAAATACTCAAGGCATCTATTAATTTTTAGTCAAAATGTAAAAAACTAGATGCTTTGTTGTTCAGTTTTTGAAAAAAATTCCAAAAATAATAATATTATTTGTAAAATAAATTTAAAAAAAAAATTTCAAACTTTTTTTTCAAAATTTAACGTTTAATTTTAATTTAAACAAAAGACTAAAATAATGGTTAGTTTTAAAAAAAAAAGACATAAATAGTTCTTTGTTTCATAAAACTTTGGAAAAAAATAAGAATACACAGAAAAATCATTTTTTTTTTCAAATCTAACATTATTATTTTTGCGTTCTTCCAAAAACTATAAACAACTTTAGCATCTAGTTTATACATTTTTACTTAAAATTAATAGATGCATTAAATATTATAAACACAAATAGTTCTTAATGACACAAATTTTTTAAGAAAAATTAGATTAGAAAGAAATAATTGCATTTTTGTTTTCAAAATTTTGAGTTTGAAGTTTATTTTTTCAAAAACTGTTAGCTCAAGCAACATTATTTGATAACAAAACTGAAAAATAGATATATGACTTTGGAAAAAATCATAATTTTATATTTTATGTGTTGCCGTTGTTATGATTTTTTTTCCATTTTAAGTAATATTTTTTAAAAAACTACAAAACAAATAAAACCGCTTCAAAAAGCCAAAGAGAATTAAGCTTAAATACACGGCAGAAACTCCGCCACACACAACACTGATGAAGGCACCGACAGAAATCACCAAATTCGTTGTTATTCTTTTCGAGTCCAACAATACTTGCTTGGGTATTTAGGGCGTAATTTATAGTCGTTATTCAATTCAAGATTTTTATCTACTTTCGTAAGTTCAGAAAAATCTAAAGAACTTTTCTTAAGCGAGATCCGTATTCATACTCCTACTTGGGTGGAAAAAAGTCTTGACATGAGGCAAAATATGACAAGGAAAATGCTTTGCTTGTTAAAAAACATAAAAATACGAATGAGTGAATTTAAAAAGAAAAAAAGTGCATTTCACTCGGTTAGGTAAAAACAAACAAGAATTAATATGTATTTATAAAGTATCAAGGAAATGTCTATAATAGCTTAAGACCGCTCTTGAATTTCGGTTTCACTTGAGGTAATCTTGAAGTGAAGACCTAAGCAGTAAGCATTTCCTCACAATCTCTATTATAAGGTCTATTTGTGTAGTCGCCAAAACAACGAATTTCTACTATTTTTGAGTCCAAGTCCTGTCAAACGTGTCAAGAGATTGCGTACCGAGAGAGAAAATCATTTCCCCTCTTTTAAATATTTCTGCCCAAACCATTTTTTTGCGGCTGAAATATGATTTCTGTCAAAATAATTTCATACAGCAAAACATAAAACAATAAAAAATCATGAAAAAGTTTTTGAATTTCGGAAATTTTAAATCAATTAACAAAAAAATAAAATACAATCAAAAAGTGTACTATTGTATAAATAAAACAAAGAGTGGCAGATATTTAAGATCATCATGTTACCGAGTATTTGAGCAGTTTTGACTGTAATTGAGAGAATTTCATCCCCATTCAAAAAAATTTGATGGATTTCATATTTTAGCCCAAAAAGTTACCAAATGGACCTATTAATAGCTTAGGTGTCCAAAAGTCTCCTCAAGTGTACGCTTGAGAAAAACCTCGAGTTAAGTGGCCACGAAGAATTCCGCCCTTAGTGTATCTTTGAAATTTTCGCTGGAAAAAAATCTCTATTAATATGTATTTGTATTGGAAAAGGCGCGTTTTTTAAAAAACGTCACTGTCCTGAGGTTTTACAGGCATATAACTTTTCAGGTTTTTGCAGTTTAAACACATAAAAATTAAATTTTTCGCATTAGTCCCGTTTATTACTAATAGATAGAACTAGTACAATTAAATACAGAAAACATTTGATTTGTGCCAATTGTGTTAAAATGTGGCTAAATTTTGACATACAGACTTCAATATTTAGTCAGGGGGCGTGGTATCCACGCACTTGATTACCTGAATATACCTGAAAGTTGATATTATAGATTGAGATTGTTTTTGAGGAACTTGAAATTTTTAGAGTTCATGCAAAAGTTCTGAAAAGAAAAAAAAACCCTAAAAATCCCAAGGTCATAAAACACAATCCCCATGTATAATATCAACTTTCATGGATTTTCAGGTAATAAAGTGGGTGGATACCACGTCCCTTAACTCGAAAGTTTAACATTTTCAGTTTTACCTTTCTGAGAAATTTTAAGATTGCACGCTGATGGTTAGATAATGATGATTTGTTATGGGGTCGAAAAGCGATATTTAGTACCAACAAATTAAATGACCCCTATAACTAAACTTCTGGAAGGAGTAGGTGGTTTTTCAAGTCAAGTTTTTTCCATTAACAGTTCTTATTTTCCTTTGCTATAAGCTATATTTTAAGCCATAGAAATTTGTCTCTCGTAGAATTTGGTTATGAGTAGTCAAAAATAACCATATTGCTTTTTTTAATCAAACCTCGAATTTTTGACGAATTTTTCGCTAAATTTTTGTAAAAAATTTGAGGAAATAAATATTCTTTTTTGCATTTTTTAGAGAACTTAATTTTTACAATCCATGGCGTGGATTATGAAATATGTATTAAAATTTGCATAACACCGTTTTATTGAGAAAGAACTTCAATTGCCATTTTCTCCTATTTTCATTTAGTTTTTGAATGACTTAATGGGTTTCTAAGATTCTTTAAATCTGATAGAAACTTAATCCTTATACCCAAGCAGAATGGTTGCAGGTGGGCAACATGCCTCCCCAAACATATCCCACTTTTTGCTTATTCGAGATTTAAAGAAAGTGCTACCTTTCAATCCAAAAAGACTTTCAAACACCTTCGTATTGAATATTCAAGTAAAATAGTATAATTTTTCCGTTAATTGTGATTCGGTTTTGACCGAATTATCTGGTCAAATGAGATTCGGTCACACGTGATTCGGTTGAACGTAAATCGGTCAAATGTAACCAACCCCACGTTGAATCTTACTCCTATTTACACTGTCATACATAAAAAGATTGTGTGTTGTCGATGTAAACTTCTCGGATCTTCTCCAAGATCTGTCATAGTGTGAATGTTTGGTCAACAGTGGTAAATGTTTATTTCTAGATCCTCTCCAGTGTGCTTGAAATGGTTTGCGTGTTACCCATCAGCTCTGGCTGCCTTATTTGATTCATTAGGAGAATGCCATGATCCTTTGTAGATGTCGTCTTCGCTGTTAAAAAGTTAATACGCTAAAGTGCGTTTCCAGAAGTGATGTCATTCAGACTCTGTTTGCAAATAGGGCTTCCCTTTGATAAACAGCTTGTGGCGCCTGCACAAGACATTCAAATTTTGTTTGGCAAAATGATTCTTCAGAACGATCAACGAAGTCTTATTTATGACTTCTGCTTCTTTAAAAAGTAACTCAGATAAAGGATCCTTTCTAACACGTTTGCTTTAATTGTTCGTCCACCTTTTGATTGTACAGCATTGCCATCATAGGAGGTTAAAATACGCTATTTATCCTAGGAAAAAAATGGGAAACCAACCAAAATTCGGAAAACAATTTCAAGTTTAAAAAATAGTCTCTGCTCCAAAAAATATGACCATTGACCACACACATAGGTACCTATACGTGCCTCTTCACTTTTCACACTTCTTATAATCAGATTGGGATCCGTAAAATTAGAAATCTAACAATCTTAGCGCCTCAAATGACTGATCCTTTTTTGTCAACAATAATAATAACAACAACTTTCAAAAAAGAGGCGCTATAGAATCTTTTAAAACAATTCACACATTCACTTTACCAATTCCTTAGATATACCTACTTGGCGTATAAAAATTAGCATTCAGGTCGTTGTGTTTTTTTTTTCATACTATTGTCCTTTAAAGGAATTTCAGAAAAATGGGTTTTTAAACGGACGACTCACGCTGAATCACACTCACATGGACCATAATGTTTTTCCCACATGTGTTGTCGATTGTTTTTACCAATCCTCCTTTGATAGATTGTTGTTTTTACGGAGTCATAAAACCCCGACTCTATTCATCCTTAATATCAATCCAACAAAAAAGAAAAAAGTTCCATTGTAAACAGAATACTATGTGCTGAGGCCTAGAAGTGCATTATATTCGCACGTGTTGGAAACAGAGTGGATGCAAAATCATGTTCAAGGATAATGAATAGCGCCAGAAGAAAATTACCACACTCCACAGGAGTCTACTGTATCTTCTGTTGCAGAAATGTGAATATTGTTGCGGCGGAGGCTGATTCCGGATAGAAGCCGGTCTATAAAAAAAATGAGTAATCTGCTAACTAGTGGAGCCTTTTGCCTCTATTGGGTTTTTATTTTAGAAAAAGTTGAAATAAAAAATATGTTCTTCGAACATGTTCTCCTTAATTGACAGGAGTCGATGATTCCACCAAAAGTTTGCACATCTGCACATGTTAAATGTTCTTCTACCTAAAAATAGCTCAACATTTCGTGGTGTATATTGCACCTATTTGGCATGAAAAAAATGAAAAATAGTCCTCAACATTGGTTTCTTTCACATTTCTTTCAAATTGATGCAATTTAATGTGATAAAAAGTTGTTCCATTGCAAGGAAACAATGCAACTTGAAAGAACCATAGACATCCGCCCCCTTTTTCTATCAGAATTATTTCACCATAATAAACACAATAATCGGGAGTTATTCCGATGCTCATAATTTATCTCGTAATCGTCCTAAATACTATCGACTTACTTGATTTTGTACATAAGTATATAACCCTTCAAGTACCAAGACCCGAAGTGGAGCAGCGATATCGCTGATGGCCGATGAGGAGAACCCCGCGTCAGCCGGCCTCAAATCGTGCGCCTTCCGTTCCCATTTGGATTCCCTGACTGCGTGCGTTTTTTTTTTGTTGAAATTCAATATACTATCTGTTTTGAATTAGTGACGCCATGTTCTCGAGTCTTGAATCTGACAGAGAACACCATTTGCGCGCACTGTCAAAGTCAGTGTGCTGATGTTGTTGTTGTTTTTTTTTTTAATTTTTCTTTTTTCTTTGTAAATGTTGATCGTTTCTTATACAAAAAATAAAATACAAAAAACAACAACAAGTTTAATTTGTTTCGCGCAAAATGGTCGGATACGCCGGATGATATGATGTGACAATAAAATAAAATGCTAGCTGTGCGGGTGGGGTGATGCCTGTTACGTCGTCAAGTCTCAGCTTCTTGGGGTTGAGTTGAGATGCGATGCTCAGTAAACTGATGAAAGATGAAAAGAAATAAATGTTAACTCAGATACAGACGCCATTTTCTATATTTTTTTTAATATACTTTTTTTTATTTACAAACAATTTAGTTTTATCCATTGCGCCTTTTTCATTTTTCTTTATTTATCATTTTTATTTCATTTATTTCATCAGGCAAAAAAAAAAATTGAAAAAACAAGCAGTTTAAAAAAGTTTTGAAACTGAAGCAATCAATGAACAGAAAAACAAAAAAAACTATTACTGTGAAATAAGAATTTCACACGACAAAAATTATTATCAGGGTTAAAGAAAAAAAAAAATGGCGTATTTCCTCTACCAGCGCTTCTCCTCCATCTACATTTTACAATGTTTACTTTGACGTACACGTAGTGTAAAGGCTAAGTATAGCGATTGGCACAAAAGCTTTTTTTCAGAATTATAGTCTATTTTATCGTGAAACCTCATGAAACGTATAGAAAACACGTTTTCGAGACATTTTTGTGTGCTTGTGCCATTTTCGTCGGCGTTTCTGTTGGAAATTTTTTAAACACGATAACTTTTGTTAGAATCAAGACAATTGGAATCTGTATAAATGACATAAACAACTTTTTAAATTGACGGAATAAAGAATGGTCAAGTCTAACAAGCTGACATTCTAGTACGAATAGTACAATAATAACAATAATAATAACTTTTTAAATTGTTTTGAGCTCCAAACAAAGTATGCCATTGAATTTGATTAAGAAAGATACATTTTTAGAAAACAAATTTTAAAAATCGTTATAGCCGTTTTAAAAAAAAAATAATGTTTTATATATAAAAATTCTCAAACCTTGTTTAAAAATAAAGTTGGTATGCCATTTTTAAGATAATATTATTGTACATCTAAAATCGAAATTTCAAAAAAAATACAGTGACTTGTTTTCGAAAAATTGATTTTTCAAAAAAAAAAAATTTTTAAAGATTTTTAAAAATCCAAAAATTACGTTATTGAAAATTTTGATATCAAATAATTTTGAAATTATTAACGAGCTTTTGTATAAATTCAAAATCGGTTTAGTTGTTTAAGATAAAGTCAAAAATAAAAATAACGGTTCTATGGGAGATACCGTTAGTAGAATTTTTACAAACATTTCTTTTAATTCAGAAGTATGACCCTACTATCAAAAGTAGGCCCACAAATTTTAATCAAAATCGTTAGAGCCGTTTTTGAAAAAAGTTAACTTTTCCATAATTGTTATATGACAGAATTTTTCTAATAATTAAATTATTCTCCATCTTTCTATGATTTTTTTTTTTTGGATTTATACTTTATATATGCCCTTATGACCAATTTATGTGAAGAATCATTCGACTTTTTACTTGACACTTCCTAGCGAAAAAATTTGTTCGTTTCAAAAATCGTACAGTTTTATTTTCGGTTAAATGAATACAAATTTCAGTTAGCAAATTTATAAAGCTTTAGTTTTGATTTCCGTGTGTTCTCTCTATGATTTTTTTCAGTCTGATATCCGTCTTTAAATGAAAAAATAATACTTCTGTCTTTATGACGCGAAGATCAGTAACTATTTGTTGTACAAAACATTCAATCCCAAATTTGAAAACTTCAATTAATTTTCTAAGAGTGAACTTGTTCAACTTTGATGAACAAAATTTATTTTAACCTTTAACTTTTATTAAAAAAAAATATAAAAATACAAAAATATTTTTAGGTTTTTTTCTTGAAATTGTACTGCTTTTCAATAACAGTTGATGATACGACAAATGTGAGACTTAATTACTAAAGCTAAATATACCTTCCTTAATATTAAGAATTTATAGGTTATCAATCGAACCGTTTTCTGTTAAAAATGATCAAACTTTTGAGATGAATAAAAAAAAGAATTTTTTGCTTCTAAACATGACGTACTTACAATCACTACAAAACTTGAAAAAATGAATTATTCTGATCTTTTTTCGCATTTTCCCAATATATTTAGTTGCAAATTTATAAAAAGGCAATAATTGAAATTGCAAAATTCTCAAAAATTATTTTTTTGGTAAAAATAATTTTATCAATCCATTTGTGACATTCTTTTAACTTTTCGAGAATTTTGAAATTTTTAATCGCTTTTTTTTATTTTGAGCTTAATCTTTTGACTAAAAGCTAGACGATATTGGACAAAGATATCCATGAGTGCTTAATTTCCATTAAGCAGGCCTTATTGGGAGATTAAATCTTTGATATTATGGTACGCTAGTAGTAAAAGTACCTACAAAGATGAATTCAAGAACATTTAGGTGTAAAATTAACATATATGGCACATGATTTGGAAACATTTGTTAATGCATAATTTAATGAGACTACTATCATGATCTAAATGTTCCTTTACTGCACTTTGAGTATTCAAGTAAATACTGTTCGAAAGACAACTAAAACTTTAAATTCTGCTGGCATATATCCTAACAAATTCCTAAAGAATCTGCGATGTGCAATTTCTTGTGACCTTAAGCGCTTTATTTGTTTAATACTACTGGTAATTTTTTTTTTTCTCAAAACATACAGAAATTTACTTTTGTCTCAAATATATTGAGAACAAATACATACTTTGTGCTGATTTTATTTTATATCTTATGACGTAATAAAGAAAATATAAAACAATCAATAGCCAGTGTTTTTTCAATCAAAGAAACTACGAAAAATTGTTAAAAAAATGCATTTTTAATCATTTATAACTCAAGAACTGCTGAACCGATTTTAATGAACTCTGATTAGTCTTCCTTTGGAATATCAGAATAACTTTTAAGACCTTGGAGAATAGCAAGATAGATCACCGAAAAAGGCGTCTAATACCACGAGAAAAAGCGTAAAATATCGCGGAGAAAAGAGAAGAAAGTCACATAGAAGCCTGAAAAGGCGTGCAAAAAGCTGCACGGCAAATACGCGGAATATTGTGAAAGAATGCACAAAATACTGATGAAGTGGTGAAAGATCTTTTGAGCATCACGTGAATGATCTCGAAATACCGCATATAAAGTCATGAAAAAAGCACTTACTACCGTGAGAAAAGTGTAAAATACTGCGGAAAAAACAAACAAGGTCAAAGTCAAAAATCGCGGAATACCATGGGTAATAGAGTGGAATACTGACGAATGAACTTTTAAACCTCGAGTTTTTTTTCACGATCTCACATGTTTCTTTCTCAGGTACTCCACTCTTTTTCGCGACTTTTCACGTACTTTCCTTGATTTAAATACTTCCTTACACGTTTTTTCCTTAGTATTCCGTATTGTTTCATGTTTCTCGCATGGGCATGCACAACTGTATTATTTAGCCTACTAATGCATCGGAAAAACTTCAAACTAATTTGTCTATGCTCCAAGTGGAAAAACAAAAAAAATGTTGTGTATCCAAGAGCACATGAATAAAAGATTTAAAAAAAATTTTGGGTCAGTAGACAATTTTATAAATGATCAAGTTATAAGACAATAAATGCAATTACAAAATAAAAATCAATGTGCAGGGCCAGACAACGTCTGCTAGGTCAGCTAGTTATTTAAATAAAAGTGAAATTATATTTTTTTTAAAGCAAAAAAAAAACCTTATAAAAATCTTTTAAGTACTGATGCAATTAATAAAACCTTAATTTATATTGCCTCTGTTAAATAAAACTTATGCGTATCTAATTGATACCTTTATTCGTTCTTGAGATTGTGGTGAACGAAAATAGCTTCCAACGGGATGCTTAAATCAAACAATCTCTTAAATCGTATATCTCAGAACAATCCAGTTTTTCTTACCCCACTTTTAAGGTAAGTGGATTAAAGTTTCTTTTGTTTTTATCGTCGGAAACTACATTTTATTTCCTTTAAACTTTGGGAAAGTCCATTCCCCTACATATTATTAAAAAAAAAAAACTAGAACCAATCCAACATAAAATAACTAATAAAACCCATAATCATGACCTTTTTTAAACAAAAAAATCCCCAAAAGCAGGTAAGTATTTCCCTTTGTTATCCTTAGTTTTTCCAAACAGATTAAGACAAACTGTGACCTGAAAAGCGTGCAATAATTCCTAGCCAAACAAACAACTAACCGGAAGTCCTTTTTAATATCCATGCGAAAATAATTTTCACATTAAATGAGACTCAAAAATATTTGCGCAGTTAAAAAACTTTTTCTTCGAATCTATAAAATGCTTCACAATTTTTTATTTAATTTTTTTTTTTATTAAATTCAAAACCAGAAAATTGGAGTTAACTGAAAAAAAAAATTCCCACAAAAAATAATAAATCACCACCGGATGCACAGCACCAAGCACTGCAGACTGAAGACATCATTTCATTCCGCAGTTAAAATGGTTGGGTATAAATTTTGTATCTTTTATTTTTTTTTCTGTGTTGTTTTATCCCTGATATGCTTAAATTTTTCACTCCCTTTGAGAAGTATGTTTCCAACTGTTTTTCTTTGTCCTTCGAATCCACAGAGAGACGAGAAGAAGAAAAAAATGTCACAGCACATAAAACATATCGTTTGCGGGATGTCACAAAAAAAAAAACTGTCGCGACTTTTTTTTAGGGACAAAATAAATCTTCCCTAGAGAAAAATAATTCAAAACCAAAAAAAACTTCAGCTTACAGTATTTTACATATATTTAAATACAATAATAATATAATTCTCAACATAATTTACATTTTTTGTTTGTATAATTAAAAAAAAAAAATAATATAAAAATTTATAAAATATAAACATTTACTTAAAAAAATAGATATTTTAGTTGGTAGTTTTTTTTTTTTTATTTTTTACTTTTTAAATTAACAACTTAAACGACTAAAAATGGAAATGCGAGTTGGAAGATCTTCAAGTTTGAGAAATTGGCTTTTAGTTGGCTGTTCTATGATTTATTATGCGCATCACCCTCCATCCGCCAGACTCCGAAGAGATAGCTAAGCTTCTCTGGCGGGATAATGGGTGCATTGCGTCTTCCCTTGGATTCATCATTGAGGACAGATGCGCCTAAGGCGAATCCCCCCAAATTGCCTGTATTACTTTGGGTCACACCGTGATTATCCAAAGCCTTCAGCAGGCTAATCTCACTCGTCGATAAAACTCTGCACAGGAAGTCGATATATCTGCAAGGACACACACAAAAAAAAAATTGATTATAAGTAAAAGTTTGTCGGGGAAAACCGCTAAAAAAGGAATTTTCTAGTTTGTTGATCAGGGAAATCCGCTAAGAAATAATCCCGAACAACAAAAAAACCAGAACATGATTTTGGATTTAAATTTTTATAATATTGGGAAATTCCGTAGGGAAATACGTACCTTGTGGCTAATTTCAACGTTTGAATTTTGCTGAGTTTATCGCTAGGCAGCGTTGGAATGATCTGTTGTAGAGATTTGAAGGCGTCGTTCAGGCTCTGGGTGCGTTGGCGTTCCCTCACATTTGCCATTACTCGCTGATTCTGGAATTCGCCGGCATCTTCCAATTTGCTAGATTTCCTCTTTGTCCGCCGACGGGGCTTACGAAATTTGGACGGATCGGCCCCAGATGACATTTGCAGGAGATCGTCTTCGTTGTGGAACATGTAGGCCGATTGGCGGTACTCCATTTCGTCCCTGTCCGAACTGGAATAGGTACTGCCATTCAACGAATTCGTGTGTTCAAAGTCAAAAAGTCCTTGTTGAGGAGCTGATGGGGGATGTGGTCCTTGATTGATAGTTTGAGGTGTCATTTCTGGGGGCTGATGGAATGGTTGGTACTTATAGTTATCCTGGCTGGTTTCACAGATGTCCTCGTCGTTTCCATTGTAAGGATGGAAGGGTGGTGTGTGGTTTGTCTCATGAAGATTACTACTCCCTCCGCCTCCTCCGCCGCCCACTTCGACTACTGTTGTTGGCAAATATTCGACGAAAAACTTTCCAATGGCCGTTGGCTGCTGTCGTGGAATGTGATGGAAGTGTTCTTCTTCGGTGTAGACGAGAGGTTTTTTGTTGTCCTGCAGCATATCCTCGCCACAGTCAAAGTTTTGGCGTCGCTTTCCGTTTTCATTCATGAAATGATGCAAATCGTTGGTGTGATAGGAATTGTTGTTGTTGTTGTTATGCGAATGTGAGTCCTTTTGCAAGGGAGGCGTTCCATTTGGCGAATTGGTAGCTGAACTAAGAATTTCACTGCTCGGGATGTTGTATTCGGTATCCTGTTCGTGATCCATGGGATCGGAGTTTGGGTAGCCAAGTGGCGTGATGTATCCTTGCATATTTTGTTGTTGTTGTTGCTGCTGATGTTGCTGCATGTGCAAATAGTTTTGTTCAACTTGAATAATTTTAATTGAATTCGGATTCATATTCATAATGTTGGCACTGTGATCGATAAGGGGCTTATAACTGATATCGAGTAACACTTTTGGTGAAGCAGACCGCACCGACATTGCACACTTAATAAGTCCGAAAAAGTTTCTTATTTTGGTTTGTTTATTATAAAAATGTATCTTTAACACACTTTTGTATCCGTTAGAAATATATTTTGTTCTTCAGCATAAATATAGAGATAGAGGTATACCGTTTATAAAATGCACGACCGATATTTTAAATATGTTCAGCACCACCGAACGGAAAGACACAAACTGATTTGATTATCCTTGCGCGCATCCTCAAAATAGCTTAGCTGCGCATCTTATAGATGTGTACTAAACATCCATTTTACTCAATGAATAGGATTTAACTAATTACTGCTAGAGTGAGATAGCTATATTATATCGGATAGTGTATGACGTCACACATACACACTTTACCACCCTCTGAATTTAAAATGACTGAAAGAGATAAAATTATTTGAGTCGATAT
Organism: Meliscaeva auricollis; assembly: GCA_948107695.1. Taxonomy (NCBI): domain Eukaryota; kingdom Metazoa; phylum Arthropoda; class Insecta; order Diptera; family Syrphidae; genus Meliscaeva; species Meliscaeva auricollis. The sequence continues at coordinate 32,272,114 of OX403619.1, read as the reverse complement.
ATTTTTAGTGTCTTTCTTTTAGGGGTGCGTTGGCCAATCACAGGGGAGTTGTTAAAGAAGAAAAGAGATAAACATAGTGATTGAATGTGATGGTTGTTTTTAAGTGAATAGTGAAGAATGAAGATCTTGCGAAGCTTTGATGTTTTTGTGTATCTTTTTAGAACGGCGCGGCGGTGACCTTTGTTATTGAATTTGGTTTTGGTGTATCTTTTTCTTTCAATCAAATTGAATTATGAGAGATGGAAGAGAAATTTGTTGGATATTAGAATTGGCGTGAAGAGTTTTTTGAAAGAATTATCTTGTTGATTTCAATTTGAACTCAAAATATTAGATGAGCACTTTTTGAATATGATAGCTCTGAGTTCTGCAGAACAAAAAAAAAAAACATAAAACAAGAAATAGAAATTAATGAAGAATATTAATTATTATTTAAAAAAACAAAACATAAAACGACGCATTGAAGGCAATAAATCTATAAATGTTAATTTTTATAAAATAAACTACTAGGTATTATAATGATTACACTACTCGTTTATAGTTTTACAGGGATGTAGGTAGGTAGACAGTTTTTGATGTTTTTATATAAGAAACAAATACAAAAACCATGTTTAGACTTATTACCAACAATGGCCTTTCCAATCAGAATTTTTTGGGGTTTGTTTTTATTTAAGAATTATGGCGGTTAATACTTTGCATACACCCATATGCACTACCCCAAATCCAAAAGTGATCCCAAGCAGGGGGGTTGCATTGGAGAAGCATGAAGGTCAATTTTATTGCTAAACTGCATCAATACTCCAATTTTAGGTTTGGAAATAATGTCAAAAAAAAGCTTTTTTGTGTTTGAATCTGTTTAATTTAAAACGAAAGTAGTACAACTACCTACTTCTCCTTTTCTGCTTTAATTCTGTTCAACTTTTAACATAACATTTTTTTCGATACGATCGATATTTTTCGAGTTATAGAAAAAATAAAAATATTATTATAAGTCAAATTAATTTTTCTTGATTATATCTCACATTTTTAACTTTACGCTCAAATTTGAATACGAAATTTAATTTTTACAACTTTGGTTTCAACAGTTTTACGCAGGGGTAACACTTGTTTCTTACCAAGTTAAAGTCGCGGATTTTTAAACGTTTTTTTATTTTTTTTTTATTTTTGCTTTAAATATTTATTTTTAAAATTTAATTTTTTTCATTTTCTGTGTATATGTTATTGTTTTCTAAAAGCTCTCGTAGTTGCTTGACATCTTGCAGTAAGTAGCGAAAGTTACAACGGAAAGTTACAAAAGGACCAGGACGAAATAAAATTTCCATGAACTGGAACATTCTTTATTCACATAAATAGTGAGTTGAATTTAAATTGAACCCATTTGTAATATTTTTAAGGCAAAAAACGAAATCAATGATAATATTAATGATGACAGTCATATTTTTTAATTAATGTTGATATGTTTCTTATTTATTGTTTACGTCGTCAAATATCGATCGTATCGAAAAAATTGTTATATACAAAGTTTTCCAACAACTTTTGTAAACAAAGTTTCATTGGAAAGTTGAAAATGCAGGAGATAGTCAAGAAAAACTGATTTTTTAGGAAATTCAAGATGTCAGCTAGGAATACGGTAATTGAGTTTTACAGTCCTTATGAAAAAGTCTTTATAAAAATGAACTATTTAATTATTGAAATTCCAGAGTTTTTGTTTGCACATTTCGTCTAGCTTAAACGTGCAATGCGGCAGCTATTCGGAAAATAAAGTTATTAGCCTTTTTTTTGCGTACCTGTTCTCACAGACCAGTATTGCACCATTGGCGAGTTAAGATACTCCAGTACAATATAATGCAACTATGTTTAGTGAACATAATAGCCCCTTTAATATAAATTCTTATTTTCAGTGCAACAGGGGTTATTTTTCGAAGAAGAAACCCTTCCGATAATGGTACAACAATAAAATTCGACTTAAACATTTTATTTGCAATGAGAAAAAAGAACCAAAAGAGTGCATCGAAATATTTTGGTTGAAGGGGTATTTTTTTTAATAGAGAAAGAACTTTGTTCAACAAGTACCAAAACACCCTTTGACAACTTTGAGCTCGAATTTGGCAATTACAGTTTTCTGTAACACTTTGGTATATAAACTCAGTCACAGAAGTTAGTATACATTGGGCCCAATAGTAATAAAGATTATGGTAAAAATAAAAAGAAACTCTAAAAGGTCTTGCCTCTTTTATAAAAACAAAATTCAACATTTGAATGAATAAGTTTTTCCAATTTCAATATGTCACAAAAGCAAATACACACCATAACCTTGTGTTGTAATAAGTCTAGTGTGTACTAACTTTCGTGACTGAGTGTAGTTTCCAAAAACGATTCTTACGATGTTGCGTCACGAACTTTTGTAAGCAAACCACAGATTTAGATTCCGAACCCCTAAAAACATAAAGTATGAAATTAAATCAAAACTACCTCGCAGCTTTTCTGATAAAAGCATAATTTTACTGGATATCCAAGCTTGCATAAAACACACAAAATTCGCACAATAAAAAAAAAAATAACAAATTAATGCAGAATCTCTGAGAAAAAAATAATAACCTGCAAGGAATTGAACTTTTCTAGTAATGAAAGAATTTTAAAATTCAAACATAACCATTTTTTTTAGCTTTTTGCAGATTTTACTAGTAAGCTTCTTTTTTACTTGCAATATATTATTTGCATATAAATAAACAGACGGACAGAAAAAACTGACGGACCTAAATTTAGACTTCGAATTCTTTCAAGAACAAAAAACTTGACAAATAGGATTACATGTTTTTTTCGTTTTTAAAAGAATTCGAAGTCGCAATTAAGGTCCATTAGTTTTTTCTGTCTGTCTGTTTATTTATATGTAACAGCACCAACAGATTGAACGACAAGGGTGGATTGCTATAAAACTCCGTACTAATTGGATTTTAATTTATTATTATTTCCTAAATTAGTGGGAAAAAATTGGTCAAAATGAAAGCACCTCGAAATTAGGCCCCAGGAAATAAGGCAAAAAAAATTGAATAAATAAGACCCCCAAAAAAATCAAACAAAGTTTCTTACATTTTGGGAGTTATCTCAATTTTTGTGGATCTATTTCATACTTTTTATCGCTCCAAAAAAATATAACCCCAACACTAGTTTTGGGGCCCAATTCTTTTTTATTTTAAAAACAATTGACATAAATATACTAAAATAACATTGTCTTTTAAGAAAAATTTGTGAAAATCCGCTAAACGTTGACCTAGAGTTAATTACTAATGCTTTTCAATGAATAAATTGTGCAACAAGCCATCAACAGTGTTGCTGTAAAAAATAAATCGTGTGACTTTTTCAGCTATTCTGTATTTCTTGATAGTTTGTTTTTGTAATAGTTTGGGACCAATTTTCAAAATTTGGTACAGTGATAAAACTTAACTGAACTCTCTAAATTATGAGTTCTAGTGACAAAGTAAAACATTCATGCCAAATATGATCACTGTGACATTATTTAAAAAGGTTTTTCAGTAAAAATGTATCTGTTGCACTGAAACACAAGCTTTACATAAAAAGAATCATCATACTATCTTGATTTTGGTCTCATCCGATTCAGTACATAACAAAACTTGCATAAATATAGTACTTATGACCTCTCTGAGGTGTCCAAAAATATAGCCATAGCTATATTTTTTTCAAGATAACAGCCAAACCAGAAGCTGGGAATGTTGACACCTTTTAGATATGAGTAAGGGATTGTTGTGCACAATTTCCAAAAATTTTCAGCCTTCTTAATATTTTGTCTTATTCGCACTGAACATAATCGAGTTTAACAATTTTTTAGGGTATAATTGCTATTTTCTAGACTGTATCTTGGCACCTGTTAAACTTAGAGAAAAAGTTTGTATGCAAAAAAGTTATGTAATTTTATGATCTACACAAATTTATGATCTTGACAAATTTTACATAAATTTAATAAAAAACGAGTTATTAGGTGAAAGAAAGGATACCCAAACAACATGCATAAAAATTGGTTCTACATGACCTTTGGTAGGGCAGGTATCGATTTTTTCACCCATTTACTGGACTAAAAAAAATATTGTGATTTTATTTAATTTTCCAAAAAAAAGTCAAAACAAGTTGCGGCTATTCGGTGGGGCCTCTTGTCATTGGGGAATAATTTAATTGTTAAAAAATATTCCAGTTTGGGGCCTTGTTTAATTTTTTCTTATTTGTTATAAATTTCTATCTGAATTCTGTTGTATTAAACTCTAGGTTTATACGAAATATTACAGTTTTGTGTTTTTCTGATGGATTTTTGTTGCTGATTCTGAATACAGCCTAAAAACTGCGTTTTATTACATAGCCGCTAATTATTTTATAAAATAAAATGGTTATGGCATTAAAAAGTACGGTTCTTGAACTGAAAGCATAAAGGCTGAAAACAAAACGGTTTCTTGCATCATATCCTTAAAACTAGAGCTGGAACAAAAAATCTACGCACGGTTTTGAATTCACCATACTAAACTGACACAAAATCTGATCTTAATTTTTTCGGCACTAACCGATGGTATCGACTGGGTAAAAAATCTTTCTTCCGCAAGCCACACTACAACAAAGCATGAGAATTTGATAGACATTAACAGCTGAATTAATAGTGGTCACTCAAGTCGAAGTTCTTCTGAAGTGTAGGTTAGTTAGAATCAAAATTGAGTTCCGCCAAACAAAGTATGCTCAATTAGGTAGGGTTCCGTGGCCGAGAAAAATTGGAAACCTTTTAAATGAAAAACGTGCAAAGTGATGTTTTCATATTTCAACCAAATATGAAGTTTTATCTTTTATTAAACCACGATATCAAATCTGACAAAAACTTCCGTAAAAAAAAAACAGTTTAAAATTTATGAAAACATCAAAAGTAGAAATCCAAAAATATATTATACGGGATATAATCTTCAGATATCTAAATAAATTTATTTTGTGGCAAAACCAAATGACTAAAAATTCCTATAGATCTGGTTTTTCTCAAAGGAATAACCCTGTTTGTAATATAGTAGGTAGCTGGATGTATCTATAGGACGTGTTTCGTATTTGCGTAGATAGGTATAACTCATTGAAGAATTCAAATTAAAGCCATTCTCATCCTTTTCCTCTTCTTATATGCGTGAAGACACATAAGAAAAAAAAACCTAATTGTACCATATATCAAAACTAATCAATGTATGTAAGTACTTTTATAACTTTTATTATGCTTGTTTAGAAATTAAATTAGGAATTTCCCTGATCGAGTAAAAAATCAAACACTTTCCTTAAAGTCGCGCCGTTCAATTGGTCGATGTCGCTTTGTCTACCGCAATAGCCCAGGAAATACCTTTAGAAATTCCATTTCAATCATCATAATAGTCAAATCAAAACTACACACATTTTATATCTCTATCTCACTTCCCCGGATGTTGGTTATTTCCAGGATAAGCTAGCATAGAACGGCGATTGGCGATGGCGGTGCGCCGCCAACGTAGATGACGGTTTTTCCTCAACAATTGCAAAATACCCGCAATAATCACTAATTATGCAGATGCCTCTGAGTCTCCCTTAAACTCCTAAACTTACAACAAGCATCAACATCAACATTATACCTATTTACGCTATATTCCATTATCTACCTGTGGCCTGTGATTGAGGTCGATTAATATTTTCGGATCGTAAGGAATCCCCGGTGTATATAAATAAAAATATCCTTGCCGCAGTGGTATTTACGTCTAATGTTTATTTTCGTGGGTTTTCTGGTTGGGATTGGGATATCCCTTGGAAGAGTATATGTCGTCTTGATGTCTACGCTTTGCTTGCTTTTATTTTATTCTAAAATTATCCTCCACTAGAATGTTGCAGATACACATAAAAATGCACAAATACAACATTGTTGCAACATTGTCACTAAAAAGTCATTAAAATATGCGTAAATGCATTTCTGTCACACTTTCATCTCATTTTTAATGACAACTTGTTTGTAATTTTTGTTTGCAAAAATATTTTTTAATGATTTTTGTTTGTGTTGCTTTAGATTCATCTGCAATAACTACCAATCGACACAAAAAATAATAAAATTCCTGTATACTCATTGAAGTAGAGCAGGAAATTGTTTTTATGTGGCGAGTTAAATAAATGAAAAGACGTGAATGTGTTTCTTGACAGCCATTAATGAAATAAGATGTGTTTGTGTATGTTTTTTTTTTTGTATAAAGTCAAAAAGTGACTGAGTGGGCGGAAACATGTAAATTGGTTGTCTTTTTCTAATGTTAAATTTGATTTTGAGGAGCTTGTGTGGGGAATTTTGAATAACAAAAACAAAATGGTTCGCATATGTGATAAGCAATAGCAAATATTTAAACCATAAGATTGGTTCTCGGAATGCCCGAAAAGAGCGCTGTAACATATAGTAGTGATAGGAACCTTCTTGTTTATATCGTATTTTTGTGGTGAATATAATGTGTGAATTTGAATTTTACTAACGATATTGCATCTGTGCACTTGCACTACGAGGCCTTTTTTGATTTTAGTTCTGAGTAAATTAAATTTTGATGGGAGCATAACCCCAATTCATTCAGGTTTATAATGTAAGAAACAACAAAATTATTTTTGGTAAATAAAGTCTATTCTATGTAATTCTAATTCTAGCTCTACGAACTACATATAAAATAAGATGTACAAATTTTATAACTAATTATTAGATAAATGCGTACAGTTGGAATCTGTTTAAAAAAATTTTGAAATTGCAAAAAAATAAATAAGGGATTCGAAAAGAGTGTTGAAAATTATTTTTTATTATTTCTATTTTGAATTTTATGCATAGTATCACTTTTGCTTGATTATGTATTTAAGCCAATTTTTCAATATTCTATAAACTTTTTTGAATAGCAATTTCAAACAAAAAATGTAAATTATTGATTTCTTTTTCTTATTTGAGTTTTTAGTTTTTTTTCCCCTTCGCATCGCTCGTTAAATTTCGAAATGAGTCACAACGTTTGTGTAATCACGTAATGTTTTTAAATTAAATAATTAAATTTAAAAAATAAAATCATTCCGTTTAAAAAAAAAAAAAACATGACTGGGTGCTTGCTCTTAGGTTCAAAGTTTGCTGAGGACGTTACGGACATCTTATTAATATTTTTAAAAATAAATAATTTTATAAGAAATGTTAAACAACATGAAATTCATTACCCACTTAAAGGAATTCATTAAAAGGACTTAACTTAAAGAACTTCTTAAATTGTTTTGGGCTCCAAACTAGGTATGCAATTTGCATCAAAAAAGAAAGAAAGATACATTTTCAAAAAAAAAAAAAAATTGAAAATCGTTAAAGCGGTTTTTTAAAAAAATATATTTTATGCATACAAAATTTTATATTTATGAAAAAAAAAAAAAATATTTTTACTTTATGAAATTGGGTTTTTGTATAGCTTGCAATACTTGCAGTTATGCTGCTTGTTCCGTCATTTAACATTAAAGGTTTGAATGAAACAACAACAACCTGTGTGGGCTACCACAAAGTTCATAGGCTGGAATTATAGCTATTTCACAGGCTGCCACACCCGATCATCAGATTCCTTCTATTAGTGGTGCTAAGTCGATGTATGTTCAAATTATTTGAAAAACTGATGCCCGAACTGGGCTCAAAAAAAAAAAAAAATTGGTAAGTATACCATTTTTAAGACAATATTTTTGCACATCTAGAAACCAAATTACAGAAAAAAATAAATTGAAACATTTTTTAAAAAATTTTTTTGGTAAATCTCTATACGAACTTTTTGTGTAAAAATTATTATCGAAATCCGTGAAGCCGTTTGCAAGAAAATCAGAAAGAACTGATAAACGGCTTTATAAGAGATACCGTTATTAACCGATGAAAAATATTTTTGAAGTTATACTCCTTTACCCGTGTTTATAAAAATATTCAGCCAGTAATAACACATAGACTTTTTCAGCCTTTTTTTACTGTATTTTTACACAACACAACCTACAATTAATACTTAGTTTATTGTTTTTTTTTACTTTGCACACACAATAAATTTTTAAAATTACAGAAGTCAGCCATTGTTATTGATAACCTGACTGATTCATTTTCTAAACTTAGTGATAGAAAAAACTAGATAAACGGAATTTTTTTTTTTTTAAATGTATAAAGTAAAGTGGGGTAAATGTTGAATATTTTTTTAGTACTTCTCAAAAAGGGCTAGAGGGCTAGAATTATGAAATTTATTATGGTAGATAGATTAATCGAAATGATAAATATTTTTGGCTTACCACGTTTTCGAGATATGATTTCTTTTCGAAAATCAAATATTTTTTTAGACATTTGAAAAGAATGTTATTGTAAGTAAAGTAAATTTTATGGAGATTAACTAATTACACACATTAATAGATAATAAAAAAAATCGGCTTATACGGATTTTTTTATAACATACGTTTTTAAACGTTTACTTAAGTGAGTAAAAAACCCAAAAAGATTTAAAAAATCAGAGAATAACGGGAAAAATATTTTGTAAAAAGGACTTAAAGATTTAAGTGTTGTCAGCACATGTGTGGAGAAACTGGATTTTAAACATTTATTTTGAATGAGTTACGGTAGAAACAAGGTTTTTCGGTCCAAGTTTTTTTTATAGTTTCAAACGGTTTTTTAAATTTTTAACTCTTTTATTTTTTGTTCTTGGAACCTTTCATTTAGATTTGGAAATTAACCTGATTTACCATCAGATAATAAATAAATACAAAAATGTCTGTAAGCGGAGATAACGGTAAAATCAGTTTTTTTTAATGAAGGTCCACAATTGTTGGGCTGCCTAAAAACGCAACTTAAAACTCAATACGGTCATACTTAACTGGAAGTTTTAACAACTTACCTCAACAAATTTTGATTTTAAGTTGAAACTTATTTGATTTGAATATGGAATGTCATTTCAAATATGTTTAACTTATTTTCAAGTCATTTTGTACCAATTTTCAAGTTGAAATCAACTTTTTTCTGAATCAAAGTGCATTCAACGTATTATCACGTTGTTTTCAATAAGAAAATTTTTAAAATGGCGAAAATGTAGCTTTCAAGTTAATCCACCTTCTTTCAAAGTTTTCAATTTTGAACCTTAAAATTCGCTCCAACAGAGACAAATGTAATTTACAACTGAGACAAGGGACACAAGTTCTGATCCTATCGGATGCAAGTTTTCTTCTTTTTTTTTGTTGTTTCACATTGAAGATGAATGACTTCGATTCAATGATGTTTTTTTTTTTGAAAGAAAAGTACTTTAAATAAACCAATTTCCATCTTCGAAGGTAAATCATTCCGAGAAATTGTTAATTCAAAGTGGTTTTCTTTGGTTTTACGTTGTTTTTTCTCAGGGTGTACATCATGTTTGCGAATTGATTCACAATGTATTATCCCCCATCACAATTTAATGACCTAGTTTAAAATAATTGCTTAGAACATTTTATATTAAACCAAGGAACCTCTCAATTTAATATCACTTAAAGAGCATTACCTACCTCAAAGCCAACTTTTGTTATCAATCGAATTAGATGAGCAAAAAACAAAACTAACATGATATTGAATTAAAAGTCATAATGCAATCTGACAATCAGTAGCAATTAAAGTAAAACACCATGGCTGGAATTTTAATTCAAAGTTTCTTTAGTTTTCCAAGACCTTGTCAACAAAAAGTCCCTTTTTGCAAGTTACGTTCGTCTTTCAACTTCTTCTTTGAAACCCAATCATATATGAGACTGTGAAGTGCAGTGCAGTGTGCAGTGCACCTCTCTTGGCTTCCGCGGCGCCAAGTAATTCTGGAATATTATTAATCGCAAAACCAAAGCAAAGCGTCAAAAACACGCCTCAGACCAATAAGACACGGTACTGAATGGTGTTCCACACGTCACGCACATTATCATTTTGGCGAATTAATTAATTCCTCACAACATTTGCTGCTATCACGTAAGATATATCGAAAGCATGAAAGTTTTGTTAAACACTTGTTACGGTCCTCGCAGATCATACAACAAACAGCTCTATAGCAGCTTATACTACTCTACTAGCTTGGCTAGCCTCTTTCAAGCTATATACAATGTTGTCTAGTCTTTTTTTGTTGTTGTTGTTGCTGTTTAACTTCATCAAGTCAAAGCGGCTAAAGTTATTTATCGTCGACAACAACTCGTACTAATAACTCTAATGTTATATTAGTAGGTACAGGAACCCACGGTGCACAGTTGTGGCAGAGGGGAGGGGGGGGGGGAAAGGAGGGGTTAGCATAAAAAATGGTATAAAGAAAAAAATAATGCAGCAACTAAAACTAGATTATTGTAAATTAGTCAACAGCACCAGCAACTACAGCAGAAACAGTGACTCCACGTCCACATGCAACATCCACACACATCTACTTGGTAGTCGGTGTGTCACTGATTTATATCTCATGTTCCCCCATGAGAGTAGGTTGCGGGATGAATCCTATAGTAGCGCCCATAGCCAGCCCATAGCTCGACGAAGATCTAGGATAGAGATCTGGTTTTGGGCTTATGTTGTTTGCCCACTTTATGGCGCTGTGTGCTGCACTGCCCCTCTTTTTGCCCAATGCTACCGTGCACCCAGCTGAGGGTTGATATTAGCATTCAGCTGATGAATAGGCCAATGTAATCCATGGTGAGAAATGCTTGCGATCAATAAACCTCTCACCAAGCAGCTCACAGCAACAACAAACACATCAGTGACCAACCGTTGCGTCTGTTGTCGTCTTCATTGAGCTCTTCATTTTGTGGTCCTGCATGCTCGTCGGACATTTTACATTGCTTGGATAATGTCCGTCAATTTGTATCCTTCATAATTACAGGAGTGTATTGCGTGGAAGTATGGATGTACGTGTAGGTACCTAGGTTACATATATGTACATATTGTTAGGAGGCTGCGGGATTCACTGCTTGATTTTGATTTTGCAAATCAATTGGGAAAATACGGACTAGGATTGGAAACATTAGCACTTTGGTGTTAAAAAAGGACTAAGGGGGCAAATCTTAATAAAATGGACGATCGAATCGGATAAGATTCTCGATCCCACGTACTTGCTCCAGTTAAAATATATTCTTTAGACATGCGCATGGTACGTATGAGATGTGGCTGTTATTGATTGATATTTTGATTTATCAACTTGAAAAAAAAGCTTTGTTTCTGAAAAATTTAATGCACAAGTCTTTTCAAAGAAGATATGAAGAACGTTCTGACAAACTTTGAACGAAATCGGTTGAATCAGTAACGTAAATAACTAGAAATTATAAAATTTCTTGGAAACAGTGTGTCCATCATTCTACCGTTATTCAATTTTTTTATTTTATTCATCAGATACTCCATTAGTTTATACAAAATCGTAAGAGCTGTTTAAGAGAAAACTCTTATAACTTAAACGTTGTGGACAAAATATTCAAAAACAACCTTGGACATTAAAAAAATTACCTTTATCAAGTTTTTAAACCTTATAAGTATTTTTTGCTTTTGGTCTGTGTAAAGTTTAATTTTAAGGTTCATGTAAATAACAACCGAGAGATAGCATAATGGGTGAGGCTAAGGATAGGTAACTGAATGGACACAAGTTCGTATCCTGTCAGATGCATTTGTTTTTTTCTTTTTTTTATTTCACATTGTAGATGAATGACTTCACGTTGTTTTTAACAATCATTCCGAAATTTAGTTTAAACAAATTGGTTTTCTTTGGTTTTACGTTGTTCGGCTTGGGTACTCTCTCAACTGACGAATTTAAAATATTTATGAGTCCAAATCCTAATAGGTCTGTTAAAACTTCTCTCATGAGAGAGAAAATTATTTTCCTCCTTTAAAAAAATCAGCCTAAAGAAATTCATTATGCTAAAATATGAGTTCTGTAAAGGTAATATGATACAAGAAAATAAACACATTACAAAATAAAAAACAGAAAAAAAATCATCATATTTTCAACAGACTTCAAAGAAGTGGTTGGTCATTAATTCGACTGTATAGTCAGCATTTTTGTCTAGGTGCATCGATTTTCATGATTCTTTTTGTATTTGAAAGCTATTGGGTCTTATTTTAATTTAGTCTAGTTCTGACAATGGCATAAAGAAAAAAGTATCAAAAGTCTTAAATCTACTTCAAGGTTGTTTTTCTTTCGAAAAATATTATTGTATGTAGACTTGTCGTAAAAAAGTGAATTTTATTGTGTTTCTGAGGATTTTGAGAGAATTCTATCCCGCCATAAAAATTTGACAGTTTTCGTATTTTAGCCCAAGAAGTACACAAACGGACCTTATTACATACACGTTTTGGAAATCTCTGAGCACTCAGTAATCTCAGCAACTTGAACAGAATTCAATAATAAATTTCCAGTCAAAAACTGAGCAAAAAATAAATTTGGATTCGTTTTTCAGCTGCTTAAAAACAAATTATCACCTGAGTAATTTATATTATATACTCGTATGAGACAAAAAAAAACGTTTCCGAACATTAAAATGTTCAAAAAGATTTTCTTTTCAAAATAAATTACTCCCGAATTCAATAACATTGACGTATCTCCTATTTACATCTTTTGAGATTATATGTTGTAAAATAAAATCTATATAAAGTTTATATCTTGATTCGTTCTAAGTGCAGTTAAATTAGGATTTTTCGCTGAACAATTTTTTATGATTTACCCGCGATTTTTATTTTCTTTTCAAACTCCCATTATATGTTTTTTTATCTCATAAATAATGTTTTTTTTATTAGTGTGTTGTTTATTAGTTTTTGTTGAGAAGAATAAATTTTTAGAAAAAAACAAATTAAAATCAAAAACAAATTAGTAGGTATATGCCATTTTCAAGAAAATGTTAATGGAAATCCAAATCTAAAATTTTAAAAAAATATAAGTGAACAGTCTTCGGGTCAGTTAAACTTTGTTTATAAATAAAAAATAAAAAAATTGAAAAATTTTGTAATTAAATAATTTTAAAAATAGCTAGCAACCTTTTGTGTAAATTTTGTCATCAACAATCAAGAGCACGGACCTTGTATGCATTTCGGAATGCTTGCCGTCCATCATCAGCATCACGACTGGTCCAGGCGATGCAAATCTCTTGTTGGATAGGCTGTAGCTTGAGATATGGACACGACAGACAGACAGAATTGCCGTACCCACTTTTTCGCGTTCTCTATCATCTTAATGTCATGTTTGATTGTTATCTCGAGTTCCATATTTTTACGAGTCTTAAACTTGTCCTCTATATCGCAAGTTAAAATTTACAATTTGAAAACTAGAAGGGGAAGAGTAGGTACTTAATGAAGAAAATATTCTTATGAAAAGAATAATTTATAAATTGAAAAATTGTTTCTAGACAACAAAATTAATAAAATCAAGTTTTTGAGATACATATTTTAATTTTTTTCGAAATTCAAATTTTTAGAAAGACGTTCGAAAATGATGTCTTTATGGTTAAAACCTTTTACCACGGAGTTATTGAGTTTGAAACGGCACGTCATAACTTTTCACCGAAGTCATGGAAAATTAGAAAGTAATATTCTTAAAAAAAAGATTTCGAAGTGGTGCGTTAAAAATGTTTCTATTAATATTCTCCCAAACACACCGTGTATTGCAATTTTCTAAAATGTCATATGTTTTAGCTAAGATCTGAACGAATGTAGAAACAGTACAACTTTTAAAAAAACACCTTTTGACCAAAGATATGAGTGTGGTGTTTTTCTTTTTTTGTTTCTATGAACTTCAGAATATTTTTAACGATTTTGATCTCCATAGATTAGATTCAACCTACAATCATGTTTTGAAATTTTAGTCAAGATGGGGACCAGACCCCAAATAGAATCATTTAGGACTTTTAAGATAACAATTTCCAACAATAAAAAGGCTGTATTGTATTTTGACCGGGTTATCAGGCCTGTTTTTTGTCTAATTGCACTTAGCTTATTATATTTTCGTTTATTTTGAAAAACCTCATAGATTACCTAACAACGTTTGAATTGAAAATCATTTTGACTTCATATTAAAAGTATTTTAAAAGAAAAAAAAAACTTAAAATCTATTAGCAGAATAATTAGCAGCCAACTCGCAGGCAAAAATAGTTTGCTAATTGCTCAGCTAGTCGGCTATTTTGTGTAGAGATACATAAACCAACGCACTTGCTTATCTTAAGCCCAAAAAAGTGGGATATTTTCTTGTTATTTCTGATTTAAATACATTTTCTAGAAAAAAAAGTACGTATACGCCCGAGTGTACCATTTAATTCATATGTATCTACATAAACGCAACTTTGACACCTTATCAAATTGGTTTGTTATTCAAGGACAAATTGTAATATTGGGTTTGAACTAAGAGCCACACAGTCATGATATTTCAGGAAATTGTATAGCCTAGCCTATGATATGTAAAAGAAACATAAATCTACCACTTTCGTCCAGATTCTGAAGAATCTATTTCTTTTGCATTTGGGAAGCTCAACACATTTATGAAAAGTATTTTTAACTCCCAACTATTAACAGTTTATTCAATTTGTAATTGCATTTGATGAAACCAATCCAATTTTCACAAAATCGAGTTTGGCTTGATTGGTGTTCACACGTTACTCCCACTTCTGAAAGACTAACCAAGTAATTTACTAGGAAACGCACTAGATTCGTTTTAACTAGGAATGTGGTTTTTGTCCAATCAAATTGGAATTTAAATGCTAGAAATTTCTGACTGACAAGAGCTGCGATTCAGTTTATAAACTTTGTGACCAATTCACTTGGAAGCCTCTCACGTTTTGATATCAAATCAAGCAGCAACGATTGACGACGATACGACGAAACGACAACAGACGCGACCAATGCAACAGCAATTCTCAATAGTTTTTCGAATCAAATGCCCTCATTACAGTCTGATCTACTGGCGATTTGCTCGTGAGCCCAAACACTTCAGTATATACTGAGCAGTTATAGAAGCACATTTTCCGACTTGTCCGTCCCGATTTGAAGATCTTAAGGCATAAACACAAATATGCCAGACGCATGTCCGTCTCTCGATAAATAATCCCAGCTCGCTACCGTGTTCGCCGGGCTGTGTTTGCATTTATCTTGCAGCTTCCTTCTGCGCGCACTGCAAATGCGAAGCAACTCCAAACCGAAGATGTCGTCCAGTTAAAGTTGTCGTTGGTCTTGAGCTTCGTTCTTCGACGTCTGTTCCCGTGAATCGCGTCGTCGATGTAGCGCAACGTCACAGCGCCAATCGATTGCATTAACCAAATTACAGATGGATTGAAATTTGTCATTTGTTATTATTATTGTGTCGATGACATGTTCGTCGTTTGCATTGATCACTTGTGCAGTGCCAGAGCACTGGCCAATTCCCCGTAGCGACAGGTTTTATGTGCGGGGTTGCTATGGACCGAATCGATCGGACAAACTGCACTCACAACCAGCAGCTCTTGATACGCGCATTCTCATCGCCGCACCTGAGAAGAGTATTAAGCTCGCAGTTTGGGATACAGGCTGCTGTTGCAGCAGAATCAGCAGCGCGGTCCAAATTGATGCGAAAAATTGGACACTTGCGGTACTAGGATTGGATATGTGAAAACGCCGCACCTAGTTTGGGATTATAGGCAGCATCAACCGAGCAAATGGAATGGTTGTGCGGTTGTGACTGCGTGGACAGATTTCTGTGGGCTTCAATGAGTGTACAAATGGAAGCATAATTTTCGTTGTCTTTATTTAGATGGCTACTTAGTTTATGGTGTTCCCATTGAGCACCAGGATACACTGCGAATTTGCACACTCTGATGGAGGCTGGCATATAGGCCTCTGGGCTGGGGTAATCAGTGCTTGATTTTTTTCTCTGTTTTGAAGTGCATTGAGATGTATTTGATGTGTTTTTCTTTATATTTTTGGTGTGCATAAATAAAGTGAAGGATCCGGAATACGATGTGGGTAGGAATGATGGGTTTTTTATGGCAGACATTTTCTTTTCGGATGGTTGAACGGGACTGTACTTTGTTAAAGGATGAGGGTATTAGGTTGAAATAATGTTCTTTTAAATGGAGCTTTCACTTCGATGACAGTTCGGATTTGAGATATTCTAGACTGTTAATTGATGGAGGCGTATTGGAAGTTGCCAGAAAAATCAATAGGAGGTAATGTAGGTACTTAGTTTTTGATAAGTCATGAATCATGAGGCTATAAAATATTAACTTTACTGAAACTAACTATTAACTTTTGAATTCTCTTCTTAAACAAGTACAAGGTTATTCTTTAGTCTGACTAGCTTAACTAGCGATATAAGCTCGTCAGTAGTACCCTATTGTTTAGAAGCAGAAGTTATTAGAACTCCGCTAATATCTCAAACAAACTCAATTACCTACTGAAATAAATAAGAATAAATCAGCCAAGCAGAAGACTTAGGGCCAATATTTTTATATTTAATCATTCTTTATTCATGATTATTATTATTGCCGTTAATGACAGTAAGAATCAATAATTGACCAAGTCCACTTAAGTAGTGCTAAATCTTCTCCTTGGTGGATTTATTATTTAATAGCCGACCCAGGACTCCAAACTCGAGTGGCAGTTTATTTTTTAATTTATTTTTTCAGAAAGTCACCGATAGGTGTCTGAACTGAAATTAGTTCAGCACTTTTTCACTTTTTGCAAAAAGTGCCGATTGTAGTTAACTCTTAATGTTTCAAAATACTATTGTTAGAGCTCAACTGCTTAAAAAAAAGCCTTAAAAAATAATTCAGTTGATTCTTCATTTAAAGGGGTTCATATTCAACAACATGTTCATAAAGTTCTGTCGTTTTGGCGGATTTGTCTAATGTGAACAAACCCTAATGTTTAGGGTTCTGGTTTTGGTTTTATGGATTTGACATTTCATGTGTCAGTGGATTTAACATTTCCAATTGTTTTTGTCTTCCTTACATTTTGCAATTTTAATTTATTGTTTTAAACTATTTCGGTTTCGTATACAGCTTAATTCCTTGAGGGGAGGTTATACATACCGACAAAATTTTAGATCACCGGTATTTTATTAAGTGGCTCAAAAAGCAAATAGTCGATTCCATCATCGCGGGTGCAACATTTTAGCTTTTTTCTAATAGAAAAATAAACATTTTTGATGAGGACTTTCTTGTAAGAGCTACATTTTTTCCTGCTCCATCTAGCTAATAGGTTAAAGTTTAAATAAAATGTATCAATCGCAACGCAGGAAGCATTTAATTGACATCGCGGGTGCAACCAAATCGGCCCTACCCTTTCAGATTGTTGCACAAAATTACAAATTTCTGCTATTTGTGAACCATTTTTAATAATATTTGTACAATATACATATATTAAAAGATACCATTTCAAGCGAAAACTATGCTCAAAAAAAAATTGAGAAAACGAAAAAAAAAATCAGCTTTTTATATTTTTATAGCTACCGCAGGTGCAACCTGCTTGGATATTTTCTAACTTCTTCAACGTTTTAAAGATTAAAAACAAGACTTATATAAGAAAACCGAATTTTATTAATTTTTTTTCTATCATGGGAGCCAAAATAATAAAAATTGCCTACATTTCTTTTTATAAACGCATGTGTCAATGTTGTCACTGTACGGTTTAAAGTTAAAGAACATCAAATTTCGGGTAACAAATGAACTCATTGGAATTTTAATGCTATATTATAAACTTAGGCTCATAAAAGTTGTTTAATAATTAAAAAATTTGATGTTTTTTTTAAATATTTGCTTCCAAAAAATATACAAATCTATGATTTATAAATTGATGTTCAGAATCGTGTGTAGCGCCCATGTGTAGAATTGCCCAAATATTACTTTTCCGTACACACAGGGTATAGTGAAATTAAAGCGACTTTCCCAATATTGTTTTTTTTTCAGAATTGGTCAATTTTGTTATACAAATTCATGAAACGCAAAAAAACACGTTTTTTTTAACTAAATCACTCCTGTTAGGCTCAAGATAATTGTAAATGCAAAAAGTGTAGGATTAGGAAAACTAGGGTTAACTCCAACTTTACATCATTTCCAATTAAATCTTCTTATTTCGTTAATATAAAAAACCACTCTTGTATGGATCAAAAATTTAGATTTTTAGTTTGAATCTTTCTTTGGGAATTGATATTGATTTTCAAAATAATGGAATTTAAGAAACGGAAAACTAAGCTTCCAAAATCCATCGTTATAATCACTGTTTTAAAATTTGTATTTGATCGTTTTTAATGCAAATCTTTTCTGAGCATGTTCGTTATTTTTCTGATTCTTTCAAAAGTGCATTTAAATCTAAAATTATCTTAAATTCCCATCGATTTTCTAGTACTTACTTTTTGAAATGTTGAGCAACTAATTTTTGGTAACAAAATCGAGTTTTTAGTCCGATACCCCGTCCGTAGGAAGGAATATCAATAACCAATAGAACATTGTAATTAGATTTTTTCTAAAGCAATAAATTGTGAACATGATTTGCCGTTTTTTTTTTTAAGTCATTGATAAAAAATCTAAAAAATTAATTACATAAGAATTACATTGATAATCACAAACTTTTCCGTACAATTGGCAGGCAATTTTTGAGGGTTCTTTTGCCTTAAAATAAAGATTTTTACCATACATTTTAAGAATAATATATTCCGTTCTTTTGATCTTTAAGTACATAGGTTTTTATATGAAAAGTGGGTACAAGAAATTAAATTTAAATTTTAAAATTTACTAACCAAAAATTATCGTTTTACAAATTTTAAACGCCAATGACGTGTTTCCTTTGCGTTTCATATGACTTTTTATCTAAAAATTCTGAAAAAAAAATATGAACTACATTGGTAACCTCAAACTTTTCAGTTGCCAAAGATGTTCTACACAAAACTGATTTTTTTACGGGTTTTCATGTGTTATGTCTTAGGCAAACTGTATTCTATATGCAAAATAAATAAATTTAAATAAATTTAGTTTTGAGTTTGTTTAAAAAGAAAAAAATATTTATTTATTTTTTATAAATATTAAAAACAAAGTAAGTGCTTAGATACACAAATTTAAAAAAAAAATCAGATTAATAAGAAAAATTTGCATTTATATTTAAAAATGTTGATTTCTTAAAAACTATTGGTGAAAGCAACTTTAGAATGGATATGTGGCTTTTGAAATAAAATACACGACTGGGTCGCATGTACTTGTCTTAAAATAAAGTTACTATTTATGTTAAGCCTTTTTAATTAAAATTTTGTAAATGCAGTTTTAGAAAAAAAAAAAAATGAAAAAGCATAAAATTCGATTTTCAAATGACTAAAACAGCTTCTTTTATGAATTTTAACTCAAAACGAAGTATGCAATCTAATTTCTTCTACAATGATACATTTTTAGATTAAACTTACAAAAAAGAAATCGTCTTTGTCTGCAGGAAATTTAGGCTTTAGAATGTAACAAAAATGTTGCAAACAACTTCTTCAACATATCGATTAAATAATATTAAGATTTTCATTTGATGTGTTTTACTTATAAATATACAATTTTGTTGCATAATATTACTTATGGACATTATTGATTGATTTTGAAAATGTATGGCAGTTTTTCAAAATTATTCTTACGTTTATTGTGCAATCATTAGATGGTGATTATATTTTTAGAATTTTGTTCAGTTCCTTAATCTATTCTTTTAAATATCAATTTGTTTTCCTCAGGGCTGGAAAGAGTTCTCAAAATTTCAAAAAGTATATGGTTAGAATTCGTTGCACATCATTGACACTATTTAACCCATATCGGTCATCTTAACGCCATATGACATTGATCATTGAAATTGATGCAAATATAGAAAACTTATGTTATTTTTGTATTGAAGTATCTAAGTATTCAAAATTGTTTTATTTTGCGTCTTTTGTTACTTTAAAACAAGACCTTATGTCACCTCTGAGATTGGCACAATATTTTCACTGGTCCCATCAATATTAGTCGAATAACACCTTCTTTCTTCACGCTTCAAAATAAAATTAAACACAAAATTATTTCAAATAGAATTTTTATTAAAAGCAGAAAGAATAAATATGTGTATATATTTTTAACAATTATTTTATTTATAAATTTTTATTCTTCTTTATAAAAAAAAAAAGTATTTTTATTTAGCACCATTCAATTTTATTGAAATTTTATAATACAGTTTTCGAATGTCAATTTAAATGTTTTTATGTTTTTTTTTGTTCTATACAAAATGGAATGCTTTTGCTTCTTGGCTTTTTTGCTAATAAAATTTAATAGTACCCATATTTTTTTTTTAAATAAAACATTATATGTTTTCTCATATATAAAATGTATTTCTGTTTTTTTTCTACACAAAAAATTTATTTACAATAAACAAAAAATTTGCTAAATTAAATCTATTAAAAAAGTAGATATTGCATTTTAATAAAATATAATAATAATGTTTCTTAAACATTTAAGTAAAATAATAAATAGTAAAAATTAAACTGGGATTTTGTTGTTGTTGTTTCTTTGTTTAATATTTTTTTTCTAATATTTTCAATATCGATTTAAAACTTAATTTATAAACAAAATATAAAAGTAAAATATCTATACTGGTATTCAGATTTTTCAATAAAATAATGCCATCGTTTATTCATTAAATTCAAATATAAAAAATTATAATTTGTAATTATACTTTGTTTAAACTTACAAGAAAAAACAAAAATATTGTAAAAATAATAAATAATAAAACAAAACAAATGTACAAAATGTTTTACTGGCCTCTTAATTGAGATTTTTCGTTCTAAAATAAAATAATATAAAAAAAAAAAATTATTAAATAAACTTAAATTATAAAATATTTTTGTTTAAATTAAAAACTTAAATCTAACCTATCCTGTAAATAAACTGGTTTTCTGTTAACTGGCTATAGTATACTGGCAATTAAGTTCCGTTTTTTTTCTGTTTCTTTTGTATAAAAAATATATACCTACTACTACTACATAATATCATTGCCGCGCCCCTTCGTTTGATCGATTTGGCTGGCACAACTGGCTATAAAAATACAAAAAAAATTCTTGTTTCTTCTTCGGGTTTCTTCAACATTTCGCTAACTAAAATAAATAATTTATAAAATTGAAGATCAGTGAGTTGAACAAATATAAATCGAAACAGAAAACATTTTATAAGAAAAGAGACGAAAGAGAGAGATAGAGAGTGAGATATGATGAATGTCATTGAGTAGAGAGTGATTGATTGGTGTCAGTGTCGTCGCATATGCAGTGAAAGGTGATCTGATCGGCTAAACGATCGCGTACAAAGTTTACATCGGAACGGCTTCACGCCCGTGTGTTTGCGGAAGTGTCGAGTAAGCTCATCGGAACGCGCAAAACGCCATATGCAACCCTCCCAAGTGCATACGTAGGGTTTTTCACCTAGAAATTAGAAATAAAGAAAAATTTAGCTGGGACTTGAACCTTTTTAGTTTTTTTGTTTTTTAGTAAAACACTTACCCGTATGTGTTCTTTTGTGAGCTTTTAGATGGGAACTTTTCGTATAGACCTTATCACAACCCTCCGTGTCGCATTTGTGCACTTTGCGGTTTTTCGAGAGATCACTACCATTGGCACTTGCATCGTCTGCCCTGCTGAAGGCTCCACTGCCCAGCATACCCCCTCCTCCGCCCACAATACTGCTAAAGGCACTTTTCCGATTACCACACGCATTCCCCGTCGATGTAGTAAATGAGCTGTAAGAAGGACTCAAGGCCTGTGAAGCGGCCGCCATAACCTTCCACGGCGAGGAAGACGATGATCCCGACGAGGGGACAACTGAGCTTAATCTACTAATGGCAGGATTTGAAGTTGGACTACTATTATTGCTGTAGCTTCGGGATGATACTGGAGTAATGGATAATGCCGATGGTATCGTCGCTGCTCTTGGTGAGATCGGTGGCGGTCGTTCGGGATATTTGTATGGATTTTTGAAAAGACTCAGCAAACTAAATTTGCGATCATAGTCATGAAATATCGACCTTGAAGCGGCAGCGGCAGCAGCAGCTGCTGCTGTTGAAGTGGTGAGGGACGATGCCGTCATGTTGTTACTGTAACCATAATGATTGTTATTGGCATAGCTTATGTTGTTGTTGTTAGTTTCGTCCTTGAAACGTCGATATGTGAAGAGGAAGGGTGATGCTGCAAGCAATGGAGGTATGGGACGCTTAGATGATGCTGATGATGCTGATCCCGTTGAGGAGAACGCAGACGATGACGAGTTGAGCGAGTAATTTTGATGTAGAGCTGATGTAGATGATGTGAATGACGACGCTGATGCTGATGATTTGTGATGCACATGGTGGTGGGATCCTTGAAAATAAAAAGAAAAAAAACAACAATTTTACTAGAAGCAAAATGCTAAAAAATGTTATTTCTTAGGTATAAATTTTATCTGATGAGAATAAATTCTTGAATATTCTCAAGGCTGCAAAAATACTATCATTCGAAAATCTTACAAACTAAAAAGAAATAGAATCAAAACCCGATTCCGCCATATAAAATGCCAGATGTTTTGGAACTTTGTTTTTAAAAATTATTGCTTTTCTGTTTGTCTTTATGTTCATCTTCAAACATCTTTGGTAAGTAAGAGTTTGATTTTTTTTTCCTTATCATCATTTCCATTCTTCTCTTCGATCTGTTACGGATCCCGAAAATAATCTGTTCGCAGTATCAATTTATATGAGTTTCTTCATCACGATGAATTTTGTAATACCTAGGTTTTCTCTTATTAGAGATGTTTGAGAAATTGTAATTTTTCTCGTTCGGCTGTTTTTGTATTCTTTTCATGATTCATAAAAAAGCTTCGATATGAACAGAGTTCATGAATTTTTTTTTGACCAAAACCTAATGAACCTGTCTTTTAATCTTTATAATCCGAGCATAGGTTCACTTTGTTAAAATTGGTATAGAGTCATTCCATATGAAAACGTCCAATCGGAAAAGCTGCCTCATTTTTGATTTAGCTGAAACTTTGTGAGGATGTTCTCTAGGACAATAATGAAGTAAATCCATGGTGATTTAATTTTAAGTTGCGTTGCTTCCCCGCTACCCCCTTGCAAACTTTTGGAAAACGTCATTTTTATGTTTTTTAGTTTTGCTTCTAAACACTTTTCTATTAAAGATATTTTTTTGTTTGAAACGGTATTTTAAAGCTTATAAATATTAGTTTTTGACTAAAGAATAAAAAATCAGGTTTCAATTAACCCTGAATTAAAAACAATTTTTAAAAATACGTCAATTTTGTTGATTTTTTGTTGTTTTTGGCGGACTCCAGAACCTCGACTATTGTGTGTACGTGGCTAATATTTACCAAATATTAAATATACATTCAATTTAATAAAATAAACTCTAAATCAACTCGATGGGTGTACTCCTTCTGCAAAAATTTTAAGCTCAAAGTTTTGAGTTTTTGAAAAAACACATTTTTTATGCTATGATTTCACTAGGTTTGACTAAAGATAGGAACATGAAACTTACAATATATTTTTTTTAGTCTTTAACTATTAATTCTCAAAATAAAAGTTGTGTGTTTTTCATATCTTCCAAGTGAATTGCTTGTTTAAAAAACAGCAAAAATGCTAAACAGACAAAAGAACCCCTACTTCAGGCTATGATTTCACTACGTTTGACATGAGCTAGAAATATGAAACTTACAGTGTATTTTGGTTGGGTCTTTAACTATCAATTCTCAAAATAAAAGTTTTGTGTTTTTCATATCTTCTAAGTAAATGACTTATTTAAAAAAACACCAAAAAACCTAAACAGATAAAAGAACCCCTACTTAAGGCTATTATTTCACTATGTTTGATATGAGATAGAAATATGAAATTTACAGTGTACTCAGTTCTACTTCTTAACTAAAATCCCTGAAAATTTTATTCTGTTATTCACATATCTTTTATGTCTACGGCTTGTTTTAAAAACAATTAAAACACAAACAAAGCTAAAAATCCAAAAGAGACCATTATTTAAGGCTATGGTTGCACTATGTTTGACATGAGATAGAAACATGAAATTTACAGTGTATTTAGTACTTATTTAAAGCTTTAAACCCTGAAAATTTTATTTTGTTATTTGCATGTCTTCTAAGTCTAATCACTTGTTTAAAAACCACTAAAATGCCACAAACTTTTAAAACGCAGTAGGTATCTAGTTTTTGCTCAATACATGGATATCAACTAATTTAATCATACAAACAATTCTTTTACATTCTGTACTAGCTAAAACTTTGTTATAAGCTTTCTTCTACATATAATAAAAACTATAAATTACGAAAAACTGTAAATTACAAATAAAATATTTTTTTTTGTTTATTTTTCTTTAATTTCTCCGTGAACTGTCGTATAATTCTTAGTTATTTTCCTTGAGCAAGGGATATGCAGCAGGTTCTTTTAATAGAAGAAAGCTTATAACAAAGTTTTAGCTAGTACAGAATGTAAAAGAATTGTTTGTATGATTAAATTAGTTGATATCCATGTATTGAGCAAAAACTAGATACCTACTGCGTTTTAAAAGTTTGTGGCATTTTAGTGGTTTTTAAACAAGTGATTAGACTTAGAAGACATGCAAATAACAAAATAAAATTTTCAGGGTTTAAAGCTTTAAATAAGTACTAAATACACTGTAAATTTCATGTTTCTATCTCATGTCAAACATAGTGCAACCATAGCCTTAAATAAGGGTCTCTTTTGGATTTTTAGCTTTGTTTGTGTTTTAATTGTTTTTAAAACAAGCCGTAGACATAAAAGATATGTGAATAACAGAATAAAATTTTCAGGGATTTTAGTTAAGAAGTAGAACTGAGTACACTGTAAATTTCATATTTCTATCTCATATCAAACATAGTGAAATAATAGCCTTAAGTAGGGGTTCTTTTATCTGTTTAGGTTTTTTGGTGTTTTTTTAAATAAGTCATTTACTTAGAAGATATGAAAAACACAAAACTTTTATTTTGAGAATTGATAGTTAAAGACCCAACCAAAATACACTGTAAGTTTCATATTTCTAGCTCATGTCAAACGTAGTGAAATCATAGCCTGAAGTAGGGGTTCTTTTGTCTGTTTAGCATTTTTGCTGTTTTTTAAACAAGCAATTCACTTGGAAGATATGAAAAACACACAACTTTTATTTTGAGAATTAATAGTTAAAGACTAAAAAAAAATACATTGTAAGTTTCATGTTCCTATCTTTAGTCAAACCTAGTGAAATCATAGCATAAAAAATGTGTTTTTTCAAAAACTCAAAACTTTGAGCTTAAAATTTTTGCAGAAGGAGTACACCCATCGAGTTGATTTAGAGTTTATTTTATTAAATTGAATGTATATTTAATATTTGGTAAATATTAGCCACGTACACACAATAGTCGAGGTTCTGGAGTCCGCCAAAAACAACAAAAAATCAACAAAATTGACGTATTTTTAAAAATTGTTTTTAATTCAGGGTTAATTGAAACCTGATTTTTTATTCTTTAGTCAAAAACTACTATTTATAAGCTTTAAAATACCGTTTCAAACAAAAAAATATCTTTAATAGAAAAGTGTTTAGAAGCAAAACTAAAATAACATAAAAATGACGTTTTCCAAAAGTTTGCAAGGGGGTAGCGGGGAAGCAACGCAACTTAAAATTAAATCACCATGGATTTACTTCATTATTGTCCTAGAGAACATCCTCACAAAGTTTCAGCAAAATCTAAAATAATACAGCAACGATTTTTCCTTTTTTTAGACGTTTTCATATGGAATGACTCTATAAAATGAAATATAAGTTTGTACCTACTAAAAACGACGATGGGAGGTTGTCGTTTTTGAAATGGGGGCCTCAACGTAGCTTGAACGAACAAATTGCTACATTACTTTATTCCTTATTACTTATTCAAGCCATGAAATATTTGTCTCGTTCCTTCCGCAAATCTATTCTACTAGTAATGCCGTAATTTTCAGTCAACAATTTAACAAACGATTTTAATTAGATAATTAAACTAAAACCTTAAATTTTGTTAAAATTAAATTGAAAGTTTTCAAATTTTGAACTATGGTGAATATTATGTAGTATCCACCACGTTACTCTCAGAAAAACGGAAATTTCATTAGGACTTCAGCAAATATAATGTTGATTAGATATAAAGTTGATAAAAATAAATATACAAAAATAACTAAGTAGATTATTACTTGTGAATACTTTTCTCATTCCATTTTTTGTGTCACTAAACGCTGATTTTACAATTTTTTTTAAATTCTCTCTTTTAAGATAAACGTACTTCATCTCACTAAGAATTTCAAAGAGTAGTTATGGAACAAAACAAAGATAAAATTGTAGTATACTGTTTTCTTAATCTACAAAATATATTGTTGAAAATGCAGTACAAAAAGAAATATCTTAATATCGTTCGAGAACAAATATTTCATTCAAATCGGTTTGATCGTTTATAAGAAAGTTTTAAGTAAAACAAAAACTATTCTAAGCAACCGTTTATACAATAACTAATGTACCAGCAAACACACCCAAACAAACATAGCAGATTTGAAT
Organism: Meliscaeva auricollis; assembly: GCA_948107695.1. NCBI lineage: Eukaryota > Metazoa > Arthropoda > Insecta > Diptera > Syrphidae > Meliscaeva > Meliscaeva auricollis. The sequence goes on along the minus strand of OX403619.1, from coordinate 32,245,571 downwards.
GGACCCTTTTGCTGTACAGCAGCGTGTTTCTTTTAAGAGAAAGTTTCTGAGATAAAAATTGAAAATGCTGAAACTTTAAACTTTAAAAGTTGAAGCATTATTAATTAAATTTATCTCAGAAACTATAAGCCGAACAGCAAAAGTTACTACAGTCTAATAGAAACCCAAAATCTGAAGTTAGGGACAGCTTTCATTCATTGAAACAAATCTAGCTATATCAAATTTTTACCCATTTTAGATTTTTTTAATGTTTTGAAAAGGAGACCTTTTGGACCTTTTTAACAATGTAAAACACATGTGGTGTGGTTATACTTCCTAGACTGTATAAGCTAAGGAACTTCAAAAATTCCATTTTTTTTGTCAAAAACTCCACTTCGACATCAATTTAAATCATTTGTGTTTAGAACAACATGTTGTTTAAAAAATATTTTCTAAAATAATATTTATTTTTAAACTAAACGAGGTATTTTGTATGAAATTCGGTGGAAAATTGGCTTAGAAAATAAAATTTTACGATTTTAACCCAGGTACAGAATTTAGAACGTTAGTAAATGATGAAAAAAAAATGTTTTTTACATTGTTAAAAATTTCTAAATGTCTCCTTTCCAAAACATTAAAAAAATCTAAAATGGGTAAAAATTTGACGAAGCTAGATTTTTTTCAATGACTGAATGTTGAAAAAATCATTTTTTGGCCCTAACTTCTGATTTTGGGGGTGTTATGAAATTTTTACATGGCATTTTTTTATCAATGCAGCAAGCTATATGAAACATGATAGGTCTCCGCCCGCTTATATTTGGAATGTCACACAGTGTAATTATTAAAATCGGTTGAAAAGGAGCTGAGCATTCGACAAAACAAAAAAAAACCCATGAATTTCCTATACAAAATGTATGGACAAAATTGAAAATCATTTAGCGAGCTCGTTAAATCTAATCATAAATATAATATAATTTTTGCCATAATTATTTATAATCTTTTTCCAGAAGAAAATGGAAGCAAAAATTAAAAAGAGTTATATTTTTTCAAAGTGCTTTTTTTTACTATCTCAGATTCTGCTATGATTAGTTTTTTTTTTTCTTACACCCAGAGAGATAATAACGTGAAATCAAAGAAAAACACTTTAATTTAGCAATTTTTCGTAATGATTTAGCTTCGAAAATGGAAAGGAAATGTCAATTTCACTATGTAGCGTTGGTCCAGAATGAACACGAACGTTTCGTTTGGTGTCAAATGAAAGTTGAAGTTAAGATTGTTATTTTTCTGATTATTTTTTAAATCGTTTAATGGGCGAGTCGAAGTATTTGAGCTTTCATATAAAATATAGAGGTCTTAATTTAATCAATACTTTATTATAAGCAAAACGTTCTTAAAAAGTCACCAAAATATGTCTTTAGACTAGGAAAGATAGCTTCTAGGGTGAAAAGTAGTTAATTTTCGTTCATTATGAATATATGACACATGATTTTAAAGTGTATTTTTAATTTTGGATTCAATGAGACTAAAACCAAAATGATACAAATTAACAATTGTAATTATGACTCTAGTTTCATTAAATTATTATATTTTTTAATCACTGGGTGTTCCAAAAATATCAGCTTAAACTAAAAATGGCAACAGCCCTGGTCATGACCTCTCAAAAACAAGTATAACTTGTTTACCTGGAATCATAGTGGTTTTCGAAAACTCCGTTTTTTGTTTTTAATTTCGAAAGAAAAACTACTTGCAACTAGTTTTTGGATCCCCCATCCATAACAGATTTTTGCATTTTTGTCACTAATTTTCTTACAAGTGAAGCCGAAATTTTCTTTAAGTCCAACATTTTACATCAATTTAAGAGCCACTTCTCAAAAGAAAATTGCGTGAGTCGATAATCATTTACCTTTTTTAAAATCTGTATACATTTCTGCAGTTTTCAAAAATGTATAACACTTTCGGGAGCTGAGCTCTAAAATTGGTTAAAATTTGACGAAGCAAAAAATCCTTTTAAGGCCCTAAATCTAGTTTATGGGCGTGTTACGAAATTTTCAAATAAAAAAAGTAGAAAAATAAAATCAATAAGAACTTAACAACATTCTTTGGGTGAGGCCCAACAAAATTTTTGGATTGGGATTGTATCTATTGTGCCTAGTTGAAAAATTTTTCTATATAAAGAGCTTACATGTTTTCACATATGCCAAATTTGGTGCATAAAACTCTTTAGTTGGTTATCATTGAACATAGCCTTATAACTTCGAATTATCGTTTGTCTTTGAAAATTTCCCTGGTTATTAGAAAAACAGAAAAAAAAAATTGTAATGGAGATGCGGGGCATCGATCCCCGTACCTCTCACATGCTAAGCGAGCGCTCTACCATCGGAGCTACATCCCCTTCGATATTAAATGTCTTTTAACAAAATGTGGTAACATATCACATCAAAAACATTAATTTTGACGTACTCCTGAAGGAGAAAGTATTAATTTTGTGTGTACAGATATTGGAGATTTTTACCACAATTAGCAGTCAAATGATGGAGATGTTAAAAACGTGGTTCAAGTCATAATTATAACACAGGTCAACAAAAATTTTTTTTATCTTCGTTTCAAAAACAAATTGTTTTTAAGGTTTTTGGAATGCTGAACTGGAAACAGGAGTCAGAATTTTGGTATCGCTTCACGTTTTTTTTTAGATATTCCTGTTTAAAAATAAAAAAAAAAAACGGTTTAATCATTCGTCGATCTGTTCATCAAAACTTCCTTTTTCACTGCACACCGAGCTTTTTATAAGAATGGCACTCCTTAGGGAGGATTACAGACCATAAAGAAGAAAACTCAAATAACTTTTTTTCTTTCTTCGCATAAATTGCATGCTTTTCAACGCTCCATTACCTTAATGCTATATAGCCCCTTTTTTCCACCCAACAACACTCTAATTGACAATCCCATTAGCTGACTCGAATGGCTTTTTAATAGAATATCCCCCTTAGGGGAGCATATACTGTTGATGGTATATATTTACGAACCTATCACTATCCGATCGAAGTAAATTCAATCATTTCATAATTTGCACAGTGTGCCACCGCAGGCGCTTCTTTACTGGCTGCTGTTGCTGCTGCTGCTGTATAGGTGCAACACCCGAATCGCAAATTAGATCCACCTTTTGGTTCCCATTGACTCACTCACGCTCCTCTTCGCCGCCTCACCGACTCCATCTCTTCATCGGTCTTCATCGTCGCCATCGCACCGTCGCACACAAATCATTGGCTCATCTCTTGGGGGCATCATCGGGCATTGCTCACCTAGTAGTTCACTCATCTACATCATACATACGTCTCCCCGCACCCGCAGCACATGTGTGTGTGCGCAAACTACTCCGATTAATCTGCGCAGCATCAGTGTGATTCTCGCAGCTATACAGACTGCGCCGAGCATTTTGAATTAATAATTGCAATTATCCTGTGGCAACCTGTAGCCAGATCACATTCTCTATTGATTTTATGATTAATTTGCTTGCAGAGAGTTGCTGCACACACCGCACTTAATGTAGGTTGCCCGCGCAGATTGCACAGCAATAATAATTGCGCGTGTGTATTACCTCACAACGCAGATTGATGCGATTTCCGCAATACACACATTGACCACCGAGCGATCAAAACATGTCGGCTAATGAATCATTCATTCCCACAATCGTCAACGTGCTCAACGTGCGTCGCATCGCATCGTCCGTCATCGGTTTTACTGCCTCACAGCTCATATTTTGCAATTAAGCACATTTTTGGGATGATCATCATTTGATCCACGTTTATTCATGCGGGATAAGTGAGGACGTGTGTGTGTGTGTGTTGATCCTAGCAAGAAAGGGATTAAGGTTAATAGCGATTTCCTTTCACTTGCGCAAGCGCAACCGTGTTACTCGAAGCCTGCTTCTTGGCGCAACACCTGGCCCGCTCAATGCGGAGCTACCAATATTTATTGGACTATTAATACCAGAGAGTGCGCTTTCCAATTATAATCATAAAATGTGTGCGCCATTATTTTTGCCTACCCCACCAGCCACATCAACCAAACCAACTAACCGGGACGAGGAAGCTCTGGGGACGCGGCCTACAAGAGAAGATGTGAGAATTTGGTTAATTAAACGGTCAGCTTGCCCGCTGTGAGTCTCTCTAGAGACTCTAGAGACTGCAAGGTTCTCGCTTACGGTATACAGCCTCTGTGTGTACGGTAAATTGATTTTCATCTTCATCGTCGTCGTCGAAAGTGTGAGTTTAATAGATGAGCGCAACCATGTGGTGCGATCCGTCCTTATTACCCCACTCTCTCCTACCCACCGGAGTATTTTATGCGCGACAATAGAACTGAAAGCGTGCGCATCTGGCATCATCTAAATGCTCTCATATTTTAAAGGGTTATCTTGGATCTGCCAACAGGTAGGTGCATAAAGAGCTAGGTGTGTGCTCGCTGAAGCTATATAGCTGGCGAGATGCTATAGCGCAGTTTTGCTAAAGCTACGAGTAGTTCGTACATTTAATTTACTTTGTACGTGTATGGCTGGCGGGCTAATGGAGTGCGCTTGGCTTGAAGCTGATGTCTCTAAAACTACACTGTTGGTATATATTTTTATTTTACTGCTTTGCTCTGTGCATTGTGTGTGGAGTTCCGTTTAAACTTTGTATAAATAGTTGGCCGTGGGTCCGTTTCGATTCGGCGGCAGTATACGGTGCAACCAGTGCGCACAGCATTGAGACCTCGTGAAGACCGCGAAATATAATTTATCTCTAAGTACCCCCCAATAATCATATGGCGATTTATTGCGATTGATTTAAATGCTACGGTTGGTTGGCTGGCCGGTGCAGTCCGGCAATTCGGCACACAATGTACCAACCGATGAGTGTTTTGTAGATCGGTACAACAACTATATACTATACAGTCATGTGGAGTCTCACTTGCGAGTCCATGAATTGGGTGCATTGTGTGCAAGCATTAATGTCTTTATAAGCGATACAGAGGTTATAATCGTATGGACTATGCAGAGCAGTTCCCGAAACTAATGGGGTTGTCAACAGATGTGGCAATGGTTGCAGTAGTGAATACAATTAGTGCAAGTGGAGGTGTTAAATTGTTGTTATAGGTTTTGGTTTTTTTTTGTTTAGTTTTTGGCTGCGATTGGGGTCGAAATCAAAACATAGAAGTGGGATGGGTTAATAGGTTTTTTTGTGGGTGCAAAGACAGTATTGGTTCAGGAGAAATAAATGAGCATTAATTTAAAAATTCTGGATATTAAAAAGGGAGGGAAAAACAGCGGCGGGTAATGCGTCCCACATTCGTGTAGTGCCACAAATGAAAGAATCTCTGTACTTGACGGTACGTCCGAAGTTTGGCTCAAGAGTAAACTGATGAGTATTTCTTGAAGTGCAAGTTTCAGGGCAGAAATAGAACTAGCTATTTCACCACAGAACGATATTTTAGAAAATAGCGGTAGAAAAAAGACATCATGATACATTGAATTATTCCTCCATATTTTGGACAGCATTAATATGGCTTCTTATGGTGGTTGATATTTTTTTGAGTTCCATTTTTTGTAAATAAACAAAAACTTATAAGATTTTTCTCTTACGGTTTTCCTAAAAAATTGACTTGAATGGATGAGTTACTTCCGGGGCTGATCATTTTTGCTGTGTCAATTTTCAGCCCTTCGATTTCTGCTTCTCCCTCCGCCCTCGTTGTCATTTGATGGAGATTCAAGATCCTATGAGAGAGTAGGCATACGTCGTCCCTGTAGTCCAGATATTTTTTCTGGGATGTCAGACTCCATTGAATTCCACTATTTCCGTTTAACAGGGCTGCACGCAGCACATAACACTAACATGAATAGTATTGGCAATAGTATGCAACCCTGCCTGACTCAAGTGATTCCACATTGGACTTCCGATTTATCTGATAACCGTCTTTTACGAAGAACGTGACATTTCCTCCCATCGTTAGTTTTCTTTAAAAATAAAAAGTAACTAATCTAGAATGCTCCTTCTACGTAAGGCAATCCTAATTAAATCGCCGTGAAAACTATGCAACGCTTTTTCATAATACATGAACAGCAAGTGATTCCCTGATTTTCCTTGTTATTTACGTTACAAAATTTTTAAAGAGGGAAAGAAATATACCCTCAAATTTTGTATTCCTGATAACCCCTTAAGGTGTTAATGCGTCAAGGTGTTGTTTGCGTCAAGTGTCTTCTAGGGGTTTGCTCTAGAAATGTTTTTTTCCGTTTTCTTAGCTACTGCAGGTAGAACGTAAATTCCTCTCCAATGGTCACACTGCGTTGAATCTCATTTCTTCGAAAGTTTGACGATTATCCCTTTTCCCAATCTTTGGGGAAGCTCTCGGTTTTTTAGAGCTCTCTCTAGCTCACTCGATGTTGTTGGTGCTGGTAATGCGTCAATACTGCCGAGTTCTACCTCAGCCTCTTTTGCTTTTGTTACGCTTTTTTCATCGCCTGCTGAGGTAAACCTCTCTTATCTTCATGCGATACATTGACTAAATCACCCTCTCTGCTGCTCGAGTAGCGGTTACGAAATAAATGTTCACACCAGACCATTGATTGTTCTCAGTCATTGGGAAAGATGGTCTCCTAGTTGTTGGCGCACTGAGGGATCCGTAAGCATGATGGTATTAAACCTGTTTCATTGTCATGAGCATGGTCATGAGCTGCAACTATGCATTATTTTACGATAGTCACCATCAGGTGGTGCTCCCGGCCATCTTCATGTCATCCCCTCTTCTGTTCCTGACAGGAGAATACTTTCTAAAACCGTTACCGGATGATCGCAAAATGGTCAACTTGGTTAAAGGTTGCTATGTCTACTCTCAGAGAAATAATATTTTTGTTTTCGTTTGCGGCTATGAATTTAATGAAAATCATTTGCTGCAAAGTTAATACAATCCCTGCAAAAATTGTTCATTGGAATCAACTGTATTGCACTTAATTCTTATTCTATCACAGCAAACATAATGCAAAACAACCCATTCGTTTGGGTTGTTTTATGATATGATTTTCGGCAAACGAAAATACTTCCCACACCTAAACACCTTTGCGTTTCCTAGAAAATGCTTTTATTTGCAGCAAACCAAACCAATCAACAGTTTGTGAAGAACCTCTCCAGGAAGTAGTTTGTTGCAAATAAATTCACTTTTGGTGCAAATATACAATTCACTTACAGCAAATGACTACAGGAAATAAAATTTCTTAAGAACTAAACTTTTTTTTTGTAAATCGTTCGCAGAAAGTGTTTGACCCAAACGAATGTACAAATTTCTTGCAAACGAAGCTGAAAAAATTGCCCAAACGACTTTTTCGTTTGCAGCAAACCGTTTGTTCTCTCAGTGTATTGTTGGACAATTTTTTTTTGTGGCAGCAACTACAAGAAGGTGGCGAAATTGCAGAAATGTTAGCACCATACCAACGTTTCTCATACCATGCCTTAGTCCCAGGCCTTTTCAATGTAGTAGGCCCTGCCCGGTCCTACTTGGTCTTTCGTTATTATTGCCAACTCTGGTATTCAAATCTTCCATAACCATTATAATGTCTCTGCGTAGTGTTTTTTTGTAAACGGCATTCAGCTGTATATAAAAGGCTACACAACGTATTCTAAGCAAACTCAATACAAGCCTTTTAAAAATATCAACTTCAAGAATCTAATTTGGGTACTTTAGTCCGAAACCTTTTAAATTTTATGAACACGACACGTGATGGTGTATAAGGATTGGAATTCAAAAAATTGTTTCTAAAAAATCCTTAAAATAACAGTTTCAAGTGAAGTTACGAGTTTGAATAAAAAAACTGTTGCAACACAAATACATACATAAACGTTAGATAAATCGATTCATGCTTTTTTTTTAACTTAAAATCTAAAATTAAACAAAAAATATGAAGTGTTTATATTTATATCTTCTTAAAATTTGATTAAATGTTAATTAATATCAAGACAGCCATACAATTTTACTACCACATTTTATAGAGGTTTTATAGTCAAAAACTTTCTGCCATCTATGGGAGCATTATGTATGTGTATATGCAAGCATTTAATTCAAGTCATGCAGCACACTCATCCCATCCACATCACGAATTCACCACTGATTGCTTTCCATCAAAATAAAACACGGTGACAGTCCAACAACACACGTATATGTATGTATTTTTTGTACCTTTCCATTTGGTCGGAACACGGCAGGTAACATCACATCACTGCAGGTGCATCATCACAAAAGTCGTCTTAATGGAGATTCCCTTCTTAGCCCGCTGCCGGCCGCCGCAGCTACAGGTTCTGCCACTGACTGCAGCGAGGACATGAATCACGATCACGCGCTGCTCGGTCTCATTATCTGTTGCAGTGATGTTGGGTTACACCCATCCTATTGCACATTTTGGCAGTAAGTAGCTTGAGTTTTGCTATAGAGTGTTGGAGCTGGAGCTGGGAGCTTTACAGCTTCCTCCTTTCAATTTTCATTAGTTGCCCCAAAAACAAAACGAACGAAAAAATCAACAAAAAATGTAGAAAAAAAGATGCAGTCGGTAACGCCACCATCACTCTCACTTCGTGTGCTGACTCGTCGTCGTCGTCGTCGTCCGTGTTCAGTTTGGTGCGCTACCGCCGCAGCCGCGCGTAGCATCTGCGAATGCAATCGAATTCACTTATTGTGCAACAGACCTTCACTGTGCTTGCTCTCCGGCACCAGCTTCAGCACCATCATGTAGATAGATTCCACAGATCTCGCACAGGTTGTACTCCAAATTTAGTAACGATAATTGCAATAATTATACTCTGCTCATAAATGACGGGCTCCACAGCAGCCAGTGCCAGTGCCAGTACATGGAGTGGCTTTTGTAGAGTGCGGCTTTTGTTTAGCCAGTTCCGCCCGGGTGACGGACGCAGAGAGGTCACCAAGATGAGGCTACTCTCGCATAAACCGTGCACACCCCGCGACCGCGATGTAATCGACCGCGAAGCAGGATTTGCCAAAACAAGAACCCACCAAGCTAGGTATGTTTGTATATGCATGTGCGACTATATAAGACACCATCATAAGACTCTGCTGCACTCAAAGCGAGAGCAAGTGAATGGTGGCGCAGTGACGTGTGCACGACACTGCAGCCAGAGAGTTGTACTCGAGATTTCCATAATGAATTTTAACGCCTTTCGCAAGTGAATACACAAACTGAAACTGGGGGAATCGGATATGAGTATTTGCACTTGGTCCAGCTTTGTTGTCTTCGTTGTCGTTTTTGTCGTCGTCGTCGTCGTCGTCAGTCTTCAGGTTCTCGAAGTCTCCGTCATCATCGTCGCCGTTGTCAGAGTTGTTGTTGGCAATAAAAGCCATTTAAGATAATGAAGTAATTGTAGAGCTGCTTCGCGCATACATATACTCTCCTCGCATATTATGAAGCCGCTTCACAGTTGACTGGCTAAATAATAATATGCGCGCCACCACGCCGAGCCTCGCAGACGTCTCATCATCATCGGCGTATCCCAAACGCCAAAACCTGACGACTGGACTGGGTAAATGCGCCTTGAAATGATTTTCCGCTTAAATGAAAAATGATTTTCTGCAGTGCTTTTGTATGGATCATTTGCGGACATGGCTATCTGGGCTGTTGATTCGGGGGACAGACCGAGACGCTGACGCTGACGGACATCACACATGGTACATCAGTTTTACTTCGCACATTGACATACAGTAGCGGTCATTAAATTAACTAACTGCGAACTGGCAAATAACTCTAGATTGATCTTTATTGCATGTGCGAATGGTATAAGGAGTAATATTTATAATATATTTAAAAGGTAATTCTAAGAAATAACTTTCAGAGAGGTATTCGCTGTTTTTTGGGTTTGGGTGCCCATAAGTGTGAGCTGGTGTCTGTAGTTTTATTATATTGCGTTTTTTTTGTTACTCATGGTCGCTATGTCGAATAAAATGTCATTGATAGTAACTTTAGGAGTTACCAATCAATTTTATGTGAAATAATTGAGGTCAAGGTGACAGAACAGTGGATGCAATTTCTGACTAACAATTTTTTTGGTTCATCAAAACTGTTTGACAAAAATGGTTGATTTCACTAATGTGTCGTTTTGAAACAGAATGAGTTCAGTAATTTGATCAATTTGTGGTTGTTGATAAACCAGAGGGTGTTGGCGATATCAGGTTGACAGTTAATTATCCGTCAATTACTAAAAGATATTTAATGCCACAACTTGTATTACAGATGATCCGAGCTGGCAAGTTAGCAGCCCGCTAATTGTTTGTACAAAAAAGAAGAGAGGAATACCAACTTCTAAGAGGGAATTATTTTTTTAATGCCAACTGGAAAAAATCAACAATTTTTCACAATGTGCTTTGAACAAAGTCTTATTTTTTTTTTTCAAACGTTCTTATGCTAAAACTTTATTTCCTCGAAGCGAAAACAAAATTGACTTGAGCTGTTACTTGCCACAGATATCATCCTTCTCTTGTCAATCACTCGATCGTTTTCGTTGGACTCTACTCAACTCCGGTGGTCGACTATTTTTTTGTGTTTGCTAGAAATCGGACCATATCAGTGTGCCTGTGTACCTTATCAGTACGGGTGAGGACTATCAACCAACGACCAGATTTGCTCACTTGACTTGGCAGCGATGCGAGCAATAAAGAAATGTGTCGCACCTCAATTTTCCAGCTAGGATCCCTCCGTTTCTACATGATGTTTGATGACAATATCATTGACTAGGATGGTTATTACTTCAAAGTAGTTAGAGACCTGCGGAATTGCTGGGCACAAAGACATCAGTGCAGATGCAGATATCAAACGAAGAATTACACTTGGCAATCGTTGTTTCTTCGGGCTTAGAAAGCATTTAGGTACACTCAGAGAAATAATATTTTTTTTGCTCGTTTGCGTCTAATAAATCTCATTTGAATTTGCAGAAATAGATTTTTATTCGTAGCAACATTTGACCCAAATAATATTTCTATCACATCAAGCACAATGCAAAACAACACATTCTTTTGAAGCTCATTTTCATTCCAGTTATTGAATTAACCCTTTTTTGTTTACTAAAAAAATCCATTGTTTGCAGCAAACGAATTAATAGTTTTTAAAGAATATTTTCCAGAAAGTTGTTCGTTGCAAGGAACTTAATTTTTAGTAAATATGTATTAAATTAAAACATTTTTATTTTTACTAGTACCGCCGAGTGCCTAAAATTTTACTGCACAATAACAGATAATGGTAAGACATATGTAATATTAAATCGAATTGTTGTAGGGTGACTGCGTGTACCTTTTAAATAATACCAACAATATTCAAATTCGATGCCATTAAGTTACTAAAAAAAGGAACCAATAGAATTCCTGTTTACGCCGTATTAATATAATGATTTTTTTTAAATTTGATTTGTGGTGTTCATATGTATTCTACGATAAACGACAGCGAGGTTCAATCAGTGCTACGCTGTTACGCCTTTTTTTATTTAGTCGTTCGTATCCAGTCATAAACCAAAAAAAAATTTAAGAGTTTGCTGAAAACGTTGTCGGAATTGGCAAAATTTAGCAACAAACACAAAAAATTATTTGACGCAAACGATTTGTTCTCTAATTTTATTCATGTGCATTCTACGCTATTGATAAAATATTCACTTTTTTTAAGGGGTGACATGATCCTCGCTTCGTAATCTAGGGCTTTCTGGTTTAATAACTGGTGTAACGATGAACTTTTGTTTTTTTACTGGTTCGCATTAAGGTCTTTAATCTAAACGAATTTAATAATTTGCTGCAGACGAATTCAAAAAACTGTCCACCAAACGAAAAATTGTTTGGGTATATTATCAAGATTGGGTTGAAACCAGCTGGGATGCTTTGAGAGAAGTCCAGTGGTGCACCGGTAAGGAGTGAAAAATAAGATTCAACAACAAACTTTGCGGACTTAAAAACCTGGTCGGTCAAAAAGCGACTGAGTCTTCGTTTCCAACCGACAACTTCTTAAATTTTTTTTGAGCAGGTAAGGTGGTGGGTGGAGTTGGTGCTTCTTAGTGGGTCCAAGGATCGGTCGGTCAGTGCTTAGTGGGTCAGTGATTTGGTACATCGGAAAGTAAGTGAGTCAGAACCCGGGTGAATTGGTACATAATGACAGTGGGTCAGTATGGATCGGTGGGTCAGTGGAGAAGTCGACGGTGGGTTGATGTGTCGATTTGTCTGTGTAGTGTGTTGAAATTAATATATCTATTGTGGAATCGGTTAAAGTTTTGACATTATTTTTGGTTAAATGCTGTTTTTTTTAGATAATTTCCTGTTCTGTAATATTATAAGATTAAGTAAGAAAGCTAGACAATTATTTTAAAAAATGGAAAAATGGAAAAATGCAAAAAAACATCACAAAAATTATCAAAGATGCCTAGAATTCTTCAGATTTAACTAAGCTCTTGGATTACTTGAACAACTGAAATGTCGAATTTATAACTTGTTATATGCCTTACCTATACCTACAAAAAAAAAAATACTGAAAAATGGTAAAATCTAAACATGTACCCACTGTACAAAGTTTTTTGAGCAAGTGGCAATGCTGGCCTGGATTCGAGCAGATTTTTTAAATTTAGAAACATTCAACAGTGACCCAATGACACCTGAATGCTGTGGTTGAAATTTGTAGCTAAATTTTTTTTGTTCGTTTTTTCGGAACGTTCGATGATTTTAGCTATTTTGAACTTCTGGAGGGGGAATTGTTGATGCTGTTTTTTCGAAACTTCGTTCGTTTTTGTACTCAAGTTTTAACTTCTACATATAATTTGAAGTGCTTGTGGCTCAACCGTTCCGCCAACGCCCGCCAAAACGGCCGTTCGCAGCTTAGACTATTGTTTAAGATAGAGGCTCTATTTGGTCCAGCTGACTTTATTAGCTTGGTGCTTCGAAGGATCTTACAGTTCTTGACTATATATCAGACAACTTGCTAAGGTAGAAATAGGACAAATTTGAGTACCACGACTACATCCTGGCTGATGATCCAATTACCAAATACTAAGAAAGCTTAGAAAACGTTAATTCCTGTTGCTAAATTTAAGCATTTGTGATCATTCAAAAAATTAGCTTCGAAAATGCTAATGTTTTCACATTCCACTTTAGTGCCAGCGCAGCGACAATAAACTAAGGTTTCAACACTTGCTGCAAAAAACATAACATAACAAATTCAAGTTCAACATTCTGAAAACCTTTTGAAAAGTCAGGTTTTTTGTCACAAAAATGTATTTAATTTTACTGACCAGTGTTATAAGCTCTCAGTTTTTTACCTCGTCTTTGGCAAAAATATCTAGATCAAAATTATGGCCCCAGAAAATTCATAAAATTCTTAACTGTGTTCTTTCCGAGCGGCCGCTTCTGTTGCTTTTACTTTTTTCCAAAATTTTTTTTTTTTGTGAAAAATATTTATAGCCTCTCTTCGATCGTTTGTATGAAACAAATGGCGTTTAAACTTGCGGGCACACCTCTGGGGGCTAATACAGACATGGCAGTCAACCAGTCGGCCGGTTCGGACCGTGCTTCGCGTCCGTCTTTGTCTTCATGTCGTACACGTACATCCAAGACCACAGTCATCCAGCATCACACATGATTTTTTTTATGTTGTTGTAGCTGTTGTTGTTGCCTAAAGTAGGTACATATCTATATTTTTGTAGTGCACCAGCATCAGGCACACCGGTTAAGCACAATTAATTACCAAGTTTATCATAGACTCGTTATTGGAGTTAATTGCGAAAGCGCCTATTCGAAGTTCCAGCAAATGTGGCAATTAGTCGTTGTTTAGATTAGACAAGACGGCCGGTCTCATTTTGTGTTATTACGGCCGGCCCCGGCTGGCCTATACAGAGATACACAATATACAGTTAGTAATCGTAATCGGGATTACGACGAATCGCAGCTCATCAATTTCTGGAGTAAATTTGTGCATTGCAATATATGTAGGTTTGGTGCAAGTGAGTAGTCACAATTCGCACGCTGTTGGCTGGATGGTGTTTGCAACATGTTGTTAAGTGTATTATGCTTATAGGGATCTATTGGAGGATCGATCATCCGTAGGCTGACATTTGAGTGGTGTTAACATATTTTTTTTTCTTTTTGATTCTTCTAGTAAATTCAAATGGAAATTGTAAATTGTAAATGAATAACAAGTCCGAACAATTAAAAATCGATTACATGATCGAATGAGAGGAATTTTATTGTGCAGCAGAAGCTAATTGCATAAACAAAATTGATACTAGACGAGTAATGTATTGAAAACTTTATTGCACGCTAATGGTGGGAAAATATTTGACAGCTTCAAATTTTCATGATAAATTCCCATGAATGTTAAATCCAAGTGATGAAAAATTTTGCGATTATAAGCAATTGTAGTATACATAGTATTAAATTATGAATAGAAATACATTTTAAAAATCATCCTTATAATTTTGCAAGCATAAATTATATCTTATATTTTGAAAAACATATAAGTTCGATTTGATTAAGTCAAAAACAGGAGTTATGGTCAGATTACGATTTGAGTTGTATCATATTGTCAGATGGCACGACCTCAATCATAATTTGACTAGAACTCTTCTTTTTGACTTAATCAAATCGAACTTTGATGTTTTTTCTTGAAGCTTAAAAGTAAATTTCTTTTTTGTCGAAAATTGGCAGTTTTTAATATTCTTAGTCTCGTCCTCCAAGATTAATGTTCAGTCCATTTTTAATTTTTTTTATCGTCTTTACCGCGCTCTTCGGAAATGAATGAGTTACACCGTATTCTCGGCATTTTGCGTCAGAATCTGATGCAAATATGGCTTAAATATGGAGTCTTTAAAAGCTATTAAAAATAGTAAAAAATATCTATTTCGTATAAGAAAAACTGAAACGAAGTCATATTTAATTCATATTTTAGATTGAGAAAGTCTTAGGACGTTTTGAGAACATAGCCATACTTTTCTGATATCCTTATCATTTCCGGGAATGCTATTTGATGTATTTTAGATTTTAATGAAGTAATTCAAAAATACACGAATGTGGCAGTTATACCAAATGCTACCCGTATGATATAAATAATTTAAAAATTAAAATAACATTCATTATTAAAAAATTTATAAAAAAAATTATAAAAACATTATAAAAAAATTACATATTTTTGTGAGCACCATAAAACACCAAACAAAATTACATATAAATATTCAAGGAATTTTTTTAGTTTATCTAAGAACTTTAATAATTGTTCTTCATTATTGGAATTAATCTACTTCTTAAAAAGGAATCTTTTTGCGATAAATTTAAAAATAAATTATTTTGGTCACTGTGCGCGTTTATGAACTAATAAATGATAACTAAATTCAACATATTAGCGTAAAAACTTCATTTATTGAAAGAAGTTAATTTTTTAATAATTTATATTGTGAAATTTCCCACCTACATGATATTCAACTAAAACAAAAGAGCTGATGTCAAAACTCCAAAACATAAATATTCTAGGAAAAAGACAGGTTTTAGTTAAATCCTGTATATTTATGATTAGTATCGACGCAGAGTCTTACCTTCTTTAAAATATTAAAAATCCCCCTCAATCCCCGAATTTGTTTCTTATTTAACCGCACATTAAAGGGGTTATTGTTTATGTTGGTTCAATTTGAAAATATGACACATGACTTAACATGAAAGTTGTAATCCCCTGTATACAATGCTAAGTATATTTTCAGTACACAAAATTCAATGTTCAAAACAGCCTCTTTTAAATAATAATAAAGTAAGGCAGAAAGTCTTTCAGTTGTCATACAAAAATCAAGATCAAAAAGAGTATACACTCGCATTTTCGGTAAAAGAGTGTGTTTTTTTTTTTGAATTTTTATTGTTGAATTTTTGATAAATGACTGTATAAACTCTTTGTAAAAAATCTTTTCTCAAATGGCATAATATCTCGATTGGAGTTACTTGATTTCACGTTTTTATCAAACATTTGTTCTTAAACTAGATATTTTTATACAAATCCTTGAGGTATCAAAAACGGAGTTGACTTCTTCTTTAATGCCTAGTACTATGTAAGTTTCATGAATAATACCACATCTACACTTTTAATTCCAAAAACATATTATTTTTTTTGAAAATTGTCGATAGACAACACGCATATTGGGAATTGTCTTCCTGCTACCACCCATCATACACCGCAAATGATTGTTAACTTTGTTTCCTTAAACTAACAAAACAAATCAGCAACATGAAGCAAAGGCCTTTCACTTTACGTGCGCATCAGCTATCATTTAATCAACCATCGAAGGAAGGAGAAATTCTCGCACACAAAATTACAAAAAAAAAAACAAAACGAAATGGCTAAGAAACGCACTTAATGCTCGTTTGGTGTGATTATAACGCATTAATAAGTTTTGCTTTCAAATAAATTATCCATGAAGATGAGGCACGATTTCTGATGTCTGCATTCGCACTGGCGCGCGTATCTCTTTCATTTGAAAGTCATTTGAGGTGGAGCAGCTCAAAATATATTATACTCTGTTCAGCAAGTGTGCGCGAGTATAATATAAAGAATCAGCCGGCTTTTATATTCAACCACCATTACCGAACGCGCGCAACGATCATCAACGATTTATTCGCAACTTGGCATTTGTAATTTTCACTTTGCAATTATTATTGCTTCAATCAACAAAACGCTAGCGCGCCAAACCAACCAACATAAGTAATTACTCTTACAAGAACAACAACTGTAGGAAAAAAAAAATAAATAAAAGTTATAATATGCTATTCCATGTTTGATTTTGTAAGATTTGAGAACGACACCTCACGATCACGCATCTTCCTAGGTTGCATTTTCGTTTTAATAAGTTGTGGTAGGGGAGAACGGGGCAAGTTTATACTTTTCATTTTTGTAAATGAAATCTTATGATAAGTCCTCCAGAAAACATTGATAAATTAAAATAAAATTAAATAAAAGTTGTTAAAAATTCTCAGTCTTTTTTGGAATTTATTACGAATGGAATAGAGTTTGCTGCAAAGTTTGCCAGTATGCGAGTATTTATTGATTTGTTCAGGTCAGTTATTTATAATTGACTCAGGATATAGCCCCCATTACGTAATACATACGATAAAAAAATTATACTTGGTTTTTGAGCTCTCCCGGCTATATATAACGGCACATTGTGTGGTGTTACCCTCCTTTCGCTACTGCCTTCATATTAAGTACACAATTTTATATGAAGTTAATTAAACTTTATAGATTCAATTTTAATAGAAAATAGAGACATTAAATACACCATCACACCGAATCAAACTCGTGTCATAAAAAAAATTAAAAACACATAACTGTAAAATTATAAAAAAAAATGATTGCAATAAATCATATGGGCAAACTACATTTTACAACTTATCCCAGTTTCCCTTTCTAAAAAAAAATAATAAAACGAAATCTTCAAACAGCTATTAAGCCGGTACTTGCTGCGTCTGGGAAAAGTGATAATCACTCGAAAGCCAAGTGCGTTCTGAATGTAACCATGCCATCATCTAAACATCGCGGTGTGTGGTGTACTCGCCAGCACGCTGCTGTGGTGCAGACAAAAAAAAAATTATAACCACTCACATGTCCATATTTAATAATTTTACAAGCCACGATGATGATTTTTATGGCACCTTCAGGCAAAATGCTGCAACATTGTTTGTATCTATAAACGAAATAAATATATAGCCAGTACCGTGCTGTGCTGCTACTGCGCTAAATTGTTTATGGTGAATTGAAAAATAATAATATTAATTAAAGTAATAGTATGGTTGCTTGTGTTAGGATGATTAAGAGCGAAGCATCTATTCAAAGAATGCAAAAGGTATTTGGCAGAGAATGTGTAGAAAAATCGGCTTTCCGATATGAAGATATGTTTTTCGAGAAGGCGGCTATATTTTATTAGATTTTAACTGCAAGGGTCAGTTTTTCAGTGTTGAGTTAACCATAAATCTGGGGGTTCGTTAACAACAAATAAAACATTTTGGCACAAATAATTTTAGGAGATTGAATGCCTATAATGACTAACACTCTCAAGCATTGGATGACCAAAAAAGATAATTAATAAAATCTATTTTACTCTCATTTTCTCAACTTAGACATACATTTTAAGCAGGTAGGATTTGTATGGGTAAAACCGTAGAACCTATAGTCAAAAACTATTCCTTCATAGAAAATTGGTCAATTAATGAAAAATTCCCAAAAAATATCGCGGTTTTTTACATTTTTACAAATTTTTCGTTAAAGTTGGAAAATTGTAAAATTAAAAATTAATGAAAAGGTATTTAAATTGAAAAATGAAATAAATGAAGCAGCGTTAGCCAATGCCAAAATGCAAAAACTATGAAAAAATGAATTATGGAGGGAGGATTTTTATTTAATTTCAGAAAAGTGCAAATGGGAAATCATAAGGATTCATAATAAACACAATTTTTGAACACCCTGTGTATTGTATATGCTTCTTTAGATCGACCAAAGTACCTACATTTAAAATTGCAAAAAATTCAGTGAAATCGAACAAATGGTATTTTATACTTATCAAGTTGTAGAACGAAATTAGTGTAAAATTAGAAATTATAGAATATTCTTTTGGAGCTTTTAGTTATGTCACTTAGCCTGAATATAGTTAAGAAACAAAAAACAGTATGAGAATATCTTTAAGAAATTTTTGACTAAAGAGACAACCAACGATTTGGAAGACTACTGAACTTCAAATGAAGGTGTTATAGTCTTTAATTTGGAATCAATTTCATTCATACCAACTCGATGAGTACAGATATTTACGGGTGCCTTTTGTCCGAGTTCCTTGTAATTTCGGTTACTTTGAATAAAATTTGATTGGTTTGTCACCTAAAAAAAAAATATTCGTATTATGTCCCCAAACTTCTCGAGTAAAACACAGTAAACACGAATTAAACGAAAAACTTTTTTTTCATTGCTTCTTACCTTAAATTAGTGTGATGATATTGGTTCAGTTTCAACGACGAAGACTTGTGAATTTCAAAAATGGTCGTTATAACCTTTAATTTAATAACAATTACATTCACTCCTCCACAATGGTACGGATTGCACCTTACCCAACTTATTGAGTGAGCCATGCTCAATCGATGAGTAAAACATTCTCTTGCAAAACTTTAATTTGGTTTCTATGACCACTCCTTGCTGGCTGATGTTACTGTCATTTACGCAAAATTCGATAGGCAAAAAGAATCCATCTCAAACTTTACAAAAATCAAAAAGTTTTTCGTCAATTTTTTTAATTGAAAATCAGGCTATTTTTCAATATGAGCTTCTTTCGAACTCATTACAAAAAAGTGTACCTATTTTCAAAACAAAGAACTGACTTTAATTAACTGTATTTTTGTACAGATGCATTTGCCCCAAAAGAAATTGCACTTTAATGAAAGAAGATGTTTTAATGAACAATTTGATTTTTATTTTTTTTCTTCATGGCATACTCAAACTGAAATATTCGCAAAAAATAAAAAAATGCATTTTTGTGCATAACTTTGGTAAGAAGAGATATCAGGCAGTGCAAATTTGGGTTTAAGCTTTTTAAATGAACTCCTATCGATCCAAAATGTCAAATGACGGTTTGACTGGAGTAAACAATAAATCAAAAAAAAAAAAAGAATTTATTTAAATTTTTCTAAAATCCACGATTGATTGAGATGTCACATTGAGATGTCATGAGATGGCCTATCACCATATTCAGTTTGAACCATCCTTTACGGGACACTATGTATAGCAAAATTATCAAAAATTGCGGATCTTTTTGCAACCCACAACCTATAAAACTTTTTTCCAAAAAAAGCCTGCTTTTGATAGAAATCGTAAAAAAAAACACGATTTTCGACACCAACTCCACTTTTTCGAACACAAACCCCCTTTGTCCCAATCTGTTGGTAGGAAATTTATTTTTTCCCTTTCATTTTGTATTTTTCCTAATTTTTCCCACCTCCTTAATCATAATTTTTTTAAACTTATAATTTTTTTAAACTTTTGCCCTCTGAAAACTGGGTTGACACTAGTCTAGGGGTCAAATTTGGATAAAAAATATTATAAGAGTCAATGGTGAAGCTAGGATGATCTCCCGTGGCCTAAGAGAGATTAGGATTTTTATTTCTTTCTCTTGGGCTTCTTTTGTTTTGATAATTTTATGATATTTCTTGTATTCTTTCAAAACTTATCGTAATGTCTGTCTTGATAACTCTAGAATTCTCTTCAAATTTGTTTTTGCTGGAATAGTCTTTAATTATTTTGTGGCACTCGAGAAAGCAACATTTGCTGAATGACAATCGTACTGTAAATATTGTGTTTGATTAAACGCAAAGAGCGGCTGGTTAGGTATATTCACGATCTTGAACTTTCGCTTACATGTATTGAGATTGACCCTTAAAAATTTATTTATTAATAAGTTTGCCATTTTCCTCTTGCAATTTGTGTTCCTTTGAATTTAATTTGTTTTATTAAATTTTAAACTTAATTACAAAATAAATATACTGCATATTTTGTTATACCGTAACTTATGATTTTTTATTTTCACTTAAAAATCTGTTTTCAATTTATATTTTATATGCCGTTTTTATTAATTTAATTGCAATGAAAAAAAATGTTTTATGTTTTTGAGTTCTTAGATCAGCTCTTTTGTTTTACTTAAATACCTATCGATTTTAAAGACAAATTTATGTGAAGACAAAGTTTGAATGAAAAATAATGTGAAGTATTAAATATTTAAAATACATAAGTGTTTGCTTAACGATTATATTGCTCATACCGTTAACGAAATACAAAACTTAAAAAGATATACAAAAAAACAATTTTAAAATAACTAAACGAAAAATCTTACATCTTTGGAGTAAATACTTGAAATACCTAGTATCATTTTTGTTTGTATTAATTTTTGGGAAGGCCTAATCTTTAGCTTTTCAAGTCTTCTAGTTCTCAATATTATAGCTAACTGTTTAAAGAATAATACAATTATTAATCATCAAAATTTACCATATTAACAACCCGTACGTTTTAGACGCAACAACAAGTTACAAGTTAAATGTTTTGATATGGAGCATAAACATATCTAACATTTTAATTTATAGCTTTCTATAATGAAGTTAAAAAAAAACCATATAAATTCAATAACAACCAATAAAGGGCATATTTATATCTCTATTATGGGCAATTAAAATTTAATAATCTCCACAACTTAATAAACACGCATGCAACTTCATGACATGCTTAACACGAGATTATCGCTCAAACATATAATAAAGACTTTGCCAAGGTGCATTATCCCATGTTTACAGCAAACATCTGGACAAGGCAGTGTCGAGCATGGCAGGGGAGTCACTTAACGACTGTAATATCCGTTGTAATATTTATTGGTTCACTCGGGCATTTGAAAGATTGCATAATCCACACAGCCACCACCACCAACTAATTTGAAGAACTAATTTCAAATCTAAATCAAAGCCACTTTTACCAGGTTTTATTTCGGTAGATTATAACCTCCAATAAAAATGTTACCACATCTCAAACTCAATTGTAACATCGTTTTGTAAACGAAAATAAGTCTTAAGCAGGCTTTAAGATGGATAATCGCTCGGCAATATGGGAGGCGATCAATCTGGCTGGTTGGTTGGTTGGCTTGGCTTTGGTTTGGCTTGAGAAAAGTAGAAAACCACAACCACACACACACTGCAAAGCGCACATCGCTACTCCATGCAGCAGCAGCATACACCACAAATAATGCCATAAAGACAAAAGTGAATGTTGTCGCGTCCTAATTATGATGCCACCACATTGGTTCAACTCTAAACCAGCTGAGATCCAACTCCAGCTTCACGGATCTTAGATGTCAAGCTTTTTTAATAAATGGCCAACTGCGAGTTCAGCAGGCTTGCCACACACAACATATAGCCATAGCCGCAGCCCTCCAAATCAGAGTGTGTGGATCACACATATCATGAGGGGGAAGCTCCATTAAATAACTAACCAACCAACTAAACCAACATGCATAATCCACAAATCCCATCACGAGAAAATTACGATATTACCAGCTATATTTGTGTGGAAGTTCGTAGTGCAGAGCAGGTAAGTATTGCAAAACTAATCGAAAGCAATTATAATTATATTACAATTGCAGTTACATTTTATTGCGATGGTATTCGCGCTATATCGCCCCGCCACCTCTCCATAAGATGATAATTAAAATTCATTAAAAAAACAGAAAAAGATTAAAATAAAACAAACTATCGCGGTTCAATCCCCAATCGGGTGGTAAGCGGTCCGATAATCTAGCAAATTTGCATGCGAATTACTTGAAAGTTGTCAGCTTTATCTGGCGAGAGAGAACACTTATACTAGGCGAGCGAAGTCAACATGATCGGGCGCAGAGACCGGAATCGGGCCAAGTCGAGTCAAGGGTGACAGAGCGGCACAGCGCAGCGCCAGCAATATAAGCAGCAGAAGGCGCGTTCTCGTGGCTCGTAAGTGGTGTCAAAGAATATTTATTGCGATTGGTCGCCCGATCACGATATAGATTTCGATGATATTTTGTAATGTCACAATTAGAACAGTAGAAACATCTACGATTGGTGCGGTGCGGCTGCTGCCGCGGTGGCATGGAGTAGCTGGTGCACGACATTTTAGTTTCTAAGCACATGCAGAATAGCATACTCTCTACATATAGCTGCCTGATGCTGCTGCAGCACATGGATTTGCTATGCTTTGCTATGTTGTGGTTATACCTTGCATCACCATCATATATACTCGTATACACTCCGGGGGACGATGTTTTGTCATGAGCATACAACTGAATTGAGATGTTCCTTCTTCCTCGATAAAAATATTTGTAGGATTATCTATATAGTGAGGGAATGCAGGGGAGGGGGGAATATATTTTTGAAAATTTTATAGTCAGATTACAACAGTAGCAAGTGGAACAAGAGTAGAGCGATACCTACACAGTAAACCTACAACGTTCCAAATAGCACCACAGGACGACGCGACGAGTGAAAAAGTCGTGAAACAATTGCAAGTATTTAGTTTTTGGTATCGAAGGTTGGTAAAGTATTTTCATCCTTATCAAGGAAATCTGACATTCACTCTGTGATATTTTTTGTTTGTTTTTGTTGAACCTAAAAAATACTTACTTTAACAATTTCTATAAAGTGAAAAGATTTGAATTGATTTTGGGGTTTTTTCTACACAAAAATGCATGAGAAATTTTTACTTTAGCGTTTTTTTTTTAATGTCTACTTGCGAGGTGTACACATTTACATTTCTAAGACAATTACAATTTTGGTGTTGAATTTGTATTCCAATTATGATGCTTCTGTCGAATCTTAAACAGTTTCTGAATATTTTGACATCATTGCTTTAAACCAGTGTCTCAATTACTTTGATTATCGATATTAGGTATATTTGAATCGACGCACGGATGCGTAGACCGTCCGGTATTCGGGAAAAAATACTGGACAAAGTCGAAGACAAAAAAAAATGTGTGTGCACTCCTGTATGTGTGCCAGAATTTATACTTCCTTACCACATCTTATCATTATTTTGGTATAGTTTTTTGGAAATTTTAAATTATTTTGTGCATTTTGTGAAACTAATTCAAATATTAAATAATAGTCGAGGAGTCGACAGTAGGATGAAATAGCTCAAAAGTTTAAAAAAAAAAACATAGGGTTGTCAAAAAAGATGAAAAAAGCACACGGCAATCCTATTTCAATGCGAAAATTCTCTAAAAACACTAATTTTTCAGTAAAAATATTCCATATTATGACATAGTTAAAATCTAAAAACATATCAAATTTTTGATTGAGTTCTCTTCTATCTTAAAAATGTTAAGTGCCATCTCTGAAATGGGAATACCTAAGTATGTGGTAACCCTATTTAAATGCAAAAAAATACTAAAATCCCTCATTTCTCAGTCAAAATGTACCATATTTGACAGAGTTAAAAGCTAAAACACAACAAATTTTAAATCGGGGTTTCCTTTAAAATTTACCTGTTGCACTGAAAGTTATACAAAATTATGAAGAAGACGCTTCAACAGACAAATAAGCTTGTTTTGACATTAAAATCACCTCCCAAAAAACAATTTGTCTAATCTCTAATAGATGTAGCCAAACCTTAAATTGCAATATTGATGCTTTTTTTTCAAGATGGTGGCCAAATCCCAAATTGGATTCGTTGAAACTATTAAAATATGAGTATGGGCATTGGTGACAAGCAATTCCCACCAGTAAAAATGTTGTAAAATATTTTGTACTGCCCAAACCATATGTTTGAGTTGTATTGCATATTTCTTTGATTAAAGAAGGCATAATAGCACTTTTCCCCCACGAGATACAAACCTGATCCCAAAGAATAAAATTAAGTACTAGTCGAGACCTTTTCAATGATATCAGTTACAATGTGCTAAAACATAAGGGCGAAATCCCGAAAAAAATTATTCCATGTGATGAAGGGAGGGGTGGGATGTTGGGACATCGATTCCAATTCACTTTATTGACCGCCTAGTACACATGTTCCATCTTGATTTTACTAACGTTTATCAAGATGTTGATCATTAACAAATTAATAAAATGTACTTTTATTTTGACAACAAAGCCTCCATAACTTTTTTCCCGAACGAGATCAAACTTATGCCTCCAAACAAAATTATTGCACTAGTCAAGACCTTTTCAACGATATAGGTCATTATGTTGTACATAGATCGGACGCAGCCCGTACAAAAGAGCCCATTATTGTTTCAAGTTCCAAAGTGAAAATATAGGTATAACAAATCTCAAAAAAAACCATTGGAAGCGCTCAAGAAACTTGCGTTAAAGAAACATGTTTTTCTGGTAACTTATTAAAATTTACTATATTTATATTATTATTAATGAATTGGGTATCTTACACCATTTTGAGTTTTATATTTTTGCCTCTACTCACTGTTGGCATCCCTCATGAACTCGTTCAAAATTAATGCATTTTTCAAAACTTAATCATACTCTATTAAAAATTTAAGATAAATCCATATTAAATGCCCAATTTTTTTTACTATCTTTCGAATGGCATTATTAGTTTTTCAATAAAAAATCTTTTATCATCACCACAATTTATATTTTCGAAAACAAATCTCGAAACGTGATTAAAAAAAAAAAAAAAAGAAAAACTTGTTCATTTTATAAATTTAATAGCTGACCCAGCAGACGTTATCCTGCCCTGCAGTGGGATTTTTATTTTGTACTTACATTCATCGTCTTATTAAACGATCTTTTATAAAGTTTATTTGAAAATGGGCTACAACTGCAGTAGGTACCTACTGACCCGCAGGATATTTTATTATTTTATTTTCAGTAAACGGCTTTTATAATTTTAGTATTTTAAATGTGCTCTTGGGTACACACTATTTTTGATTCTTTCTATTTGGAAATTAGATTGAAGTATCTTCGACGCGTGAAAAGTTAAGGAAAAAAAACGTAAAAAAGTCACGAAAAAAAGTTAGGAATAACTCAGATAGAAACATAATGGTATTTTTCATATTTTCCGTGACTTTTGACGAATTTTTCCACCACTTTTCTACGCTCTTCGATTTCCTTCGCTTTTCCGCGGTATTTTACGCTTTTCCCTTTTTGGTACTCCATAGCTGTTTTCCTGGTTTTCTTTCACCAGTTTTTTCCACTGTAATTCACGCTTTTTACCGCAGTTATCCGTAGTATTAAGCTTATTTTTCCTTGATTTTCACACTTTTCAACGCGTCTTACACGGTTTTCTCTGAGACTATTTCGCTCTTCTTCGCGGTATAGGGGACGCTCTTACCTGTGATACTAAGCGTCTCTTTCGTGCCATCTTTTCGAGATATTCCGTGATCTTCCACCAGTATTCTGCGCTTTTTTCCACGGTATTCCGCGCTTTTTGCCATGGTAGTAGCGGTATTCCGTCTATTTTCCACGTTTTTCCAAAGTTTTTTCGACGAATTTCGATTTGTTTTTTTGTGCAGTATTTTACGCTTTCCCGGTATAGTAAACTCTTTTAGCTTAATCTCCCAAGTTGTATTTTACTATCTGTCACCGATATTTTTCAAATCGAACTCAAATAAAAAAAATACTGGAATCAACTCTCAAAGGATAATGCACACAGTGCCATCTACTGGAATTTCCAATACGATATCGCATTGTTTTCTTGTGATATCTTCTTTTTTTCTCGAGACCATGATTTTCCGATGCTTTAATAGTTATTCTTCTATTCGCATGGAAGACGAATCCAACAAATCAAAAATCATTCAAAATTGGTCCAGCAGTTCATGAGTTATAAATGGTAAGCCGAGATCTGGATTTAATTCCCAATCTATGACACATTGATTTGCAAGCAATTGACAGTACTGTCAAGAAAAAGCCACCAAAAGAGCATCTCAGCTAGTCGTTCGGAGCCGGCAGAAAAATATGTGGGTCCTCTCCATTCTCACTTTTAAACGAACACAGGAAATGGTTGAGAGACTAGGCCTTGGTTCTTCCACAGCTAGTCGAGCCACACAATTTATTTATATTCTTTAATCAGAAAGCTGACAATTTTCTCTTGGCAACATACAAAAAAGCTTTATTTAAGACAATACTCTTAAAATTAATTAGTAAGGTAAAGTGTCGAAAATAATAAAATAAATAATTAAAAAAAAACTACTATTGATGAGGTAATATTTATTACATCCACATTATAACCTCAATGGATAGTAGTGTAAGAAAAAAAAAACTAAATACTTTTGCCATCTCATTAATCGATTTGATTAGTACCAATACCAATATACCTATTTAAAGTATCAATTAATTTTCCTTTTAATTTATAGGTTTTATTTATTTTTTTTTTGTTATGTGATTTCCTATATTATAGTAGATTCTTTTCTGTCTCCTTCAAAATAACAAAGCAAAAAGAGGGAAATCAATGCAACTAGACGCTGACGTTTAATTGCCTACCCTCTCCTGCCCCGTTTGAATATCACATAGAAGAAAGACAAAAATCACCTGATATTTAAAGACGTATCTTAAGAAATCAAATGACCGGCAAAATAACTCAACTGAACTAATCAAATAAATTAGAAGAACCCATTTAGCCACAAGTTAGTGTACCTACCTTAGTTTTAAGATAAAATTGAACAAAAAAAAAAAACTCAAGCCCCTGTTCTCGTTGGAAAAGTATCTTATATAGTGTAATTGTCAGCAAAGTACAGTGGGACAACTTGTACCAGAATACAAAAACAAAAGACCCAGAATCTAAGTTTAAAATAAAAGGTCATTTCGTTGAACTTACAAAAATTTAAGTTGCAGTATTTTACAAGAATTTCTAAAACAATTTTTGCATAGAATCAGAATTCCTGTTTTTGAAACATTTACACTTTAAATATTAAAGGAAGCGATTTGAAAAAGTCTTCGACGTATTCTGACATTTAAGCCTAATGTTTTAAAACCTCACCAACTTAATTCTTAAATACTTTTTTTTGAATGAAGTTACTATTGTTCAGAGTTGTTACAACTGCAGTCTTTTTCAATACTGCAGTTAATTGATTAAAAAGACTAAATTTTAACATACAAAAGTACTTTGACTGTAAAACTACAGTCAGCAGTCAGTTCTAAAATACTGACTGTACAGTTATGATGAAAGCAGTTATTTGACTAAAAATTGATTAATTGCAGTACTCTTTGACTGGTTTGAGTTACACAACAGTAAAAAAAACTTTCTAATAAAAACACTAAATCCAGTCAAAAACTGCTGCAGTTAATAAACTTCACTGCTTTCAATAACTTTACAGTCATTTTTGTACTGACTGCTAATTGTTTATATTTCAGTTTAGGTACTTAGTAGCAGTACTAAGTTATATACAGAATTAAAGTCAATTGATTGCGTTTGAATTGATTGCATTAATGATTGACTGCAGATCTGATATTGTCCCGCTGTGAGGTGATTCATAAAAAGACTGAGTGGACTCCAGTTCAGGTCTTTTGTTAGTCGCGGCCGCAGTTTTTAACTAAATTACTGACTGTACAGTTATAATGAAAGCAGTTATTTGACTAAAACTTAATTAACTGCAGTAATTTTTGACTGGTTTAAGTCGCACAAGAGTACAAGAAACTTTCTAATAAAAACATTAAAACCAGTCAAAAAGTGCTGCAGTTAATAAACTTTATGTCAATAACTTTACAGTCAGTATTTTAGTACTAACTGCCAACTGCTTTTTTTTGAGTTAAAGTACTAGTACTGACTTGCACTTAAAATTAAAGTCAATTAACTTCTACTGAATTGACTGCATTACTAACTGGCTACAGCCTTTTACAGCTCTGCTATTGTCCCACTGTTTTGGTTGGTGATTTATAAAAAGATTAAGTGGACTCCAATTCAGGTCTTTTGTTAGTCGCGGCCGCAGTTCTTTCTTCAAGAAGTGACAATTAATCCTTGCACTGGCCCTCCAGTGACGACTACCAACCGACCGATCGACCGACACAACAAGACGGCAAACGAGCCACCATTTTCATCCCGTTGGGGATCGATTTGCTCAACCTCACAAATTCTCTGTGCTTAAGAGTCAAAAGAACGGTCTTATAGCTAACCTAAAGTAAGTAACATGATAGAAATTGCCAAGGTGAATTCTTTAGCAAGACTCGTTCCTTGCCAATTTTTTTTTCCTTTTTATTTTATTTTGATTTTTTTTTTGTTAAACCTGCCACAAGCCTCGAGTACAAACAACATCAAAGCAATTTGTGACGACGTTGATTGGTTTTTATGATCATTCCGATGGCTAATAAATAGAAACCAAAAAAAAAAAAGACTAAACTCCACAGGAGCTATAGTAGTCGCGATTAGATAGTTAATTTAGCTTCAACTAATCAGTTGTAATTGCGATTCCATTGGGGTTCTCCTCATCTGAAGAGATACGCGACTTTCGATACATAAAAATATCCAAGGTGGATCGATTACCACGTCGCATTTTTTCGATCATCATCATCATCATTATCATCAAATCGAATGAGTATACGACAGCATAGCGATATTGCTGTCAATGTGGGTATATACGATATAAACTTCCCGAGAGGTTTATTGAGTGCAAAAGTGAGAAAAACTTCATAAACTTTGGAAAGTCATTAGGCGAACAGTGATTGAGGGAACATGCCCCAAAGGTACGCAACATGCTATGCAACGTGTATACACAATATATAGACATACCTACTACATGTTGGTAGGTGTACTTACTGCACGCATGCGAAATGCTCACTCAGATAAATTAGAGGAGGATGGCTCGTGTTCACCTCATAAAAGTCATCAGTCCCAAGGCATATTAATGAACAACACGATGGCCTTGAGGGCCATGTTTATACATAATCCTGTATGCTATACCTTTACTACCGCATATCATCGTCCAACAGTCAAAACCTCGTATATTTGCATTTTAGTTGAGTTAAGGCTAGAAATATTGGTTACCTGCTTGTTATTTGTTCTATAATTCTTCTATAAGGCTTCCATAAGGAGGTACCAATGCCACCTCCTGTACCGGGCTCTCCATTGCATACCGGCTAAACATCCAAAAGTGTCTCGATCATCACCCCCCATCGGGACCACTTTCTTCACTTGGTTCCCCAGTCTCCAGCATCTTCGATATGATTTTCTCATGACTTTATTCGCCGATATTTCTCAAAGATGGTGTGGTAGACTTTATATGAATTCAAGTCTCAATACTGGCAGAAGAGGCTTATTGCTTTGCTCAATCTTGTACAGGAAGGCGTTGAAGTACATGTGCCCAGATGGGAACCCATTCCGCAATGCCATCTTCCGCGATTGCTACTTCAGTTCCCATTTCAGTTTTCTTTCCGTATACGTACTTTTGTTTTGCTGCCCGAAGATCTAGTGGAATTAATCCTGAAACTATGAGAAAGACTGGTTCCCACACCGTGTGGTAGGAGCTGGTCACTCGTAGGGCTCCATTTCTTTGTACCACTCCCATCTTCTTTTTATACTTTTCTAGTCGTAGTGCTTCAGCCTAAACCTCACTGCATGCCGATGCCGTAGAGAAGAAAAGGGTGCGTTGTCACAATCTGTAAATTGTGCTTGATTTCCAGGGACGCTGTCACCTTTGATGTCCGACCCTCCATTTTATTTATTTGTTGCCAGTAAGAGAGTCTAGAGTCGAGGGTAAGTCCCAGATATTTGATGGCTTCACTGCTTCTGGCATGTCTGTACTGAGTATGCCATTGTAAGATATGTTCCAGCAGTCAGGTCCTAGGATTGATCCTTAAGCTGCTCCGGAGATGATCTTTTTTCTTTTGCTGGCCATCTGTGGTATCGTAGATTAACTCTCGTTCTTTGAGGTTGTCCCTGATAAATCGTAGGGGGTAGTTTTCAATGTGTCTTCGAGTTCATGTATCATCGTGCCACTGCATTTTGTGAGTGACATCTAGGATTGTAGGTAAATTTTATCCTCCTCTATCGTAGAGCGCCCCTCCTGAAAACATTCTTTCTTTCAGAGAAGTACAAGTCACTGTGTTATCATTTTCTCTAACAGCTTTCAAGTAGTTTCTACCATGCATAAGGGTCTATACGCTGAAGATGCATTTGGGTCTTCCTTACCATTGCTGAGTACTAATCGCAGCTGTTAGTTTTCTCTATCTGGAGTGATTTCTCAGCTTATTCAAGCTCTTCCGCGTGGTATTTCTAAATAGTTCCGGTGCTAAGGCGGTATCGGGTGGTCTATTGATCTGGGATCTCTATCGAGGGGTATTTAAGCATTTGTTAGTTCGGGTGAGCTATCGAGTATATAATGCACTGGGAAACACATGGACGAAGCGAAATCTTTATTCCACCTTCTAAGCTGGCCTGCAACGAAATGAAGTAGAGTACAGTCTACATCTTTCGCCTGATGTTGTTTCGAGATTTCTTCATCTTTGTTGTAGCACCGATTTCCAGCAAATTCTGAATATAAGCCTAAGAGCCTATGTACACTACGAATTCTAGCAGGAAGGTACTAACGTTATGACATGGAACAGTTTTGTTGGGTCCTAATTACCAAATAGAAGACGCAACTATGTGAAAACGTGATTTCCGGCCAAGGGGATTAAGGTCTTACCACCTTTCAATACCGGAAATTTGAATGAAACACCCAAGAAATGTTGCGAAAAGTCATAGAGCGTTTTAAATGTGATATTTGGAACGATTGCATAAATTTTAGAAATGCATTCAACTGAAACTAAATGCTTTTCGCCAAGGCAAAACACTGGACTAATGAGATTTTGTTGTCCTCTTCTAATACCCTTCTAATACCCTTCTTGTTCACTTTTTAACTTCTTGAAAATTATGTAAATTTACTAATACGAGGTTTCGACTGTTATAACTGACAATATTTCATTGTTATAACATAAGTTGCAACTTGCAACTCTGATTAATATGCATGCACATATCGTATTGAAAAATGGCATTTTAAGTTGCGCACACACTTCTACACACTTCGTCCCGCTTGCGATATGATGATAAATCTGTCAGTTGGGGCGAGTCGCAAGTTGCTGGCAGCACACATAATATGCAAATAAAGTAATCCTGGCAACGCATTGCGAGATCAAGATCACAGCAGAAGCATCATAATGGAGGAAATTGAAGAAACAAAATGAAATAAACAAAAGTCATAAGGAAAGAGGCGTTTGCGCGTTGCATGCCCCTTTGAGTTATCGAATTTTAATTTGGTCATAATTCAATCGGCCCACTCTGCTGCACAATCATATATAAATCCCAGCACAATATGCATTTGGTGGGCTTAGACCGGACGGTTCCGAGACGAAGAGAGTGCATCATCAATATTGTCGGAAGAGAAATCAATATTTTACGTGACTTACGTGCGCGATGGTAATGCCTATCCTACACCGCACTAACCAACCAACTTTTGAGAAGCGAGCTGCTGCTGCAACAAAACTGTGAAAATAAAATGATACACACGGTGAACTGTTGTGTGATTTATTACGCAGCACGGTTTGTTGCAAACAACATTTTTTTTTTTAATTTTTGTTGCATTCGCACAGGCGAGCAGCGCACATCAGTTTCGAAATTGAATTAGGTAAATCGAACTTTCTAATATAGGGGCGCTGCGCGCTGGCTAGTGATGGTTGTGATGGCTGATGGGAGTCCGGAAGATTTGCACGCGCGCGGACAAATTGCTTTCACCCACCTTGCACCGTGTGCCGGCATTGCCACCGCGCCCCCAATGTGTGTGAACCGCATCATCATCGCACAGTATGATGATGGCACGCATGGTAGATCACCGCATGTTTTTTTTTTTTTTCTTTTTGTGCTGTGGTGTTGGCTGCAGTGGTGAGGAGGCCCGATGCTTATCTTATTATTGTTTAGCGCTCTACTTCGTGCTAGTGCTGAAGCTGCAACAATCTTTTTGTGCTTGGCTGATGGGGAGTGATTTTGCCAGTCAGTGTGTGTTGGTTGGGAATTTGTGTTTGAATTCCGCGTAGACAATATGACGACTACGACGGCGGATAAGTCAAGTGCAATCACAGTGTAGTGTTGTTTTTATTCAGCAACTAGTGGGCGAAAAAGTTAGTGTTTATAGAAGATATGAATTGAATGCTTCAAACCGCCAGCTCTGGTCTCTAGAAAAGTGTACCTTCTCAGAACTGGCTGTCTATATACTATCATATTTCCGCTCTCATTTTGGCAGGTTTCAATTCTGGCCCTGTGGTCTTGGGTAAATCGTCTTACCCTTTGGTAGAACTTTTGAACATCCCCCCTGCCGCTTTTCGTGATCTCTCTCTCTCTTTATCTTCCTGAGAAGCCGACGTTCATTGCTTCTTTTTTGTTCTTATAGCTTGTTTCAAAATACACCCGACCCTCACCAACTTATACTACCACTACCAAAGAGTAAACCAAGGTAATGTTTGCTCCCCGGAACATTCAGACATTCAAGATACTGGCGTCAATCGTGATGTGATCAATTTGGTTTTTGATCACAGTTCCCCTTGTGTATATTGAGGTGTAGGTTTTGTGTGCTTGATACGATAATATTTTGCCCCCCCCCTGCAATGTCTTCCATCCTGAGTCCGTTATGGGGGGTTTTGTCGTGCAGGCTGTGTTTCCCAATTATCAATTTATTAGCAAATTTGGCGTTGAAATCATGAAGAATAATCTTGATGTGCGTCGTACTTCAGGCACTTATTGTACGTGCGTTCAAGACGGTCCTAGAACTCGCCATTGATTGGGTCATCCTTTTCTTCGTGAACTTAGATCAGCTTCAAGTTCTTAAACTTTGCCTTGATGCGGATTGTGACCAGGCGCTTGTTTATCGCAATAAGGCCCCTGACTTCTAGCCTAAGTCTTTCCCTTATCACAAAACCGCACACAAACAGCCGCTGATCCTGCTCATTGAAGAACTTTCTATCATAGATGTCACACGATTTCACTTTTTGCATTCGCATGTCTTCTCCATATTCCATCGCACCTCCTGAATAGCTGTTACGTGACCCTTTAGCATATCCAGGTTCTCCGTTAATTGTTCGGCTGCACGTGGCCTGTATATGGACAGTACATTCCACGTACAGATCCGAAATTCTATGTCCTTGTTTCGTTTGCTGGACTCGTCAACATTGAAATCATCCGTATTCGAGGCTTGTTGTTGTTTCGGAACAACTTGTATTTCCGTAGCAGTGAACTTACCCCATCGCACAATCTTCATCCTATATGACCAGTAACTCTTAGTTAGCTCCAAGATCGAAGAGCCGTATAAAACCGCTCCTATTCGACCTGTGCTCCAAATATGAAGTAGTCGGGGAGGCGACTGTCGGATTACATACTTATTTCAAAAGGTTAGAGATTTTAATTGGTATCAAAAGAAAGATAAGTTGGTACTAAACATAAGATTATAGGGTTGCCACTTTTAAAATGGATACATCAACGTGTTTGAACGAAAAAAAAGCTACATCACTTTATGAATAATAACTTTTTAGTTTCAATTGAAAAACACACTCAAATATTTTTTATTTACGTAAAATAGTATACAGTTATAAGTTAAAATGTACGTCAATTTTAAGCCTAAACATTCTATCTAAAAAATGTCGGGTGCCAACTCTTTAATGGTTACAAGCATACGACAACCCTAAAAACACTTATTTTTCAGGCAAAATGTAGTATATTTGATACAGTTAAAAGCTTAAAACATACCAAATTTTAGATCGCACAATCATCTATTTAAAAAATGTCGTTTAAGGTGTTCACTAAGCCTAACTAGAACTGTAGACGCCACTGTTTATTCCATCAGGGGTATTCCTCCCGAGTAGGCACCCGATATTCACCACTGGGAGGTGAGAGTATGAGTTGGTAGTTAGAAGCCAATTTTGAAAAAAAAAACCTGTGTACGCTTGTGTCCTCTTCGTTGCCCTTAATGCGGGACCTAAGGTCCTTAATAAGCATGTTTTGCAAGTCAAGAAAGTGGATGGACAAATATTGGAGTTTGATTTTGATTTAAATTATTGCCCACAATACTCAACAATCTTAAGGTTCCATTTCCAAAATTTCCCACACTTATGTACAATTTTTTTTTATAAAAAAAATCGATTTCAAAATCAAAAAAATAAAACTCCATAAATATCTTTGTCTCAATTAGTCTTATTGCAATCACAAACGAACAAAAAAAAATCCTCAAAATAGTCCAACAAATTGCTGCGCCCAAAGCGTATTGCATCGCAAAATGATTTTATTTTTTTCCTTATCCGCACAACATAACACACGACCCAACATACAATTTCTTTTTGTGCACTCCATAAATTCTCCAAAAGAAAAATACACTCATACATAGTATAGAGGTACCAAACTGTATGATAAACTACAGCTGCTGCAGCAGATTGTTTCAACGACCGACGACGCGACGCAACGCAAAGTTTCAACTCATGGGCGCTGTCATCTTTTACCGAAATATGCGGAAAATCTCATTTAGTTTAGGAACTCAAAAGTCGATAATTTGCTAGACCACAAGCTCTGGCACTCTACACAACTTGCCACCTATGGCAAGAGCAACCTTTTTGAAGTACCAGAAATCTGCAAAAACAACAAAACCAATCCCCCAAGTGTTTCCAAAGATATACTTTACTTACACTATCTTTGTGCAACTTGCGCACATGCGCATGCGCACCTCTTCGTTTGTTGGTCTCGTCTCGAGAGTCGAGAGTCTTTCAGATAGATTGACATCTAACAAATGCGCATAAAATTTGTAACAAAGTGCAGAGACACGCAAAACTGTTCACTCCATACTCCAATGGCAGGAAATATATTTATATGGTCACAACAGTTCCAACAACAACAGCAACGGGTATCCAATCCATCCCCCATATAAGCGCATCTCGAAAGCTTATTTTTGTTGTCGCCGCCGCCGCCGTTACCGCCTCTGGCATAGTTACACCATAGACCAACCAACAAGCGCTAAAGACGCGACAGACTTTAAGGCAACAACACAAACAAAAACAACAAAAATGTTACCACAAATGCCTTTTCACACCTCGAAGTACCTACCGAACACCACCCGGCCCAGACCAACTGACACAAGGTATAAGCTAGGAGCCATTCTGTTCCGTCGCCGTCGCGCCAAGTTACCTCTGCCGACAAGTCGCGTCGTCGTCGTCGTCGTCATCGTCTTTTAAGTTTTTTTTAGAGATTCAAGAGAAGTGTGTAAGAGCAAAGCAATTATCTTGCCAATGTAACCCAATGCGCATTCAAGGAGATATCACACCGAAATCACGCAAAACTACATCACGAGACAGTGCACAAAACACACCTGAGAACCCTCTGGACATGGTCAGAGAGAGAACTACAGTGTTGTGGCGGGCTTGGACTGCGGGGCTGATGGCCAATAGCCT
This sequence comes from Meliscaeva auricollis, assembly GCA_948107695.1. Classification (NCBI taxonomy): domain Eukaryota; kingdom Metazoa; phylum Arthropoda; class Insecta; order Diptera; family Syrphidae; genus Meliscaeva; species Meliscaeva auricollis. The sequence continues at coordinate 32,209,679 of OX403619.1, read as the reverse complement.
GCAATAAAATAGAAGACAAAAAAAAACAAGGCGAAAATCACTCTGCTGACGGTGGTGCTGGCCAAATAGGTACAGAAAATTCCATGGGTGACCATTATTAGATGGCATTTAAAAACTCCGACAGCCAAATTGAGAGAATTTACTACTACGAGTGGCTTCCCGCATTGTTTGGCCGAGAGAGAGGTCTAGCACAGGGGCCAGGGCGGTGCGGTGCCGTGGCGACAACGAACAGCAGAGACAAAAACAGAGAAATCGATTCCAGTTTTGGGCCTAGCAAGGATTATTGCGTAATTCGTTGCCGCACCGCCATGCCTACACCGCCGCTGCTACTACAGGGCACCTACATACCAAACAAGCAGCCTCACACTCATGGACAAATCGATCCAAAAATCTATCTGACACCGATCCGAATCGTTCTGACAACTCTAAAGGTGCGTTTACACTTTGGCCCAAAGTGAATTAAAATTAAATTAAATACATTTTGTGACACGACTAGCTCACTAAGAATCAAGGCCTAGTGACTGACTCTCTCAAACATTGTCTGTGAGTGTGTAGCTTGCAGAAACGGAGGGGACCTACATTTTTCTGCCTGTCCTGAACGGCTAGTGACAAGCAGTATTCTTGAAGATTTTGTCAATTCTTCGCAAAAATCAGTACTCCTGGAATTGAACCTAGACCTCCCGCGTGATAATCCATCGCACTAACCACTACGCCAGGGGGTACTAAAAGTAAATTGGCAAACGGTACTGCTTGACGGGACGGTCAACTATGTCGTTTAAAGGGTCTGACTTCTAACTCGTTCAGTAGAACCAGTTTGGTGTTTCAGAAAGAGTAGGTCTCTTACTAAGATCGAACTTTTCCTTCAAACTGAACTCTCCTTCCAACATTTGCTTGAGAGCCAATTCTAACTCGTTCAGTAGAACCGGTTTGGTGTTTTAGAAAGAGTAGGTCTTTTACTGGGATCGAACTTGTCCTTCAAACTGAATTCATCTTCCAACATTTGATTGAGGACTAATTAAGTCGGTTTAAGGGCCTGACTTCTAACTCGTTCAGCAGAACCGGTTTGGTGTTTCAGAAAGAGTAGGTCTTTTACTGGGATTGAACTTGTCCTTCAAACTGAATTCATCTTCCAACATTTGATTGAGGACTAATTAAGTCGGTTTAAGGGTCTGACTTCTAACTCGTTCAGTAGAACCAGTTTGGTGTTTCAGAAAGAGTAGGTCTTTTACTGCGATCGGACTTCAAACTGAACTCATCTTCCAACATTTGCTTGAGGACCAAATAAGTCGATTTAAAGATCTGACTTCAAACTCGTTCAGTAGAACCGGTTTAATGTTTCAGAAAGAGAGGTCTTTTACTGGGATCGAACTTGTCCTTCAAACTGAATTCATCTTCCAACATTTGATTGAGGACTAATTAAGTCGGTTTAAGGGCCTGACTTCTAACTCGTTCAGTAGAACCAGTTTATTGTTTCAGAAAGAGTAGGTCTTTTACTGGGATCGAACTTGTCCTTCAAACTGAATTCATCTTCCAACAATTGATTGAGGACTAATTAAGTCGGTTTAAGGGTCTGACTTCTAACTCGTTCAGTAGAACCAGTTTGGTGTTTCAGAAAGAGTAGGTCTTTTACTGCGATCGAACTTCAAACTGAACTCATCTTCCAACATTTGCTTGAGGACCAAATAAGTCGATTTAAAGATCTGACTTCAAACTCGTTCAGTAGAACTCGTTCAGATAGAGAGGTCTTTTACTGCGATCGAACTTGTCCTTGAAACTGAACTCATCTGCCAACATTTGCTTGAGAGCCAATTCTAACTCGTTCAGCAGAACCGGTTTGGTGTTTCAGAAAGAGTAGGTCTTTTACAAAGATCGAACTTGTCTTTCAAACTAAACTAATCTTCCAACATTTACTGGCCCTACCCTCTAATCTTTTATCCAAATAAACCAACTCGTTGATCTTCATATTCCGACGTATGTATAGTGCAAACGCACCTTAAGACCGCACAAATTGCCCTCACCGAACTCGTATCCTCACCAAACACGACCATTTGACTGATGTCCTCCCGGCTTATAATGCTGCCCCAGACCGTACTCAATTCTTTACTCCACAGAGAGGGTAAAATTAATTTAAATTTATCTGCGGTGTCAATGCGATCGCCTTAAGAAGGCACTGCTCTTGGCCATATCTAGAGCGATTCCGATCATGGGGCAATTCGCACTGCGATAGCATCGTAGCCAAAAGCGATCATACAGTGCGCAGGTGCAATAAAACTTAATTCTATCGCCACTCATTCAACAGTTCATTATTATTGTGTCTGTTTCAAATGTGTTCCAAGCAGAGGAGTGCGAAATTTCCATTTTGGGATTTGGGGATTTTCCTGGGAAAATCAGTTTTCGCGCGCCAAACCAGCCATCCGCAAGCGATTGCAGTGTGTGGGAAAATGTCCTAACATCATCGTCGTTATCGTCGTCGTTCGAGGTGTTTTTTTTTGTTGCAAGCAAGCTAAGCAGCAAGAACGCTTTTCACATTTTCAATGAGAACATAAATTTCATTAACACTGCGGATTCGGAGAGATCCAGATCTATCGGATCTCGATTTGTGGCATCTAAACCATTTTGTATATAAATGGAGTTCCTTTATAGAGCTACGCAGGTGATTGCATGTCAAAGATCTAACAAAGCAAACTCTCTAACTCCGGGTATGGTGGTTGTTGCAGTGGCAGTGGAAAAAAACTCAAACTCCGACAAAGTACAGGTACCTCTGCTTATACTATACGAAAATGGAAGGAGGCCTTCTAACACTATAGAAATGTCTGCCTACAACAACCTACGAAAATTGCACTAGCCAGTCCATATACATCGGAGACAAATTGTCCCCCAACACTCTCAATAGCGCTGCAAGAGAGTTGTGAGTTTGGTTTTGGAAAAATTGCAAAATTGTGTGTGTGGGGTTTTTTATTTATTGGTTAAGATGGGAGGAGGCATAGTTCAATGATGGGCATCGCCGGATGTTCGATGCGTATACCGTATACCCTGGGAATATCATGACCTAGTGTTAAAAAAGGATGTGCAGTTTAGAGATGAAGGGGCACTATGAATGCTGTGCAGAAGATATGGAAGGAATTTATCTTTGTTGCGAAGATTTTTTTAGTATAGGCAGGCCCTTAGTTTCTTCTGTGAAGGTGCCTGGTAGGTAATTGGCTAATAAATAAGATCTAAATTTGAAGTCAAACCGGAATTGTAAGTGAAATATAATTCGTATTGAGAGCGTTTTAAAATAATTTTTACGGCAGAGCACATAATTGTGTAATAGATTCATGTAACTTTTTGACAAAGGCCGATTTGGGCTAACACTGTAAGCGCGATTTTTAAAATTTAATCTTAAGTTCGAAACTTAAATTCGTCGTACAAAATTCATTTAAGTTAAAATGATTTTACTAAATAAAAAAATTAAAAGGTGTCTAATGGCCGAGAGATGAAAAGAAAATTAATACTTCATGCTATATCAAAAGGTTTGTATGGAGAAATAAGTACCTACACATATGTGTGTAATCAAGTGCAGCAGAAAATTAGATTCATTGCATATTTATTTATTAGAACGAAGTTCTTGATGTGGGCTGAAAAAAAAGTGCAACCATCATCGCACAGCCTTTTACTACCTACTTTTATAAATGGAACAAAAACTGATGGTAAACCAAGAGATTGGTATGATTATGAAAATTTTCATTTAGTCTAGATTTTTCGAGTAAAATTGAAAAAAAAAAAAGAAAATGTTGGTACAACTTGGAGAAGAGATAGAAATATGAAATAAATTTTCCTTGGACGATAAATTTATAAAATTAAATTTGTTTTATATGGCCGCAATGATTTTTTTGTAAAAGTATATTTTTACTTGCGATATATTTAAAAAATGACTCTAACGATTTTCATTTTTTTTTTTCTAAAAATGTATCATTGTAGAAGAAATCATACTTCGTTTTAAGGTTAAATTCATTTAAGAAGCTGTTTTAGTCATTTGAAAATCGAATTTTATGCTTTTTAAGTTTTTTTTTCTAAAACTGCATTTAAATATTTTTAATTTTTAAAAAGGCTTGGCATACATAGTAACTTTATCTATAATAGCAAGTACGTGCCACCCAGTCGTACATTCTATTTTCTGAGACCTTCAAAAACGATGTTGCTTCGCTTCGAATGGATTTTTATTGCAAAACTAATCAGGGGAGAGTGGAAATGTGTCCCAATACAGGAGGAATGGGACATAAGCATTTTTCTGAACGTGTCGTATCCTTTATCTCGTATCTGTAGATTACAAATTTGCTCATAAATTATGTATCCATCTGTCAACGAAGCAGGTCTAGTGCAGGTGCGGGAAGTTAACTTTGCCATAGCAAAAATTCAAAAAATCTAAGTATGCAGGAATTCCCGTATTTGTTGCTCCACGTTTTGACCTTGAAATGCACTTTAACAGATTCATAAGAAAATCTAAATCGCTCAAAAATTATCATATAGTGAATAGGTTAGTACCAATAGGGATAATTCTCACCTTTTCAAAAAAGTGCACATTAAATTTTAAGCCCAACTCCTTCATGGCCAAAATGCATTGTGGATCTTGTGGAACCTACTCCTCTCAGCTATCTCTAACGGCACTTATAACAACTTCACTCAAAACTCGAAATTTCAAAAATCTATAAGTATTTAGGAATTTATTGCTAATTTGTTGCTCGTGAATCATTTCCGAATTTGTTGCTTCTACCCTTGTCCCCAAAGCCCATGGCGGTGTTAACTTCACGTTAAGTTAGCACCGCCATCATCCAGAACTCAAAATTTCAAAAATACAAGTATGCAGGAATAATTTGTTACCCTAATCTCGAATTTGTTGCTCCACATTTTGACCTTGAAAATGCATTTTCAAGGTTGTAAGAATAACAGTCAAGGAAAGGTTTTTGTTATAACAAAGTTACTGAGCCTTTAGTCTGAATTTGTTTCTAAAAAATTGAAGTTTTAATCAAATTATTACGATGATGGAGTATCCCAAAAAAGTGGTTTCCGTTATGCCGTCCGTCGCGTAGGTCTGTGCGTCTGTTCGTCTGAACCTCTGTACATCTGTGCCTCCGTCTGTACATATCTCCACTATCTCAAAAATGAATAAGAAGAAAAAAAAATAGCTTTTTTACCATCGATTTTTACGTAAATGACAGCAATTTTAGCCAGTTGAGTTTGGCCATAGAAACCAAATCGTCTTATTTTGCAAGGATTCTGACTGTTTTTTTTTTTGAGATATGGAGTTTGAAATTACAAACAACACTGTTTTTGTGATACCTATTTGTTTTGGGGGTATAAATCGAAAAAAAACATATTCTTTTAGCAAGATTGACCTGAACTCAAATCTAAGCTCTTATAAGAGAAAAAATATATTTTGTGCTGGTATAAAATGTTTAAATGATAGTTGGCTCGTTCGACAATGACGAACTTTTAAAAATACGTCAGAATCATGTATCACACAAATCATTAAGCCTAATAGCTTTTTAAAAAAACAGAGCTTTGCAATAATCTTCAATGAAACATTTTTTGGTATTAGTGAAGTTGAAGTAGCATACCAACATTGTAAAGCAAGCATAAAATTTTAATGTTAAAAGTTTTCTGTATTCTAAAAGCTTTTTTGGAATTCAAATTTCAAAATACGACAAAATCTAGAGTTTTTGCGTCTTGAAAAAGTGAATCTCAACTTAGCTTAGAATTTTAGGTTCCCTCTTCTTAAAGTATCCTTTTTGGTTCATCGAAATCTAGTCGGGCCAGGAATTCACCCAATTCATTGTTTCTCAAATAAAATTGTAATAAAATTAAAAGAATGCATACTTGCGTATATCCAGGAACACAAAATAACTAAATGGGTTAAAATCCATTAAAAACGGTCTTAAGATATTTTGTTGGATAAAATAGGTTCTAATCACTCATTTTTTGATTATTCTTATATAAGTCACATACCTGAAAAAAAAAAAAATAATAAAAATTGCATTAGACAGTAGAAAAAATAAAACTTGACAATATTGAATTAGGTAGGTACTAAAAACAATTTTAAAAAACATTCTTATTGATTAAATTTTTATTAATTAAAAATGAATTTTTATTGTAAAATATTAATTTTTACTGTGTAAAAATTTGTTTTTAACGTAAATGTAAATGTTTCATAGTAATTATTATCGTAGCAATTATTTAAAACCACTAACAAGTGTGACTGTCATTTCAATTCAAACCCATATCCATCTGGAAATCATTGTCTACATTTTTACCATAGACCATCTCATCTTTCAACGTGACCTACATTCCATAGAGATTCCCTTCCAAAATAAAACAAAAAAAAAACAAAAAAGGAAAAATATAAGAAAACGGAACAATCAAACGCCGCTGGGAGACACGGCAATCGTTGTCCTCCCATCACAACAAACGAACCAAACCAACGACCCATACCCAGCCCCTGCATTCAAATCGTGGGAACAAGTCTCTCTCGATCGCTCCAGAAATACCAAATCTACACCAATACACACACCAAATCAAATGGATCTAACCTCGCCCGCAACGCCACCATCATCATACTGCAGCGAGTCACTAAAGCCCCTCGGGGACACACGAGATTGTTGGAAGAAAATACCCATCGCACTCGGTTGCATGCAGATTGGCTCAGTCGAAGTTGCAGCAGCAGCCGCAACGACTAACTTCTATATAGCCAAAAGTTCAGGCCATATTACATCGGAGACATTGATCAGGCCGTCCGATATCGATTTGTTAAACATGTCTCTTTGGGTTTTCAGCAAGATCTCCAGCCCGTGATACTCTTTGCCGCCCTGTTTCGCTGATCCAAGTTCTCCACAATCGATCGGCCGCAGCAGAAGACAACAACGAGACAGACGACCGCCACCGCGCCGCCGCACCACCGCACCGATGCGATGTGACGCGACGCGACGGCAGGGGGCGCTCGCAAAATTTATTATCAGCAGTTGTTCTGTTAATTCGCGTTTCATTGAAGTCTTTCGATCGATCGTTGCCATGCCAGGCCAGGGTACCCGTACTAGGACGGGACAAGCCAGGACCGAAATCGATCAGTTCAAATGCATAAATTTGTAGCTAATCAACCCATAGGTGGTCAGATGTCAAAGCCGAATTAAAATATCCCCCTGGGCGCTGTGCGCGGGGGCGCGCGCGCTCCACAATCTCGCCAATCGATCGACATTGCATGGAGTTGGGAGTTATAGTGCATGGCAACTACACAACGTGCAACATAGATGCAGCTAGCTAGCTAGACTCTAGACACACAACAGATCTTTAATGGGATTCCATGAATGCTACAAAAGGCTTAATTAATTGTGTGAAGTTGTACATGGGGCCCGGTATGTGATTCGAATTCGAAAAACAGATGTTGGGCGCTGATTGGGTTGAACCTTGTTTTTTTTTGTTTGCATTTTGGCTGCATTTTGTGTTGTGTCTCTTTTTTTTTATTGCCCAGGAAGTATCTCTATCTATCTATAGATAGATGCTGGCTGCGGCTGGTGGAGTTGGTTACTCTCTGCACTCTGCTGCACAACAACAACCATGACCATGAGAAAATTTGTATCGATTTATGTAGCACATGGCCTAGAACAATAGGCTTTCGGCTCGGACTTGGGCGGTTGCATATCAGTCGCAAGCATCTGTAATGTCGGTAAGGCTCTTAATTAAATTTTTCAAAATCGCTCCACGGACTGTTGTTACTCCAGATGGTGAATGAACCCGCACCGCGTTCATGGAGTGTGATTCGCTTATCGGGCGATCTTCCAGCACTGGACACGCGGGTGTTTTTTTTGCGCGCACTTGCGGAAACGTATGGATAATTGAAAGGCCTTCACCATCAGAGCTTCAGCACCTAGTAACTGCAGAGTGCGGTAGATAGTAGTGGCAGCGTTGGTGGCGCGTTATGATGCGCGCATTAGCGCATGCGATTTGTTGGCTTTGTTCACGTTGCATGTGGCATGCGTAAATCGCTGTACGTGCGCGCAATTGAATTTTAATGAAGATTCCACATTCCGTACCCCGCTGCACTGACACCGGACCAAGTTTGCCCAGGTATTTGTATTTTTTTTTTGTTTGCTGCCTCTCTCTCTTAAGTGGGTTGTTATTTTTGCTCCGCCCTGTGTGTGTGGTTTTTTTGTTGTTGTTGTATCTTGAATCTTCTCTTCTCCCACAATGTGCGCGAATTCTCTGAGAAAAATCCGATTTAATTGTGCGCTGTTATAGTGCTGTTATACAACTTCACACAAAGAAGCTATAAGTCTGGAAAGGTGTTTTAAATGCGCGCCATAGAGGATCGAAGATGCCGGGATTGAAGATGCATGCGGTCCGGTGTATAATGTTGTTGCAACACTATGGATTTGGCGGACCGATAAATCGTGCTGAAGGTGAACTTTTCGCGTCGCGTCTTCTTAAAATAGCAAAAGAAGATGCTGCATTCGTATAGCAAGGTACAGCAAACATTTTCACATAATGGCTATTTGGTTAAGAAGACGGTTTACCTGGGTTAGATATATGTAGCTTGGCATATTAGGGTGTATAATAGTTTTTCTTACTTTAACGGATCTTGCACGCTCTGTAAAGCAAAGAGTGAAGCATGGAAGTGGGGTTGTGGGTTTTATGTGCGATGCGGCGGTATAGTCGTCGTCGTTGGTCGTCGTCGGTGTATTTTCTATATCTAGCCATCAGTGGGATACGAATTGCGTTTGTTTTTTCTATTTTGTGGTGGATCTTCTTTTTCTTTATTGTTTTTCTTTTATTTTTTTGTCAGTATTTCACTCTCGTTCTAAAGATTTTGTTTGTTTTGTTTATTGTTTGGTGTTGTTGTGGATTCCTTTTAATCGGGGCATTCGAGAAGATTCACTTGTCGATTTTGAAGCTAGGCAGCGAATCTGGGTCTACAATACCCTAAATACGAAATTTCGTAGACCCTCAAAATTTTAGTTTTTTTGTTTTTGAAACACTTAACGCATTTTATATTCCCCATTCCAGAAACAATTTAATTTACGGTTTTGGAAAAAGCAATATTTGTCTGGTCTTGAGAATTAAAGAAAAATATTGAAGAACTCCCATAAAAATCACAATAATTTTATCTAACAAACTTTTCCATATTTTTGTATAATTTTGTATAGTTCCCGTTCTTAAGGACATTTTACGTATTGATCGTTTATGTCAACCAGCAGCCCCCACCATTAATTGGGGGACTTAAGAATGAAGAGTGATCCGTTTCTTTACTGGGACAACCCATGATTCTATCAAGGGGGTCTGGGTAGTAATTTTAACGCACCCACTGTAGTGATCGCTGAATTTTAACTTGTAACAAAACATGATTTTACAAGAATCATCCGTAATTTTACTGAACAAACCGTGAATTTTATTAAATAAACCGTAATTTTACCACATAGATCCATGATATTATCTGAGCGAATAGTGGTTCAGCAGAAAGACATGTGATTAAGCCAAGGTATAGTGATCTATTGAACCTATAATTTACTAGACTATTCCCTGATATGACCGGGGCTAACCGTGATTTTAACGGATGAACTAATTTTAAAGTAGAAGGAGCCATCAGTGGTTTTACAGGAGCAATCTATCGTGCAAATCGTGCACATAATTTCACCGGGGAAGTCCGTGAATTTACCGACGGTGACCCATATTAACGTGGAGATCCGTGTTATTCCATGATCCATGCTTTTGTCGGGCACATCCATAAATTTACTGTGATTTTTTGGAGCCATTTTTTAATTTATGAAGCAATCCCATAATTGTATAGACACGTCTGTTGCACACAGTTGCAAGATCACAGTTCATGATTTTTTGATCATCTCTAGTGCTGTCAAGATGTGAACTTCCACTAGATATTTAAATATCCTGGCTGTTCAAACATTCCGAGGCACCAACACTCAGTTCCTCAGGTTACTACTTGGTAGTATCTAGATTTCAAATGCAGATATCCATGGCGCCAAAGCGATAGACGGATATTATGAAAAAAAAATAAAACATTAGCTAACTGCGTCTATCTCAATCTATCGGAAAACTCACCAACAGCACCAACCGAAGAAGAGCAGTGGAATCATTGCCGAACTTGCTGTTAGGAGCGCCGCCTATGATGTGCTGGATAACAGAAGATAACCAAATTCAAAACTCAATGAGAGTTTTGCCAGTTCATGCACCCAAGGGCGAGGCAAATGATACTGCAGGCTAGCTGAACTGGTTAGAGATCAGCCCTCGAAGTCTATGTGCAAAAGAAGAGAGGAACAATGACTTCTTAGAAGGAAGAAGACAAGCACGATAGCACGAAGATCAAGCGGATGTGATGGCAGGAGATATCAGTCCTAGATAGAGGCCTGCTGTCGTGATACCGTAGGAGACACGCAATCGGTGTTGAGGATCTGGGAAAGTAAATTCAAATCTTTGCTCATGCTGATAACATTCACATCATAGGGAGAAAGATTTGAGCTGTCGCCAGCGGAGCATTCGCAAGTATTGAAAAAGAGGTGGCGGTTTGGCTGTTAACGAGACGAAAACAAAGTATATGCTGTCATCGAGAAGGCAACCTCAACAACTGTAACATCGCGCAACGGTATCAGTGTTGAAATTAAACGAAGAATCACACTTGCTACCCGCTATTTCTTTGAGCTTACAAGACATTGAAGTGGTAAAGCCCTGTATCAAAGGACCAAAGAGGCTCTATATAGGTAGGAGTCCAGTGCTCTTCAATCAACGAATAGCTTTGTCACGTATGGACACCAAGCCACCAGCCCGAAAAGTCTTCGCATGCAATACCGATGGAAGACGCCACGTGACAGGGGAAAGCCTCATCTTAGGTGGCGCAATCAAGTGGTGAACGACCCCAACCAACTTGGCGTGCGAAACTGTTGGCAACTAACTAGGGACTAGGCTAGTTGAAGAGGTCTGTTTGTTGAGGCCGAGATGAACCCTGGATTGATAGCGCCATCTTAAATAAGTAAGTGTGGGTGGTCTTGGTCTAACGTATCGTTAACTAAGGTTTTTGAAACTAAAAATTGTGCCATAAATTGATGCCTAGAGATAACAAAACTATAACAGCTTAATAAATAGAACTGACTTTCATCATCATTAAACTAAAAATGTTTCTCCAATTAAACAATAAAGTTAAGACCTGCAATAATAACAATAACAGACGCCTGCAGGGGGAAAATAGAAAAAAAAATAACGAAAACCATTAAACCCTCCCAGCTTAGCTAAGCATCTGGGCGCTAACACTAAAGCCATTCGTTTGTGATTTTTGCCCAAAAGTAATCTTTTTCCCATACCCATTGCTTGCTGGCAGGCAATAGCTAAAGAGTGCAGCTCTCTGCAAGCCTTGTAGTTGAGAGTAAAGTTGTTGTTCCCATGGGATAGATGGTCGCGCGATTCACGAATTCTACAGTGCAGAGCAGTATGGTGTGCGATGATGCCCTGCCAGAGTACACCACCGTACTCTGGGTGGGGTAAACACCCTACCCGCCCCGTCTAAACAAATAATGCAAATAGACGCAAATAAACCTGGAAACAGCCACAAGAAGAACACAAAACAGCACGACGACAACGACGTCGCCTATAAGACTAAGACCGAAGCGATGCGACGCGACGTCTTCAACGACGACGACTATAAGACGACGACGACGACGACGACGACGAAAGTCAAGATTATGGTTATGTGCGCGATGAAGGTGATCGTGTACCCGATTGGGTATTACCGGTTGCAACGTCAGGCCGCATTGCTTTCTGCAACTGGAAGAAGGAACTATAGAGAAGCGCGTTCGTGATGCTAGATGGATCCCCCCCCATTCATTCCCTGGGTCTTCCATCGAACTTAAGTGTTGTACGGTGTTCTGATATGATGACCAATGTTCTCACAATGTTCAACATGATATCCGAGACTCTAGTCGCGAGCGATTGCCATGCGTTGCAGCCGCAACAAGCACCATCAGTGAAACAGGATGCGCTCAGTGCCCTACATGCAATTAAGGCTTATATCACCCACTTTACGAGCCAAGCAATCGCGTAATGCCCAAAGTGACACCTTTCTAATCGCACTCGATTCACCGCCATTTCGACACCGCCACTGCCACCCCGCCATCATCGACCAAACGACCATCACCACCGTGGGAAAATCAAATTTTCCCAATAAGTAATAACTACATGACCATTCAGCTGCATTCAGCCGTTCAGGCGGCCAGCAACTATTCGCCATTGCAGACAAACAGACAAACACTGTGCATTCAAAAGCTGTTGTACATACAATGACGCGACGGCGACGCAACGGACGGTAAAGTGGCGGAGAAGGTTGTGTATAGTGACTTCGACTTGGAATATAAGCGTCCAACCACAAACCAAAACCAATTATTTTTTATCGATCCGCTTCCAGAGTATAACAAACTCGAACAGTAGGCAAATGATATTTACTTTTCTGCATCATTACGCGCGGCCCGCAAGTTGAATGTAATCATCGCTCGCCGATCACGTACTGGATGCACTTTATCAGGACGACAACTTTACGTGAATGCCTAATACTAATGCCCATCAGGCCGGTATGGCAGTTTACAACTTGTGTGCGGTGACGACGGCGACGCGACGCGACGGTGGCGGTGTACTGTAGACTTGATGGGACAGCCTTGTCTTTTATTATCATCCACGAATCACCGCTTGTACCGTTTTACTGTCCAACAACGAAGAAATGACAAGTTCACCCGCAATCATAATTATTCGATTGAATTCCGCGGGAAGAATTTAGTGCGACAGCGATATGATGCCCCAGCAGATATCGGGCATACTGACAGCTGCTGCACGGCTCTGGGCAGGAGAACAGCCATATCCATACGTTATACATCCTTGTGCACGCAAATAGACTCAAGTGTGTTTATATCATAACAAACATTCGATTTATTGACACATTTATTAGGTTTGCGATGTTAATGCTCCATGGTCGGGCACACACGGGCAACAAGCTATAGCCAGCCAGCACCCAGTTGTCCATCTGTCTGTCTGTCTATCCGTCTGTCCTCTGTACTAGCTTGGTTGTTCTGGTCGGGCCTGACCGCACCGATCCGAATGGTCGCGATCTGTGATCGTTTAGAGTCATGGCAATTATTCAGCGAAGTGGATTGGAGTTGCGCATGCGCATTCTCATTCGCATTTGCAGCGCCAGAGGGCGCGCGCAGAGAGCACAACACAGCAAACATTGAGTCTATTCTCGCGGGTCTTTCTTTCTTCAACTGATGATGGTATAGTGGCTTTGAAAGAGTGGTCTAGGTTTGTGTACTAGTTCGGGCGAGCACCACAATTTAAACGGTACAACCCGCCAAGCGATACAGGTCTTTATGACTTCAACATATATAGGTACCTGCTAGGAACCTAGAGACTTAGAACCCATCTTGGTTGCAGGCTTAACCTTTCTGCTCCGGAGATGATGTTTGTTCTATTGCGCGCTTGCAAAGTGCATCTCTACGGCTAATGAGGCTTGTAAATTTTACAAGCACTATGTATTTGCAATTAGCGGTCATCGGACGACAACGACGATGCTGCAACTCCTTTAAATGCGGATGGACGAAGGAAGGAAAATTCTATCATCTCGCATTGCCCGAGTATTGTGTTATGCCCCGAGGGGCGCGTTCTTTTTCAGCATCATTAGCAAGTTCAGGTGTACGCGGTGATTTGTACACAACATATCGTTGTGTGCGGCTTTGGTGCGTGAATGAATGTGATTTGGGCATGGCTTACAGGTAAACTGTACTGCCCCATGGAGCAGGGGGACAAAACTTTATGGAAATTATTTTGCAGCATTCATTTCTCATGAGTATATACACACAAAGACCAAAAGATGCAAAGAAAATTAGACAGAAAAACATACAAACAGACAGAAACTCGATCTCATGGGAGCCTTCGAGAAAAGTGTTGTTTGGAATGTCGATTGTGTATGGCTTTAAACAAATTTGGACACGTGGTTTCCTGATCATTTTATTGGTCATTTAAAGGGGTTGTGAATTGATTGGAAAGTTATTGCTTACAAAGGTGAGAGAAAATTATTTAAAAATTACTCAAATGTCTTAATGGGAAATGCTGTTGAGGAAAATTTAATTTTTTTGGTGGTCTTTTTTGTAGTAGTAAACCTAGAAAACAGAATTTTATCCGTAAGACAAAAATTGTGTCTGGGATACCACATGGAAGTGAATTAGGTCCGATTTTGCTTCATTTTTAAACACACAATACACCTCAAACAGAAGACATTATCTTAGTTATGTTTTGCAGACGACACCAAGATGCTAGCAGTGGTAATCTATGTCAAGTTTTTTTGGAATCCCAAAAAAGAACCCACAGGACCTATATCACAAAACTTCAAGTAGGTACTTGTATTATGTGAGTGAAATTGTTCAATTTTGTATGGAAAATTGCAAGATTTCACCTGTAATACCAGTACTTGTAGTTTTGTGTTATAGGCCCCCTGGTATCATTGATAAGTAATTTAGAGAGAAAACATTTCGAGACCGACTGGAGGAATTCAAGTCGAGATAGTTCTTGGATGAGAAATTCTAGGGCAGCCTCTTTAGAAATGTTTAGATAAACCTTGCTGTAATCGGCATGCAATCCTGAAGAAGAACCATTTGGAACTCTAAAAAAATGTTTTTAGTTCAAATAATGACTGTCGGATTAAGGTGTTCTACCGTGTAGTACTTTAACGTTAGTACGAGACTTGAGTTCCAAAGATTCATCTGACCTACCATTTTAGAGAAATATAAATCGGTAGGAATTTCGAGGAGTTAAGAAAGAGAACTTCCACCCTCAATTCGAATTGGTATAACCTTGCCCATTCGATTTGTTCGTAGCCAGGAGAATTAGTTCTTTTCTTTTATTGCTTCTTTCAAACTGGGTCGAATCAAAACGAATCAAAACCTAACAGTATTATACGGTGTTCTAATTTGAACAATTTTTCTAGCTTATCGTGGGAACCAGACCAACTTTTAAACATGTCAAAAAAAAAAATAAAAATTCAAAAAAAAACTTGTTCCCAGCTGGACATCACCGCAAGCGATTTAGCGAGTCAGATAAAGAGACTCAAGACCGGACTACAGCAAATACGCAATCAAAAGCCAGGAAATTCCACTTTTAAAAGCATAAAAGACCTCTTCCGGAACTGGGGAAACCAGGTGGCCTCGATGACCGATTTAGGAAAAGGCTTAGTGGAACTGACAATGGTTAAGTAGATTCTATCGACAGGGAATGTCTCGGGAAGATACAAAACAGAAAGTGGAAAAGAAGAAGCAGACACCTCTTAATGAACATGACAAAAGCCAGGACCAGTGTAAAAATAAAAGTAGATCATGAAAAGCAGGACTATCCTGGGCTAGGCAAACAAATCAAAGTTTATCAGTTTCGATTCTTACCCTAAAAATTTTTTTAATGTTTTCTGAAGCGAAAAAGTTCGAAATTAAGTAATTGGCTTTTCTGGGCTAAGCTGTGGCTAACTAACTTTAAAGTAAAATCATCGATTTTTACACAAAAAAAATGTTTTTGTGATTTTTTTTGTTTATAACTTTTGAAGGACCTTAAGTTGGGCAATCGAAAATATCGCATATGAAGATGCCATCTTGACAAAGCCGCATGTTGAGAATTTAAGGAAAATTATTTCAATAATACGTCTAATGGCGGTTATAATTTGTATCGAATACCGCTGAAAGGCAAGCTGTACATTTAAACATTGGGAACGAAGATCAGTTATTTATTCAAAACCCTAACTTGGAAATTATTTTTAAACTGACTTTGAGCCAAATCGTCTGATACGAAAATGTGCGAACGTCAACGTATTTGCTATTTGTGTCTCTATATTTTTGTACAGATTGGAGACTTTTAAGTTTGTTCGTTTTCTTATGCAACAAATCGGCACCCTAGTTTAGAGTGTGTACCAACCAGCAATACCACTTTGCTACAATTGTAATATATCTGCTACAATTTAAAAAAAAAATAAAAATCTAGTCGAAATCTATTACATTTAAAAATTTTCTATTTAAAGCTACTTCAATTTTATAAAAAAAGGGCAAAATCTACTCCTTTTTTCTATATTTCATTCTGCATACTGTATGTTACCCCAGAATTTCGATTTGACACCGATGTTCTTGATATTACGTCGGTTGTTTCTAAGTGTAATTAACATTTTGTACTGTACTGTACTGTACAGAACATTACTTTCAAAATTCCGTCTGATTAATTGCAAATGCGTGATGTTAGTGACGATTTTGTAATAATTGAACAGTCAAAACGACAGCTATTACAAGCTAAGATTAGCTAATGACAACCCTTATTATTAGCAGTTGGGTAGTGATAGAATTGGCTGAAGAAATAGAAGAACAAAAAGTAGGCATACAAATTAATAATAAATTATTATCAATTGAAAATATTGGAAATGGTCAATTTTGAGAATCTAATTTCGATTAGTTTCAACGCTTTAAGGTAGATTCACTGACGCAACAAAATTAAAAGCTTACAAAACTCCCATTAGTAGTAGTAAATGTTTTTTATTGTCCAGCTTTTTATTTCATTACAGTTTTTACAACCGGTACACATTTTAATTGAAAAGTAAAAAAAATTTACGACATTAACATAATTGGGTCGTCTGTCGTCTGTCACCCATTGCAAAAGGGCTAAAGACTGCAACCTTGAATTGATTACTTCCTTGTTCAATTCGAATAAAACCACAAAAATTGAATATATGGGCTTCTAAATGATTTTCTTTTCATTTAACAATGAAAGAGTGCAATAAACTCCTTGTTGTCAATACTTTCAAATCTAGGTATATGCAATTTCTAAAACTGTTTCTTTCAAACTACATACAAGTATGTTGCATTACGTAAAACTGCTCATCTTTCGGTGCAGTACTTTCCTAATGCCCACTAATATGAACATCATTTAAATGACACAATACATTTTTGTGTTTTAATTTTTGTGTTTTTCTTAAGCCAAGTGTAGGTACAATTGAAAAGTGATTTCCTAACTTGATGAGTGGAGTGTGTTTATTAGAGTTCATGCATCACGGGACATTCATGTTGTTTTGTCGCACTGAATGGCACCAGCAAGCGCCAAATGTTAAATTACCACATGAAAATGTTCACATTGGGACACCACCATCACCAACATATCAAGTTGAGAGCAACAAAGCGCCACGACACTGTTGTGTATCGCGTTTCTGTAGAAAGTGAGATGTCGTCGCGGCGGGTGAATTGCGTGTGAAGAAACACTGTCGCTCGCTGCCGTAGTGGCTGGCCTGGCATGGCGTGCCTAGCACCAAAGATGCCCTAGGGACATCTCAGTTCAGCGAACACATTATATTGTGGTTGTTTTGTAAGCGATTCAATTCGATTTGTCGTGTCGTCGCGACGCGACGCCTCCTCCACGCGTTTCAATTATTGATTTGCCAAATTGTGTGCGAATTTGTCGATTGGCATCTCTTCCACATGGCCAAAGGGGAGCGAGCAAGCGTTGAAGTAGTCTCTGTTCGCTCTGATGCTGATGGAGTGAGTTCATGTTTTTGCTTTTGCTGCGGAATAAAATAAAAAGGTCCAACATTTTAATAGACTTGCAAGAAATATTATAACTTAAGTTTTTTTTTTTTATTTTATTTTGTGGCCTCTTGTTGTTATCGAGGCGAAGAAGTGGCGAAGTACGCGCAAGCACTTTAGCTGGAAGCCTTTCTCTTTTCCTTGGGTTTTGGTGGTGTTCCTATAGTTTCTGCATCATGGTGCGGATGAATGGCGTGGCGGTGTTTAAAGCGATTGCACCCGCGCAATAACAATGCTCCATAACTTTAGGTAGGCTGGCTATGTGGAGCCATTGTGGCTCCATTTATTATGTAGCCATGCCATACTGCTTATTCCTTCTGCTTGGGAGATCTACTTGAGATCAATAAAAATTCATAAGAGCTTGTGTGTAAACTGGAGCGCGGTAAAGTTGTCCGTCGCCGCCACTAGTTGCAGTTTGTTCTGTTTTGTTTCTAGATTGTTTGGGTCGTTGTTAACGCTGCTGGTTCCCCTACGTGGGCATTGAACATAGTCCGAGGTTAAACTATTTATATTGTCCAGTGCTTCCTCTTAAACAACACAAACACACACGCCAGATTTATTATTATTTTATTTTTTTTCTCTTTCGCAGAGGTCTAGCTTTGCTCCAGCCAGACAGCTGCTGCCGTTCAGACTATGGCTTCTGACTTGTCCTTAATTATGGCCGAACAAACAATCTACCATATTTGTGTGTTGCTGTTTGGGCTCTGATTTTTGTGTTCGGGCAGTTCAGCATGTAGCATGCATAGCATAGAGGGAATCGAGAAGAGTGTGGTGTCGTATAGGCACCCACAACAACTGTTACACAGGAGCAGCTATATGGGACCTTACAGAGAGTGTAGGTAACCTATTCACTTGGCGCACCATCTTTGGTCAGAGATGAAGCTAAAACACAGCAACTGCACGGAGATACTCTCTGGTAGCAAACATTTGGGTTAATACTAATTTCTGGCAAGCTAAATACCATCCCATCCAGGTATAGTAGATTGGTGTTATGTTTGTGTATTGTAACCCGGGGGGGGGGGGGAATTTATGTGGGAATGGACATGTGTGTGCCTTGTTACGGCCGGCGGGGGCTTCACACAGAGACTTGGGTTAATTTTGTAATACAGAATTACATATTTGGCTGAAAGGATTGTACGATTGTTAAATTTGTTTTTTTTCTTCTTCTTCAATTTGTTTGCAATTCTAACTTAGCAATCACGCGAATTTGAATGCATCGAATAATTTATTAGGTAATGGCGATAGGAAGGTCTTTTTGTTCAAATGATGAAAAAGGCCATGGGTCTTAGATCTTTTGGAAAAATGGTTTTTTGCAGATGGTCAAGCTTTTGGACAAAGTCCAAATAGGTTACTTCCAAATTGGAATGTGAAAGCCCTGTGGGTCAAGATGGATGACTCGAGTTTTCAGAGTAAAAATTTATTTCTAATTATTTTTTAATGCTCAGGTGGGTATGCAGTTAAAGAAAAAAATAAGGACTAATACAGTGGCTAATAATTCGATTCAGGTCTTTAGTTTTGAGTTATAACGTAAGTAGAATTGCACTAGTTGATTTTTGCACCAAGCGGAGAACAGGAGGTATAATTGGGAATGCAATTATAGTTGCATGCCACGACCTCCGACAACGGATTGAGGCTAAATAAATTTATTGCGGAACATTGACGCAATTCCCATATCTCATTATTCACAAGCGGACATGGATATCCTTCCCCTGGATCAACAAAAATATTCAATCACATTGGCGAACCGATGCGACGCACGGAAAACACTGCTCCAATATCTTGTAAGTTCGAATGTTCCGAGGGACCAATATTGACGCAGATCACTTCCTGTGTCATCGTTAGTAAGGTACCAAGGTTAAACTTTAGATACACTGATCATCGCCAAGCAGAGGAGTAGCATGCCCCTCCAAACATATCTCACTTTATGCATATTCAAAATCTGTAAAAGACTGCAGTCAATTGGTTATGAAGTCAATTCAGTCGCAGTTAATTGGCTTTAATTTTAACTGAAAGACTAAGTACTTAAACTGCAAAATAAGCAGTTATCAGTTATCTATAAATAAAATACTGGCTCAACTGGTAATGAAAGTAGTTAATTTACTAAAATTTAATTAAGTGCAGTACTTTTTGACTGGTTTTAGTCTTCTATTCAGTAGAAAATTGTTTGTACTGTTAGTTTTTTTTGTATTCTTTTAACTTAAAGTTACTCTATATTCCTAAAAAAAGTGTCATGGGAGCGTAGCAGTACGCTTGACTAAATTACAAAAACAGTACAAAATCTTTCTACTGACTAGAAGACTAAAACCAGTCAACTTAGTTTACTTTTAGTCAATTAACTGCTTTTATTAATTGTTCAGTCCGTATTTAAGTACTGACTGCTCCCTGGTTAAGAAGGCAAATGTATAGCAAAGCCTTCTCCTGAGAAACTAAAGTGTTTACAATGTGGAAATGCTTAGTGTATTTCGGTCCATCTTTCGGGTGCGGATATTCATCGACTTTGTTACGAAAAGAAGTGTTTTACACCGCATATTCATTAGGTGCTGCATTCGTAGTAACTGCATTCCATTTGCCCCAAAATGTAATTATATTTTAGCAAACATATTGAAAACCAATCCAATCGTTTGAATCGTTTCATTTACTATCAAATTCTATTGTTTGCAGCAAACGAATGAATAGTTTGCGTTTAATCTCTCCAGCAAGTTGTTTGTTGCAAAGAAATTAACTTTTGGTGTAAATAGAAATATACAATTCATTTCAAAATATACAAATAATTGCAGGACATTTTTGTTCTTAATAAATTACTCCATTTCTGTGATATATCTACTTATGCATTCTGTGCTACATGAAAGTGTTCTAGTTTGTGGCGCAATAACAACAGCCTTGCTTTGAAAACGAGGTATCCCAAGTTAAAGTTCACTGGCGTTACGATTAACTTTTCGATTTATTTAGTAGTTCACATAAATAAAAGAGTTTGCTGCAAACAAAGTTGAAATCGAAAAATTATTGCTCAACATACAAAAAGTCGTTTAACGCAACCCATTCCTTGTAATCTTAAGTTTTACTGGTAGTGGTGGAATGACAATATACTCGCTTAGTAAGTGAGGTATCGCTGGTTCCATCGCCGGTGTTTTTTTAATCGTTTTCAAAAAGTGTTTGCCAAAATCGAAATTTGCAGCAAACGAAAAAGTCGTTTGGGCAATTTTTTTCGTTTGCCACAACCGATTCTCTCAGTGTACTTGATAAAGTAAGATTTTGAAAATAATTCAGTTTGAAAATAATTCAGTTTGAAAATAATTCAGTTCATATACATACATAAATATGGTTAAAAATTTCGTTGCAAAAAAAAAATAAAATAAAAAATTGTTTCGAAAATCTTAAAATTTCGTTATATGCTTTAAATAAAAAATTTATCGTTCACATTTTTATGCCAAAATTTTGAAAAATGTTCACAAAAAAAATATTTTGTAGAGGTTTAAAAAATATGGCCTTTTCGAGAGACTTTACCCAGCCAATTTGCTAGGACTTTTTCCATACTTTTTGTTCGGTCAAGTTCTCTAGCAACTTTGGCTGTAATGCACCCTTATTTACGGGAACAATATCATGTTATTTTCAACCTCTTCTAACTCTGAGACAAATTAAGCTTGAAACTTGAAACTTGCAGTGTTTGTTGGCCTAGTCAAGGTTTCAGCTACTGTAAACTGAAGAAGTAAATAAAATAGAAGGCTTCGAATATTACAAAAACCGTCATTGACTGACTGACTCACTGACAGATCATTACCAATATGATCTGTCACCTATCCTATTTTTAAATTTGTGTTTTTGGTGTGTTTTTGTTACATTTTTTGCATTTTCTTTACATTTTTTCGTTCCATCGTGGAAAACTAGGTTGGGTTCTTATGTTTCATGCAAGCAAGCTCTCAGTCAGCGGAAAAACCGTAATATTGTATTTTAAATTAAGATAAGCAAAGGTCATTGGTAAGTTCTAAAAATTGTATTTACCACAGATCCGTTAGATATATACATAAGAAAAGTATATCCTATTAGTACGAATATGTAAATTTTAAGTGCTTTACTGTTTCGTACCCACGAATGAATGTTGACCAATATATGAAACGAAGGTAATCAGATGGCCATTGACGTGTTGTTGTTGTCTATGCGCAACGAAAAAATTTACTCATAAAATAATTTAATTTCAAGTACCAACGAATTGGTGGGGATCACAGCACAGCGCCGGCCGCTAGTGCAGCTATATAATAGTGGTTAAGTTGTAAAACTAAACATGCTCGGCATGTGTTCACTTAAGAGCAAAAGATTGTACGGGATGTAATTAAAAGTTGTTCGCCTTCTAATGATAACACCAAGTAAAAAAACATTAAGATGGAATAATTTCAAATTCCAGTTGTTTCAAATAGGATGTCAATTGCATAGTTTTACATAAGGAAATTCATAGTTTTCTTTTTTAATCAGAATCACTGTACAAGATACTTGTTCTTCTTGTTTTTGTTTTTATTGGAACATAATTTTGATGAACTAGGTAGTTTGGCTCAGTAGAATTTGAATTCATGGATAGAATCCTGCTTACAAATTTTATCTTGGTTTTAAGTAAATTACTAACGAGGCTTGTTATCTTGTAAAGAATAAAATATGATTTAAATATTGAATAATAACCTCCTAAAACGCATGGGGGTATTTGCCCGAAAATGTTGAGTAAAATTATAGTTGTCTTATTTTTAAGTGTTATATGTTGTTAAAGTAATTAATTTTATTATTATTTTGTTGTTATATTTTTTGTAATTTGTGAGTTTTTTGTTTGTTTTCTAATTCGAAAATTGTTTTTCATTGTTTATGTTTAATAACTTTGACTAACTGAATTTTTGAGACAGAAATCAATTGTATTTTGTCAAAATAGTAACGAAATTAAAGAATATTGAAGATTATGAGATAAATATAGTAGCTGTCACTTTAAATAAATTAAGTCAATAAAAGCTTAAAACAGAATAAACTCCTTACTTTTACAAATGGCTTCAAGATGATGATATTTTTTTATTTTATTCTTTATTTTTAAGTTTCTGAAATTTTATATATATTTTTATATAAATATTTTTAAAATTACAATTTTGGGTTTTTCCACATAAAATAAATTTCCCATACATTTAATTTGGTAAGTTATTCTTTTAATTTCAATTTTTCGATTTTGTTTTCTTAGGAATTCTTGACTTAAACCATTTTTTCGAAAGTTTTCTTCTAAGCAAGATCAAACTTTAAATTTGACATTTTAAAATATGAGAATGAGAAATTTTAGTATTAATAAAATGCAGTTACTATATATATGCTAAGCCTTTTTAATTAAAAATTTGTAAATGCAATTTTAGAAAAAAAAATTAAAGAAATAATAAAATTCGACTTTCAAATGACTAAAACAGCTTAATAAAAAAAAAAATTGAAAATCGTTAGAGCCGTTTTAAAAAAAATATTTTTTCTTTATAAAATTTAGCAAGTATTTTTATAAAATAAAAATTAGTACGCCATTAAATTACGGCTGATCATACTTTTTTTATACTTTTTTTGATATTATTTAATGATATTGCGAAGCTTATAAGTGTCTTAAGCAGATATAATGAGATGTTATGAATAAAAAGTGTATTTTGTTTCATGTTTTTTCTGTAATATCTCAGTCTTTGTTTTTAATTCAATCAATAAACTTTGTATCGCATTATTTAAGAGAACAGATATATCTTAAAATTGAGCTAAAAACATATTCAAAATTATCAAAGTTTTCATTAAATTTTATAATTTTAACGCATTAATTAAAAACATAATTTCATCTAACGATCTCTGTAGCAATGTTTAATAAAATAACTGAACATTTTTTTTTTTGTAAAATTATAGTCTAAGATTTTATCTAATAGAAACTGTTTAATTTATTAAAATCCTGCAACTAAAACCAAAAGTTACAGATTTTAATATCCACTTAAATTATTAAATCATTTTTATTAATTTTTTTCTCTCTAAAATCTGTAAATATGCATTATAATGTTTAAAAATAATAATTGCATATCAAGAACACTTGTACCAACAATATTATAGTACATTGTTTTATTAAATTTTAAAAAAAATTCATAAAATTTTGAAAAAAAGAAAACAAAAATTGATTTTGCCTTCCATTACGTTTTTCTCATTATTTTTATGTGTTATTGCTTAAAAGAAATTACACTATGTTGTAGCCTGATATTTCAGAATATTTCAATCCTTAAAATGCGATAATAAACAAAAAAATTACAAATTTTAAAAGCGAACCATTTTGAATCCATTTGTGAGCCAACAGTATCGTACCTACTCCACTGGTGGTTGGTCGATTTCCGAAGATCAAAGCAGACAATTTTGTTGAGTTTTGTTGAATTTTGATGAAACTCTTTTCATGCTTGTGAATCTTTTATAGCATGTACAGTTTGCTATGTGTTTTATATAAAATTAATTTGATCGCGATGCTCAATAAACTTAAATCATAGTTTTATGAGACTTGGGTAAATAGTAACTAGGCACCGCGTAAAATAATTCTGTACCTTTATCTTGGCTCACAGACTACAGAAAATTGTGAAAATGTACAAAATTTATTAACCAATTCATCTATCCAATAAAATTTATTTTATAATTCTTACCATTATACCTTTCGAGATAAAAAAAAAAGTTTTGTTTGTATTTTACCCCACTTTACCCTTACTTCCCGTTTATCAGAACATTAAATTATACCACCTATCTTATGGTGTATTTAGTTTTTTACCTATCATTCATAGTGTAGAAAATGAATCACCCAGATCGTTTGATACCAGTTTAGTAAATATAGGCGAAAAAAACGCCTCTTTAATTTAAAAATATTAACTTTTCGATTTTGTCCTTTACATGCACCACAAAATCTATCATAGTGGCAAAATATCAAGTTTCTGGGGTGACGGGAAGTGCTCCATATAATTTTGATGATCTGCCAGGGAGTCAGACAGTTACAGTTTTTGCAATTTTTGAAGCCCTATTGTGCCAAAACTGTTAGAACTTGAATGGGCACTACCGTGCCCTTTGATAAACAATATTATTTGAACCACAATTCGGAAGCCACTAAATTATACACAAATCGTGTTTGTATGCCATTTGCTGTCATCCAATTTGTCATTAAGATTGTTTATTGCATTTCTATGAACAAAATACACAATTTTTTACACAAATTTAGTGTTTACACAAATCGTTTGTTTTAGCTTTATTTTAACTGATTTAGTTTTTTTGGAAGTAAAAGAAACCCTTCCGTTTTGAGAGAAGTGTTTGCAGGCCATCACGGCTTACCACAAGCATAACCTCTTCATAGAGCAAATTACGGTAGACACTTTGGCGGAAAACTAATCATCGCATCGCTGCGTATTTGCTACATTGCTGATGTAGCAAAGCTTATAACGTGAGTCGATGAAATAATTATTTATCGCATTCGATATCTAATGGATTCGATTGAATCAGAATTTCTGTGCACGGATTACCGATGGAATTCGGGAAGCTATCATCATCACAGCAGAGATGGGGATGATACTCTGCCGCGAGTCTTGAGCTAATCTCAATTAGTAATTATTTTCATTCAGTGATCGTTGGATTGAATGTGAACAAGTTAGAATGAGATGGATAGAGATACCTCTCTGTATATAACATCTATTGGACGTACATACGTAAATAGTTTAAGAAAATACCTTTGCTAGCCACGCATGCGTCACATTCAATTAAATGCAATTAAGCGTGATCGAGAAGTTATGCACGACAATTGATGGCGGCGGCGGCGGCATGGCTGTATCGGACATAAAATACATTTTATTATTGATGCCATAAGGGAGGGGTGCGCGCAAGTTATCAACTTGAATACCTGACAGGTGAATGAAGATAGACACAAACTTGCATCTCGGGATTGTTTGAAGCATTTGAAGCATTTGACGATGTAGGTTGTTGCATGAATTTCAAGTTCTATTGAAGATGTTTTCTTTAATCTGCAATCAAACTAGATCTGCTAACTGAAGTACCTGTTCCTATTACGGTTTGACAGATAAGT
The DNA here is from genome assembly GCA_948107695.1 of Meliscaeva auricollis. NCBI lineage: Eukaryota > Metazoa > Arthropoda > Insecta > Diptera > Syrphidae > Meliscaeva > Meliscaeva auricollis. The sequence continues at coordinate 32,183,987 of OX403619.1, read as the reverse complement.
CATTTTTGACTTTTAGAACTTTATGTGTTGCAATACAACAAGTTTGAAAGAAGTTGGAACCGGAAATATTGTAAATTCTGCTTCCGAAATACGCAGAATGCTTCGTCTAGTATTCAATTTACACTCAAAAATCATAATGACAGTTCTTCATCCAGAAGGGGATAATGTTGCTCCCAGGTTTCACCGGATACAAAATAATTTATAGTTCCATATCACAACACGTTTTGTTTATCACTTAACTTTGCTCCAACAAATCAAATCGCAGTTAAAACATTCGATTCAGTACATTAAGCAACAATCAACAATTATATTCACGTACCTGGCTGCCTATTAAAATCCCAAACTGTCATAATTCCACACAGCTTAATGTCAAATAATAAACGTCATCGCACAGTGTTATGAGTATTATTTATCAAAGACAAATTGATCGATTATCCCTTTTTCTTGTTTGTCTGTCATCTTGTGTGCACTCGAAGCTCCAACCTTCCTCCATACAAAAAACGGTGGAGGAGAGTTGAGTTGGATGTAACGTAACGCGACGACAAAACAAAGCCCCTCTTTCCTTCCCAACCAACTATACCAACAAGGCAACAACAACAATAACAACAACTGTAAAGTGACCGCGAGCCATCACTACGCGTGTGGTTTTGTTGCGTTGCTGCTATACAAACCGCACCACCACCATCAATGCCGCAGCAGCAGTCAAGTCGCTTTGTAAACACAACAAACTTTTAGCTTACATTTCACCGCATTGTGTTGGCGCGCCATCATCAGGTCGCTTATCTTGGTTCCATCTCTGGGGCGAGATCTCTTTGTGAGTGTTGTCAGTGAGGTAAGCGGCAAGGTGGTGCTTTAAGATCTTTAGTGTTTAGTTATTAACATGGCACAACACACTGGAGCGATTGTTTGTCTGTCCGTCCGTCTTTCTGTGTGGCTGTCTGTCTGTCTATCCGCTCGTCCATTTACACTGTTTGATTGTGTCTCATTTTGTTGTCTGTGGTGCGCACAGATGATCGGTGTAATTGGTGAGTGGGGGAAGGCATTGGTGATAGCGAGCGATGGCCCATCACCGATTCTGGGAGTGATGAATAAAAGCTTACTATGTTTGACAGGTCTAATTCGACATAGCGTGATGGCAGTAGCATCTATCGTCTCCAGTATTTTGTCTGGAAAAAAGGGGTGGAGGTGGTAATTTCTTGGATAACATCCATCTGAGGCGTGAAATTTGTTTGATTGTTAGGCATTTAGATATTATTTTGGGCAACAACAAGAGTTTTTTTTTTTAATTTTTATTCGGTTTTGTTAATCGTGAGCTTTTGTTTGGGAAGTACAAAAAAGAAATATCTAAATGAGGTGCGAATCAGATTGACAGCTGAATTAATGACAAAGTCATGTGCGTGCTGTATGAATTAGAGTGTTTCTTTTTTTTCAAATGGGGTTTTTGTTTTGTGTTTTTTCTTATTTTGTTCAAGTATATAAATGTTTTTGGAGATACAAATAGTTTTGGGTGTTGGTAACGCAATAGGTCATTTGATCTTACACAAAATTGACCTGTTTCACTCCAAGTGAGAGTGAAAGACGTTTTATTATTTAATTTGGTTTTTGAATTTGGGTTTGAAATAACTGTGTGGTATTGTTGGTTATTGCATTTTTGATGATTCACTGGCAATACAATTTAAATAAATGATTATTTTGATACGCTCTTGTTTCTTTGAACATTTGAAACTTTGAAGGTTACTAATAGGAGGCGTCTGACTTTTGTATTGCCATATAAGAGGCTGTGAATAGGAATTCAAAATTATGCCCTAGAATTCTATGCAATAAAAACAAATTTCCAGCAATAAAAAATAGATTATAACACTTTGTTACAAAAGAAAAAGGTAAACAAATACACGCGGACGGAGACCTATCAAATTTTACGGAGATTGTTAACAATGATTACAATGATATACAACCAAGCCACGTGCTTTTCACATTGTTAAAAATATCTAAATGTCTTCATTCCAAAACAGTAAAAAAAAATAAAAATTGACGAATCAACTCTTTTTTTGCAATGGATAAAGGTAAATAAACGTTTTTTTGGACGTTCGTCCAGATTTTTGTTGTGCTACGTCAGCATCCTTCGACAGTGGAGCACTTTTGACAAACCCTTATTTTTTGTGTGCAGACTTTTAAAAATTCTGTAATAAATTGTGAACGTGCCCCTAGTAATATTTAGCATATGCATATAAGATGCATTCTGTCAGCAAATGTAACCAATTTGGGATCGAAAATAGATTTGAGACAGTTGTGTTATAATTTTCAGGGTAAGTTCTTATGAATTTTGTGTTCCTATTATTAACTTTTGTTTCACAGAATTTGTTTTTCAAGTACAATAACGGATACCTATTTATTTATGCTATAATCGATAATTTGAAACATCGTTCTTTCTTAAATAATTAGAAATAAAAAAATAGTGGTATCCGGAATCCCTGCTGCAGCTTATGATTTCAGCCAAGAAGAAAGCGGTTAAGAAATCTTTCTCTATGAATCTATACAAGAGTTTCGCCAATATTGTTCACAGCAAAATAGAAGCAAGATTTTGATAACTATTTAACCATTACAGGGTGACGATTTTTTCGATATTTTTTCGAATGGTCATAACTCACAAAATTTGTATTACTTTTCTGATAACTTTCATCACCTACCCTATTACTTTAAGGACACGCTGTATAATAAATTAATTTGCAAACTCTTCCGTTAGTGTTGAGAGTGCCCCACTCACTGTCAGAGGTAGTAGTGGGGGCACATTCGATACTTTTCCACTTTTTTTCCAAACCTTAAAATTAATTTAAATAATTGTTTTAAAAAAACTCAAACTTAATTCAATATGTTGAAAAAATAGCAATTTTTAAGATCACGTTTAAATATAATTGAAAAAAAAACATCGGAGCTATGCACCGTTTAGTCTTAAGGTGTCAAGGTGCCGACTTTACCCTACCATTTTGTTACCAGTGCAACAAGCTCTACGAAATTTCATGTAATTGGGGAGGTAATCGAACCCAACATTTTTTCTTTTTGTTGCTAACTAAACGTTCGAATTTCTGTATCTGGTTTGAAATCGTAAACATTTTATTTCTTAGCCTTTTTTTAACCGATTTTCATAAAAAAATAGCTCATTTGCTTTGGAAATAAATATTATTTTAGAATATATTTTAAAAACATATGCTTTAAATTGATGTTTGAACATTTCTTACCATTTCTTACAAGAAGCGGCAACTGTGGCGTATGAGTAACATTTTCTTCTACTTACAGATATTAACGACATACAACATTTTTCTACAGCTGAATAATTATTATTATTAGAAAAAAAAACCCGAAAGATCCTTAAATGAGGCTATGGTACATGGATATAATTTGCGGATTTTGTTTTCTCAGAAAGCCCAATTAGCGCCGGCAATTCATTCATTCGTAGAAACTGTATTACATTTTATCCAAATTGTAATTCTATTACAGGAAACATATTGCAACACAACCCATTCGTTTGAAGCTCATTTTCATTAGTTCATTGCGGCAAACGAAAATAATTCCACGTCTTAAAACCTTTTCGTTAACAAGCAAATTCTATTGTTTGCAGCAAACGAATGAATAGTAACGAATAGCGAAGAATCTTTCCAGAAAGTAGTTTGTTGCAAAGAACTTCACTTTTAGTGTAAATTTACAATTCATTAATAACAAATGATTGCAAAAAGACATATTAGGATTGGTAATGCAATTGTTTTGTGTTGCTAAATGTTTGTGAAATGTTTAACTTAAATAGTTGCTTAATGTTTAACTATCTTTCAATAAAGCAGTCGTCGCAGACGGCTGATATTTTCAATAAAGCAGTCGTCGCAGACGGCTGATATTTTGGGTGCCGACATTCAACAACTCAGAGCCTAAAAACGAGTAAATTGAACAGAGATGAATTAGTGATAGTGATAATTGAACCCACGCATATGATGGCATTCGTCTACTTGACGGATGACGGACCTCTAACTTAAGGTCACTTCCTTTTTAAATTAGCTTGAAGCAAATTCGTCCAGCAGAATACCCGATATACAAGTTTTTTACTCAACAGGGTTACTGTGGATATCGCTCGCTTCTACAGTCTTATTGGCTTTGTTTTATTTTAAAGCTCTAAATCCAACTTAAGCGTTGACATGTAGGGTTATGAATTTGTCCCATCGCCCGAGATAGGAGCGGTCTACTTAACAGTCCGCTGCCTGAAGATAATTTGTTCAAAACTATTTTTTCTCTAACATGTTATACTAATTTATTAATTAGTGTCTTACTCTCCAACAAATAATTTGCAGACAAAACGTGTGATCTTTATTTTTTTAAGTTTTTCTTCATATCATTTTATAGCCAGAAAAAGAAACAGCTTCAATATGAAGTTGACAATTTTGGTGAAGATCAAATGACAAATTCCCGGAAATAGATATTCGCATCATTATAATAATTAATAGAACCGGTGATTTATTTATTTTTTTTTTTTTTAGGAGTTTAGCTCAAATAGGTAAATGACTTCATTTAAAAAGTGTAGGTAGAAGTAACCTTTATGAATAGTAAGAAGAAAAAAACTGCAAAAGAATAACATAAAACATAAAATTGTTAAAAACCATTAAGATTTGGGGGTTGGGGAAAATACTGCCTTCAATTTCAAGCTAACACCTTCTAATCTCTTCCAAACCACATTATCTCACTTCCCGATCTGTGTCTTGAGCAGCCTACGAAGAAAATCCATTAAAAAACTTCATCTATCTGTTCTGTCTGCGTTGGCAGTTGTTGGCTTTTAAATAAAGTTGGTTGATGGCAACACCCAAGCCTCTTGTGTCTGCATGTCTCAATTTCAATTAATCACTCCTCGATTTCTTCTTTTCCATTTTGCTCTTTTTTTGCATATGATGCCAACCACGCCCGATACACATCTTCCCAATTCCCAATAACAACAAAGACTACGAAGACGACGATATGATGATCATGATGATGGCAGTGAGTTCTCATAAATTCTGCCTGATCTTTCCACCTTTGAATAATCTTCTTTGTCTACAATACGGATTACTGATGTTTTGCCAAATCTGGGTGTGTTGTGCTTCCTTAATTGAAACAAAACGCTTTTGTTGGATTCACACCCTTTGATCGTTTTAAAACACACACAAACACACACTGTGATGACTGGAACGATGATGTTGATGATTGTGCGAACGCGCGGTCTTCATAAAAGTCATGTCAAGCCTTTCTTGAATGAATGAGTTGTATTGTCTTCTAAACTAAAACCAAACCCATGTCAATGCGTTTGTAGGCACTTCTGCCTGAAAATGTGAGCTGCGGTACCGGTGGCATGCACCACTCTACCCACCCATGACAGGTGTGATATTTTTTGTTGCATCAACAACAACACTGATCCATCAATCAAAGCTCATTAAAACGAACAACCGCCACGAAAAGGAATTACCGTCGCGTAGCGTCGCTACGTTGCAAGATGACGCAAGAAGTCTATAGCACAAGTTGCATAGGGTAGGTAACTTTATAGGAAGAAAGAGAAGAGGATGAATTTACATGTTCATCAAGGTTGCACACGCTCTCTTCTGTTGGGATTTGCGTTTATTTAAATTCACCGCCAGGCTTTTTATTATTGAAGAGGCCACCTAAAGCCTACCACTTCCATCATCAGGCAACAACATCGCAGCCACCACACCGAGATGCAAACAAACCTTTGAGATCAATCAGAGCAGATAATGGGGACTTGTGTAAGGTTTTTGTTGTTGTTGTTGTCGTTGTCGTTGTTATTAAAATGCGCATTCAGCGCATTCAAATTGAAGCACCCACCAAGCCGCTATACATAAACACAAAGCGCGGATTCAACGACCGAAATACTGAATATTTGGCCGACATAAACGATGACGGCTAGCGATGGCGATGTCGATTGATTGACAATCTATTAAGAATCTTGTCGACCTGTTACACTTTTAATTTCTTTATTGCTTCCAATGCCACTTGATGTTGTCCGTCTGTCCAAACCTGATGCCACTGCCAGAGATTTTATCGATTGCACCTGAATCAAGTAGGTATACACACAAGAAAGAACCACAATAACCGCACATCGTTTAATTGTCCGCTCGGACGATCGATCTTGTTGCACTTTAAGTAGGTACAAGGCCGGACTTGTTGTTAAATACGAATAGGTCCTTAAGTGGTTAGGTGTTTAGAAATCAGGTAGGCCCTGATCAGGATCAAATTGGTAGCACACAGTGATCCGCAACTTCTTCTATACGCATTATTTTACCTCCTCGCGGTAACCACCGGATACTGGAAGCTGGTCCCGTTCACCCACTCACTTACATCATTCTCCGTAAACTTAAAAAAACCGACACTTCGCATCGAGTAGAGACTGATCAAATGCTGACAAGCAGAGAAGGGCCCTAAAACGCCAGATTCCCCAAACTTGAGCGCGAGTTGAGTTGCAGTTCGGAGATTCCGAGCAAACACCCGAATGCCCAGGTTTAATACCGACAGGCTTAATGATCCCTTAGTGCGCCAACAACTATAGTGGACTATCTTTTTCTGAGAACATTCAGCACCACTGAACCTACTTCTATCGAAAACCAATGGTGTGCCGGTTTTCATAACCGGTGCTGAAAGAATTGTCGGTCGGGCACAAGAAAGAAACAACGTGCTTGGCTGTCCGCATAAAGCTGGGAAAAGATCGACGAAAGAAAACAACTTAACGTTCGCATCGCAGCTTGTTAAGCAGCTGAGAGAAACGGGCTAGAGAAGTGTACATCAACGCATTACCTGAAGTAGCCGAAGAGGGCAGCCAATCGGTGCGACAGCAGAATTGTACAGGATCACTAAGGAGCTCACAGGTGTACAAAGCTTTTAAGTCTAAACAACGCTCGGTGAAAGTCGTAGATTGTTCTCTGCTCAATTCGGACAAAAACCGTGTTTTCGCCAGCAATGCGCAACTGATACCTGATGACTCGTTCGAAGCAACAAGCGCCCGGATACGCACCGTACCTCCCAATAGAGAAAAGATTATTGCTGCCATTAAAATACTGAAGAACAACAAGGCGGTAGGACTCGAAGGTAATTCTGCATAGCTCTTACAAGCTCTTATGTCTTACACCAACGACATCGAGTGAGCTTCTGCATCTACTCATAAAGGGAACTTGGAACTCCTAGTGCTTCCCCTTGGAGGAGGAGAAGGAAATGATTGTCAAGCTTTCAAAAAAAAAAAAAAAAAAAGAACACCTAGAAGGCACACTCGACGCTGAACATGCAGTTTTCCGCTTATTAGTGAGGAGTGCTGCGTTGAATATCGATCACCAATTTACTTGTTCTGTGCGTTCATTGATTTCGAAAAAGCGTTTGATAGTTCCAACAGAGAATTTACTTGGATTGCCTTCGGCAAGAGGGCAATCTCCATCAAATGACAACAAAGGTGGATAGAGGAGCAAAAATCGTGGGACTTAACATTACATAATACGTCAAAAACAAAAATTATCAGCCTCGGAAGTAATCATTCGTTCAAGTCAATAGAGTAAGTACACTACTTCTGGACAACCGATAGAGAAAGTAAATAGTCGAATGCTGAGACGATAAATGAGGAAAAAGTTTGAAAGTTATCAAATTGTGAGTGAATCGTGTCTTCTCTTTCAATATTATTATCGATATCGGTTCAACTCAAATTGTATATGACGATTGTATCATGTTTCTGTTCTTTAGTGATTTTCTGACCCAATCGTTTATCAAATGAAAAACTTCATAGGAAAATGGGTAAAGAATTTATAGTAAGTATTAAATGAATAAGCGAAGTTGCAGTGGATTGGTAACTCGCTTTCGAAAGGGCAACCAAGCAATGCAATGACTGGATCGAGTGAGAAGCGCATGACGCAGGACAGTCGAATGGGAATCAGCACAGCTGGAAGAGAGTTGGAGAGATCTAAGTTTTATTTCCAGAAACTGTATTAAGCTTATATTTCAAAAAAAATCCTTTTTAAGGGAGCATAAGGATAGTTTAGAAATTCCCTAAGTTTAAGTGGTTCCTATTGTCCCACTCTCCCCTACTTCTTCGAGCAAATGACTTTCACATGCGGGTCCTCTGCTGAACAATTTAGCAACACTGGAAGGGGAACATGAAGCTTTTGAATGTAGCCCGTCACCAATGATCGAACCAAACGAATGTAAAATTAAGAGAGTAAGTACACTACTTCTGTAGACATCCTCCGATCACGCCCGTTTATTACCTGCCAACCGAAGAATCCGAACTTGTTTGAATTTTTCATTTGGATACTTGAAAAAATATGAGTTAGGTACATCTTTTAAGTGAACGGCCGGAGTGTACGCAAACGAACGTCCGAGATAATTGTCCGACACGAAATCGACCGATAATTCGGATTCAGTTAACATGAACTATGACCGCCATCGTAGAAACCGTTGCGTGCGTAACGTCGACGGATTCTATGGGTTGGCCCCTTTCAGTTGTCAGAGCCCACAAGCATCTACCCACAACACTCCACATAAATTCCGACACTGTAAAGGTCTAGCCAAAACAACATCGTTTTCAAGAAGAGAATTGTTACCGTTATTATTGGTTCTTTAAATTGTTATATATCAAGAAAACGCTACTTACTACTTGTGTCCTTGTTTCATTTATAGAAGTTGCAGTAGTTGCGAGTTGGTGGCTGATAGATAAAAGCAATTGTGCCGGCTGCAGCACGATCCGTCAGTCAAAATTTGCCTTTTGCTTGTGCTGATTACGTAATTTTGAAAAATTTGTAACACATGTCGTCGCCAAGCGACTATATACACTAAGCTTAGGTAAAAATAGTACAAGTCTTTAGTATCTATAGTCCTGTTACCAATTCTGATGTATGAGAAGCTTATAATAGTACCTTGTACTTTGTTTACTTGGATTTTCGGAAAAAATAACTCGTTGCAAGCCAAAGAGACACACAGATTTGAACATTCGAAACAAAAAAGATCGCGTAATTGATCCGTAGGTACGAGTATAGAGTGTTGTAGTAGCGGAATAGCACATTTTTATATCGACCGGACAGACGGATGTAAAGAAGGTAACAAACAGCAATTGTAAAGTTGGTACTCCTGAGTAGGTACTGCATATACAGTATATACGGCTGGTTAAGAGCCCCCATTTTGATACGCGCTCGCTTAAACGCTTCAACGGCCGACAACGCTATACAGAAAACTAAACTGACCTCGTTTTGGCCATTTGAGTTATTGTCTCTGCTGATACTCAACATAAATAGATTTCTCGAGAGCTCTCGGATGTGTGTTTTCCTTCAATCGTCAGCGTCCCGTCCGTCGTCGGTCGTCGCGATCTTCGTCGTCGTCGCTGCCGTCCGTCGTCGATCGTCGTCGTCGTACGATCGTTTGGGCAATCTCAGCTATAGAGCTGCAGCTTAAACTAGCCACCAGAAGTTATCGAAATTTGACGATCGTATTGGCAACGTGAGAAAATTACGTCGGCGCGCATGCTCATTGGGATGCCAATTTAGGAACACAAAATAGATGGGGTTCCTTTATATTATAACGCGATCGCAAGCATTGTATTTTTATACTACATCCAGTTTGGCTAGCATCAGTGCATTATTTGCGGAAAGCATGTTATTTTTTTTTTTTTTTTGATTTTGGTTTTATTTTATTTTTGTCTTTTTTTCTATTTTTTATCGGAGATCTTAGATTGGGAAGGAAGCATGAGTTATGCCAGGCTGTCGCTCATGAAATTGAACACCTGAGTGGTGTGGTGTTCAAGATCTGATTGGCTTACTTGTTTTTGGTGATGTTTTTGTTTTTTCTTCTGTTTGTCCATTTTTTTTTTATTTAGTTTTTGACTTTGCCTTTTTATTGTTTTTGTGGTCGATACAAATGTTGTTAAAAGTCAGATAATGGCTTAAAGAATTGACTATTTACGACGTGTCCGTTTGGAACAAGGTAATGTTCTGCATTTTTTTTTTAAAGGCAATCAGTGAACTCTAATGTGACAATTAATGGAGGTTTTTTCTAGTCGGACACGTGACATCGATTGATGCTGAAAAAAAAGACTATTTTTTTTAACGAGCTAGCGGGCAAAGTGTCAATAGCGATATATTCATGTCATATGAAAAAGATCAACAAAGTAAGATACAGAAACAAAAAATTGAAATTTGTTCTTCAAAGGATACTTAAAAATGTACACAAAAGTTATTTGGAAGGACCTCGTTAGAAGTCGTAAGAAGAAACAAATCATTTTTTGAATTTTAGTTTCATTAGAAGAATACAAATAAGAACCCATTTTGTTACATTTTTGGTTACATATGTTTCTTCCAAGAAACGCTTCAGAATCTGTAATGTAGTCAGTTTAGCACCATATTTTATATTTAGTAGGCAGGGCTGGTTTTGTAAGCAATTTTATGAGTTACAATAACCAAACTCTAAGCTGGAAAAAACCATTTGCAAACAATTAATAAAAAATCCTCTTATTTTTTTCAGATTTTTTAGGGAGCAGGTCCAAATTCTGGTTTTGAAATTGTGCTTTTCATAATTCCGCTGTCTTGAAAAAAAAATTCTGCTATTCAAAATTCAGCTTATTTTCATTTTTGACTGTGAAAACTCTGCTTTGACCTGTATTACATGCTGCATGTTTAGCCTCCCATTTATGAAGAGCAAAAGAGAAAGGTAATAAAACATTCATAATACCGGTCTTCAAAATTCTGTAAATTTTTATTTAAGAAAGAAAATTTTGCTAATTCTATTTTTTTTTTTAATATTACACTTTTATAACAAAAAAATAAACAAAAACAAATATTAGGTACAATGTTAAATACTTAATTATAACTAAGTCAAATATAGAAGCAAAAGTGTGGTAGAAGTTAACTATTTCTAATATGACTATCTTAAAGCCATTGTTCTGAAAAAATTGACAATTCTTTTTCTTCAAAAACAATCTGCTCCACATTTTTCAAATTTCGATCAGTGAATCAGTGGATGCTCCGCATTATCGATCCAAGAAGCAACACTGCCACTGAAAGTGCCCCAGAGCTTATGTTATTGTTGACATTTATCAACCCAAACCCTACTACATAAAAATTAAAAAATTGACAGATCATCATTTTTGGGTTCTGTAATCAAAGTGATAATGTTCTTTGATGAAAACAATTGTTGCTTTCAAGTGAAAAAAAAATTTCTACAAAATAATGAAAATAATTTTCCAAACGAGTTTTGTAGATTATTTTCAGAATTTTGTAATACAGAATTAAGAAAAACAGAATTTTAAAAAGCTGAATTTTTAAAATCATAAAACGGAATTTGTTTATCTTTTGACCAATTTTTGAAAACATTTTATCTATTTTATAAAAGCTATTAGAAATAAAATTCACGACTGGGTCGCACGTACTTGCTCTTGAAAATAAAGTTACTATTTATGCTAAGCCCTTTTAATTAAAAATTTGTAAATGCAGTTTTAGAAAAAAACAATTAAAAAACCACTATATTCGATTTTTAAATGACTAAAACAGCTTCTTAAGTAAATTTAACCTCAGAACAAAGTATGCAATCTGATTTCTTCTATAATGATACATTTTTAGAAAAAAAAATTGAAAATCGTTAGTGCCGTTTTCTAAAAAAAACTATTTTTTTTTATATAAAATAGTTCAAGGACTTTTATAAAAAAAAAATTGGTACGCCATTTTTAAGATATTATTTATCAACATCTAAAAACTAAAATTAAAAAAAAAATAATATATAGAATATTGAATAGTTTTCGAAAAAAAATTTCAATTTTTTTTTTAAATCCAAGAAATAATTTTCGAAATTTTTTTTACTAAACATTATTACTGCAACTTGAAAGCATCCATGTAAAAAAAATAGTTGAAATTAATTGAGCCATGATTTTTTTAATCAAAATCATAGGCACCGTTTTTGAGAAAAATGAGTTTTTCTAAAACCGGTATATGACAGGTACCGTTATTTAGGGTCCAAAAAAAAAAAATTTAAAAAAAATGTCTGGGGATATTCTCCAAAAAACGCCACATACCAAGTTTGAAGTAAATCGACCCATCCGTTTAGGCTGTGATCTCTGATACATGCAGACAGACAGACAGAATTGTCGGGCCCACTATTTTATCATTCTCTATCATCGTAATGTCATGTTTGATTGTTATCTCAACTTTGTTTCTTTGTACGAATGCATAACTTGATATATATGGTATGGGTACCGCAACTAAAAAATTGTCAGCTTTTTCATAAAAGGTCTCATAAGCTACAAATTTTGTAAGCAATTTTTCGATTCAATTTATTGTTTAAGAAAACCGTAATTTTTCGAAAATTCACCTTTTTGAAGTAGCAGTAATTTGTAATTGACAGCTCATATGGCAAAAAGTATTGAAGACTTTTTGTGGACATTATTATGATCTAATATTTAAGCAAATATCATTTTTCGAAAACTTTGATTAGAATTAAGAACCAAAAAAAAGAAAAATTTTTAAAATTGTGAGATCTCGAAAACAACCTTACCGAGCAAAATTAAATAAATGATTTTTTTGGCAGAAACTTTCATAATGTATAAACTTTATATAGAAACAATTTTCATAACATTAATTTACGTTCTTTTAGTTTTTTTTTTTTGTTTTTTTTTTTTCGAATAGCAATATTTTCTGAGGAGTGAGGAAAAAAGTCTAAAAAAGCTTTTTTTTTGCAGAAAATTTTATATAATCTACAAGTTTTGCTCGAAATACTTCTCGAGAGCTTCTACAGTTAAAAAGTTACCTCGAAAACCCAATTGACATTTGATGCTAAATGACTTTTGACGCTCACACAATCTGTCAATGATGTGTGTATATCCAAAATGAAGAAACATTATTGCATTTACAAATCTTCAATCAGAATTTTTTCCCAGATTGGGCTCATTTTTATAGAAGTTTTCCTGGGCCTGATTTCTTTATTGATTTTGTGATCGTTTTTATATTAGGATATTTTGGGAAGGTATAGGTACTTATATTATTTTCTAATTTTGTGACGTTCTTGTCTTTCTAATCGGCCTTACTCTACAAAATATTTATTTCTAATTTGTATTCTGTTGTTTGGATGTGTAAATTTTAAACTTGGAACTTTAACTTAAATTGTTTTTAAAATAAAGAATATTATCGCTGTTATAGTTGTGAGTTGCGACCCAACACTTTCAGAAATTAAAATTTTGTAATTTTGTCAAAAATGCCAAAAATTTCTCCCGGAAGTATTAGTTTTTGCTTAAAATATGGAACTAGTTTCAGATTTAAAAATAAAATCAAAATCCAAATTGCACTGAACAGTCATATTAGTTGTAACCAAAAACTAATCCTTCAGAGACGTTGAAAGCTTAGCTGTTTTTTTTTTTTGCGTTTGACCATGACCATGTTGCGTCACGAAATTTTGTTAACAGCGTTGTTTTGGATAATTTAAACATCCATTTATTTCTCGCTTTCTTTTTCGAAGTATCGTTTTCTTATAACCATGCGAAACAGTAAACTTTATAGTGTTGTAAGTAAACAATAAGCAGTTTCTGTTATTAAGCCTTTTTTTTCTATTTAATTTAAAAATACTTTAAAAGTACCACTTTACAATCAAAAATTATAAGTGCTCACATTCGAACTCTTAATAATTCAACAAGCAACATTGTTGCAAAAATTCCCAATGAAACCATTAATACTACTAAAATGACGCTTCAAAATCTAATGTTGTGTTTTTTCTTGTCCATAGACCCCCAGGCACTGACACCTCTTTAAGATTTTATCAAACTTTAGTATGTAAATTTTTCTAAAATCTGACCTCAACTCCTGATAGAAATCTTTTGCGCCAGTATATGTTGACATTTTACCTCCTTCACTCGGTTGCTGGCTTCTTCCCTTCGCACCTGAGTGATATTTTTGTGTTTTTTTTTTTGTACATTCAATGCTCCTAACAAGGCCGTGATGCGTTAACATTCACACGCAGGCAAGACGCCATCAAATGATGCTGTTTTTTGTTGGCCGAAATTGGTAGTATGCCTGATGGCTTATCGTGACCACAATTATTAAACACGAAAGCGAAACCGATGAAGACAGACCTTTAAGAAAAACCTCGAAGGAGGAGGACACACTCGTTTAATTTATGATCGCCTTTTGACATACTAATTAGTTTTTTTGCCCAAAGACCCATGATCAGCATGTGATCGGGCTTACACAAAACATTTTGGCTAGCTCTGGCACGCTATTGCGAGGATGGGTCAAAAATGATGTTGCGCAAGATGTTGCAATGTTATGTATTCTCTGTGATCGAACACCATCACTCGCCCTAGATTTAGGCTCTCATAACTGTTCAACTGGTACTTATCACTTCCTCTCGTGGCAAGATCACTTGTACGATCGCGTCGGCAAATCAATCAACCAAACGCTTCACGATAAGCAATACTTGTCTTACATATCTCCGCCGTCGCCGCGCCGCCGTAGTGAGGCGGATGGAAATACAGGTATCACTCCACACGCGCGCGCATTGATATTTCATTTCTCGCATAACGTGAGACCACCATACCACCGCCGCACTGCACCTCACGTCGCATTATACCAACACACACCGCTCCTGCTGCTTGCGATCCGATCCGATCAGGTGATGGTAAATCAGATCAACTAAAAGGCGATATACGACGATGTTAATGCTTGTTGTTGTTGTTGCACAGAAATAAAGAAAAAAAAACAAGCGCACATGCCGCATGCACCCATCGCACTTCAAAGGAAGCCGCCTCCGGACTCCTTTTACTCGTCCAACGTCGAAGATCGTCGTGCGATGTTCTATGAGGCGCTTCTATATCGCTTCACTCCTTGCGCGTTTTACTCACTGCGACTGCGATGCTGCCGCTTTTGATGATGGCACTCAACCAATCTCCAACTCCAAACGCTCCAAAGATCTAGCTCTGAGATTGTCTGGATAGTTGGTGGTGATGCTGTTTCGCAGTGCATTGTATTAACTGAGCCAGATTCAAGAGTGGTCAAGTGGGAGAGCGCACCACTCTGCGCCGCACCGCATCGCCAACAGACGCTTATGCTGAATTTAATTTGAAAATAAATTTTATTGCAGTGCTTGGACATCATGTTCTACCCGTGTCCGTGTTTAATGTCCGCTCTTAAAGTGAGTTATAGATATGGAGATGCCGCTCCTGCTGCATCTCACACAGCCGATATACCTATGCAGCTTGTGGCGTTTCCTGACCAGGCCGCCGCCGTGCCGCCCCGCGCCGCTGCTGTTGCGCCCGATGAGGAGATTGTCAACAGCGATTATCGGATCTAGTTGTCAGGCGCGTCGTCTTCGTCGTCGGTCGTAGTCGTTCTGTTGATCTTGTTGTAGTGCAGTTGCGCTGTGTTCGAGTGCAACAAGTCGTCCGCTTTAGTTTTTGGAAAAATAAATTACCTAACCATCCTTAGAAGGAGAGCATCCGCTGCCAAGTCTTTAAAAGAGTCTTACTATGCCTTTTAGAGTTGGCTAACTAATTGTGATACCTCCAGGCGGCGGCGGCGGCAGCCGATCGAGAGTACTTACACAACAAAAAATACTCTTTTGGGGCGAGATTCACTTAGAGGATTTGGTTCTCACAGTTTTTTCGGCTCGGAATGATTTGCTCAAATGATTTATGAGGGATTCTGTTGCTGCTCATAAATAAAATCCAAGTCACTATGACGACAGCCTTAGTCTAACCTTTGCCTGCCTACTATATAGGATGTGTTTATGGGCAACAAAGACGACGACTACGACTATGAAGAAGAAGAAGAAGAAATAGAAGACGACGAGACGCGACGTTTCTACCGAAATATATAAAAAGATCACCAGATTGACTCGGAGACGACGAATTGTCATCATTTAAATGTGTCGGAGGTTAGGGAAGCATGGAAGTGGGTAGCATACGAAAAACCCATCCCATCATAGAGCACACCGCACCGTGCCTCTAGGGGCACTGCCACCACCATCATCTACTGCCCTTCCTTGTCTTTCTTCGACACAGCAACCAAAGCAAAAACAAAAACAAAAACAAAACCTAAATCGGAAAAGAAACTCAAAGTCGGAGAGTTAGAGATAGTCGTCCCGCGTCTTTGGTGGGTGCTGCTGTTGCTTCAGTGCAACCATCAGCTTTGCTCTACAGTTCCAGCTTCTTCGTCTTCATCTTCATCTTCATCGTCTACCTCCCTCATTCTTGGCTATGGGTTATGTGAAAGGTCAAGTTCGTGATCGCATTCAAAATTGTTGTGTGCCAGCGCATCCGTAACTGGCAGATGAAGATGAACATGAAGAAGAAGAATCTTATAGAAGTGAAAAAAGAAGAGCCACCAGTTCTTCCATCCATAAACCTACCAAAGTAGTGCCATCTTCATGGGTCTTCTTCTTCTACATCCATACTAGAAAAGTCAAAGACGACAAAGAAGAAGAAGAAGATACAAAGTGAATGCTTCACATGGAGACATGTTGTCTCCATCACATTCAGTTATAGAACGACCAACTGCTGCTGCTTGGCTGGTTGAATCTGAATTCCTTTATTGGTAACGAGGTGGCACCATCGCATCGCATCGTCTCTGTTTTTTTTTTTTTTTTTATTTATTTTTTGTTCGTTTTTGATGCAAAGACCTTCTCGATGACACGTTAACGGGATCCACCTTTCAAATCATAATCAATAGAGCATGTTGTTCCCATTTGGGAGCAGTTGTGTGTTTCGTCAGCAACATCGTCGTCATGAAATCGATTGCTTGTGATATTTTTTCTTCTTTTATTTTTGGCCCACAGTTCATGGAATGTTTTTTTTTTTTGTTGCTTTTTGTATCGATTGCAATGCGGGTCCAGGACAGAAAGATATTTTGATTTGATACAATGAATATGTTTATGAATAAATTTTGATAAATAACTGTCCACGTTGAGCATTGTGATATGTCGCACATATGCGGAGGAAATTCATTTGTTTGACAGTATTCCGATGCATAATAAAGAATTTGTTGAATGAAAATTTTTGATCGTGATGGAATTTTGTACTGATATTTTAACAGATGTTGATATTTTGAGTATATTTCTGTTGTCAGTGTCAGCTGTGTTATGTTTGAGAGTTTTTTTTTCCGATGCGGCTTACAAGTAGCTCGCAACAAGGGTCAAGTTTTGTTTTAGTAAATTGAAATCGACCTCGAAATTTAAAGCTTGCTTTGGGGATACGCGGTTAAAAAGTTGCATTCTTGTCTTGGCATCAGATAGCAAATTTAGATTGTTTGATGAATTGAATGAGAATGAAATTTTCAAGACGATATCTTCAGTGAAAAAAACAATTCGAAAGTCTATATCTTGAAAATAGAAAAGTGGAATAAATAATACATAAAAGTTTTTGTTCAGCAAGACTGGTTTTCCGTTTTACGCGTTTCTGAAAAATAGTAAAAACCCAATTATATTGCAATTACTTTAAATAAAAGGTGAACCAGAAAATTCTTATCAAAATCCTTGAGGCGATTTTGAAGAAAATAACTTTGTTATACGGGAGGTACCTACCTTCCCTACCTTCTGGTTCTAGACGAGATAACAAAAAAAAAAAGGTTTTAAAACATACTACTGCAAAAGTGAAGTTTTTTTTGTAATATTTGACTTTTCTGAATCTAAATCTGGTTTCAGAAAAATTGTATCACAAAGTTTTTTTTATTTGATTTTTAAAAAAATGTGATTTTTTGCAGAAAAGAGCTCTCTTAGATCCGGTTTTCGGTTGACCTAGTATATATTCAAAACTATTAAGCCGATTCGGCTGAAATTTGAAGGATTTATTCCACATAGCACAAGCTAAGGCCTGAAATCAGTTTTGTTTTTATTCATTAATGTATAGTCACATTTTTAACCGTTATTAAAAAAAAAAAAAAAATCCGTAGTTTCTGGAATGTACAAAAACTTCTAATTCAATGATTTCTTATGTTTCCCGTGATAAATTTATTTGGATTATTTCAGATTCGTGCTCAGTATACTTACCAAAAACCATATAGTTAACCATTGAAAATTATTACTTCACCTCTTAGAATGCCTTAATTGGATTAAAGAGAGTATTTTGGACAAATCATAAATTTCTCTTACCAATATCTTTGCGCTTAAAGCGAATTTTTGATATTTTTAAAAATATTTAGACAGATGAAATGCACTTTTTGAACATCCCATCAAAAATTTTGTAATAGAGTATTTACCAGTAAAGAAATTCTACATTAAATGTATAAAAAAAAAAGAGTTTTTGACAAGTTCATAAAAGCGTATCTTGAAAACGTGCTAGGGTAGTTTTGACTTCAGATTCGGGTTCAGCGTTCCAAAATCCCTTAGAAAAGTATAGTTTTGTTTGAAGGCGATTTTCGTTGCAGACCAGTTCTGCACAAATATTTTTTTTCTTAGGATGCCCTCTACCGTGTTTGGTGCAACGACAAAGGGTCAGATCTATGAAATGGAATGTTCAAAATATAAAGGTGAGTATTTTTGTTTATCACAAACATTTTTTCTTCGACTTCAAAACTAAAATTGTTAAGGAAGAAGAAGAACAATAAACTGCAATCAAAACCGTGCTAGTAAATTATTGTGTTTTATCTGCTATTTTTTGTCTAATTTGACTGTACTATTGGTCGACTTTGAACTTTTGACTGCGATATCGAAACATTTTCAAATAAATATCAAGAAGTTGAAAATGTATGTTCTTAATTTTTTTTTATTATTTTCTTAGGAATAAAGAAAACAAAAGTGAAAAAAAATGAATTAAAAACAATGTCATTTCATTACTATAAAAATATAGCCCCCAGATAAACAATTGTTGGTGCAAAAAAAGACATTCCCTCAAATTTAATTCAACATCCTCTCAACATTTTTGAGCAGGGGCGGGTGGACGGTTTCCCGAAAAAAATAATGACTGAAGCTTCTGTAATGACTTAATTTAACATTCATGAAGAAATTACAATCTTTCGTGTACTAGAAGTTTCATCATTAGAAGATATGTCAAATGTGTATTTAGAGTCAAAGCACGGTGCTATAAATATCTTAAAAGATTTGGTTTCTGAAGAGGATTTCAATGTTTTGCTTAAACCAACACTTCCATTGGAAGTTTAATTTTAATTTTTAAAATATCAAAAAATGTCAGATCTTTAAAAATCTTATGGAAAGTTAAATGTTCTCATATAAGTGTTCAGCTTAAATTGTGAATCGAAGACCAAAGTCTTGTACTTGTTGTTGAGGTATTTGAGTTGTGAACAATATTTAACAATTTTTATGTATGTTTAAAAATAACAGTCAATTGATTTTTGTTACAAGTCTTAACAGTTAATTACTACTTATTTTAAATATGTAAGATTCGTAAAATCAAATCAGTACTAACTTATTATCGAGATATTTGAAACCAAAAACACGATAGAAGAAGTATAGGTTTTTTTTCAGCTTTTCGTTGGTTTTAAAACCTTATCAATTCTTAATAACAGCTTTATCGGTAGAAAAAAATCGACCTGGAACTGATATTAATTCTTGACATATTTGTGTGAAATAGCCATTTTTCAACAATTTTTGTTAATTTCTCGTAGTTTTTTTTTTACTCAAAAATAAAAACCTACTATATGTATTTTGTATAATAAAGGGTTTTCCAATAAGAGGTGTTATTTTGAATAGCCCGCTATTTCGGTAGCTGTCACTTTTGAAGCTGTCATTTTTTGACAAGTAGAAACTACGCTATTAATAAAAATGGAACGATACACGCTTCAACAACGCATTGAAATTATTAAAATTCACTATAAAAATGGTGAAAATTTGGCAGAGACGGTTCGTAAAACTAAAACATTTTTGGGTCGTCGTGAAGCACCTTGTCGGACCGCAATACAGAAATTGGTGGACAAATTCGAGCTGTTAGGACAAGTTAGTGATGTGAAGAATAAAACCCGTGCACGTCGCTCAAGAACAACTGAGAATATTCCTGTTGTAGCCCAAAGTGTTGAAGAAAACCCAGGTTTGTCAATTCCTCGTCGTTCTTTGGAATCAGGCATTCCACAAACGTCATTACACCGTATTTTGCATAAAGACTTGGGTCTTAAGGCTTATAAAGTTCAGTTAACACAAGAACTCAAGCCGGCTGATCATCAACAACGTCGTTTCTTTGCTGATTGGGTCCTTGAAATGCATGAAAATGAACCGGAATTTCATCGAAAAATCATCTTGACTGATGAGGCCCATTTCCACCTCGGAGGCTACGTCAACAAGCAAAACTGTCGCATCTGGGGCTCGGAAAACCCAAGAGTTATTGTTGAAAAGCCTCTCCATCCTCAACTCGTGACTGTTTGGTGCGGTTTATGGTCCCGCGGGGTCATTGGACCTTACTTTTTCGAAAATGAGGCTGGAGCAACAGTTACGGTCAATGGATTGCGCTATCGAGAGATGATTAATGTGTTTTTATGGCCTGAATTGGATGGTATTGATCTGGACAACGTTTACTTTCAACAAGACGGCGCTACGTGCCACACAAGCAATGAAACCATCGATCTTTTACGGGAAAAGTTTCCGGACCGTGTTATCTCTCGAAGAGGTGATCACAATTGGCCACCGAGATCTTGTGATTTAACACCTTGCGACTTCTTCCTTTGGGGCCATGTGAAAGATAAGGTCTACGCCAACAGCCCAGCGTCGATTCAAGACCTCAAAGATGAAATTCGTGAAGCTATCGAGGACATAGGGCAGCCACTTTGCGATTTGGTTATGGAAAATTTCATGAAAAGGATATGGTCCTGTAAGCGCGGTCTTGGCAGCCATTTGGCTGATGTTGTGTTCCATTATTAACGGCATACCTTCCTCTTTATAATGAAATAAACATCCGATCATTTATCTCCAAAAATGCCATTTTTCTTTGAATAACAAAATAACAGCTCTTATTGGAAAACCCTAAGGGCCTACTTTTAAAAAAATATTTAAAAAAAAAACAAAGAACAATATTAAACGTTTTTTTGATAACAGAACTTCAGAAGAAACTGTGTTGTATATTATTACGACCTGTCTTTTAGGGTGGGCCAATATCAAAAATATGTTGTCAATATCGGTAACTATCCTCCAGATCAGCCTCAAAGTTTTGACATACCTAAGGGAGCATTGTCAAATTTTGACATATGGTGTAAAACATTAGGACATACTTCAAATAAAAGGTTTAGATGATTGTAGTATTTTTTTTTATGGGCAAAAGTCTATATCTCTTACGGGGTGTATTTTATGTTAAAAAATGTCTGATATGTAATGAAACTGAAAAAAATAAACATTCTTAATACAATTTAAATTAATTGGAAAACACGACGCAACTGAGTTTAAAGTTCAATTGGACTACATCACACTTTTCATTTGCAAAACAATGCATTTTTCTATTTTTAGCTCATTTTTGTTTGGGACGTGGCCACTTTGCTGCAACATGACTTTCAAAATTTTAAAGGCGGAGCAGAAGGTACCATATAATTTGTATAAAACTTGCAAAACAAGTTCTGTAACCATGTGACATATCTTAGCTGCTATTAGAAGAAAACAAAAAGTCAACATAAAATTCCCATACAAAAGTGACCCACACCCTACTGCCTTTACCTAAGCTTTCTTTAAATTAATTTGCTTTGTGAAACAAAATTTAACTAAGTAAAGTCTACAATTTTACTTTATATCAGTGATATTTATTTAGCATGAGTTAACTTCACCATTAACATTTAACTGCAAATAATGATAATTGCAACTGTAGCAATCAAAACAATATTAATATGCTATTTCTACCACCGAACCCCGACGCGACGTGACGCAACGCTGTACTGTCATCAATATCATGCAACATTTTTAAAATTATCATCATCATTCCTTCTCACATATTAATCTGCTTTAGTCCATTATATGTGGCAGAAAAAAAAAACTTTTTTTCCTGATGGCGTGTTCACTATCACTAATCTTCCGCGCACATTCTATAGGCGCTGCCGCCGCTGTAAAAAATAGCTTGACGCCATTTATACATATATAAAATGAAGATGAGCCCAGCCTGTTCAACTACACCCTTTCTTCACTATAATATGTGCACGCTATCTCCAAAGTGTCAATTAATAAATTAACGAGCACTACCCTGCTTACTGCTAGTATTTGTTACCTGATGCACCGCTTATAACCCCTCTACCCCTTCTTTAACCACAACCAATATTCGAGGTCTGCAGCAGGAAGCCGAACTTGATTTGGTTGCGCTTGCTCAGTTGCGCTTTACCCTTCCGCCGCCTTTCACACAGCGTCACATTGATTAATCCAACCGATTAAGCACATGAGTGCGGATATTAATCACCCCAGCTATATATTATTGGCCTTTTGTCTGCTAGATGGAAATGGAAATGCTTATGCGCATGCGCCCATATGACCAAGCTTGCGCTCGCGCGCGCATACGCATATATCTCAGAATATTCTCAAGGAGCCTTTTGAGTTCAGAATCTTGCTTCTACAACAAATTCATAAACGAGTAGGTATTAGGTTAGGTACCCTACTACAGAGGTATGGTTTGCAAAAGAGAAAGGCAAACCAGATCAACTGCATACTTCACACTCGGCTCTGGAAAATCCGCGCCTATGCTTCTCAATATCTATAGCTTAGGTAAGGTATAGACGCGCATGCCTACACCAGTGTAAGACAAGTGAAAGACACTCTGTATGACACAAGAGCCGTCAGCACGCCCGCCTGCCGCCATGCCAGTCGCCAAGAATCAAATACTAGTCACGACTATGACCAAACCCACATTTCGTTTTGAAGAAGATTTTTTCTTTCGTTTTTGTATTTTTTGCAAAACAAAAAATGCCGCTCGCTTCATCAGCCACCATAACTCTCTATACCATATCCACAGTTGAAATATACGCCACCACCGAAATGTCAATTTAAATGGTCGCTCCTGATAATTACGCTGACAGTTTTTTTCGCTGCTGCTGCTGCTGCTGCTTCAGAGCGACAATGTGCCAATGAACAACAATGAGAACTCTGGAGAAAAGACAGTAGTCTAGAGGTTTGGCCCAGCACTGCCATGCCGTGCCGCCACCGCCGTCGAAGTTATATACAAGCGACTCGCCATTTGGGGTGACGCCTGAATCGTCAGCGTCAGCGACATTTGGCGACAACAATTACGTGAAGATTCGCAACAGGAGTTCAGAGAATCAAACCACTACTACCATCACCAATGAGATAGATACCTACTCTGGGAACGGGAATTAATGCACAAAGACCACGCGGACGAGACGCCTCGCCAACAATTATAACCTTCTTGCGTCCATCGTAATCACCATCGATCCATCGCATATATCCACTGGGAATCATCGAATGAGTGTCTGTCCACGCATTCGGTCGCAGCATTGTGTGTATGTATATCCCCTCGCCTCCATTATCATGCCACGCAACCAGACAGCTGGACAGTGCGTTGTCGTCTTCCTAGTAACGTGGTCTACATTTTGTCCCATCAATGTAGGTACTGGACATATCGGCATTGGCAATGTCTTCTCTTCGAACTGAAACCAAACCAAAACGAACTGCGCACATATCTCGATGTACCTACAAACATGGTGAAGAAGAAATCATCTTGAATGTAAATTTATGGGACGCACGCATGCGCTTCACGCATAGTTCTTTGAAAATTGATTTTGCACGCGTAATGTGCCCTCGCGTACGCAATTTGAGA
This sequence comes from Meliscaeva auricollis, assembly GCA_948107695.1. Taxonomy (NCBI): domain Eukaryota; kingdom Metazoa; phylum Arthropoda; class Insecta; order Diptera; family Syrphidae; genus Meliscaeva; species Meliscaeva auricollis. The sequence continues at coordinate 32,160,280 of OX403619.1, read as the reverse complement.
TAATTAAAGCGTTTTACGTCTGAGCGCGCATGCAAAAACCAATAATGGCGGCACAACGGTGCTCTGCGGATACTTAGACAGGTCATCCGCGCTCTCTCTGTTGTGTTTTATAGTGCAACGTACAACAAGAGAAGAAGAAGAAGACAAACATACTCGTACATAATATTACATGGCATTATTATTTTTGCTAAGTAGAAGTTTCTCCGAACCTGCGACGACCGACGACCGACGACCGACGGACGCGACAGCAAAAAACACAGTAATTGTCCTCTATTGGGGCATGACAAAGAGACTATGCCTCAAATCCAATAAGGACTTGGGGTCTTGTTAAAATTTTTCCCCAGATTAGTCGGAACCACATTTGTTGTTGTTGTTGTTGAAAGTTGTATGGGTTAACTTTACATGAAGTGGAACCCACAAATCACCACGCTCCAAACAGGCCACTGTAATTAAAATTAAGCCCCTCTCCCACAACACAATAATAGTATGGGAGCCTTGGCCGACCGACCAACGCGACGCTGCTATAACCTAATGTTCTTGGATTGAAATATATATTCTTTAGTTTTTTTGTTGTTGTTGTATTTTTGAAAATGCATACGCGGACATAATGTTGCCAAAGTCGTAACAGGCGGTGGCTGCGGCGGCGCACAGCGGCAAGCCTCGTTTGGATATGTTGTGATTCTGATTTTGTTTAAAGCTTAAGCTTACCTTGACTATCGCACCATAATTATGCCTGTGTCTGCTGACCAATGTGGCGTTGGCTATCTACCCTGTTTATAGCAAAGTTATGAATCAAAGAAGCCCAAAACAGGGCATTATAGTGAAGTAAGGCTTGTACACTTGCGCGTCATTTAATTAGTGCATGGTACGTGATTAAATGGAGCACCCTGCTCTTGTGATGTCCATAAGTTGATTCTTGAAAGTCTAAATGCTTTGAGCACTGAGTGCAGGCTGTGGCGCAAAACTTTATCAGTGCGGCGAATTATGTAAAAGTAAAATTTTATATTTCCATCGAAGGCCAAGTTAAGCTACATTTATCTATCGCAAAAAAAAGCCTCTCTTAATACGTCCACATCATGACCATGAAGCACTGGGATGCCATGCCTTGCCTAGAGCATCCAATCTGTCCAACAGGCAGAAATGGTGGCGGTGCCGGGCGCGGCAGCGCAGCGGACGCTGCGGTGGCTGAGAATTGGTCATTATTTTCTAACGCGTTTTGAATAAGGCAGAATTTATATGTATACTCGCCTCGCATGTACATATATGAATAGGTTAGGTATATTGACGATTAAGTCTCTAATGATCCAATGCTTGGCCCGACAAATGGATGATAATGGTAGTAAATCGTTTTTGTTTTTTTTCCATTTTTTTTGTGGCCAATTAGCCCCGTGGCTAGTTTAAACTATTTATATGTGGCCACTAGGTTTTTTTATGTCTGTGTTGTGTATGTGTGGTGTATGTGTTTTGTATGTGTTGTGTATGAATTCAACAAAATGCGGAACCTAATTAATAACTGTGAACCAATTGAGAATTTATTTTATTGATTTTTATTTTATTTTTCATAAAATATTGAGGTTTAGGGGGATTTTGGGTAAAAGAAGGAGCCTTTGTTTGAAAGGTTGTTTTGCATAAGCGGCTAATAGAATTACTCAGATGGATAATTTTTTTTTTCTGGGGCATATTATAATTGATCTTAATATAGTTTTAAGAGACTTTATATTATAATTTGATTTTTGTGCTAAAAATTAAATCACGCAAAACTTCTATTAGCACCTGAGTAGTGGCTAATTAGTGAAACATGTTCAATAAATTATGCTTTCGGTCATCATTCATCAATAACAACGCAAGTTTATAGCTTAAGTTGAGTAGGTTTATTTTGTCTTTTTTCTTTATCGTATGGGGCTTGCAAAAATTTGGTGAAATTCTGTTCTTTGGCTTAATTAAAGATATTTTCAGTTTTAAGCCACATCAGAGGCCATTTCGTCATCACAGTTTAAAAATTGACTTTCAACCCAGTGCCAGTGGCACTAACAGACATTATATACAGAGATTGCTGGAAGGACAATAGGGTCATAAGCGAAAATGATACCTTGGTCTAAAACTCTAAACGGATGGTGCCGCAATACCGAAGAAGGGCTAGATACTTACTGAATTAGGTCCTCAGACCTTATTGAAGGCCTCCACTACTCCTACCCCTACGCGCCATCGTGTATGGTCTCTGGAAATATACCTTATATCACTCTCTAACTCTTCCCCAGCTGTGCTGATTTACTTTGGAGTTTCGATGTTTGCTGTAATAGAATTACAATTTGGTTCAAATGTAATACAGTTGCTTGCAGGGATTGTGATATTAACTTTTCATTTTATTCAAAGGATATTCACTAGTCGCAAACGAACAAAAATATTTTATTTCTCTGATATGAGTGTAAATATTTTTCTGGGAAGTTGGTTATGGTATTTTGTTAAGAACCCAACTGTCCTTTTTTCTTCAGTTGTTACACTGGTTAAGTCTTAAAGCACTTTTTGCTACAGTTTCTTTGTGAAATGATCAATCGGGACTACTGGAAGAAGTACTTTTTGGACAGTGACGTTATGAAAGTTGTTTTACCAGTCTTTGAATATTTTTAAGGCTGCCTTTTCGAACGCTGGATACCAAAGCAAGCACGTGGTCATCAGGCCTTATGATAACTGCGTACATCCAGTGCATGTTTTAAATCTAGGATCCCATATATTACCAAGGATTATTGTACAATGTACAGTGTAGAAATCTTTTAAGGTTTTCTATTTTCTAACTTGGTCGTGAGCTGGCTAATAGCCAATGTATAGCTTGTTTAATGCTGTTTGCAGGAGTTCGCACACGGAAGGAACGAAATTACTTCATGACATAATAATGATGTCAGCGGAATGTACATATGACTTTTACGATGCGATTAGATATCTTTAGTTTTATAGGAAAGGAAGAGACCATACAGCCTCGTTCAGAAGGCGGTGACGAGCGATATTTTCCCGTATAACACAGACGGGATTTTACCGTATGCCGTAGGGCAATGAATTTTGTGTTAAATATTTCACAAAGAGTCCATGCCGTGAAATTCCGTACACCGGATAGGTTGGCTATTCGGCAAGTTTTTGTTCGATAAAATTCGTGTGGATTTTAAAGAATGCCATGAAAGAATTTGGCGACTAACACTATCTCTGGCAGAAAAGTCTTTGACTTTATCAAGTGCAATGGAAAATTTTCATTAAGATGAGGTGAATCAATCGATGCTATTAGTTGTATTGAACCAGGATGTTAATGTCAATTTTTCCCTCAAATTCTACAAATAATTTAATCAATTTTAATTTTTCTATTTGGATTTGCTAATGTTTTACCTATATCCAAGAAAAAAGCACAAAAAAACCATTACAGGCCGTGACTGAATATGTTTTAAGAGACCGTCGCTTCTTCGTGAGCTACACTACAACAATGTTTAAGAAAATTTTTAGATTATTAATTAAGATAATACATTTTTGTATTATCTTTTGCTCTTCATTTGCAAAGTAAACTTTGTCCAAGCACTAGTAGAAGTTTCGCTAAAGTTAGAGACACAATTATGTTTATTTTGTGAGCTACACTACAACTGGATATTATAGTGTAATCAATTTAATATTTCTTACTAACGTAATGCTTACATAAATTACGGACTACATACTGGTAAGTGGATACATAACTTAGCATAATGTACCAAATGATAATAATAATTACCTAAAATTCACTCTCTTTTGATGCTCACGAAGCCATTTTCAAAACGACTGTATTGAAAAAAGAAACATATAACAGTGCTGCTTTTATAAGGGGTACAGCAGTAAACAGGGGAACAGCGAAAATGTACAAACTTAAAAATGGACCACCCTAACCTAGACGAAGATCCTTTTAATTATATAAAAATCATTTGCTCTGAGGATCATACAATCCCGCAATAGTTTTCCATTCGTAGTTTCGATTCCATTTAACTCGAATTGTAATATCACCTATCAGAGCAAACATAATGCAAAACAACCAATTCGTGTGTTGCTCATTTTTTATGAGTTGATTGCAGTAAACGAAAATGCTTCCCAAATCTAAACACCTTTTCGTTTGTTAAAAAATTCAATTGTTTGCAGCAAACGAATAAATAGTTTGTTAAAAGACTTTCCAGAAAGTTGTTTGTTGCAAGGAACATCACTTTTAGTGTAAATATAAAAATTTATTTGCAACAAATGATTGCAGGAAAATTTTGATCATAATCGTATGCATTCTATGCTACATGAAAGTTATCCTAATCGTATATCGAAACGGCAATACGTGATTAAAATACCGGTAATATGCTGTACTATTTTTTTGTTACATTAAGTCATCCTTATAAAGCAACGAATTTAACAATTTTCTGTAAACGTTGAAATCGAAAAATTATTGTCCTACAAATGAAAAGTTGTTTTACGCAAACTATTCATTCTCTCTTGTTTAACTGGATACTGCACTTATCCTAAAATATAAAGTTTTGTGGCGGAATGATTCGAATGATATTTGTTTCGAAAGCCAGGGGATGCTGCACAGTGCGTCGATTGTATGGATTGGATAGAGTGGACAAAAATCAATTTTCCGAAAGTATTAGAACTGTGCACAAAATTTTTTTAGTAAATGAAATAAATTGCAGATTTCACCCAATTTAAGGAATTTTTACGCCCCCTACCACGCCCACTCTAGACAAAATGTTAGTTTTATGAAAACTTCTCGTACGATTTTTCATTTTCATTTTATGATTTATGTCATACACAAGTTATAATATGTATATTAAACAACCACAGAACATGTAGCAATAAAAGTTTTAACGAAGAATATAGTATCAGGAAAACACAAAAATAAATATATTTATAAAAAATTTTAATAAAAAGGAAAAAAAAATAAAGATAAACTTTTACGAAGAAAGATCACTATACCTAAGAGTCTTCAAGAGTAATTGATGAAGATGATAAATTTGTAAAATTTTCATCCACTTTGATATATGGCCTGATATCACTTTGGTCCGCTTTTGAAAGTCTCCAATCCGTTTTTCTTAGATGAGAAATAAAAGGGTCAGACTTTAAAAGTAATGTTGTCAAGAGGTCTTCATTTGTATTGATCCGGGATGATTTTCTTGTATGAGAAAGGCGATTTCTACGGAACTCTTTGTGACTGGCCTCTAGTGCTTCTTCAGAAAGCTGTCCTATAGGTTTTCAGAACCTTGCAGTACACGCCACCTGATAAACCACCTGATAAACGCTTTGACATTTTTGCCGCAAAATTTAGCTCTTCAGTAGAGTCAGATTCTAAAAGCTCACAAACCCTTCGTTTTTTGGTTCTCTGGGATAAATCAGAAAATGCTTTTAGCGGTCTTCCACGGCTGGTACTTGGTTTTCCACAAGATATTGTATTTTCTAGAAAATTGAGAATGCTTTTTGGAAGAATAAAAGGGGTTTTTAACCAGACTCCGTGGCGTTTCGCAAAAAGATCGCGGTTTCGTGTACACGCTTTCCACCTACGTTCCAAATTTATGTCAAAAAGTCTCACTTTTTCCGCCAAATCACTCTTAGTTGTACCAGGACAATTTTTTATTTTCAATTCATTTAATATAAATTGAATAACACCTTCAATTTTAGAGAAGAAATTAATTTTTCGAAAATTTTTTCATTTTTAATGGTTTGACCTTGTCCTACAAAAAGTCAAATATTTTGAAGGTTAGCAAGAAGTAGCAAGAAAAGTTAACATTTTCTTAGAGAACAATAATAACAGAACATAATGGCATAAACATTTGCTAACATTTTTTTTAAAGCTTAAGTTTATACAATTTGTAAGCCTTAAAAAAGAGATTTTTTTCAAAAAATCACCAAAATTCACATAAACAGGAAAAAAATAAAACAATAACTCATACCAGTACTAAATATATCCATTTTCAATATTTAAATAAAAAAAATTATAAAAGAAAATTATTTTTCTCACACGAGTTAAACTTGTTCGCACAAAATTTCAACCTTTAATTGCATTGCAGCTTAAATTACCTCAATTCCTAACGAATGTCCCGCTAATCTACGCAGAAGAGAAAAACAAAAAACAAAACAAAAACAAATTTAAGTACTCCAACATGTTCCAAAACAGTCTTAGAGCTTAAAACAAAGAAATTGCATTTTTATTTTTTTTTATTTATGTCCACTAGTCGCCGCACTGTGCGCTGGTTCAATAACCAGTATTTCGATGATTTTTGTTTGTATCGTTTGCATATAGTATTCAACCCGAACGAATCAACCCATTTGCTTCAAAGTAATTTGAAAAAAAATTTTTAGCAAACGAAAAAGTCGTTTGGACAAATTTTTCTTGTTTGCCGCAAACTATTTGTTCTCTTAGTGAACAAGATGATGGTCAGCCCTTTTGTTGGGACACATTCGTGGATGGCATCTAACAAATCCAAATTTTACTTTATATGTCACTAGACTATTTCAACAAAATAAATCATTGAAAATTTCCTAATAATTGAAAACTTTTCTCAGCTCTTGTAAGCGAAACACTAAATTATAATTTTCCAATTTGTTCCCACTTATCTCTTAATTAAATAATAAATTCAAACAGCTATATAACTGCCTAACATTACAACAACTTTATTAGCGGATCTTATACAATCCTACAAAATCAATTTGCAACAAAAAACAAAACAACAACTAACAACATTTACAGAAAACAAGCAAAAACATTATGGTAATCCAATTTTCTTGAAATCCGCTTATTACATAAATTTTCTCAAAGAGCAAATAAAGTTATACAAAAAAAAAAATCAATATAAATTGATGGTTCCTCTACATAAATAAACTCTTTATAATATAATTAAATCAATTGACTTACCTCTTGGTGATCGTAGGCTAAGATCCACTGGTTCCACTTGTACTGGAGGGCCCTCTGCCTGCAAAAGATGCAAAAAAAAAAGAAAATCAGAAAACAAAATCAATTACTAAACGAAGAATTAATTAACAGTTTTCAATAAGAAATAAGAAAACATAAAAAAAAAGTGGGGAAAAAAAACCCGGAAACCTATCCTCTCTCTTTGGCTTTGTATCATTTTGCAACGATCTACATTTGTATACACACAAGAACCATATCATTACTAGATCAACAGATCGATCGATTGATATTTTTCCTCAATGAAAATTAAACGAGCTACAATAAAATCGACTTGCAAATAAATTCAATAAATATCGCAAACAGTTAAACAACTTCCCTACAGGTGATCGAGGTGTCTAAATAAATTGCATAAGGGTCGACCTATAAGCTTGCGCGCACTGACCAACACGACAAAAACAACAACAACAACAACGAAAACGACCGACGACCGACGACCGACGACGAAGTGACACGGCCCTGAAACTGCACCACAGGCCGCGTGGCCGGCCGCAATCTATCCGATATACCTATAGTGGACCGTTTGACTAGCAAAGTGAGTTATTAACCAGTTCTCGGTTCAGATATTAATAGTTATTAATTACTCTCGAAGTTTGCAACTGTGTCTTTCGCTTCAACTTCATCAGCTTTGTCGTCGTCGTCGTCGTCGTCGCGGTCGTCGTTTGTTCGTTTCGTTGTCTTGCAAGTTGCACTCACCGATTCAGCTGCCGCCAACAGAAATCCAATGCAAAGTGATGCAAATTAAATGCAACAGTTTGCTGCAGCAAATGCTGCTTTATAGCCCGTTCAAGCCAAGCCATCAGTATACGAAAGACCGTAAACCACCCCATAGTGTGTCCGTTGTGGGCGATACTGTAAAATTAAGAGCTAGATATGCCTCAGATTTTGATAAATGACAGCGGGGTCCTCCAAGGAGGCTGCACTGCTGCCTGCTATCGCTTGAGTACTCCAATTTAGTCAGTGGTCACATTAATCAAGAATCAGTTACTGTGGCAGCAGCGCAGTAGCCAGGCTTGACTACTTGACGTTAACTCGCGACGTGATATCATAAGGCTGCCTATTTGAATATTTTGTACGGCTTCTTGTGAGATACGCGACTTTGTGTTTAAATTTTTTTTTTTTATTTCTTTCAACGAGGGTAGATATATTCTATTTTTTTTTATATATATCGTCTGACACCTGCTGCGGCTATTGAACAAGCTTACAAACACCCTCACTGCCTGGGAGAGAGTGCAACTGTATAAGATAATTAAAATGAACCTTAAAGCCATCAACGAACAAAAAAAAGTCTAAGAACTTAATTGCAGTGCGAATTATTCGAACCGGAAGCTTTACCTTTTGTAAGCTGACACTTAACTGGTTTACAGGTGCTTGCGTGATGTCTACAAGAAGTGACAGCGGTAGGTGGTGGTGGCGGTGGTGGCGGTGGTGGTGGAATTGTAAAAAAAACACCAATGTCTATTTATGCTATTCTGTAGGTACTATTGACAATGTATTTCTTGAAAACATGGAAAAGCACACGTGACTGCAACAATGTTGCAAAGTTACGCGACCTACAACAACAGTCATTGGGCAAAGACAGACAGTTCGATTGTTGGATACACTCAACAAAAAAACAGCCAACTCGAAGGAGAGCAATCATGTCTTTCATTTCAAGGCTTGGAAATATCTTAAACTTGAACATTAATTTACTTGACTTCAAGTCAGTTGTCTCAAGTCTCAACTCAACGGACATATTTTACGTTTTTATTTTCAGGAAATTCGAAACGGTTTTGTTTTTCGTAGTAACACTTGTCGAAATGGTAAATACAACATCAACCAATTGATCAAAGAAAATTATAGGTTGCGTCTACCAGTTTGTATTAGGACATGAAAATTCGGGTTGGTAATTCTAGCGACCTGAGTATGTTCCCGAAAATTAATAAGATTTTCAGGAAAAATTATCAAAACGATCTTCGTGTCTTAAGCTTGAGAGAATGACAGAACTCTTTATAATCGAAGATCCACAAAAGGCGGTGGGTGCTGGTTTTCAGCAAGTTTACAAGGTGATGCAAGCATTTTACCGAATCATAACCTGTAAAACAGGGCCCTTCTTCTATCGCTCTTCTATCTTCGTAATGATATTACGCAATGGCGATGGGAGAACCTTGGTTTTACCGAGTTTAATGAAGATCACTTTGCAAACGCCACCATCGTCGAGCCAAATGGGAATAATTCCCTGCTAGTTACGAAGGCGGAGCTGCAGCTCATCTTCGATTCACTAACGAAAAAACAGGAGTCGATGGTGTATCCAATATTGTACTACGACATTTACCGAAGGAAGCTATTGGCATTTTTTACCACGCGCTGAATAATGCATATTATCCAGTGCGGTGGAAGACAGCTGTGGTACATCCTCTCCCAAAAAAGTATAATGATAACACCAATCCAGTTAATCTCCGGTCGATAAGTTTCATTCTGAGTATCAGCACTTCAAAAGAGCCTTATTGATAACCTTTATCAATAAGGCTCTTTTGAAGTGGGCGGAGGACGACAATATCATACTTGATAATCAGTTTGAGTTTAAGGCGCGACATCACACAATTCATGCCGTGTCGAAGCTCATTTCTGATATATAATGAAACAAATCTAAAACATAATAAACGGATGCTTGTCTGGTTGACTTGGAGAAAGCTTTCGACACCGTATGGTAAGAGATTCTCTATCTAAAGCTTACCAGACTGAAGTAAACCAATTTTGTATATTCCTTATGACATGCTTAATGGTAGAACTTTTGTTGTCAAAAGTGGCAATGTAACTTCAACCGTAAACTTTTGATGTTCAAAATGGTCTTCAGCAGGGAGCGGTGCAAAAGTTGAGGTCATCAGAATTCTTCTGCAGCGTCACTTGGAGAAAATTCAGCGATATTGTGATGACGGGAAGTTGAAAATCAACGTTGAGAAATTAGAAATAATTCAGCTTAGGACCCCTTTGGCTAAGGCTTCAAGGGTTAAGAGTAAGAACTGACGCAAGCCGGTGATCGTAGGGCCATATGAATAGCCACTGACGAGTAAAAGCGTAGTGAAGAAGCAAGGCATCTGGATGGATCAGTATTTGTATTTCGATAGACATATAAATGCTGCTCTGGGCAAAGCTGGGGGAGCTTTTACCCTGACGAAACGGTTGTTTTATAATAGCCGGCTTCACAGCAGGGTGAATGTGATTTGCCACGTGGCCCTCATCTGACCATTGTCTATGGGGGTTTAGGGGATTAGGGTGTTTTGAGAGGCAGTGTCTTAGACGCTTCCTTAGATTACACAGAACACCAGAGTTGGAGTACCTACACTATTTTATAACAACCAGGTTCTATACGACGCGTCGGAACGGGGCCAAAATAAACAGAATTGATAATTTATTGGTAAAGCTGATTCGGGGTCACATTGCAAGAGCGATGTCATCAGCCAACAGCTTGATCTTCAGGGCTTACTACCCTAGCGACGAATTCTTCGAAAGTGTGTCTTGAGCGGCTCTATCCCGCCCTAGGCATTCCTCTTTCTTGATAGTCGGGGGCTCACACAGGATAGATTGGCAGTGCCGCTAATCTACCACGTCGGGCAAAGAACCGTGCATAGGCGGCTACTGTATAACAGGGACGTCATCGCACAAGGTGAAGCCGAGCGTGAAACAGGAGAACCAGTTTTAGTGGTTGAATGTTGCGTCTTGGCCGAATTACTTAGTTTTAGGAGGTCTGGGTTTGATTCCCAGCCATGCCACCATGTTTTTTTTTTATTCTGGAGTGCTTTGTCTTGCGAGGAATTGACCATACTTCCAAAAATTGTCACTAAATTATTTTTCTGACTGTAGACAAGGCTGTTAGAAGAGGAGAAGAAAAAAATATCGAACACTTTCCACTTGAGTACCCGAGCATACATTTGTGGTGGGATAACATGCACAGCTTGTCAATTAGTTTGCACTTTTTAAAGCACTACTCCACCCCTTCTAGAAGCCGATTAGCAGCATGATGGTATAAGACTCTATATAGTAAGTTGATACAGTTCCGCATTTAAGGGAGGAATCAAGCAAAGGTTTTGCTGCCAATGTCCCACAATACACAAGTAATTTACCAAAGAACCTTCATCAAGGATTAAGATGTCTACACAGAGACATAATCTACCTTGGTTCGCTACATACGCTAATCCAAAAGTAAAAAATAGCCGCAGTTTTCCAAGTGCACCACAAATGTGTGTATGTTTGTTTGTGCGACCGCAGCGTAGTGAAGACTTTACAGCGGTAGTGGCAGCCGGTGTGTTAAAAAGACCAGCTTCCATGACTCGCTGGCTACTATTTGGCGGCAGTATAGACTATGGCACGAGCTAACTTCTATATAGACAAACATATAGAGATATTATTGTTGAGTTTGGTGTCGGTCGATGTCAACCTAATTTCTGGCCACCCTAATCAGAGTGGAACAACATTATAGACATCGACTTTGCAACAATCAACAATCGACATCTATAATAGTTCGGGGGGACTTAAACTAAACAACGCGCGATCTATTCATGTGAAAACAAGCAACTTAAGTCACTCGGAATCATTGTCAACACGAATTATTACCACGGTTTGTTCGATTTGAGTCTCGAGGCAGCAGCCGGCACTGCACTGCTGCGGTGGCGATGGCGATGGCGGCTGTGGGACACACCCACGACCTTGATAGTAACTACTACGTTACAATTATTTGATACATTAACGGTGGCTATTGTATGTGCGCCAGCCAGAGCCACAATACTTCTTATACCTACTCTAAATGTGGGCACGTGAGCTGTTGGCTAGGAATATGTATAGCAGTTGACAGTGATTTTTAGATTTTAAGAATTTGTATACCTATTCCTATATTTTGTTTGGACGCCAAAGAACCTTCGACGGAACAGTGGAAGTGTTTGAATTAATTCGTTATTGGAAATGAAGAAATCATTTTTTTTTAATGAAATTTAATTTTTACTTGCGATATAGGTACAATCGGGCAAGTTTGGGATTCGTAAAAAAAAATCGAACTCGAGATAACAATCAGACATGCCATTACGATGATAGAGAATGCGAAGAAAGTGGGTCCCGCAATTCTGTCTGTCCGTCTGTTTGTCTGTCTGAAACTTGGTGGATAAGGATATTTGGTGATTCCCTAGAGGGGAAATTGAATTTTTTTTAGGACCAAAACTAACGGTACCTACCTGTTATACAACAATTTAATAAAAATTAACTTTTTTGAAAAACGGCTCTAACGATTTTGATTAAAATGTTTGTGTCTACTTTTGTTAGTAGGGTCATACTCCTAAAATAAAAGAAATGTTTGTAAATATTCTACTGACGGTACCTCCCATAGAACCGTTTTTTTTTTTTTCATTTTTGACTTTCTCTTAAACGACTCAACCAATTTTGATGAATTTTTTTATACGGAAACTCCTTAACAATTTCAAATTTATTTGATATCAAAATTTTCAAAAACGAAAAAGGGTCCCTGTATTTTTCTGAAATTTTGATTTTTGATGTGCGATAATATTATCTGAAAAGTGGCATACCAACTTTATTTTTAAGCAAGGTTTGAGAATTTTTATATATAAAAAAATATTTTTTTAAAAAACGTCTCTAACCATTTTCATTTTTGTTTTCTAAAAATTTATTTTTCTTAATCAAATACAATGGCATAAAGAAGTTGTTTATGGTAGTTTAGTAATGAATTTATTTTTTTATTAAATTATTTATTTATAAAAACTATATGTATATAAGAAGCTTAAACGTCTACAGCAACTGTTAGCGTTAGAGCAAGTACGTGCGACCCAGTCGTGCATTTTATTTTTAAAGGAAAGTGGAAACAAAAGTATCCTGATGCGGATATACCACTTTTTGAAGATAAGACTCGTAGTACACATCGGAGGTCTGGGTTCTATTCCTAGCCTATACAACCTAGAATTTTACATAGGTACTGCCTTGAGAGGAATTGACCAAACCTTCAAGAGTACTGGTTGACATGTCAAAAATCAACCTCGGCTAACTGTTCGGAACCGGCGAAAAATTTTAGGTCCACTGAACTCTTGCTAAACAACACGCGCACAAAAAGGGTCAGGCAATAGGTCTTGGTTCTTGGTTCTGCCACAAAAGAAAAGTGTATGAAGGTAAGTCTAGTTCCCCGCATTGAATATTGAATCGAAGAGTTCGTTTTCGTACTAATCATAATTAGTTTATTTCCTATTCACGATGATGACCATATCATGACTTACACGACCAGTCTGTATGGATACAAAATCAAAATTCGAGCAAGAGTATTGGTTTGTGCTCTTTACGTCAATGATAAATTTTGGACTGGTAAATGCTTGGATGGTTTTAAAAGTCACAGCTGATTCCCAGCATAAACTACTAGTATTGCATAGAATTGTTGCTCGATTCTATCTAAGAAGAAACATATTTCAACCCTTAGCCTAAAAGCGCTTCATTTCAACAAGCATTGTTTTTCCCCATTTTCCCAAAAGAATTGATAAGCCCTTTAAGTTCACAGAATATCAAATGCGATGAATGGATTTGTAAGCATTGTAATTTGTGAAGTAAATTCGAGCATTGAAAAAGTCTGCTTCAAAAAATTTCATACGAAAAAATTATTGTGCCTGCATGGGTACAACTCAATAAACATATTAGTGACTTAAAAAAAATTATCTTATGGTCATATTCAATAAAGTTTTGTTACAAAAAATTCGAGTTTTAAGATTTAAACGAACTTGGTAGTAAATGGGTTAAAAAAACTAATACTTAACGGAAAAAATATAAAAGTTAAAATCGTTTCAGAACTACATAATTTAAATACTAATATGAAAAAAATTAAGTTTAAAATTTTTTTGTTGGACAATTTAAGGTAAAAACTAATTTTTTAGAGTTTCGAATGGATCTTACGGAGGAAAAAAATAATACAAGAACAGTCATTGTATATTAACATCTCAAACATTCTTAGCTGCAGGGTCTTATGATTTGATAAGGATAGTAGCTATTTGGATTAAGTAAGTGTTGAGCTATAGTAAATTGTACCTACTACCATACAAATATATGACAAATAATGTACAGAAAATTGCTACAGAGGTCTTTTATTAAAAGTATATTTATGATATTATGTCTGAAACTTCAGAAACACACACAAATTTTAATATCAAATTTGATAATATTGAAATTGATAATATTACTTTTTTTTTTTTTGTTGCCAAAGTAAACAATTATTTTCATTAAATATTTATCGAATTTATGTCAAGCTGCAAGCTTGTGTCTTCGAAATTGATTTTGACATGACTGAAAAGATGCAATGGTGTTGCAGTCAAAAAGTACATTTTCTTAATAATTTTAAAGATAATTTTCTTAACATTGTAAGCTTTTAAGAAAAAATACCATATCGATGTAACTTGTGTAGTGGAAGCCTAGTATTATACAATAAAAGATTTTGTAGCGGCCTCAGGGTCAATTAAAGCACTTAATTATTACTTTGCCGAGTTTTTGTTGCAATAACTTTCTAACTGCTTTTTTTATATAATCTTCAAAAATATATAAAAATGATATACATCTTGTGTTCTTGACTTCTTATTATAAAGACAATTGTTTAAGTTTTTTGCATTAAAAGTAAAATGTAAGAGGTTTAAAAATAAAAATTAAAATATCAGAATCTCAAAGAATACACCAGCATATAAGCAATTATACTTCCTTCTACTTTCGCCCAACACCCTATCTACTTAAACAAAGAGTTTCGGATACAAAAATCTATTCACGTTTTCCAAAATGGGAGATTTTGCTAAGAGGGTGGATGATGACGTCCCTATAATCAGAAATTTTTCTAATAACCAACTTTCAGTTACGAAAAATTCAGCCTGCCTGTATTTTGTATCACGAAAAAGTCTATCTTTCTTTTACTATTAGTAGTCAATATTAAAACTATTCAGTAATAAAATTATCAACCATTGCTTTTTGATTTTAAAATTTTTTTTGATAAATCAACTATTCAAAAACCAGTTGGTGTTTTCTTTTTTTATTTTTGTTTATTTGACAATGGCATACCAATTTTATTCTTTAAATCAAATTCATATACCAAAAAGTGTTTTTAAAAAATAATAAATTATTTATTTTTTGAAATCGGTCTACCATTTAAAAATTAGATATTTATAAAAATATATCTTTCTTTAGAGGAAATCAAATAGCATACTTATTTAGTTTTGAATTTTATGTAATTTTTTTTTAATTTCTAATAAAAATATTAATAGTCATGCATTTTATTTTGTATCGGAGCTCGACTGAAAAATAATAAACTAAAAAAAATTAATTGTTGGCTCTATT
The DNA here is from genome assembly GCA_948107695.1 of Meliscaeva auricollis. NCBI lineage: Eukaryota > Metazoa > Arthropoda > Insecta > Diptera > Syrphidae > Meliscaeva > Meliscaeva auricollis. The sequence goes on along the minus strand of OX403619.1, from coordinate 32,145,000 downwards.
TGGGCGTTAAATGTATAAAAAAAGGTAAATTATATTTTTTAAATAAATTTTGAGATATGAACCTATGAGAAACATCAACAATATTTTTTACCGACTTCAAAAAAGGAGGAGGTTATCAATTCCACTGTATTTTTACTTGCTCAATAGGATGATTCAAAACCAACATTACGATGATGCAGAAGTCTAAAAAAGTGGTTTTCGTCATGTCGTCCGTCGCGTCGGTCTGTGCGTCTGTGTGTGTTTTGAGCTGATCTTACAGGTATTGTATTCCACTGTACATCAACGAAATTGAGATAGTAATAAATCGTGTGAGATAATGATCATGACGCGTTTCTAATTTTACTAATTTGAAAAGACTTTTGTTTTTGAGAACACAAATGGTTCACAAATCGATTTACATATTAAAAGTAAGGTTATTGAACAATTTATGTTTTAGATCTTACAGATTTTATTTTATGTATTAAATTAATTATTGCAATGCACAAATTTTCATGTTAGAACAAAAACTAATTTACGATTCAAAGAAAAATAAAGCGAACTTCATCAAAACCATTTTATTGTGTTGTAAAAACAAAACTGAAAGTGGCATTTTTTACTTTTTACCGACTCCCGTTCAAAATATTGAATTTTAATTTTTTATAAAATTAGTTTTTAAAAATGTATGCAATATTGCTAAAAGCAAGATTTTCTGGACACATTTGATTGCTATTCAAATTTCATTGGGTAAAACCGTTTGTGTGGCAAGAAATTAAATTTTTAACAAATTTCAAGAACTAGGTGTCAAGTTAAAGGATAATAACAAATTAGGCTTAATTTTCTGTATTTTTTTGGCAATCCTGTTGAATAACAGCTATCACTTTTTCCATCAAAATCATAGCTCGTTCAGGTCATCTCATTACCTATGCCATTACATAATTCTTTGTTACTAAATTCAGAAGATAAATTACAATTTTCAGTCAACCGATCAAACTTTATGATCTGCCACAACCAAGAATAGCCGACATTGTAATCAAAAGGATTCCAAACAATCCGATCGCACTCAATCGGCTGCTGGCTGTCAACCAACCACAAAACATCATTACCGATCATACGGATACTCCACAACACGTCTAGACGAGCAACAGAAACCTATAAATTCAGCTGGAAAGTGCGCTGCGCTGCGCAAAGTTGCGCCGCAATGTTGGCTGTTGGCTGGTAGATGGCTGGCGGCTCAACACAAAACAGCCTTAAAGCCTTAATTGCATTCCAATGAATATAAGTTGATCTGGCAACACAATCAATTTAATTTAGAATCTAATAAAGTGGAAAATTACCACACCTTCGCGGTATATTATATCGCTTTTGCAGCAGCCACAGCGACAGCATCGCTGACAACAACAACAACTACAACATCGGTGTTGACGACTATGTTGATGGTGTCATTACGTATCAAAATGGGTATCGTATGTGTCGGCGGCGAAGGTGGCAGGTAAAGGTGGCAATGCCGGCCTAGAGTTGCAGGCGTAAATTGACTAGTGTGTGGCTGGGGTGTCGGAGTGACTCCGACGACGCCGACGCGACGGTCGCTCGGCACGTTCGCGTAATTTTCTCACATTTTTGCCAAAAGCGATTTCGTGTGCCGATGCCGAGCAGCAGCTCCTAAAATTCCTCTCGTGTCTTCGAACAATAAATTGTGTAGTTGTTGTAGGTGAGGCGGTAGTCGTCGAATTATCGCTTTGGGCGACACTTCCGCAGGAGCATTTGAAGGCGATATAAATTTCTATTAAATACCTTGGCTCACATAATAAAACGGTGGCACCCCACATCAGCTATCTGGCAAAAGGTTTTATGTGCGGGCTCTTGGTGCTCCTTGCTCCTGGGGACCTGGGGCATTGTCAAGTGATTTACCAGTCACCGTTGTCATTCGGGCTGTCAATTACACTATGCGCTGTGTAGTCGACGTCGTCGTCATCATATATGAAGCTGAAGTCTCACCGGTGACCAGATTTCCTCACTGTTCTTCAAGCTATTCAATAAAATACCCTTTTGTATGCAATTCTATGGAGACTCTTTGAGAGTTTTGGGGTCTCATTGGGTTCCCTATGTGTCGCATGGCACAAACTGTAGATAGAAGTTCCATGATAGACTCAGTCGCACTTATTACCACACATTTATGTGGATCGTGACAACTAGCAGGTGAAGAAATTACCATATGACATGCAACAGGCAGGCAGGCAACAGCAGCACTGCCAAGACCACAAGAGCAAAAGAGCTCCTCCAATCCAGAGCTACAGAAATATTGTAGGTATAACCAAGCTTATACACAAGTTTGCAACTCCATAGCAACCTGTAATCGCATTTAATGCTAAATGGAAAATTTATTGCGGGTTTTATTTATTGACTTTTAACAGCAAATGATAGACTGAATGGTTTTTGACTTAATTGCTTCACTGGGTGCTTAAGTGGCCCGAAACGTAAACACATAGACCGACCTAAACAAAATATAATGTAGAGCCAACGACAAAAAATTTATATTTCAAGTCGAATCGGACGACAACGATTTGGAATCAGACGATATGGTGGACCACCATCAAGTTGGCTTGTTGCGGGAACTGTTCTACAGAGGGTGCCACTGTATGCACGCAGTGACTCTGACTCTGACTCTGACTCTGATGGTCTGGGGAAGCAAGGACACATTATAGGTATATGCACGTAAACGGTATTACTCAAAAAATTACAGAATTAAATATCTAATTGAGAAGTTTGTCTAACTAGACATGTTATTCCGCCTGGTTAAGTCCGTAAATCAATAGCCGTTATAGCTGAGTATATTAGAGTATAGTTTAAACGGTGCGGCTAACTTAAATGGGCGACAATATTATTTGTGGCATTAAGATTAGGCGGCAAGTTGCAAATAATCAAAAGAATGCCAATGTAACACCTCGGGGTAAATTTATTTAATAAAGTTTTTTTGTTGTTTTGAAAAATTGTCAAAGTGTTTTTTGCTGATTAGGTGGCCGGCATTTGAAGTGAACGTTGAAAATGAAAAATGATAGATTCCTAGTCATTATTGTAATTACTGTAAACAGTTACTTATTGACAGGATTGAATAAATGAATGCAGATTTTGATTAAGTTAGCGGTTTCTTTAAAATAGAGGCTTTCTTCTTCGAAAAAGTAGATGAAAGTAAAATTATTGCTGTCATTGACCAAGACTTTCATTAGTTCTTCTTTATACATGCAAATTCATAACAATGTATAACACCCGTGATGCGATACTGCTGATGCAGTCCCTCAGGTCATTTTTTTGACTTAGGTACAACGTACGTAAGTTAATGCTGGAAAGTTTCAATGATATAATAGTACATGAACAGGAACACCTTACAAATCTTTAAGTAGAACAAAAGCTACGAGGAGAAATTTCAACGATAAAAACTGAAATTCGAAAAAATTGCCTCAGCTTACGTCAAAAAACCCAGGGATGGTTATGAGAAAACAATTATTTCAGAAAACCACCGAAAGAATTATCAGTTAGTCATCAAAAAATCAAAGTATGTAGACAATCACAAATTCATGGATTAATAATAATTCTGAGCTATCTAAATTTGAGTTGAGACATAAATGAAGAGAAGACGACGTACATGTTTTTATCAGTGAGAGTCGAGTTCTATCAGTTACCTGGTCCAGTCAACTAGCGAAAGATTTAACTTCAAGGTGTAGAATAAATTTATTTAAATGACCAAAACAGTAAGCTCGAAGAATAACGCCAACGTTAATATAAGCGACGAAATTAACTCTTTATAATTTTGAGGTTTAAATTTTAAAACACTTGACTGGAGATCAAAGTGGCTGAAACAGGTCATGGAAGCATCTAAGACGTTTCGTTAGGTTGCCAAACATCAGTTTTTACTAATTTTGCTTGCGATATTTTGTAGTGCAAGGAAAGATTGGTATTTAACGGATATAGTTGAAAGCTTTAAATAGAACGACAATCAATATGGTAACTGGCATATAACCATTTTTTCATAGTTTGTGCCTGCCAACTTTTTAATAACTAGTCGGTCCACTCTTAGAGCTTTTTTAATGACTTTCTTTTTAACGACTGAACCAAATTTCAAAGAAGCTAACAGATACCTTTTATTTTGTTTCATAATAAAATGCACGACTAAATCGCACGTACTTGCTCTTTAAGTAAAAGTGGCTTCGTTTAAGTTACATATTTATGTATGTACAAGAAAAGTGGTACATGTCTAAAAAGAATAAAACTAATTTTCATTTTTTATTTTTTTTTCCATTTTTTAAATCAATACCAATTTAATTTTTTTTTTAAACATTATACGATTGTTTGGGGTAACGTGAAATATTTGTGCACAAGTCTTCGACAAATTTTCTTAAACCGTTTACGAGATATTCACAAAACATAAAATAAAAAAACGTTTTTGAAAAAAACGGCAACGTTTAAACAAAATCGTTAGATCCGTTTTTGATAAAACTTCAATAACTCGAAACCGTTACATGGGATTTATTAGTTCAGGACGAGATATTCAAAAACAAAAAAAAAAAAAACAAGTTTCAAAATTACGTAAAAATCATCTGTTCCAAATTTGAAGAAAATTCGCCTACGAGTTTGAGCAGTGGAGATGTGTTCAGACGGACGCACAGACTTACAGACGCACAGACCGACGGACGGCATGACGAAGCCCACTTTTTTGGGCTTCTCCATCATCGCAATGTTGGCTTTGATTAAAACCTCAATTTTTTTTGACACGAAACCAATACTTGCCCTATAGAGCAAGAAATAAAATTCATTACTTAAATGACATAAACAACTTCTTAAATTGTTTTGAGCTAAAAAAATAAGGATGTTATTTGATTTTATTAAAAAAGATACAAAAAAAAAGAAAATCGTTAGAGCCGTTTAAAAAAAATATTACTTTTTGTATATAAAAATTCTCAAACCTTGTCATTTTCAAGAAAATATTAAAGCAATTATAAAACCAACATTTCCAAAAAATACATTGACCCGTTTTCGAAAAATTGGTTTTTCAAAAAAAAAAAAAAAAATTGAAAATTTTTTTAAAAATCCAAAAATAATTTTTTTCTTAAATGTTGATATCAAATAATGTTAAGTTTGTTAAGAAACTTTCGTATAAAAAAAAAAATCAATCAATCGTATAAAAAAATCAAAATTAGTTCACTCGTGTAAAAGTTAAAAATTAAAAAACGGTTCTATGGGAAGTACCGTTAGTAGAATTTTTACAAACATTTCATTTATATCAGAAGTATGACCCTACGAACAAAAGCAGACACAAAAATTTTAATCGAAATCGTTAGAGCCGTTTAAAAAAAAAAAAAAGTTAACTCTTCCTTAATGGTTATAAGGCACATACCGTTATTTTTGGTCCGAAAAAAAATTCAATTCCCTCTAGGGAATTACCAAAGATTGTTAACCACCAAACTTGAAGAAAATAGCTTCAGTGGCTTAGGCTGTAGCTCGAGGTATACCCAGACAGACAGACGGACAGACAGAATTGCGGGACCCACTTTTATCGCATTTTCTATAATCGTAATGATGCCTGATTGTTATCTCGAGTTTGATTTTTTTTACGTTAGACTACGTTTATTTCCGGAATTAGGAAGAATAAATATTTTTTTCGCCTCAAAAAATAAAAATCGTTAATCCCAATCCCCAAACAATTAAAGCAAAAACGCATCTGTCAAAACAGCAACCCATTAAAAATTGAAATTTCTCTTATTCAGTTTTGTTTTTTACCTTTTTTTTTGAAAAAACTTAATACACAATAATTTTTACAATGATGAGAACAACCATGTGACAAGTTTTGAACGAAATCAGTTGATATAGTATACGGAAATAACTAAAAAATATGGAAAATTTTCCGTAAAACGTTTTTATCATAAGGAAAACCACTTTTTTGGGCATCTCCATCATCGTAATGTTGGTTTTGATTAAAACCTCGAATTTTGTTTTCGAAACGTAACCAATACTTGCCCTATAGAGCAAGTAAAAAATACTGGGCTTATCGTGGACAAACGAACTATAGATCTAAAGTAACGAATTTTAAACTGAAAAAAAAAACTTAATATTAATGTTTTTTGAACTGAGGGTGGGCTATCAAAAATAAATACTGGGCTATAAACTGCGCTAACCTTATGCAAACGAACCTTAACGTGAAATATAAAAAAAATATGATTTTTGTGGTAAATCAAATATTTTCTGTTATATCTTTTAATGTAAGTTGAGGCAAACGAAAAAAAAACGACAAACTTTTTTAAAAAAGATTGGAGGTGTCAACGAATTTTTTTTTCGTTTGCAGACTGGTTTTCATTTTTATTAATTTTTTTAAAGTGGATGTCGTCCTGTATGTGATTAGATACCAATTGAAGGAAGATTTTTGGTACCAACAAATTGTACTTTTTTATTATTTTTATAACAGAACCCAAAATTTTGAATGAAATTTTGATTGAAACATTGAATCCCTGACAGTAACCATTTATAGTCCTTCATAAAGGCCATTGATTCATTGCTTTAAAAGGTAAACCGATTGAATTCATTTGCAAAATAAATTCTTTATACAATACAATTTTCAACAGAAAAATGTTACTCATACGCCACAGTGACTTGTTCAAAGTTTATACCTACAATCTTATGAACGAATTTCTATTATTTACCAACTAGGTAATGAAATTTTCTCCATTGGTAATTTAAATGATCTTAATAATTTGTAAAGTTGACCATTTGCAATTTTAAATATGAAGTTCCCACATCTTTAAAGAAATGTCAGTAAACAATTTACAAGACAATAAAAGTTTTAATTTTAAATTCTTGAAATATTATTTTCTGATTAATTTATTCTAAAACTAAAGTATACAGATCTCTTTTAATCTTAATTGGAAACATATAATTGTATTGTATACAATAAATTCGAACCAAATAAATACCAAATAAATTTTCGGTGATTGCATTTATTTAGTATTTTACTATAAATTATAGTAAATGTAAGGATGACATGGAAATGTAATACTCATTTTTTTTTTCTAAACTTGAATGATCAAAATATCTCATCCACATTTAAGTCAACAGCTACTGTAGCTGTACACTTATGTATCTGTAACAGCTTTCTACTTCTAGCAATCTTAGTTTTTAACCACACCTTTAATTTGAATCTACGTAGTTTATAAAGATTGCAAAAGTAGATCGCCCAAAAGTCAGTAAAATATACAAAACTAAAGAAATAAAAGTTTCCCAAAAACTTTAACCCTATAAAGTTGCCCTTTTTAATCTCACGAAATATTTTTATCTTGTTTTTGTTTTTATAGCCCTAAAGTAACACTGCCAAACCTCTGGACCACCCATAAAGTTCAACCTTGCCAATTCGTTTATGGAGCTAAATTATAACCTTTTGAGAACTCCCTGCACCTTAATTAGGTAATTACAATGCTAAAACACTGACGAAAAATTTCAATAAAAAAAATAAAAAACAAAACAGCTAACAAGTCTCTCACTCTCCTAGAACAAAAAATCACAGTCACACACAGCACATATAGTTAAAGCTGCGAGTTACGATACGATATGATCGTTGAACGTAACAAGGCTACACCCTTCGATCTTCGAACCTATTTTGCTTCCCCACAACTCGCCCCACACAGTACCTACATTATCTAAAAACTATAATTATAGTGACAGCAGCGATGACGACGACGGACGTGGAAGACAATGAAAATGAGTACTTACCCTACTCTCTTGCACCAACACACTCCGTCCATACAACACGACGACTATACGGAACGGCATAGAGCGTCAATTAAAACGAACAGCACGAGCTGCTGTTGCTGGATTAGGTATGGCTCGCCGCTTGGTGAACGTGTATACGGGAAAAAGGGAAAACGCCCAACTGACGGTCACTCTACTCTAAATGGGTTTGTTTACATGTTGCTCCCAGGCAGCAGAGCAGTGGAAGCGGGGCACTATTCTCGAATCGGACAGATCGATTATCGCAGATTGACCCGCGCACATTGCGCAATGATGTAATGGAAGTGGCTTGTTGCGAGTTCGATCAGCTTAAGTCTATGGCAACCGCTGACTAGCCACAAACCAGCGACGACGACGTCGGACGTGACGACCGGTAGGCGCAAAATTCACGCACTGTAAACATTATGATTAAATTACAGGCTTGAGTGTTATCCGTCTTTCCCAGAACATAATTAAGTCATTAGCTTGCGGCCTGCTTACGTGCGGCTGCGGCACATGGGAAGACACCTTAATGAATCTTCCACCTTAAAGAATTCCTACTTGATTGTGCGCCTTAAAAAGGTTTTCGAACTTTCCCTTCGAACGCAAACGGTTATACTTTTTCAGAAAGGCTTTTTTAAGTGTCGATTAGCCTTTGCTGCAGGAGTTCTGATAAACTTAGCCTGTCACTAATATCTCTCGCCCAGCTCATGGGTGATGCCCAATTTCGTACGGCAAAAATGTTAACTAAAAAATGTGCAATATCTGAGATCAGCGACCGCGCAGCCGAAACGCTTGACTTTGTAGTTTATTGGGCTTTTAAACTTCACCAGACTGCAGTGTGCGATGATAAAGGCAAGACATAGAGGCACAGAGGAGGGTTAGCAGTGTTTTACTAACTAAAAGCCGTGTGCCACGACGACTCTCAGACACTACTCAACTTTATCGACCGTAATCAGACCTAATAAATCGGTTGGTCGATTGTGATAGGCGAGGATTGGTTAATTAATTCGATCGGCGTGCAAATGAAAGGCGGATCGTGTAGTTAGTCTGAACATTAATCGACTCTTATTCAGAGTGTGCGTGATAAATGGTTTGCTTGACACAACAGCATTTTTATTTGCGCCGAGGATTAAAGCGCCGAACTTTGTATTTTCTTGTGAGATAAATGTGTTAACATGAATTAAAAAAAAAAAAAAACACACAAACAAACGGAAAATTAGAGACATTTTGTAGGCGTGAAAGGAGGTTATGCGAACATTTTACTTTGTTGTCACTTGTAACCAAGTAAATAGCTTACGCGAATGTATTTGAAAAATTTGATTTAAATACAATTTAGTTGGTGTTACTAAGTTTGAAGAAATGAACAGGTACAAAGATTTTTTAATTTTGTTTGGGTGGTCTGATATTTTGTCAAATAATTTTTTTAGCTGTGAAGCAACAAAAATTAAATCAGTTTATAATCCTTGAAGACAACAATAAGCAAAATAGAGCATTCAAAATAAAATTTGGTAGTTCCCGTTGGATGACATTTTTATTCTGTCAGAAATTGAGCAAAGAAATTGTGAACTATTTTTTAATTAAAAAAATCAAATCGGAAGAAAACAGAACTCTTATGAAGTGCAGGAGCATTAGAATAAATACACACAAAAGTTGTATGGTGGCCATGAACATCAACAATTTATTGATTAACGAAAGAACCTTTAGATCAAAATTAAACAGGTAAGATAACACAAAATAAAATGTGCGAATGGGTCGCACGTACTTGCTTTTATGTACACAAATTTAAAATCGTTAGAGTCGTTTTTTTTTTTAATTATTTTTTTAAATATTACATGTAAGAATTGTCAAATCAAGAAAATATTAATAAATTGTTCTAAAACCAAAAATTTCAAAAAAAAAACACAAAAAAGTTTTCGAAAAATTGATTTTTCCAAAAAAAAAAAAAAATTGATATGAAATTACAGTCAAAAAACTACATCGGATATAACGAAATAAAGGATATTGCGAACTAATCTTGAAATACCGGCAGCGGTTCATACAAATTGTACTAACTGAATATTGCTTAAAACGAACAGTTTTGAATGGAGAATTTAAAAATCTATCGGCCATAACGAATATACATTTAAAAAAAAATCAGGTATTGCGAATGACGTGGATTAAAAATGATAATTATTGGGATTTCCCTTTTGCTGTCTTCTGTATATGCGAATTTCAAATTTGATTTTTGATGAGTGCTATTTGTGTGTTTTTTTTTTTTTTTTGAGAATGAGTTCAAGACGTATTTTTTTGGAGATTCTGATAAAAGTTTGGCAGTTTAGAAAGAAAAAAAGACAACAACCTGACAGATGCTGCTTTGCTAAAGTGGTTGAAAGCCTAAGAAAATGCAATACACGGGCCCATTTTTCAAACTAATTATGTACCTACTTAAATACAAAAAAATTAGCCGCATTCATGCAGAAGATAAAAAATGGAAAATCGCTTATAGTGAAATATCAGATATAACGTACTGATTCTTCAGTGCCATTGAGCCTCAAGCATGAGGCTGTATCCAAAACGTCTTGGACACACAATTTTGAAGCTTTTATTAAATAACAAAAAAAAAAATCATTTAACAAATAAAAATAACAACAACAAATAAATCGAATAACAAAACATTACATAAACAAAGCAGCCAATATCTAATACTTAAAAATGTATGCAGCGAAATAAACGTATCACCTTAAAACAAGAAAATTCCCTTATTGAGCCCTTTTACAAAAAAATCTTATTACAATGAATGAATACATAATGAAGATAATCTTCTCGGATAACAACCTGAAAGAAATCTTACAGTTCTTCTTTGATTTAATGTGGATTTTTCTCAGTGTGCTAAGTTGCTAAGATTTTTATAGCAATGAAATACAATTTTTTAATAAAATGATAAAAAATATATATAACCGATTTTTTCCCTTCAAAAGTGAATATTTTAGAGCCATTACCAACCATCTTTAATTTTTTTTTCTCTGATACATACAAGAAATTCTATGTATTTCTCATAAGAAACTTTAAGCACTTTACGGGGTTGTTAGAGGTTAAAATAAAAATCTGAGAAAATAAGAAGATTTTTTTTTAGTTCCATATTTGGAAATAGTTTTAGTTTTTCCACACAAATAAGCCAAAATAAATATTTTTTTTAAACGGGAACACTTTTTGATTTTTTTTTTTTGAAAAATAATTTTTTTCGATATTGTTTCAGTGATTTTTTTCAAATTTTAGTTTTTAGATATCGATAAATAATTTTTAAGGAATGGCATACCAAATATTTTTTTTGACAAATCGTTTGAAAAATTTTTAATAAAAAATATTTTTTTTTTAACGGCTCGATAGATTTTTAAAAATAAAATTCTAATCGTTACTTAAGAAAGTTTAATCAAAATCGTTAGAGCCGTTTTCAAGAAAACTCGAATTATTCAAAAATGGGAGGTACACTCGTTCTAGATGAGATATTCAAAAACAAAAAAAAAAAAACTTTGGAAATTACATAAAAATCATCCCTACCAAATTTGAAGACAATCCGTTCACCCGTTTGGGGCATGGAAATGTTTACAGATGGACGCACGGACGCATAGTCGCACAGACCGACGGACGGCATGACAAAAACCACTTTTCTAGGCTTCTCCATCATCGTAATGTTGGTTTTTATCTTCCAATTTGTTTTAAACGAAATTAAAAAGTTGGCACATGCGATTTAGAGGCTCATGTATGCCCTAGTCGGTTCGATGAAAATTAACGAGTAAGAGCTTTAATTTAAGTTAGTGGATAGATCCTCCGCTGTAATTAATTCCAATAAAAGCTAGTAAATCATAAGCGTCAGTTCAAACTTTTTTTATTTGAAAACTAAAATATTTTTTTTTTTCAAATTGGTAATTTATGTTTTTCTTTTCATATAAAATCTATCCTAAAACCCAAAACTTGTGTTTTATTTATTGTTAGCACTGAATTTGTATACAAACAAATCATTTAAATTAATTTTTTTTAAAGAAAGTTGCCCTTCCACCTAACCGGGAGAAATAGACAACGCAAAAGTACACAATGCAAAAGTGTCGAAGCTAATACATTTTTTTTAACTCACGGAATTAACAGCTGTGGGTTTCACATTTTTATTTTAAAATAACCCAACTCGTTCAAAAGTAATGATTTTTGCAACCAAAAATGAAAATCTTGCCCACTTATGACTTTTAATACTTTATTAATTAAAAACATGTTAAATATATTTTAAAAGAGGGTAGACAAACGAAAACTTTTGGTGAACAAAAAAAAAAAATAAAACAAAAATTTGGTCAAAAATAATGAGTTAAATTTTTTTTTTCTTATCACGAAGCTCACCATATTGTTAGTGTAGTTAACATATTTATTATTTAAATTTCTTAAGAACAAAAACGTGTGGTAGTTTTATTATTCTTTCTTCACAAAGATAAAACATTGGTACACTCGGGCGTATACGCACTTTTTTTTATTTTATTGATTTAAAAAAAAAATTCTCTCTTGTTTGTTGACTTCTGTTAATTGAAATATTATTATCTTAAGTAATTTTACGGTTGCTAAGGTAGATGTATGTTTCTTTTAAACAATAAACCACCATAGACACCCCTTTTTCTATGAAATACTAAATAAAACTTCATTTTACATCAAAAACTTGCAAAAATAAAGGGTTTTCCAATAAGAGGTGTTATTTTGAATAGCCCGCTATTTCGGTAGCTGTCATTTTTTGACATTTGACAAGTAGAAACTACGCTATTAATAAAAATGGAACGATACACGCTTCAACAACGCATTGAAATTATTAAAATTCACTATAAAAATGGTGAAAATTTGGCAGAGACGGTTCGTAAAACTAAAACATTTTTGGGTCGTCGTGAAGCACCTTGTCGGACCGCAATACAGAAATTGGTGGACAAATTCGAGCTGTTGGGACAAGTTAGTGATGTGAAGAATAAAACCCGTGCACGTCGCTCAAGAACAACTGAGAATATTGCTGTTGTAGCCCAAAGTGTTGAAGAAAACCCAGGTTTGTCCATTCCTCGTCGTTCTTTGGAATTAGGCATTCCACAAACGTCATTACACCGTATTTTGCATAAAGACTTGGGTCTTAAGGCTTATAAAGTTCAGTTAACACAAGAACTCAAGTCGGCTGACCATCAACAACGTCGTGTCTTTGCTGATTGGGTCCTTGAAATGCATGAAAATGAACCGGAATTTCATCGAAAAATCATCTTGACTGATGAGGCCCATTTCCACCTCGGAGGCTACGTCAACAAGCAAAACTGTCGCATCTGGGGCTCGGAAAACCCAAGAGTTATTGTTGAAAAGCCTCTCCATCCTCAACGCGTGACTGTTTGGTGTGGTTTATGGTCCCGCGGGGTCATTGGACCTTACTTTTTCGAAAATGAGGCTGGAGCAACAGTTACGGTCAATGGATTGCGCTATCGAGAGATGATTAATGATTTTTTATGGCCTGAATTGGATGGTATTAATCTGGACAACGTTTACTTTCAACAAGACGGCGCTACGTGCCACACAAGCAATGAAACCATCGATCTTATACGGGAAAAGTTTCCGGACCGTGTTCTCTCGAAGAGGTGATCACAACTGGCCACCGAGATCTTGTGATTTAACACCTTGCGACTTCTTCCTTTGGAGCCACGTGAAAGATAAGGTCTACGCCAACAGCCCAGCGTCGATTCAAGACCTCAAAGATGAAATTCGTGAGGCTATCGAGGACATAGGGCAGCCACTTTGCGATTTGGTTACGGAAAATTTCATGAAAAGGATATTGTCCTGTAAGCATGGTCTTGGCGGCCATTTGGCTGATGTTGTGTTCCATTATTAACGGCATACCTTCCTCTTTATAATGAAATAAACATCCGATCATTTATCTCCAAAAATGCCATTTTTCTTTGAATATCAAAATAACACCTCTTATTGGAAAACCCTTTAAATGGTACGGTGATCAAGTTACTAACGGAAAAAGGATTACAAGAACATATCGTAACAGAAGTGCATGTTTCAATAAGCTGTAGTAAAAAGAGTAGTAAAAAGACGAAATAATGAATCAATGACACACAGTGCATAAGGAATGTGAAAAAAAACATTACAATTTTGGATTTTCTTAATAGATTCTTTTATTACAATGAAATAAAACATTCAAATACTATTAAGGAATAGAATTCCGTACAATTTTATCACTTCGCCAAAAAAAAAAATTACCTAGAAATCCGGAGATTCTACAACATGAAGGCGATAATTTCATTTAAGTTCAATACTTTTTCCATTCTCCAAGGTAAACATTCCTTAAAGGAATCATACACACTAAACACCTTTAACACCTCCCAGTGTAAAATTAATGTTTCCAATCACTCATTACTCATCCATTATCTTAGCTTTTTCACTTTTTTAATACTATCTTCCATAAGCTCCTCGTACATCTCATGTTCCCATAATGAATCTAACGTTTATTGATACAAATGAAACCCATTTAAACAATTTCCAGACCTACTTCAGAGTTGTTTCTCACAATTACACACACCATAGTCAAATCTGAAACAATCATCAACAAAGTATCTCACCGCAATGCAAGAGTCTTTTCACGAAAAATTAATCACAAAATGAACAACCGCATGATTGCGCGAGTGAGAAGGCGCACTCAAAACCAAAAGATGCACATCCCAAAACAACAAAAAAAACAAAACCATAAGCAACGAGCATCCGCCCAAGCATCCATTCACATCCTCCAATTTCCATGCTGTGCCAAAGCCAACACCAAAACGATATTTCCCCCAAAAACCTCTTCGTCACATAACAACAGCATTGCACGAAGACTCTTCATCTTCGTTCGTTCGTCGTCACCCCGTCATTTATGTGGATGTGGTATGGGCATACCTCCTATATATCTGAACCTAACCTAACCTAACTGGAAACGCCATCAAACCACAGTAGGGCGTCCCAGGTGAAAATATCACAAAACAAATTTACAATTGTGAAAAACGCCAGCATGACAAAACGACCGAACATCGAAACATTCACGTTAATCTCTGTCCGAGTCCAATATAGCTAGTGAATGCGCATGGGTCTTGTTGCTTGTTGTTGTTGTTGTAGGTAGTACCTATCGCTAGGCACAGAGTGTTGTGCCTACAATGTTTTTTTTTTGTTGTTGTTGTTGTTGCTTTTATTGTTACTGTTGCAAGCAGCAAGAGATTGTGTGGTGGCGGCGAACTGCAAAATAACACCGGTAAATACACGCTGTAGACACACGGCTATCATCTCTCCGTCTCACCTTGAAAAGACTCAACGATCACGATTTTCGGTAAAATATCCTCCGAATTTTTTCTCATTTTTTTTTTTTGTTTGTTTGTTGGGGGAGTGCAACAACGTGCTGAGTCTTCAGTATCCCCCCGTTTACACGACAAAGATGACGACGATGACGAAGACAACGCCATCTGGGCTCTATACGTGATGCCTGGTGTAAAATAGCCAAAATGCTGCTAGGAGGCTTATACCTACTAGGTAACGATCTCCGACCGTGTTTTATTCCTCGGAAGACCATATGTCACACACATACCAATTGCGCGCGAAAATTACCTTATACCTGTCCCGCAAAAACGAACAAGTCCCGTATAGATCAGATGGGGGGTAAGTCCCGTAGATTGTTGCACGGTTTCTTAACCTCAATTGAGTTTCCGTGATCCTGTCTCTTTTTTTGTTGTTGTTGTTTTTAGTTTTCAATTCAATTGTGTGTGTGTGTGTGAGATAGTGTCGTTTGCCTCTCGATTAGCAAAAACACTGCGTCAAACAACTTACTCACTTTACATGATTAGCGATACGAATTCACCTGTCAACGCGCGGCGGCGCTACAGTCGCTCCGCGTTGGCCAATCAATTAATCTAATTTAAAAGAAATCGGTCTTTTATTGCACATTACGCTCAGGCGTGTTGATTTAATCATCATCGCTGAGCGTCGACAACGGCGCGCGGCGCAGCGGCAGCGTTGATGGCGACAACAGCGACAACAGCGACAGGGAGTTAGTAGATACACGAAAGAAACCAGATTCCACTGCTGCGTGGAGACACCAACTCAATTATCATCTCATCACCCAGGCTGAGTGAGCTAAGGCACACTGTGCTGTGTGCGGAGCATCTCACCAGTCAGTAGTCAGGTATAGTCACCCATCATCGAACGGGCACCATCATGATCACCCAATGGGGAGAACGGGCCTAGTGCAAATTAATCTCCGATAAGTTGTGTGTCGCCAATGACCACGTCGCATACGAAATTAGTGCGAGGAGGAGGATCGGGCCCGTCGACAACGATAACAACAGAGACGAACGGGTATACGCACACAGCACCATGCATAGCCATTGCACAGTTGTTGCGGGCTTAAACTCTGTAATGGCTAGACTTCAAGCGAGTTTTTAATAATAAATGCCGGACAAATAGTCGTGATATCTCGCCAATCACTCGCAGATCGCGTACTGAGTGATTTATAAATGCTCGCTTGTTGTCGTACATAGTAATGGATTCCAGCGGGCTCGTTGTTTTTTTTCTTTTCTCTCTCTCGTGTCCAACCCCTTTGGATGGACTAATTTTCAATCACTTAGAGATCAATTTGTGTGACTCGGAGCCCACCATCGCATCCATGACGATGTGACCGGTCCCCATATAACAGTGCCCCGTCTGCTGCGGAATACTGATGGCTATATGGACAAACAAAAGCCGGATTAGCTCTTTACAGATTGTCGCTGTCGATCGATCCAACGATCGGATCAAATCGGAAGATCACCAGTAGCAGAACGCAGCACAACTAGTATATCTCTTCATAATCCAATAACAACAACTGTATCTTTGTATCTTTTGATCTCTTCCCCGGGTAATAGTCCGCGCCATTTAACAACAGAAAAAAAAAAGTTACAAATCGATTTTATAAAAGCTGAATAAATGAATAATAAGCGATCAATTTTTCTTGAATAAATTGCGGTAGCTCTGCAGTTAAACTACCAACGATGTTCGTAAGGTTCCTACCAATAACATAGCTTAGCAGCGCCCCAGATGGTGGTGTGGTGGTATTGCGTACCGGGAGAAGAACGCGGCATGGTAGCGCAGCGCAGCGCAGCGCAGCGCACAACCACAAAGATTTATCCGAATCGATAAAGTGGCCTTTAAAATGGGCTACAACCAGCTCAAGACTATACTTCTGCGTGTGCCATACCCACCCCTCTCCTCTTGCCTTGCCTTACCCCATTTCTCTCTATACAGCTACCACAGAGTCAGAGTAGGAAAACCTTGCATTTAGCGTTTGGTCAGCTATTAGGCCTCAATGGGAAATTAATAATCGGTATTAATAATAAATTTATGAGCAACACTCGCTATAGCACACCGATGTCAGGTGCGGTTGTAGAATGGGAGAGCGGTTGGCACAAGGGTGAACGACCATAAGGCGCCGCAATTGTCGAACACAAAACACGCGTACGACTAAGTGGCGAACGGGAAAAACATGCAGCTCCCAGTATAGTTATTGTCTTTGATGGCGCGTATTGAAGAGAGTGGCAAGAGTGGCGCGCACTATACTCCATCTACCAATATATACGCGACGGTACCATTTATAACGTGACATGTCGACGTATTATTATTATCAGTCGAAGACGACTGACTATACCTAGTGGCGGCAAAGTTTACGTTTCCGTGTAATAAGAGTGTAAAAGTACTGGATAGGTTCTCAAATGACTTCAATTGGTGGGATTCGCGATCTAGAGGGTCTCCAAAGATGGAGTGATATTTGCGGTTATCTGGATAATAGAATCGAGTTGACTTCAGTGCGGGTTTGCTCTTTCTGAATGTTAATTTGAAAGTTGTCAAACAGTGCGATTGATGTTCTCGGAATTGAAAAGTTCTTGTCTCCGTTGTTTATTATGGAAAGACTTAATCCAAGTATGCTCCAGACTGAAGTTGATCAAATGCTTGGTTTTTAAAATTAAGAATCATTTCTGTATCGATTTTATATATATGGGGAAAAATAATTCACATAGTTTTTTGAGGTCATAGTGGTGGTTATACGTTTTTGTTTCGCTAATCAGTAATATTTAAGGAACGAGACCGCATTTAATCATTAAGGTTATGAAAAACTGAAAAACTACTGAATTACAATAAAATTTAAAGCAATTGCTCTTGAAAATACGTCACCAAAGCTTATTTAAATGTCAAAAATGTGACGCGCATGTCTTACAATTCTTCAAAAACTAACTTATAAGTCAAATTAAAAACACTCGCCTCTAAACAAACGATTATATTAATTTAATTCAAAATTTCATATCATCCCTTTTTAAAAAAATTGTAAAACAATGAAGTGTTACAAAAAAACATCGATTTTAGTTACATGGCGATTGGCACAATACGTGGTACCGTGATATAATTCCACACAATTTCTTCGATTAACGTCTACTTCAAAATGTGGTTTTAATGCACTTAAACAAAATTAAATAAATTAACGCCGAATTTGATCTTTTATCGGATTGCACTTATTACCTGCTACGTGTTCTATATAAAGTTTGCCGTGAAATGAAGTCGAAAGAAATAAGATTGAATAGACTGTGTGTGTGTGTATTCATTTCAAATTGGAAATAATACTGAATTGCACTTTTTTTCTATTGTTAATGGTCAACTTTATTTCAGGGAACTTCGTTTTCACCAGGCAGGCGCATATTATATCACCTTTTTTGTAATACACTAGTACTTAAGCTGGTCTGTGTTTTAAGGGCTTCAATCTGCAACGCCTCACAAGAAAAATATGAAGATGCAATAATACCCGGGTTTTTATTCGTCCATGTCCCCAACCCGACGATTTCTCAAAACAAGAATAAATATCTTCAGTTTTGTTCTAGTTTTGAACAATGAAAGCCAAGTTTTGTACAAGCTTAGATTCCAAGCTGGAGCTTTTTGAAAGTTCCGTTTTGGGGACATAATGCCACCAGCCTGGAACAGATCCAAATCTTGTTTTAGCTATATCTTTGAATATACTTGAATGGACTGAGACTACGAATGTTTAAATATCCCGTAATTTTAAATATTAAAATTGAATATTCTTAAGTATCTATTATATTTTTCTGTAAGTAAGGCTGCCCACGGGTCGTTGAACGCTGCTAAGCCCGAAGGTTCTTGCATTCTTGATTTTTTGATTGTCCATTGGAGTGTCCTTAATATAAATACTAGAGAATATCTTCCAGAAAAGGTTATATCGTAGAATTAGACTATGTTTCTTCAGAAACACGGATTGCCTTTTCATTCAAACCTCAGAATGTGTAAATAACTATTCTCCCCTATATATTCACAGCCTACATTGAGTCTAGAATAAGGAGGTGTGTAGCAGTTATCGAGAACAATCGTTTTTATAAAAAAATATTAAAGAAAAATTCTTAAAAAAAATTCTTAAAAAAACATTTAATTTTTCAAAATTTAGCCCGCAAAAACGAATAGCCAAGCTCCCTCCCCCCCTAATTTCTTATGCTTATACATTTTTTTAAATTTGTGTTCTATAAAATTCGTTCTGGAATGAGTTTGAAATACCATGGACTAGCGCGATAAGAAAAAAAAAAAATACCCTGAATTAAAGTACGGATTTAAAATACCAAAATTTTATTAATTCAATTACTGAAAATCGAAGAATGGTTTAGTAGCTGTAGTTTTGGTTCAGTAACCAAATTATTCTATAAACGATCGCATTATAAGACAACGAATTGTGCAGGACAGGATAACGTCTGCCGGGTCAGCTAGTTATAGATAAAACATAAAATACTTTGTTTTCATACAAAATTAATTATAAAAATGTTAATTATTATTATTTTCTATTGAAACTATCAAGTCAAATAACACTAGTTGACAAATTTTGGATTCATAGTGAATACCTGCACAAAAAATTACTTTTTAGTTTAATTTTGGGTCGCTGAACAAGAAAAGGACACTCATTTATTTTTCCAAAGAAGCGTTCTCGAGATATCAGCAAAAAACATGTTTTTTGCTCTATTTTCGTATTTTAACATAAATATCAATAACAGTAATTCTAATTTTTGAATACTTAAACTTCTTGAAAAGATATTGTTTTCTTCTTTCCAACGATATCTTGTTTGTCTTAATCGGACCAGAAACCATCGAGTAACAGCCGATCAAAGTGTACAAAAACATGATTTTTCGACCATTTTATTAGATTTCAATCATTTTCCAAAAAGGTTCAAAAACCATGTTTTTGTACACTTTGAGCGGCTGTTACTCGATGGTTTCTGGTCCGATTAACACAAACAATATATCGTTGGAAACAGGGAAATAATATCTTTTCAAGAAACTTTAGTATTCAAAAAATTTAAATTACCGTTATTGATATTTATGCTAAAATATAAAAAAAGAACAAAATAAAACATGTTTTTTTTGCTGAGAATCTCGAGAATGCTTCTTTGGAAAAATAAATGAATGTCATTTTCTTGGTCAGCGACCCAAAATTAATCTATAAAATATTTTTCTGTACAAGTACTTTTTTCTTGTAAGCTAGTGTAATTTGTGAAACCAATAATTTGGGATTTCCAATAGAAAGCAAAATCTAATCAAGAATTATTATCTCTATCCAAAAACGTGTCACAATAGCAATGCGGCTAAAATGCAAAAAAAAAACAAAAACTTCAAAACAAAAAAAAAATGATCTATGCTAATTAAAATTTCGGGCGAAACCAACACTGCATCATTATTTTTAACAGTTCTTTAACATTTTTGAAATGAAATTAAAATAAAATGAAAAATTAGCATTTCGCTTTAGGTTAGTTAAAAAGACCAAAATATTCATTATACGTCAATATTCTTCTATACTTTATCCGGTTCTTATAATTGTTGTTGTTTTTTTTTTTTATTTGCTGTCAAAAATTAGTAATTAATCATTCTTTTTTTTTTAATGATCTTCAATCGATAGGTATGTTATACATGAATTTATTATTTTAGCTTTGTATTGTGTATTATTTTCAATATATAATTTAATCAACAGTTATAATTGTAATTATATTGTGTGTGGTGGTCCAAATCAATTAGTGCTACTTAGAACATTATAATTAAGAATTTTTGCATCAATTTGTTGACCTAAATAAATTCATTGTTGGCCAATTTTTTTTTCAATTCTTTTTTGCTGAACTAATTAGTGTCATTAAAAAAAACCGTACAAAGGAATTGAACAAAATGAGTCTTTAATCTTGAATAAAAGTTATAATTAAATAGCTACACCATCAAAAGATAATAAAATAAAAGTCCATCCTTCTTTTCGAAATTCTATTTTTCACTACTTAAAAACATTGCGAGGTTGCAAGAATTCGCTTGTATTTTTAGAATTTATAAGAACACTATAAGACACTTAAGAACACTATAAAATTAAAAAAATTGTGATAAAGGTTTCAGTAATATGAATTAATTAATAATGACAAGTAAAAGAAATTACAGAATTGCACTCCTACTTTTAGCTTAAGTAGGAATTTTAAAGTCATAATCCAAGAATAATGGGATGATAGCGTTGCGTCGTGTTCATCTTCGACGGTTAATCTTCCTCAAGAAGTTGTGAAGGGTAGTATTTTTTTTTTTTCAATTTTCCTAACGGAATCAAATCGCCGGTTGAATAATCTGCCTAAAAGAGTTGTAAAAACAGCAGTCTTTTTGTTACTGCAGTTAATTAACCAAAAAGACTAAACTTAAGTCTTTTAACATACAAATTACTCTGACTGTAAAACTATAGGCAGCAGTCAGTACTAAAATACTAGCTGTACGGTTAGTGAAAGCAGTTATTTGACTTAAAGTAAATTAACTGCATCACTTTTTAACTGGTTTTATTCACAGAACAGTACAGAAACTTTCTAATAAAACACTTAAACCAGTCAAAAAATACCTACTGCAGTTAAATTACAGTCAGAAACTTTCTAATAAAACACTTAAACCAGTCAAAAAATACCAACTGCAGTTAAATTACAGCCAATTAACTGCTTTCATTAATTTTATTTTTTAGTATTTAAGTTATGACTGCTAACTGCTTA
Source organism: Meliscaeva auricollis (assembly GCA_948107695.1). Lineage (NCBI taxonomy): Eukaryota > Metazoa > Arthropoda > Insecta > Diptera > Syrphidae > Meliscaeva > Meliscaeva auricollis. Next base: position 32,123,188 of record OX403619.1, on the reverse strand, counting down.
CTTTGGAGTTAAAGTACTTAATAGCAGTACCTTCTAACTTTCAATTCTTGCACTGAATTGACTGCATTACCAATTGCCTGCAGTCTTTTACAGCTCTGCTGAGTACTGCCTAACTGTGTTATATCAAGAAAATTATGACCCACTTATAATAAAAACCAAACAAACGATCTACTGGGTAGACCCCAGGCAAGAACTAACCAGGGTCGTTGAGATCTGTAAAGGATATTTTCTGATAGGGGAGCATGTAGTGAAGTGAGGCATTCCCCATAACACCTCCTGTCGTTACTTTGAGGACCATTATGAAAACGAAACGGTCTTTTGCCTTTTCTGTTGGAAAAGCCTTCTAACAAGAAGGCTTGACGAACTTCCCGAATAAATCAGAAACCTGATCTCTTTTCTTAACGTTCCTTTTTTAGACAGTGTTGGTGGTCATGGGGGGTCTAAACATTCCAATACGGTGAGTGTGGTCTTCTAACTTGTCAGTAGGAACCCATAAGGGTCCCAAATCTGCACGACACTAGTATCTTCTAGACCGCATCAAAGTCTATAATCCGGTCGCTAAACGTTATCCATCTCAACTAATTACTGAAATACTTCAACCACCCAAAGGTAACACAACTAATGATATCAAAACGGCGCAACCTAGAGCTAACATGAGTCATCGAAGCCGCAGCTCGTGACTGTATTTCTACTTAGGACCAACTCTTTCATCTTTTAAGAAATTCCAAATTCAATTACATAACACTTTTCAGGTTTTCAATACAAAACTTCGCAAACTATAAATTTTCCAACAAAAAATTCTGGAATAAGACTGCTCTTTGCCTCATCTTATTTTACTAGAAAATGCATTTTTTGAAACTCCTATAACTGACCCTTAACCCGCAAAGATAAAAGACAAAATTTGCCTAAATATAGCTTTGCGGCGAATTGATTATAATGTCTTTGGCCTTGAACTTTTTGATTTTATTACCGTTGCAAATAATGTGAAGAATCGCTTTTTAACCAATTTTGATTCATATACGATACCAAGATGGTTATAAGCCATTTCATGCTAAAAGTTTCAGCAGCAACCAAAATTTTGACATCGCGCGGTATAATGTTGGTATTCATTTAAAATGTGACAGTCACAAATTTCTATGGCCAAAGGTATAATATCTCATCGAGGAAATCCCCCAAAACAAAGCGACTGAATTAATTAACTTAATCAGAATGTGGCCACCAGGTGCGTTGACCTCCAATATCTCTATGCGAGTGTATCTTTTGACAGTCAGTTGCGTCAAGCAAGTTATAGGCGCCTTCTCTTATGGCCCAACAGTGCCAGCAGCGAGCCATCGGCAAAATGCCTTTCACATTATTATCTATAAACGTCCGAGTCATTGGCTTTACGGGACATATAAACAAAGTTGGCCAATCAATCGGCTAGCAAGTCGCTAAAACAGCGAGCGAGCTCTGGAAAGGTTCTGTCCGGGTCAACAGTCTGGCGTCTTATTTGTTGTTGTTGTTTTGTTTGCCTTTGCTTTTTGATTTGCAACACAACTCTGTTTCATTTGCGGTGCACAAAAATGCGTGCCACCTGGTAGTGCTTTGTCGAACTGTCAATCATTGTGTGCGATGGAAATTCAGCTTGAAACTCACTTGTCTTTCTTTTGCGGTAGTGTTTGCAGTCCCTGCGCTACCAGCTGGCTGCTGCTGGCTAAAAGATACTCTGCTGCTGTCACTTTTTCGACTTCTGTCAGTAATGCACTACAAACGAATTGGGCAACTTTCATTCTCGCAAAGTGATGTGTGTGTTTGCTGGACCAGTCCATCAAGCTTCCCATCCCAGAGACTCGCTGCCAGATTTATAAATAGGTGGAGTTGAATAAGAGTACGAAAGATAGAAGGAGAGAGTACTGCGCCGGCCGACTGCCTGCCAAATGTACTGCTGCTTGATTCAGCATCAGTGCAGCAGCAGTCGCGCGGCATTTCTCATTTAAACATTACTTTGGCATGTTACCACTGACAGGTTTGGAATTCGTTGTTGATCTGTTTATGTCCAACGGGTGTGCTATTAATAATAAAATAGCGAAAATACCTAGCCAAATGCGCATGTTCCCTTCAGCTCTCAAACTCTCAAGTCTCAAGAGTGTGGTTGGCTTGACTTGGACTGGGTTTTTTATTTTTTGTTTTTCTGTATAAAACCAGACACAAGACGGCTTCAAGTTTATCACCCAGGAATGTGATTAGGACCGCAACCAAATAAGCACACACGCAGTTTACTGTGTGAACGACAAACACCCGTTGCCGCCGTTACCGCCGCCGCCACGCCGGAGAAAACCCGTTCGCATCCATTATCCCATCGGGAATTCAAATTTACTGCCTGACTTTGCGTCTACCGCAATTGGGTGGCAGTGGCAGCAGACTTGCGCCAACTTCCATTCCAACCACTAACCAATCTTTTGGTGAATTAAATTTGATTTATCATGAAGCGCGCACAACAAGTGAAAAAGAGTCACAAGACTTATCAGTTTTGTAGTCAAAGGAGAAAAGATACTACTTCTTCGTGTTTTTTGTTTTTTTTTTTAATAAATTGACAGCTAAAAAGTGTCAAAGTAACTGGGTAACAGTATAAACTCAGTACTCACCTCCTTGGCTGGCAGAGGGTCTGGTCCAAGTCCATTCTGTAAAAAGAAGGAAGAAGATGTTTGTTTTAAGATTTTCTTGTTGGTTGGTTTTCTTTTTTTGGGGTTTTGTGTATGGTGTTAAATTTTCAGTGTTCCGTAAAATTATTATAATATGTGACAACATAGTGCAACTTTACTGTCGGTTAGGCCCTTAAGAGGTATTTAAACAATAATGAAGCAAAAACGACATCTATTTGAAATGAGTCTTGGATTCTCCCGGTACCGAAGAGAAAGAAATGAAGACTTGGATGCGAAAATGGAGTGCAACGGTGGAACTACACCCCATCCAATAATAATCTTCAGCCCCTATCTCTACCAAGCTCTCTTCTGAACTGTTTCACACACCTTAACAAAAATATTCCTTTTTGAACTGGTTACCCAGTCTTGACGGCTGGGAAATGCTGCTTTGTAACTAAAATGTCAACAAACCCATCAAAAGCCAATATAAGAAATTTAAGAGAAGCTTTAATAACTGCAGAGCCATCTTGTAGTGTGTACCGACTACTCAGACCCTTTTGACTCTAAAACAAATGTAATAGTAGCTGATCTACGAGAACTTTTGCCTGCTATGTCCGTAGTCCCACATTAAGGGAGGCTCTACACGTGCTGGTGTACTAGAATTTTGGACTGTAACCAAGGATCTCCAGGGACTAATGTAATACCATTATGATCAACCAGAGATTTTGGCACCAACCAGAAACTTGGCCTGCCACGGTCGTGTTATTCAAAACACAAGTTGGGGATTCGTAAAATCCATTACGAACAGTGGTTTGGTAAAAGAAATGTTTTCCCTTAAGTGATTTGATAGTTCTCACTAGGCCCGTGCTAGTACTAAAACTTTCGAAGGCAAGAGCTCTGGTAGATGAACAGGTAATAGCGAGACCTCTGGTCGCACTTTAGACAATGCACGGGTAATACAAGATGTAAGACTCATGGAGATTATCAGGTATTACAAAAGCCACCTTGGTACCACTAGAACACACGACTCCTGGTAGTACTAATGACATTCACCTTTAAGATCGAGGGCTGATCTACGAGATCGCAGATGACCCACGGAGGAAGATCTTTGGAATATTTATTTTGATAGTACCTACGCTTAGACATGCTAGAAAATTCCTCCATGTAGGGCTTGCAGATGACATTACCGCAGTGAAATATCTGGGATTAGCCATAAAAATTAAAAAAAATGCTGTGGAACAAGCCTCCAAATTTACAATGTCGCTAAACAGATTGATTGCCAGAAGAAGGTTGCTGATGTAAACAAATCACTCCATTCTCCTTTATGGATGTGAAGTTTGGGCAGATGCACTTCGACAAGAAAAACACCGTATTTGTTATCGCCGGAGTGACTCCCATCGATCTATTAGCTGTAGAAAGAAAGTTCATGCACGACAAAAAGGTGGAAATCGGAGTAAAAACAGATAGCGAAGAATTACAGGAGACAAAGAGGCAGAAGTGGCAAGAGCGGCGGATCTCTGAAAACAGGGAACCCTGTATGTATTGATCGGAAATTTGGCTGAGTGGAACGAACGAAAACACGCTGAGGTTTACTAAATACAATCAAGCACAGTGTCCTGCCCGTACGGAGACTTCCTAACATCCACATACGGATGCAGTAGATGGAAAGCTCTCCCCCGCCAAGACCTACAAAAAACGATTGGCACCATCGGAAGATGCTACTCAGTTATCAAAACTGGCGAAAAGTAGTCTGCCATATAGAACGTATTCTCAGAATCAAGTCTCAACGGAGTTTTAATCGGTAAGTTAAAAAATAAGCAATTTGAATGAGCCCGACACACGGGGTACGTCAGACTGAGTCAACGCCAGGACTTGACTATGGTGCGCATTTCTCCAAATTTTACCAATCGACAAAAAAATAATAATACACGAAACGGTCGATGACGTTATCCGTATACCCAAGTGTTGAACGGATCTGTTGAAGACTGTTGTATACCTTCCGTGTCCTACACACTTTTTAAACTAGAACTGTATTTAGGTTAAATTAGGTAAAAGGGTTTTACCGTCACGCTTAGATCAATGAAGATGCATAGTGATACCCTAGGGATGATGACTCCTGCATATTTCAAAACCTTAGCCAAACAAGATATTTTGTTTGTTTAGGTTTGCTGGAAGGAGATGCAAATATCACTGGTGTTAGGGCAAGGTGCCCATTTTTCGTTAGTTGAGAAACAAGTACGTTTTGCAGTTATCTTCGTTCGTATAAGCCTGTCGGCACATTATCACCTAGTTGAGGAGGTGAACACACATCTTGATATGTCATTTTAGGAATTTTCCTTTTCTTTACCTCCATTGGAAACATACGAGTATCTTCCTTCAACCAGGCCCGTTGGAGCGACGTGCATCCTTGCAACATCTGGCAGAGGAGTTTGATAATTCTATGGTTGCAGTATGTGTCTGTTTTGTTTGTTTCGGTTAGCTGAATTGGCTGAAGTGGATGTCCCTTTCTTCCAGATGATCTTACCAATCTTAGGACAGGCAGTCATTATCAACTCACTGGTGCTGGTGTCCAACGCCACCCTGGTCATTGCTGGTATAAGGGCAAGGTACCAATTTTATCAGTTAGTTGCTGATCCTACGATAATCACACTTCTGGATCCTAATTATGTGTTTGATTGTTGTTTGAGGAAATTGCCAACCTCAACGTCAGTCGGTTGACAAAAATCAGGAATTATTAAGCTATTCGATAGCATTGATAATTTTAACAGTTTTTTTTCTTCGAAGAGCGGAAAAATCCTCAAGGTCGTTGAAGAAGTGTCTTCCGAGAAATCATCAGGCACATCAGGGAAGTGGCAAAGATAGTGCTCTCTTCCATACTGAGTTTCACCTATTTCTCGTGGTAGCCCAGTTGGTTGTGCCCAGTAGTGATACTCTTAAAGAGAGAGTATTTAAGAAAAGAACAGTTGCAACTGTAAACTGATGCCTTATTTATGTTTCATTCAATTGAGCTGCTTTAAACAATTTTGTATTTCTTTTTTTTTTTCATTTTTTAACTCAATAAAGTTTTTCTTCTAGAAACAATAATACATTCTTACATATAAAATAAGAAAAAAAAAACAAATCTAGTACAATGGAATTCACTTTTCATGTCCTTCGGATAAATTAATTGACACTTCTCTGGAGAGTTTATCAAAAAAAGAACATGAAAACCAAACAAATAATAAGAAAAACCAAATCCAAAATTTAGCGCACTTCGAATACATGTAGACAAGACCCCTAGAGACCACGTAGTCGCGTTCCAGTTTCAATTTCAGTTTTGGTGGTTTTTATCGCCTTCAATAATTTTAAGCAGCCAATAAATGAGATTCATGCTGTGATCCTAAAAACGGATTCAAAAAGTCGACCTAACCAAATGCGGATAGCTGGAACACCACTTGTCGTGCTGCGAATTGGGCTTCATTGGCAGCAATGGCAGCGCTGGCGGTGGCGGTGGCGGCAACGACAACAACGATCGCTAGCAGGGCGAAGCGGTTGAATGGTGGCGTTGTGTGTGGTTGGGTGCCTAGAAGTACCACATTGTGTGTTGCCTATTGTTTCATATGGGAGCACATTGAAAGGTGCCAATAAAGAGTAAGTTATAAGAAAGAAAAAAAAGGTACTCGAAGTCAGGTCCCGCGGCAATAACTATCCGATTATACCTAAATCACCTGCGGGCCCCCAGGCTCCTTCAGGTCCATCGCGGTTGCAGGCTCCAATTTTAATTGTTTACTTAAGTTCGATTCGTATGTTTAATGTTTTTTTATTTTATTATTTTATTTTGGATTGTTACAGCTTTTCGGCTGTCAAGCAAGCCGCACCGCAGTGCAGCAGCAGCAGCAACAGAGGCCAAACTTCGTGTGTGTCACAGGTGGTTGATGGCGGCATATTATTAAACTGTCAGCGACACAGTAGCAGCTGATGTGGTTGATGTTGATAGTGATGCTTTTATTGGACTCACGCTTATTAGCATCACTGTGACACCAATTAAAATTCGTTTATCACGATCAAGTTGCGGATTGAAAATCCGGTCTACTTACTATTCGGTATTGCGGTATTACCTATATACTTTTATGTTTTTATTTTCGCATTCTGTTACGTTTTTTGATTGTGTGGTTTTCGTTAAAAATGAGAATGTCTCTTTATATGGAATTGTTTTGTCCTTCTGACCGAAATAATGAAGAAATATTTTGTAATGATTTTGTTTTTGTTTTTGTTTTTTTTTTTTTTTTGTTTTGTGATCAATCAATCAATCAGACAGTCAAAAGTGCTAGTCCTTTGAATTTATTTTCTCTGAAAATTAAATGCAATTAAAAAATAAAATTGAATAACTTTTTGGTCTTAATGAAGAGTTGCTTTAACTTAGAATATACAAACTAAGAGATTGCCTTAGAATTTTAAAGAAATTAATATTAAAATGTATATGATCTTTTGGACTGAGCGTACGGAGCCTGTCCGGAGTACGATTGTGCTCGGGAAAGTTAATGCCAAAGTTAGATCAGAAGACCACATTGGCTAACTAGTTGGTAAGGACCAACTACTTCTTTATGAAACTTCAGCAGAAATGTTTTTTTACTATTAGAGGTATCCAGACCTCAGGGTGTGCCGGGCTCTCCTAGGAATTTCAACCATTGCTAAACCTCCAAAAGTGTCTTTATGATCACCCTCTTGGGACCAATTTTTTATTACTTCAAGGAAGGTCCTGTTTTAATAGCACGGTTCTGTGTCTTCGCGAACTCTTTCTTCTATTTTCTTGATTTTCAATATCTGGGTAAAGTACACATACTTTTTTTCTATCATCGCTTTTTGTTCTCCATCATCTTCGGTATGATGTTCTCCTTACTTGATTTTCTTTGCTGATTTTCTTTGTAAGTTCTGACGGGGGATATCCCATCTGCTGCAGTCAAGGATAGCGTAGTAGGCGTCATCTTGATTAGAGACTCCATACTGACATGAGGGGCTTATTGCTTTGCCTATCTTGTACCTACCGGAATGCAAATTCTCTTCATCTTCATAGGGTAAACTAGGGCATTAAAACTTATCTTCAGAGCTTCCAACATGTCGTTCCACCTAGCTTAGTTAAAGGCATTTCGTACATCCAGAGTTGCTAGCAAGACGTTCTTTCTTAAATATAGAGTAGTGGTTTCCCTGCTGTGAAATTTGGGTAGTCTTCAGTACATTTACTTCCTTTATAGCTCTACCTTTCTGATATTTCTCCCGCCTTTTGTACTTCAGTCTTGAGACGAAGTCCGAGCATCTTCTCGAGGAGTTCACCTGCAGTTTTCAGCTTACAGAAAGGTTTGTATGCCGATGGTTGATCTGGGTATCCTTTTCTTTTACTGTTTAGTACTAGTGGGGCATGTCTTCTTCACTGCAACGTGGTAGTATATTTAACTGTTATTGTGACAGTGTGGTGTCAGCGGCCTTTACAGGAGTGCTTTTTGAAACATTTAAGGTTACCTTCATTCGTCAATGCTCACGTAGAATTTCTAGTGTAGAACAAGAAGATAGAACCTACATATTTACTTTCAGTGAAGAAGAATAGAAGAAGTTGAAGAAGCTATAAGAATTGTTTAGAAAACAGCAGGCTCCGATAGCAAACATGTGGATCATTTCAAGCACGGTGGAATGAAGAAAATGGGTGCATATTTTTAACTGTATGCAAAGATAGTGCGTTAGAGAGAAGCCATGTGATATTTAAGATACATAGACAAGACAGCTTTCCAGCCAGAAAGATCTTAAAACCCCAACCTCTGGGTTCGAGAAAACATTAAAGACAGAGGCTCTCTGTCTTACGGACCAAATAGAAAGCTGATGATTGAGTGCTAGGTCTGGACAACTGAGAGCAATAGGCTAAGAATCGTGAACTAGGAAAAGTCTCAGGCAGACAGGGACCATCCATGGTTTTGGGAGTTCATTTGGTAAAGAAGTAAGCTAGCAATTCACAATGTTGGCTCAACAGATTATTTTTCGGACGCAAATGATCCAATTTTGCTGAAGTATGTAGTTTGCCAATACACTTCTCCATGTTTGTCTCCATTGAAGTACAGACTATCTCTCTCTTCATACTCCTTAATATATGTAAAGCTTTTAATGAAGTGTCACACGAAAACAGATCTTTTTGAGTTTCCCTGCTCAATTTGATATTATGAGTTTATCCATTACTAGCAGAGTATATGTAAAAAAAAGTAGGGACACTCTCCGGAGAAAGCAATACGACACTATCTCTCTTTTACTAATGCGCTTTTTTCTGTCTCGTTTTAGAGTGTCCCTACTCCTTGAAAGATATAGGATACTTTCATATTATTAGATCCTTCAAGTATCTCCCTGTTCTGTGTGATATTGCAGAAATTTCAGAGGAGCTAACTCCCGAGTTTTGATATTGCAGAAATTTCAGAGGAGCTAAACTCCCGAGTTTTCAATGCTTACTGCGAGATTGTGAGTCTACCGACCTCTAGCACCTTGCAGGGTAGGATCTAAGTGCTTGGTTTGAGATAACATATTTTTTAGGATCACGAGCTCATTAAGCTTTCATCAGCTCGATGGCTCTTCCGATCACTAGGTTTTGCCCAGTTCTCTCCGCTCACTTTAAGAACCTGGGCCGTTCCTATCACAAGCTACCGAGCCTACCTCCTTCCAGGATCTCCCTACTCAGTTTAAGAATGCGGGTTTTTTGGATCACTTGCTTTTTCCTATCCAACCGATCACTAGCTCCTTCCAGGATCTGCCTCGTTAGTTTTAGATTGCGGATTTTTCGGATCATTATGTAGCTTTATCCAAGTTCTCCCTGCTTCCTTTGAAATTGTGGGTCTTTCCGATCACTTGTTGCTTCTGAGTCTTCCTTTCCCTAGCTTGTCTACGGTCTCCCTACTCAGTTTATGAATCTTTCGGATCACTATCTGCTCCCAAGTTTTCTCTTGTCACTTCGGGATTGTATGGGGTCTAACAATCAAAGCCACTTCTCTCAGTACTCATTTTGAGATTTTAGGGCTTCCACTTAGAAGGATATAATAGTGACTACTCTTTAAGTTTTTTTAATACCTATTGTTGCTAATGTTAAAGGCTACAAATGAACCAAATCTTCAGTACTGAGAACAACTATTAGAAGCTTGTTTGGTTGATATCGAAAGAAGAAGCAGGTATGTAGGTTAGGTATCACTATTTCACATTTCACAAATGTATGCATCAGTTATTCCTACGAACAAGAACACCCACCTTGTTGACTTACATATATCTTGATTCTAAGATCTTCCGTTGTTAGCCAAAAAATCTAAAGTCTTAAGTCTTTTGTTCTTATTTGTCAAAAGCTTCTACTGTAAAAACTCTTCAGTCTTTTAACTTCTTCAGAAATTGTTCATAGAAATCGTATTCATCATAACATCTACGGTATAGTACCTACTAGCAACAAAAAACTACAACAATCAAAAATTGAAGAACCAACCCAACCCAATGACTATGCATATCTGAGCTCCAAAGAGCACTTCAACCTACTACCTGTCTTTCATCGAGATTTTGATCATAGCATTGAACCCATTATCTGATCCACACTGAAAGAAGAGAGGATAGTTGAAGAGTCATAAGTCACTCCCAAGACTTTTGGCTGCGCATCTCTGTTCGTATGTTTATTTATTCATTCCAGCAGTTTGGTTGGGTGCCTCTTGAAGAGGCAAGTGTACGATTCTGGCATAGGCTTGCGTTTGTGCACCCCCATGGAGCAACAATGCAGCCACGACTGCGGCGATGGCGGCGCGGCGTCTAGAGGCAACAACGATGGCTTTCAATAAAAGTCCCCACACAGCAGTGAGGAATTTAATTGAAATGATCGTCTTCGTCTTGGTTTAAGAGTTTTGTGCTCCACTCTCGTCTTCATCTTTGCTTGAACGGGGCGACGAGTACAAAACAAAATGATTAACGATAGCGCATTGGAATCCATTTCCAACACGCGAGTATTTCTCATAGTTCATGTATGATGCGATTGTATTTGCAGTAATGCAGAGAACTGCGAGAAAAGAAAGCCCGTTTGTGCCGCCTGCCAATTACAAATCTATCACTTGGTAGCCAAAGCCAAAAATTCCCTGCATGAGATCCTGGACACAAAGCGATCTGCTAAAGATCATTCTATTGATCTCTATGCGATAGATCGTGCACACTCTAGCCGAATGGTCGATGGTCGGTCGTCCTCCTGCCAGCGATTGAAGTATGCCACAACTGTCACGACAGACGACAAAATCTTAGCGGAAAACAGTCATTTATACCTCCATCAGCGGAAAACATTTGTAAAACATACAAAGCACCACGGCAGCAGCTGTATCACTGTGACCGGAGGCTGACTATCACTGCTCCAACCTCTTCTTACTCGAACATTGCCAAATGACACGGACTGAGCGGAGCGCCCGGCGAAAAATATAACCACAAAGCTAAATGAGCCTGTAAAGCAAACATGACGGCGGCGATGGTGATTGATTTGGAATTCTTCAGCTACTGACTAGATTGGCCCCGGTCTGCTGTCGCCGCCGCCATTACTTATAGACACCAAGTCGGTCGTCCCTGTGTTATTTCATTATAAGGAATTCTTTGTTTGCACCTCGCTCTCTCGCTGTTTGGTGACTTGCGCAGGCGCGCGCGCATTCGACTAAATCGAACAAGACGACTTTTTACTTTCTGCTCCAAAAAATGCATTCTTTTCCGTATCAATTATTATTTAACGAATAAGCTTCGACATCAATTTAAAAAAACAAACCCAACACATACATAAATGGTAGCCCTTGCACGCGCGCTCTCAGGACGACATAAATAAACATCATCCATTCCTGATGGCCCCACGACCGAGCTGCCCAGACCAGAGCTCCAGCTTGGTCAGGAAAAGAAACAACAAATTAAAAATTCTAAACACATTGCCAAGCTCGTAAATCACTTTACTTGCGCTTGCAAAACATCAAATTAACGAAAGGATCATCGAGGGAAAATATAGGAGAAATTATCATTTTATGGTAAAATGGAGAGAAAAACATGCGTGCGCTTGCGCGCATACATAACAAGCTGCTGTTGCCTTGCAGTCCGTATATTACCGTATACGCGAATTGCAAAGCCAAACCAAACACCCACCGATCACGAACCGATTTAATATGGGCTTGTGCGGATCGCGACCGTATATTGCGACCGGCTAATGCAGTAAACATATTTTTATTTGATACGCGCGAGATCGCGCGCATCCCATATTTGGGGGAGCTGCTTCCTTGCATTATGGGCATATTGTCTGGTAGTGTTTGGCAGCTTGGCCAGATCAGATCAGGGCAACAAAGTCAAATATGCACGCATAGACAGATTGTGTGTGTGGTGTATTTTGTGAACCGTATTTGATGTTAATGCATTCTGGTTAGAGGGGGTGTACAGTACAGTATATCGATAGTTACGGACAAATGGGTAGCATACGGCAGCGACAAAATTGGTAAAATACATCTGTTTGACCAAATGACAGAGTATAGCAGCGCGAACAAGAAAAACATTTGGCTCCAAATGTAACAAAATAATGTTTTTTATTCGGCGCATGTTGCTTCCGTTGTTGCCAGTAGATTGGCATTTAATATGCTCTCTGGCCCGTACAAAATTTGAACTTAAAAGCTGGGAAAAATTAGTCGACTGATTCTTGGTCATCTGTGTATAGAAGAAGTATGGAGAAGAAGATTCAACGACATTTGTACAGCGACGATGACCGGGCCAAGAAGCTGAAAATACGGTGGCTGAGATGGTTGGGACACGTACAGGCTGAACGAGAAATGAAGCAGTAGAAATTGCTACCCTGGCGGCACGAAAATCAACAGGTACGAGAAATGAGAAAATGAAGGCAATAGATCTGGTGAATCAGCAAGAATTTTTACGGCTCTCGGCGGCACGTAAAATGGCAGGCAATAGCTCTAGTGAATCAGCAGGAATTATTACAGCCCTGGTGGCACGAAAATCAGCAGGCACTTGAAACGAGAAACTGCAGGCAATAGACCTGATGAATCAGAAGAACTATTACGGTACTGGCGGCAAGAAAATCAACATGAAGGTACAACAATCAAGAAACTGCAGGCAATAGTTCTGGTGAATCAGCAGAATTTTTTTGGCACTCGTCGGCAGCACGTAAAAACGGCGACTAATATATCTGGTGAATCAACAAGAATTATTACGGCCCCTGGCGGCACAAGAAACGGCAGGCAATGTATCTGGTGAATCAGCAGGAACTAGTACGGTCCCTTGTGGCACGAAAAACTGCAAGAAAATAAATCTCAACAGGAATTGTTGAGTACCGTGACGGCGAAAAACACAAGAAACTACAGCCAATAGCTCTGGTGGGTCAGCAGAAAATATTACGGCACATTGCGGCACAAAAAACTGCAAGGAATTATATCTCAATAGCATTTGCTTAGGACCTTGATATGGTGAGAAACACGAGAAACTGTAAAGCTCTCGGTAACCCAGCAGGGCTTTTTACGGCACTCGGCGACACGTAAAATGGCAGGCAATAGCTCTGGTGAATAAGCAGGAGTTATTACGGCCCTCGTGGGATATGAAATAGCTCTGATGAATATGCAGGAATTAGTGGCACTAGAAACTACGGTTAATAGCTTCAGTAAATCAGCAGGAATTGTTACAGTTCTGGTAAATTAGCAGGAATTTGTATGGCCCTTGGCGACACGTTAAACTGTAGACAATAGCTCTAGTGAATCAGCAGTTATTATAACACGTTAGACAGCAGGCACGATAAACTGCAGCAAAAAGCTTAAGTGTATCAGCACGAATTATTACGGCCCCTTGGCGGCAGTAAAATCAACATTCATGGAAAACTAGAAACTAGATCTGGTGAATCAGCAGGAATTTTTACGGCTCTCGGCGGCACATGCGACGGTAGGCAATAGCTCTAGTGTTTCAGCAGGGAATATAACGCCCCATGACTTCATGAAAAACTGCAATGAATTACATCTTAGGAACTTGATGGCGAGAAACACGAGAAACTGCAGGCAATAGCTCAGGTGGATCAGCAGGAGTTGTTACGGCCCTGGGTGGCATGGGAAATTGCAGGGTCGGGCAATGGCTCTGCTGAATAAGCAGTGATTTTTACAGCCCTTAACGGCATGAGAAATGGCAGGCCAAAACAGAGAAATCAACAGGTATGTACGAGAAACTGCAGACAATTAGTCTGGTCATTAAGCTGGAATTGTTACGCCTCTTGTAGCAGGAGAAACTGCAGGCAAAAGCTCGGGTGATTAAGCAGGAAGCTGAAACTGCAGGCAATAGCTCTGGGTGAGTCAGCAGAAGTTTAAACGGCCTCTGGCGGCATAAAAACCAATAGGTAGGTACGAAAAACGATAAACTGCAGTCAATATCAATCTGTAGGTACTAGTACGGATCTTCGCCCTCGAACTATGACTTTTTGTTCAAAATACTTTATATTTACTTCAGGAATTCGGATGCCTGTCGGTGCTCGCATTCACCCGTAAGCAATCTTCATCTTGCCGAATCTTCCCCATTCCAATCTTTCGTAAAATTAAAACTCATTTTTAGTATCACTCATTAAGACCATCATCAAAAATTTTAAATCACACTTCAGTATGTTTTTCAGCAAGAATCAATTGCACATCATCAGAAACATTTCTGCTCCGAGGACATTGCTAAAAAACTTTAAAGTTTATTTCTAACACAAAAAAATAAAAAAAATATCCTTCACTGTTCTCTCTTAAAGACCAACTCTTAGTAGGTATGACAAAATCATTAGATTCCCCGACGACAATGTTTCTCCTTTGGCATTTCTAATTGATTGATGTCATTTGCCGATGATATTTGTCATTTTCCGTATAAATCTGCTTCTTGGAACGTTAATGATCGGCCCAGAACTGCTGCGCTTTGTCACGTACTGTGTTGACACTTTTTGCCAACTTTTTCGAAAATCCAAAATGGCCATGGTCTAAACGGGAAGACTTGCGCGTTTCAGTAGAGAGTGTAAAAATAATTGCAACGGTTGCCTCCGGATGGCATTCTCTGTGTTTTTGTGTAATTTTTGCGTTAAACAATCTCTAAGAACGTTTTTTTTTTTTAATGAACTCACACAAGCGGCTAAAAAAAGCAAAAAAAAAAACCTACGGTCTAAAATCAGAGAGAAGAAACACGTCATCGCGGTCCGGAATTGGACAACCGGCGACTGATAGATACGGCACGTCATTTGACAAAACATCCTTGTAGTGTTGTGTCATTTGCTCTGAACAAGCAACAAGGTGGCTGGTGATGGCGGTGGTGGTCGTCAGACAGAAAGACATACAGACGGATAGGCAGCACAAATTAAAAACCAAAACCAAAACAACCACAAGTCATCGCACCGACAAACTGTCACAAAATACAGACAGACAGTTAAAGACAAAATAAAACGGTCAAATGGTGGCGTGCAGATCTGCAATCCAAATGGGCGAGCAGCAAAATATTTCGAGTGATTTTCAGCGCGTGTAAACGCACTTGTTGGTCAGTGTTGGCATAGTCGTAGAAGCAACAGAGGTTTGCTTAGCTTATGCTGGATGCTGGAAGCAAACGACAATCCTTTTTGTGCGGCCACCAAATGCGGTGCAACCGAACAGAAGGCACAAACAGATATACACTGGACAGTGGAGAATACAACAACAACAAGAACGACGCTTAGTACGGTGATGCTCGATGACAGTAAGACCGCTAAAAGCGCGAGATTTATGAGATCTTAAAGATTTATTGGTTTTACGGATTCAGTTACAATCGAGATGATAAATTGCCAATGAGTTCGATGACGATTCCGATGAGGGTCAGAGGAGGTGTGCGCTGAACGCTGAGCTGTTCGAAACCCATGCTGGTGGAATGCACAGGCATTAGCTGGACTGTCTGCTCACTGTCATGTCGCGGTTGAAGACTTACTGCCCATAGAGTTTGTGGCGAGAGTCGATGCTGCCGTTGTTGTTGTTGTTGTTGTTGTTGTTGTTGCAAGCAATTTGACCGAAAGTCTGTTTGTCTGTCAGTCTGTGGTGGGCTGACAGCTAAACGGGCAATCTGCATACCTGGCATAGATGCACGCTGACAAGTGTGCGTTTTGCGCATAGGCGGAGCTCTGTCAGTTGATTAAATATTTTTTTCCACCCATCATGTAGCTGACCCTCGCCTCGCTCGGGGAGGCCACCACACCGCCAGCAGTGATCCGGGCAGCAAGTGGGTGGGTTGGGTGTAGCGTGCGTGTGGCAACCAGGAATTGATATGTTTTCAAGCTCACTCACGCTCGAGTGACACTTAATTTTCGTCTGTCACACACAAGTTGACGTGAGTTGCCGCGTTGTTGTTACTAAGTCCCTTCGCGCAACTATTAACTCAATGCACTACACCGCTCCACCTTTTCTAGCAAAGTACTGTCACAATGTACTGCGCTTCACGCCGCGCCGCCGCGCTGCCGCTCCGCTGCTGCCATAACGCTGTGCGTCTACATACACAGATAGAAGGAGGAGGATATGCAAAACATGCCCCGCAGCGTTTCCACTCGAGTCCAATGCCTGATTTGAATATGAAAATGTGCAATGAGGTGTTTGGTACCACGCGAGCAAACGAACCCCAGGTGAGAGAGACAGGTACGTAGTATGCGGTGTACGTTATGGGCTATGTGCGGCGGCCGGCGGCGGCAGCAGCGCGCAGCGCGAATGTTCGTCGAATCGTGTTTTATGATTTATGATTGTACACCTCTAGTTTTCGCGCTGCTGTTGTTTTGCTGTTGCATGGTGGAGCTCGCTTGCTGCTGCCGCTGCTGCTGTTCCGAAAGATTTGCCTAAACAAATGGCATCGAGTAGGTGATTTGTTTGCTGCTACACACTCACTTATTCCAGTCGTAATCCTTGTGCAGTTCCACTTCTAGCACTGCGGCTGCGCGCAGCAGCAAACCAATATAACTATTTATTGTTTGAGGGGACCCTCTGGTTGTTGGCGCGATATCGCTCGCAAATTTGATTTGATTTGTGATAGATTGAGTGTCATTATTTCTTTACTTGACATGAAAACTTTGACACCTCACCGAATGACTCCGCCGTATATAACAGCTAGCGCAGTACAGCGCGGTGTGAAGCAAGATTACAGTGATGGCGAGGACAGCATCAGCCACAGCTCAGCTATAGAAACTGTTCGGTCGGTCGGCCGGCGGTGTCGACTATCGGCTGTCGAATGTGTGCCCTCTATTTCCATATTAGGCGCTCTTTCGCGTGGTTGCGATTGTTCTACTGATGGCAGCTCAGCGGTCACATAGCTGAGATCTTAGAGGTATCACTGCGCGCGCATATATCACACCATGCACAAAAATTGCATTCACATCGAATTCGATGGATGCTGATGCTGAATGGCTAGATAGATGGATCGATGGATGGATGGATAGACGAATGATGGTTGGATAGATTTGGATCGGCAATTCGTTTTCGGAGCTGGGAGAGAGCAAGATTTGGTGCTAACGAGTGCAGTAATTAAATTAATGAAGGGGACTTGCCTTGGGTACCAACAACTGCTAAGTTATTTGCAATACTTTGACACAGCGGGTTTGGATGTGAACTATTTATTCGAACGACACGACAGCGAATACCATTCACTTTCCAAAAAAAATGTTTTTTTTTTACTATCTTCGAGAAGTCATAAGACTTAGGGCATTTTTTCATATGCAATACAGAAACACCTTTTGTTCAATGTAAACACTTCAAGGCAATCTCAAAGCGTTGTGTTGCATGACGAATGATTTAAGCAATAAATGTCTGATGGACAAAAGTTATGATCTGTGCTCAAGTTTAGATTGAAACGTTACATTTTTAGACATTTTTCTAGTTCTTAAGGCTTTAAGAATGGAATAGTTGGACCTCCTGTCAAAAATGATTGATATCTTAAATTAAATTCATCATAGGTTTTACTATTAGTTGCTTAATAAAAGTTTGAAAAAGTCAGTTTTGGTGGTCGAGACTTACGAACCGATAATTCAAAAATTAGAAGAGGGCTTCTAAAAGGTCTGCTTTTAAAAAACTGGAAGTTTTTTTAAGTATACTTTTGGGAGAGATGCTATGCACCACTGTTTGACAAAATTTGATAACAGGAATCACACAATATTATTCGTTTGCTTGAAATTTTTTTCAATGGTCCCGTTTTCGAGAGTGTGCTATATTTTGAATTTTAGTTACTCCACTATTTTCAAAATTTTCATTGTGTGACCCTAAAAAGAAATATTTAAAAAAATATTAAAAAAAACGTTTTTGTAGGAGCGAAAACACCCAGGCGGAATGACACATATAGATCTTTGGTTATGATTAATGACTAAAGCTCTGAATCTGAACGCTTTCATCCGAACTTCGAACTTTCGAACTTCGAATGGAACGAAATGGAACGGAACGAAATCTGTCTATATATCTATCTCTATCTGTCTGTGTATATTTGTCTCTTTTACTTAACGAAACTAGAGATCTCTAGAACCTTCGAGAAGAAATGAGAGGAGTATAAATACGAGGTCGGAGAAGGAGATTGGGACAATTTAATTTTGACAGCGATAAAGATAAGATATTGTGAAATTGTAACTTGGAAGTGATATTTCTTTTAAATTGTAAAAGAGTAATAAGCGAACAGTTTGTATTAGATAAAAGTGTTTGTTAATCTGAAAGTAAATAAAAGTGTACAGTAAAAAGTCGAAATAAGTTTTTGTTTGAAACCAGAAAAAAATATCACAGTACGTTTAATTAAAAAGGTAAAAATTATTTCAAAAGTTGTGCGTGAAGCATCATTTTAGTCAAAAGTGTTACTTTAAGCACCGTTTTGCTCCATTTACCTACATATACCTAAAATATTCCTCAAAAATATAATTAACTGAAATCGGTTAAGTCGTTTAAGAAACAAAAAATATGTTTATGTGTGAGGTATACTTAACGATTTAATAACACTGTGCTCGAAAATGCAACTTTTTTTTACCGATAGGCGGA
Organism: Meliscaeva auricollis; assembly: GCA_948107695.1. Lineage (NCBI taxonomy): Eukaryota > Metazoa > Arthropoda > Insecta > Diptera > Syrphidae > Meliscaeva > Meliscaeva auricollis. Next base: position 32,104,554 of record OX403619.1, on the reverse strand, counting down.
GCTCATATATACAAAAGATATATGTACATGCATATATGTACACTTTTTCTGCAAGAGATAAACATTTATGCCCTCAGAAAAAAGAAATTACACTCCCTACAAAAGGAAAACTTAAATTTTGGTAAAAAAATTGATAAAGAATCAACAAATCGATGATGTTTTGTTGGAAATAGCTTCTAAACAATTTTGTTTAGTTGCAACAATAGATATTGGTCTGATAAATCCCCAATGTAATGAAAATTCTTATTTTCAAAAATTGAAGAAATACTGAACAAAATATGTCGTTATTTAAAAAAAAAAACGCTTTTTATAATATGAAATTGATAATTTTTTTTTTGTGAAATATTTCTATAAATTGTAATTCTAAGAAAAACAACACATATCCATTAACGCCGATATAAAATCAATCTATATGTCAAATATATGGTGGGGATTATCGTTAATTCTTAACTTTTAACGACAAACTTCAAAGGGGAAAATCTTTCTTTTTTGACCTAATCGGGAAAAACTAAGTATGCCATCATATTAAGCATAGGTACCCAAATTATCTTTAATAAATATGAGAGCCGTCTGTCGGTTTTTTGAACCAGCACAGTGTAATTCACCCTTCTTACGTTTTAAGTAAAACGCCAACAAAACGACAGCGTTAAATAGCGAAATTTGCCAATTTGTTAAAAAAATTTTGACACAACTCTGTTTGTTCAGATTATTTATTTTACTTTGAAATTAAAAGCCAGTTATAATATAAATCAGTTAGAACTATTCCTAGGTAAAAATGATTGAAAAATCCAGAAAAATCCTTATTCAGGCTAAAATTTGCACTGTCCTAGTTTTTTGCGAATGAAATAATTTCTAATAATGTGAATAAATTGTAAAGAAACTTCATTTCTTCGGGCTGTGTGTAAAAGATTTTTTCTCAAAATCTCTTCTTCGAATAAAACAGCACCTCTCAAAACTCTATTTACACAAATCTCAACCTTACGGTTGAAATCGTGCACAAGAAAAAAAAATCTCTTTATCTTTCTCTCCCATATAATGACACATTCATATCGAAAGTTCAAAAGCTACAAACAAATCTCGCCCCTCCAAAGCAAATGAACGATCGAATGAATACTCATCCCAACTTGTCTACATCATCGACGATTTATCGCTTCAATAGCTCTGGTCAATGGATTTGAATTACATCCAACACCCATTGTCGTTGGTCAGGGTGTGGGGAACTATTTTTTTTTCATTTTGTATTTGTTGTTGTTGTATATTTCTTTCTCCACTTTTATTTTGTTGATTTGGAAGACTCAAGTGCTTTTTCGCGGCTAGTCACGTTTTGACAATTTACGGTGTACAGCCGCCTCATCAACAATCTATTAAGTACTGCCCCGAGAGGTCCTCGAATTTCTACCTACACGACGACGACAATGATGGCGATGACGATGACGACGAATACGACAACAACGAAGATCAACCAAACGACAAACGATCAGAGCCCATATAAAAGAGAAACACAAAACTAAATGGTTCGTGCGGCCTTCGCCGCATTTTGCCTATGTTTGATTCGCCTTCACTACAACAACTATACTATTGCTCTGATGCACTTGAAGCAAAATGAGTAAAGGAAAAGTTCCCAGCGTTAAGAAGATAAACCGATGCGATACCGACCGCCCATTGCAAATGAGAATAAATCTGGACAGGGTTGCCGTCTACATCAATCAACAAATTAGAGCGAAATGAGAACATTTCGGCCGTGAAGTAATGACAGGTGTTGAGAGTTCATAGAAGATAGAAACTATGTGTTGCATCGACCTTACAAAAATGTTCAGGAATGGAGTAACCAACATCGCCAAATCGACCAGAACATTTCCAATATTACCACCCAGAGAAAAACTTCCGATATTTGAAGTATATCTGCGATAAATTAGTGCTTCGCTGGATTAAAATCACATAGCGGCAACCATACAACTGAAGTATCTATGAGTTGTTGCAAGTAGTTAAAGCATTCTCCAGCGGAGAAGATACAAACAAACGACCGACACGGCGGCGACGATATTGATCGCAAACAGATGAAACACTCAAGTCATTTGTAGTGATTATTCAAAGGCAGAGAGAGAGAAAGAGATTCAGATACAACAACAAACAGTCATTCACGAATTTGACAGTTAAGATGTATCTTTGTGGGAAATGCACTTCATAGATGTAATCACGTGGAGCTACCGCTACACCTGCTTTGGGTGTTGTTGTTTTTGTTATGGGATAATTTAATTGTCGCCGCTGCACTGCACTGCTGGAGTATGAAAAGATTGTTCCTTCAAATCCAGTCAGACAACAAGTAGTATAGTGTGCTGTCACCCTGTCGGGTTGTCATTTTAGCGTTTCCCACTCAATTGCATATCGTATTTAGAAGAGTTGCCACTCGACAGACGACAGCCCTCGCAAATATACACAAAGTGACATGAAAGCGGATAATTAATAGACGTTAAATTAATTTATAACCAATTAAAAAGCCGACATATATACACAGTTTTTTTTTCTTCTGCCCTTTCCTTGTCCCATGTAGACTCTCCGCCGCCGCCGCCGTCTCTCTGTGCGGTTCTTCTGTCCAACAACTACGGCAAGGTAGTTCAAGTTAAATAAAAGATACAAGTTAAAATGAAAAAAAAAAATAAACAGAAACACTCGATTTATGGTCAGTGCTACACCTGCAGCATGTGTTTTACAAGTTGGATACATTTTGCTGCCTCTGATGCTGCCCAATGTGTGAGCGAAAGAGCAGCAGCAGCAGGAGCTCCTGGTGGAGCTGCAGCAGTGTATAGTGACAGCAGCGGCTGTATAGAAGCACGATGATGGCGTAACAAGAACCAATCCAAAGTTATGTCCTGGTTGCATAAACAACCGCATGCCAGCCGCATAGCTACCAAAGTATATGGCTGCCTAATGCCGCGATCGCTAGCTGCTGGCCAAATGGATATACCTACACTTACACATATGCAATAGAAAAGCCGAAATTATGACCAAATTATGGCTGGCACAGACACTCGACACTGCCACCGCCAAATGCGCGATGTCTAGCAGTGAAATATGCTAATGCTGCTGCGTTGAAACAGATGACAGTGGCTGCATATATCACTTTCCGCTGCGCAAGTCACCGCTGCGCTGCTGCGCGCACCACCGCACTTCGTCCGTCATCGGTACGAGACGGTTCAAATAGCGGTTTGTTACTGCTCCGATTACAAACTAACAGTTTTAATTACATTTCGGTTATTAATGAAAGTTTGGGATAGTTTTACGCGCAGTTTAACTACCATCGCACTGGTATCGTCATTATACTATCATCAAGTTGGTCATTTGGAACTTGGAAGTAGGTATAGTTGTTGGTATCCCGCACTTTACCTACCAATAAGATTCTACTTAATTAAGAAAACGCAAAAACCCAGTCGGCCTTATCGCAAAAGTGCATTTTTATGAGAGTATATTTCGAACGAACGCTTACCATAAAGTTTAATACCACCACCAGAGCCAGAGCACATACATATCGTTACCAATAGAAAGTATCATTACTCTCAAATAAGTATGAGAGGGGTTTGGTCGGAATATTTTTTCTTGTGTGTCTTAAGGATTGGGATATTAATTCGAACTCAAAACAAAAATAAAACTGCAACTTTGTTGCGCACAAGTCTTTATTACCATCCAAGATCGAATTAGTTTTATTATGCTTAACTGCGGTCCGGAACGCCTATAAGGTGACTCGAAATGTCTATACTAATGAGGACTCTTAAGAATTTTATGGCTCTGATTTGCAATCAGTTATCAAAAATGTGTGGTTATAGGATTCTGAGAGCTTGTGAAAATCCTGGATATAGGAGTAATTATTTATTTAAAGTAACAGCTGCTACGAAATCATAATACAGGTACAGTTTATTTATGATTTTAATTGTTTTATTCTTCCCTGGGAAACCCACCTTATGTATTATAAACTATATGCTTGTACACATACATACGTACAAAATGTTGTTGTTTCGTGAAATAATAATTCAAATATTGACATTATGTAGATTCATATAATATTTTATATGAAATTGAATTCTGTTTCAATTCGATTCGATATCTGAATCCGCTTAAACAAACACACAAAACGAAAATTGTTAATATCTTCACCTTCACTCATTTTTTAATATTTCCAAAAAAATCCGAATTTGTAGACAAATTTAATTTGATTGTTGCGGCAAACAAAAAATTCAAGAGGCACGGTGAACAACGCAATTTTTATTGCTTTGAATGCATCTTTACACCCGACAAAACTGCATCCAGATACATTTTTTTCAATTCACTGTGCAACCAAACATTATTTTATATCCTTTTGGGCCAAAATCATGGAGGTGGAAAATTTGATGCCCAGGCTGTTTTTAAATCAAAATTACTTATAGTTAAAATTTACTTCTGACGTGCCAGTTAAAGTAATTGAGATGAATCTCCGAATGTATTAACATTGTTTTAAACAGAGTTAGTTTTTGTTTTATTCCATCTAATATGCTCAATAAAATTCAAGTTTCCAAAAAAAATACACTAAATTTAATTTAATTTAGCTACCTGAATTCTCAACTTTACTATTTAAATAAAAGTTGTCCGAAGGAATATATCTGACTGTAGTTGAAGTGACAAAATATCAATTTTTCAGAGTGCGCTACAATTGGTATTTCCAGTATGTCATGGAACTGATTTATCGTTGCATAAATAGTTTTCTGCATGAATAAATTAAATAAAAGTAGTAGATGAAATTAAATTTGATAGGGAGTGTATATTAATTAAGCATCATTTCGGGAACGCCTATTTTGGTTTGAATAAAGGTTAAAATTATGTGTTTTTGGTGATGTTATGATGCAAATTCAAGACCACTACTATAAAATCATCATTTCAGGGAAATTGTAGTCAGGGTCCAGGGGAAAAAAGTACATAAGTGCATTTACACCCATTTCGACAAAATAGTAATTTAGTAGTTTTTAGTACTAAATGCAATTTAATTGGTTTTCTTCTTTTCTTATCAATTACTCAATAAATGCTGCAAGACCTCATTAGTTTAATTTTGAAAAGAAACCCTGCATAACTACTTGAAATATTAGAAAATCTAAAAGCATTTCTTCGCTGATTTCCTTAACCTTTAAATAGGCACATAATTTCGATGGTTCACCTTTATTACACGGAATAAATTTAACAACTAAATAGGCTTAAACGGAATTTAAGAGTTGTATGTTTTTTTCATGAATTCCATTTCAGAAATGAACTCAATTAAAATGGGACCACACGGAAAGCACCAAGTAGCAGCTTTTAATTAAATCGGTTCACCCAGCCGAAAGTTCTGCAGTAACGAATATATTAAAAAAATACAGTCGCATTGAAAACGTACTTTTTAACGAACTTCAACAAAAATAAAATGCACGACTAGGTAGCACGTACGTTCGCTTAGAGCCAAAGTTGCTGTGGACGTTAAAGCTTTGTATATACCTTAAGTTTAAAAAAAAAAAAATATATAAGAAATGTAAAACAACATAAAATTCATTACTAAAATGACACAAACAACTTCTTAAATTGTTTTAAGCTCCAAACTAATTTGATTTGCTTAAGAATAATTAATTTTTAAATATTTTTGAAAATCGTTAGAGCTGCTTTTAACAAAATAATTCCGAAACTTTTTTTTTTAAAGTTGGTATATGCCATTTGCAAGGAAATATAAGTGCACATCTCAAACCAAAATTTCAAAAAAATACAGTGACCTGTATTCGAAAAATTGGTTTTTCCAAAAAACATTTTAAAAGATATTTTAAAAATCCAAAAATAGTTTTTTGAGAATTTTGATATCAAATAATTTTAAGATTGTAGAAAAAAATTATTTAAATGGGTTCCACTATTTAAGAGAAAGTCAAAAATGAAAAAGTTCTTTGGGAGGTACCGTTAGTAGAATTTTTACAAACATTTTTTTACGACCTATAAACAAAACCAGACACACAAATTTTAATCAAAATCGTTAGAGTCGTATTTGAAATAGTTAACTTTTCCATATTTATTATATGGCAGGTACCATTATTAGTTTTGATCCTAAAAACAAATTTCAATTCACCCTATAGGGAACACCCAAGTTTGAAGAAAATCGTTTTAGCGGCTTAAGCTGACATACAGACAGAATTGCTAGACCCACTTTTTCGCATTCTCTATCATCGTAATGATATGTCTCACTGCTGTCTCAAGTTCGATTTTTTTACGAATCCTAAACTTGGCCTATATCGCAAGTCAAAAACGGAGGAGGTTCTCAATTTGACTGTATTTTTTAAAGTCGGTTAATAATAATATTGATTTCTATCAGTAAATTAAATAAATGCTTTTTTTACAAGAAATATTCTTCCATCGGATTATTTTTTGGTAAACAAAATATTTTGATTGATTTGCCTTTGATTGGTATTAGTTTTATGTGTCAAATATTTGTATTACATATAAAATTATCCAAAAGAAATTCAATTTCAAATGGACGAAAAAAACTATTACGGGACAAAATAGTTTCCTAGGGATCGAAACTAAGCCCGTTTCTTCCGTCCCAATGAAAAGAGTCTCCAAGCTATGCAGTTTTTTGTTCGGAAAAAAAAATATTACGGCGTATTCACAGTCATTTTCTAAACTCCAATTTATCTTAGACTGGCGTTAATCCTATGTGATTTGAATAGGATAAACCCCAGTCTTTCTTCGCAACGGCTTAGACATTGTATCCTAGGTTCACAAAATACTGCTTCAAGCATAAAATACAAAATTATTACCAGAACTGACCTATTAACTTTTACAATTTGAAACTCGTTAAATGGATTAGAATTTCCCACATTTAGTATGAAAAATTTAAGTTTTTTTTTGTGTTATCCAATGCTGACATCCAGTTATTAATTTTTAAGATTAAAAAATTGATCTTCTTTACTGTAGGCAAAGTTTCAAACTTTTGAGGCGACTTATTTAAATTCTCCAAAGTAAAAGGGGACCAACCATAACATCACCTCGGATATGATTTTTCTCCTAAATATGCAAACACAAAATAAAATCCCAACAAATTCAACTCGTATATAGGATGCCTCCTTCCTTATAGTAGATACTAAGAGTGGGCGTATATCTCACTCACTCGTTTGCTTAATCAATGAACCGCGCGCGATCCAATTCAAAATATGTTAAACAGTTAGCATGTATGCCGCGCAATTGCTGCCAATTTTCAATTCGAAGGTGGGCATTAGCCAACAACTACTACTTCTACTATTTGATGCAAAAATTAAGGAGGACCAAATTCATCTCCATAATCTATATAAAAAGAAAGAAGTCCAAAGTGAGCGCACACTTACGTCTTTGCTCTAAAGTCTAAACTATTCCATCTATCTGCGTCTGCATGAAGTCTTTAAGCAATTTACTTGTAGCGCGCTCCTCTATTGCGGGCCATTATAGACAATTCTAATTGGCCATCATAAATTTAGATTCTGTGTTCCAAATTGATCTGATAGATTCAACTTCACTTGCAACTATCACAGGCAATCTCTTTGGATCTTTCTGATGGGATGCAGCACCATATAGCGTCTATATGTATGCATTTTAGTACAACAGTGGCGTAAAAGTAAGTAGGTATATTTAAAGTGAGCAACTTTTGAACTTGAAGAAGAACGCGCAACGCGCATCTCTGGCATTTGATGGTTTGATGCTGAGCTGAAGCTGAATCTGATGCTTGTGGTGGCTGTTGATGCATTTTATGTCAGGCCTTCCCACTTGGGATTGGGATGGCCACTTAGTGGGGTTCTTTAGTGCAATTTCTTGTCAAGTTTGAATGTGGGGAAGAATTATCCCGCATCTTATTAAAATGTATTTATGAGAGATACTTTGAATGCAGTTAGGTATAGCTAAGGGGGCCTTCTAAAGCTATTTGTCTTGATTTTATTTGTTTTGCTTGGAGCTCTCTGACTCTGTCAAAAGAAGACGCAGAAGGAGGAGGATTTACAAGTTAAGATTTTTAATTAATAATGTCTTGTTGGGATAAAATGATACTACAGCAAACTTTTTTTTTGAAAATGAAATTAATATTTAGCTGGAGGATATTTTAAATTAATGGATGTGATAAATCGCATTCATAGTTTAAATAGTATAACCGATCGATGTCTGATGGTAAATAGTAGAACTCAAAGAGTTTTTTTTTTTAATAGCAACCATTTTTTATAGTAGACGAAGATTGCGATTTCTTAGGTATGGTAAACTTCTTTTACAATATGGGTTATCAATATTTCTCCACTAGTTACTGTCACGGTTAATGAAAATGGGCGTTGTGGGAAATTGTACAAAAAATTATTATGAAGTGCACGTTAGTGCAAGTGGTTGTATAGTTTATGAATTTTGATCGCAAGAAGTCACATTAATTCATCAGAAAACATTTATCGTTCGCACTAATTTGATTTTCTATGAAGGGTTTGTCAGAAGTCAACATGGAAAGGTGCACCTTTCAACATAGTGATTATACATTTGCATGCAATGCAACTAGGTACTTTTCTGTTAAACAGTTCTACACATATGTCATATTCCTTGTTAGTCAATAAGTCATTTGTAGGGGCAGCGTAAAGAGTGAGTGTGGTTATAAATTTAATCCATTCTATTCATGATTTTATTAAAAAATTATTATTAGTGTGTTGATTTTAATAAATCGTTGAAGGTTGTTCATCACTACCTGATAGTTAAAACATTTCTAAAAGACTTCAGCTTTTTCTGTTGTACTAATAGGATAACACATGTCATTAGGTATTAACTTGACCTTTGTTTCAAAATGTTTGTTAGAAATTATGTAGCGTGTTGTGATTGATTGTTAAGTTAGATGTGAATATATTTGTTTGACTCCAAAAATGTTAACAACGTTAGTAAAATCCTAGCACCACACAGCTTTATCAGCTTCTTATTTGCCAGATATGATGCCAATGACTTGGCAACTCTGGTTCGATAAAGTTTGGTTGTCATTGTAATTAAGCTCCGTGATTTTTGTGGTTTTTTATTGTTAAAAAAGTCTTTCAAAAGCGATACAAGGTTTCAAAACTAAAAGTAACTATTTGGGAATCATCTAGTCAAAGGTGAGCTTAAACTTTTGCTTTGTATCTAAGTGAAAAAACTTCCTACAAAATGAGTAGCTTACAAAGAACCCCGCCAAGTAAAAACAATAACAATAACCCTACCAACACGTACAACGACTACACACAACTGCCGAAACGACCATGTTCTGTCTTTTCACCAGAATTGCAATCTTCTTCACAACATGCCGATCCCAAAAATGATGCCCAATTCGGAAATATGCAAGTGGTGGATCTGAAAACTCTTGAACACTCACTAGCAGCATTACTTGATGATCGCCTGAAAAACTTGCCTACAAAATCTGACCTGGTTGAAGTCAAGACAAAAATAGAGTGCCTAGAACGTAACAATGAAATGCTGCAATGCAAACTTCAACAATTTGAGAATAAATGTCTGAATCTCGAACGTCAAATAGATTTTCTTGAAAGGAAATCAAACGAAAAAAATTTGGTACTGCATATCCCAACTCAGGAGGACGATCAACATGTGAAGGAGAAAGCAAAAAATGTGTGTCTAGATCTTCTACAACAAAACAACCCAGCAAAAATAACCAGAACAAAAGTAATTCGCTCGAGAAACAATAAAATAGCTAATGTTATCGTCGAAATGCAGGATTGTGATGATGTACCGCGTATATTAAAGGCAGCAATCAAATTGCGAAACACTGGAATCTCTATTCACCGCGATTATACAAAAGCAGCTCGTGAAAAAAGGAGACATCTGCTACAAATAAAAGCAAACATAAATGCATACAACAAAAACGCAAAAGTTCTAATTCGTGGGCAAACGCTTTTATTTGACAATAAAACATTCTATTTCGACCAAAATAATAACCTGAAATGCGATGAAGAAGGTGGAATGGTTATAATCAACAAAATTATGACAGAATGGACTGACAGCTCTCAAACGACTGAAAATGTACAACAAACCAACATCGTCGGTAATGCAGTGCAACTGCCAGGGCCCAGTGGTGTCGGTGGGAGTATAAATTCTAGTGTTTAGTACTAAAGCCGTCTGCCATAATATTAGTAATTTAATACCAAATGTTTTAAGCAATGAAAAAGAATATTTTAAGATTTTATCGTACAATGTGTCAGGTCTGATTAATAAATGTCTATTTATCGACTTTTTTAAATATGTAAATAACTTTGATTTAATATTTTTGTATGAAACTTTTGTAATGGAAAGCAATTTTGCAAGTATTGAAAATAAACTTATAGATTTTATGTTCAAATGGATCCCGGCAAGGCGAACTCACACACGAGGAAGAGCAAGCGGAGGGTGCTACTTTGGTTTTAAGAAAAAGTTGAAAAGTTTAAAGTGTGAGTTTTGCATTTACAACAATTTAACTTTCATAGATATGGAAATCAATACCAAACGCCTTTGGATACTACCTTTGTATCTTAATTGTAACAATTGGGAGGATGACTTCGAAAAAATAACTGATATATTAAACTTTAAGAGTTCTTCAAACGTTTTGTTGATTGGGGATTTGAACACGAGAACTGGCGAAGTGGCAGGAGTGATGAACGAAATAAATGGAACTTGTCGGCAATCAAAGGATATTATGTGTAATGCTAGAGGAAAGAAACTGTTGGAACTATGTGATTCATTTGGACTCCGAATTCAAAATGGAACCAGTCTGAGCGATCCGTCAGGAAATTTCACATTTGTGGGTGGTCAAGGATCTTCGGTGATAGATTATGCAATCTTAGGAGAGGATTGGGAGCCATTTGTTGCGGATTTTGAGATCCAAGAACTTTCGTATTCAGATCATCTTCCGGCCGTTGTTACTTTCCAACGACGGGTGCAACCAAATGCTGAATCTATTAACACGCGTTTACTTCCTAAACTCAACTGGAAAATTTCAAGAGCCCCTGAATATAGACAACAACTAGATTTAAATCTTCAATCACACCAAACGACAGACTTTCTCATGTTAGAGCATATCGTCAAGACATCTTATCCACAACAGCAGTCTAGCGGAAAAGGGAGCAAAATACGAGATGATCCTTGGTTTGATGAAGAATGCAAAAAAGCTCGGAAGATATCGTTTGCATGGTTAAGAAATTTTCGTAACTCTACCCATGGTTTATGTAGAAAGAACTACATTGAAGCTAATACGCAATATAAACAATTATGTAAAATCAAAAAGAAGAAATATGAGGAACTACAAGCTTCCAGACTGGCGTCCTGTAAAAATGCATCAGATTTTTGGAAACTTGCTTGGGAATTGAATGGAAAACAATTTGCTACCAACACAAAACTTTGCGCAAGCATTCTATCCACCCATTTCAAGGATTTATTAAACCCTCTAACAACACCAACTAACTGGCATTACGCGATACCTGGATTTACCAACGGAATTTTAGACTCCGATTGTAATTTACAAGAACTAGAACTAGCGCTAGGGTCCCTTAAAGATGGTAAAGCGGCGGGAGCGAATGGTATTCCAGTGGAGTTCTATAAATACGGAACCGTCAAACTCAAAGAACGGCTTGTAATGCTTTTTAACAAAGTAATTGGGGGTGATTTTTTGGTGAGTGAATTCCGGGATGCGATCATACTCCCAATTCATAAAAAAGGATCCTTGGAGGACGCAACAAATTATCGAGGAATTTCCTTTCTTAATGGAACATATAAGATTTTCACAACAATGTTACATAAACGACTTACAGCGTGGATTGAAACACAGAACATGTTAAAAGAGTATCAAGCAGGTTTTAGATCCGGTTACTCTACAATAGATAACATTTTCATTCTCAGGAGTCTAGCGGAGAGCTTTAGTAGGCAGGGTAAAAAATTGTACGTATTCTTTATTGACTTCAAAGCTGCTTTCGACTTAATCAATCGAGAAGCTTTATTCTATAAATTATATGGTCTTGGATTGTCGCTGAAGTTCGGACGTATTCTCGAAATGTTGTACAGAGACACTCAGGCTGCTGTGTGGAACGGAGCGGAACTTTCAGATTGGTTCACAACCACATCGGGAGTGAGGCAGGGTTGCACATTGAGTCCCACCTTATTTTCGCTTTTTATAGATGATCTCATTGACTACCTTCCGGGTGGTGTGGATTTTGCAGGAGTGCGTATGAGGGCGCTGCTATTTGCAGATGATATAGTCATGTTTGCCTATTCCCCAGAAACGTTACAACTCATGATAAACAGAGTATACGATTACTGTCGTCTGTGGAACTTAACAGTCAACATACAGAAATCCAAGGTGATGATATTTAAAAAAGGTGGTGGGCGGAACGCAGCGAATGAGAAATGGACTTTTAACGGAGAAGATATAGATTGTGTCAGTGAATTTAAGTACCTTGGCGTAATTTTTTCAAGAAACCTGAATATGGAGAAACATTTTAACGAAAAACTGCAAAAAGCGAAAACTGCTATAAATATTTCTTGGAAAAGATGTTTTATGAACGTAAACATAGCTCATAGCAGCAAACACAAGGTATTCGAAGCAGTTGCCGAGAGTATCCTTTTGTATGGCGCGCAAGTATGGGGATGTAAAAAGTTTCACATGGTGGAGAAGCTGTTAACACACTACTTGAAGAGAATATTTCGCCTTCCAACAAACACGCCAAACTACGTTCTTATGTTAGAAACAGGACTATCCCCTCTGTTCATAAAAACATTGAAGCTTCAAGCGGACTATCTTCTGAACGTCTTCAAGATGCCTGAACACCGGCTGGTCAGAAAAGTAGTTCTGAAAGCGGTACAAGATCAAAATAGCTGGTACAGTGAGTGGTCATGTCTTGCCGAAGGATGCAATACAAATTTTAATTTAAACGTGGAAAACATATTGACCAGTAAAGCTATCCTGTACGACGTTATATCAAAAGTAGATGAAAAGTGTAGAGCAGATTTTGCAGCTGAAGCTTCCGGTTCCTTATTCAGGACAACTTACAGTAGGCTGAACCATAATCTGGCAGAAAGAAACTACTTTCGTGACTCAAACAAGATAAATGTGATAGCTACAATGGTCAAGCTTCGGAGTGAATTACTCAACCTGAATTTTATCCCACATAGACCCGATTTACCACTGGAGTGTAGTGTTTGCAACTTAGCGGAAAGAGAAGACGTTATACATTTCGTCGGAAGGTGTCCAACTCTCAGAGAAACTAGAAGAAGCATTCTTGGAAGTGACTTTTTATCAGAAGAACAAGTTATTTCTAGACTAAATGAGATGGATGTTGCCAAGCTGTATGAATATTGCAAAATTGCGTTAAGATATAGAGAAAAAATAATAAATGAAGACTTTTGATTGTTCGTACTGCAACTCACTATAATTTTCAAGTAGTAGTATTAAATTCATTTTTAACTTAATTGTAATATATAATTACAGTAATTGAATTAATGTTAATTGTCAATCTGGCAGACGGCAAATGCCATGCTATATGATTTTTGTATAAATAAATATGTAAAAACATGTTCGTAATTTATAATTCAATAAAAATCAATTTTTATCATGATGCCAATGTATTGTCGGGCAGGTTTAATACTGACCGACTACAGGATCTCCCAGTATACCAACATTTAGAAGACTAAGTATCTTTCTCAAGGAATGATAACACAATCAACAATCATAACCGGTGCTGAAAACATTGTCGGTCGAACACAGGCAAGGAACACTACTTGGAACTTGGCTGTTAAAGTTCATATCGTTGCTAATCGAGAAGCACAGAGAAATAAGTTAATTTCGATCATACTACCCTATAGGCTACAATGTAACAAAGCTCGGAATTTATTCGAATGATTTCTGCAGAAGCTTCATGGACGAAGAAGAGGAGAAATGGATTTCCCCACTTCTCTGTGCATGTTCTGCTTCATCCCATAGATGTAAAATCCGTTTGGAAGAATTCTACCAAAATATTAATTCAATGATCCTAGTGATATGGCAAACCTAAATTCTGTCAATCTCGCTCGCTTCATAAGGAGCTCGGATAGTAATTCAATGATTAGAGAGAATGTCTTCTAATGTTTGATGTGGTATCACAACAGACCTAATAATGGTCATACTGTATTGGCTCTCCTGCTAATAAGTACGTTAATGTAACCTAGCATAACCTACAAGTAAAAATGACAGAAGTTTACTGCAGCGACACCGATGCAGCAAAACTACACTATACTGATTAGATGAAAAAGCAGAAGATGCCACTAAGGAGCTCACAGGAGTACAAAGCTAAGCATCCAATACCTAACGTCAAAACTGAATACACGCATCGTTCCTCCCTGCAGAAAAAAGATAATTTCCGCAATCAAAAGAACAACCAGGCGGTGTAGGACTTTAATGTATTTGTGGTGAGCTCTTACAAGCAACAACAACAAAGAATGCTTGGAACTCGAAAAGCTTCTCCTTCGCCCAGGAGTCGAAAAAGGCGATCTGATGAAATATGAAAACTGGGTAAGGACTTGCGTGCTGCCTGGGGTTGCCAAGATAACAGAAAAAAATATTTTAGTGAGAATTAAAAAAAAACTTTGAAGAAATACTCGAGTTTTTAGAGCTGAAACCTACTGTATTTACTATATTAACACCTTGCAAATCATTACTGAGCAGTGCGTCCAATACCATCAATTACCATTTCACCAAACTTTTTATTTTATTTTAAGGGCGTTTGATAGTGTCAGGACTTGCCCTGCACAGGCAGGCAATTTCAGATAGATTAATTATTGATATTATTAAAGAAACTTACTATGAAGGTCAGTGTCACGGTCTGCTCTGCATGGAAGAAGTTCGCTAAATGATTTTGAAGTGCAATCTGGAGTCAGGCAGGGTTACTTACTATCGCCAACACTGTTTTCTTTTGGTGATAAGCGAGTCCATGCGCGCAACCCTGTTGAATGGAAACTTAGGAATTCAATGGACTCTGACATCCCAACTAAAATATCCGGACTACGTGGTTGATGCGAAGTATGCGTACTCTCTCATTGAATCACGGTTCTCCATCATATGAAAACAAGGATGAAGGAAGAAAAGAAGTCGTAGGACTGAAAATTAACACACCAAAACTAAAATGAACGGTCTCGGAAATAACTCATCCATTTAAGTCAATATTTGTCTCCTCCAAAGGCGGAACTGAATAAAATATCGACAGTCGCTAAGCTAATCTTTGAAGTTAATGCTGCAATCCAATGTTGAATCCGTGTTTCTTTATGGCAGTAGCACGTGAAAAGTTACATTAACAATCATAAAAAAAAAACAGAAACGTTCGTAAATAAGTACTTACGAAGCTCTTTAAGTATTTTCTCGCTCAATCGTATAACAAGTAATGGACCTTATGGGAGAACGGGGAAACAATCTATGGACAATACTGTACGAAGAAGTAAAAGTAAAAGTGTCCTTACCATCAAGGACGCACGTAAGTATAAGAAAGTAAGCACGTATATGCATTTTACCAAACGCTGCATTAAATCAAACCAGTTTTATTACAGAATGATTGGAGAATGAAGATTTTTTTATAATTAGACAATTTGCTGAGAAAAGACATGAGACAAGCAGTTTTATATTGATTGTTTCTGTATTTTCACAAAAATAAGCATACACTAAAAACTAGACCCATTAGAAAACTAGACCCAAATTTAAGCGAGCATAGCTTAATCGAGTAAAAATCGCTGTCACCGAAGATCGAAAGACCCAATCTTAAGTCTTCCACTTTTCTGATTTATTACATTGGTATCTATTACACAGGCACAGCCCTGGGCAAACATATCATTTTCTGCTGAAATGTTTAAGAATGTTAATCATACTGGATTTTAGTTAAAATTTGATATAAATCAACAAAATTATGTAAAAACAAAATGAATAGGTAAGCAATTTACGATTCCAAATAAAGTATCACCGAGTTAAGACAACAAAGTAATTTTGTATAAACTAAAAGAATCGTAAAAGCTAAAGTGAATAAAAATCTATTCTTTTCACTGAATTTGTAAATTTAAAAGGATGTACAAATATTAATATTAATTGTCTAACCTAACTTAAATGCTCAATTAAATAAGTTTTCGTAAAGTATGTACGTTCAAACACTGATGCGCAATTATTAGTTGGCAAACAACTGGCCGCCATTTTATTCAGCATAAACATTTGCATCTCAACTTTGCTACTGACACTGTTTTGAGCTCTAAAAATTGAATCCCTTGGGGTCCTTCAAAGAACATTCACTTATTTAAAGTAACTAAAATGAATTCAAATCTCACTTAAATACTTCAAAATGGGGGAAAATATGACAGCTGTGGCGCCAAAAAATGATTAAATCGTTTTGTGGAACATTTAAATACAAGCATTTTTTCAATTGTTTTGGGTAGCCAGTTCTTAGTTTTCCCAAATTTTGAGTCTGAAATTCGTTTTTTTCAAGAACTATGTATAGATACAGTTTAGTTATTGAAAAAAACGAGTTTCAAACCCAAAATTTGGGAAAAAAAACATGTTATGTTTACTTTAAAAAGTATGTCTAAATTTTATTCGTTTCAAAGACCTGCTAATATAACAGAGTATTGGCTTTTAAAAAAAGTATAAGGGCCAAAATGATTGAGGTTGAAAATTTAACCTCCGGGCTTTTTTTTTTTAATCAAAACTAATTAAAATGTACTTCTGACATACCAGTTTAAATAATTGAGATGAAAATCTGAATGTTTTAACATTGTTTTGAAACAGAGTTGGGTTTTGTTTTATTCCATCTAATATACTCGAAAAATCATTCCGGGAACGCTTCCATAATTCAGAGAATAAAATTCAATTCCAAAGAATACACTTAAATCAATTAAATTAAGCTACCTGTGTTCTTAACATTACAAGGGTTACATTTTTTTCAAGAATACTCACGTGCCTTAGAAAAAAAAAATGAGAGGATTCATTATTTCTATTTAAATAAAATTTGTCCGAATGTATATGTCTAACTGTAGTTACTGTGACAAAATATAAAATTTTTATTCATCTAACGTGCAGATGGCGCTACAAATAGTTTTTCCGGTATGTCATGGAATCGGTTTATGGTTGCATAAATAGTTTTCTGCATCAATGAATTAAATCAAAGTAGTAATTAGAATTGAATTTGATACTATAATGAGCGTACATCAATTAAACGTCATTTCGGGAACGCCTATTTTGTGACAATATTATGATGCAAAATCAATACCAGTACAATAAAACTACAAAAATATTTTGTTAGTTGTTCTTAGAAAGAAAATAAATGATAATAATGTTCAAAACCTCATATTCAGGAACGTCATTTCCGGGAACGCTTTTGGGCTATGAATGAGTTATACAGTATTCTCAAAACAAATCAGCAAATTGTTGGTATTTTAAGTCAGAATCTAATACAAATTTGGATAAAGATTAAAAAAAAAACTCGAAAAAGTTTTCTATTTCGTAATATTCTGGAATAGTAGAATAACGGATTTTTTCAAGGAATTATCCATAAAAGAACTGAAGTGAATTCATATTTGATTTATCAATTTATATAATAATATATAATTTAAACTGACATAGTTTTTAAAACACCACAGTCGTTTTGGAAACATCCATCATTATCAGCTAGCTTAATCATTTCCGGAAACGCTATTTGATGTAGGTATTTTTAAAAGCAATATCTTAAACTTTATGAAGTAATTCAATATTTTATCAATGTGCCAGTATAGTACTAAATGCTTCCCGTATAAAATAAATAATATAAAAATTGAAATAACAATGATTAATAAAAATTTTATAAGAAATTCACATTTTTTTTTTGTAAGTAAGCACAATAAAAACAAAAGAACATTTAAGTTATATCCAAAAGATTTTTTTATGTATTTAAGAATTTTATTTAATTAAATTCCATCAAGTGATACTAATTTTAGCTTGGTTATTGGAATTTATCTCTTTTTTAAATTAATCTACACTCAAATTTCAATATATTGCGATAAATTGAAAAATAAACAATTTTAAGCTCTGTCCGTCTATGAACTATTAAATGATAACTAAACTTAACATATGAGCATGACAGTGACATTTCCAACCTCCATGATTTTGACCCATAACACTTTATTTTAGGCATAAACGTTATTTCTTAAATGATTTTCTTACATGTTTAGTATTTGTTTCATGAAATTGCCCATCCCGCCCAACCGGGGGAGATAGACCCCCTCCCCCATCCTCCTATGGTAAACAATGCTTGAATTTCAGTGCTTAACAAAACGCAGTTATCAATTCTTTGCGCCATAGTTATCATACTCTTGCCTCAAAATGATTAAAATTTATGAAACAAATATTTTATGTCAGAAATGAACGCCTACCATAAATTTTATTAAAAACCTCGCAAATCAGTTAAAAATTGCGATCTGATACATTTGTGCAAAATTTATGACTTCAAAAACTTTCTAATATTGATATGATACGGTTTTATTCAAATAACAGTTAATAGAAGGTATATTTACCAATATCTAGCAACCTAATGTATTTTTATCATACAAAGATATATTTTCGAATTTTTAAATAATTATGAAAAGACTTATAAATAATAAAGTAAAGGAAATATAACAAAATATACATATTTCACAAAAAGCAACTTACCATGAAAACCATTAAATTATAAAACAGCCAACGAAATTTTGATCGCCTTCTGTTGCCAGTAGCGCAATCACAATCGCAATAAATCGTTCACACATCTCATGCGCATTATACTTCCGATGAATAAATAGCGTGTTTCAAACGCAAAAAAAAAGCGACAACACCACAACAACAAAAAAAAAATACAAATTTTACAATAAAAAAAAAATTAAAAATTACAACTAAACCGGAAACAATGTAGAAATCTTCAAAACACGCAAGAACTTATTTTCAAATATATAAATCTTCTTCACCTTCTCCAAAAATTAAAACATAATTACTGCGACCATTCACTTTTTATTTCAAAATATACACAAAAATAATTAAATATTTTTTTTTTCAATTCGAAGACATTAGTTTTTTTTTGCAAATTAAGTTGTTAATAATAAAAAAAAAAAAAAAAACACTCAAAAACACAGTCACACGAAAATTAACTCTTACACACTCAGCATTACTGTCAACGAACGACTTCTGATGACAAGACTGATAAAACTTATCACACGGGGTGCCACCACAATTTTTTTTCTTTTTTCGTATGTTATCTTTTTATCTTTGTTGTGATAGATGCTGATGCTACAAAGTGCCACTAGCAGCACACTTTTGAGTTGACACAAAAATTCTTATGTAAATAAATAATAATGCCCTTTTCAAGTGGCCATCATCGGTTGAAGGGGGAAACACAATAATAATTCAGTCAGAGAGTTCGTCGCCGTTGTCGTTCGTTTCACAAAAAGTGTAGGGTAAATAATAACACAGAACAACGAGCACGCGATCGGCGGCGTTGTTGTTGTTTATCATTTGTTTCTATTTTGTTGTTGCTGGAAAACAGTCAATTGCAAATGACATCGAATTTAATTATCCGCGGGCGGGAACTGGCATATAAATCTAGTTCCAGACTCGAGGGATGGTCAGGTCAGGTAGTGTGCTGCACTGCATATCCGGCACTTGTCGTCGCGTCGTCGTCGTCGTTGTTGTCGTGGTCGTAATTGTCACTAAGAGGGGAGACAAAAACATGCATTGACATTAGTCCAATTGGAAATATCCGGCTGAGTAGAGTTTAAAACTAATAATAATTGTGTCCACACCCTAATCCGTAATAAATGTCAAAATAACACAAAGTAACGCGCACACACAACACAATATACAAGCAGCGCAGCGGTTCAAATGGCTATCACACTGCAAAAGACGGCGCGACCTTGTTCTTTCTTTTTGGCGGTCTTTATTGGTGATCTACAGTTCATTTGTCAACCAGCGAGAGTAAAAGCACAATCACAGTTAAGCACCTGTTGGCCTGATGCCGCAGTGCCACACAGGTGTCAAAATAGTACACACAGACAGTTACTTTTTGGTGCACTGTGGAGTGCGTTCAAGTGCAACGACAACTTTAAATCACAAAACCGCTAACAGCCGATCTGTGCTGTGTTGTTTTTTATACTTTCTTAATCATGGCATAACCGTTATATCGAGTGAAGAGATAAAACAACAAAATTTAACGCGCATTAAAAAAAAATAAACAAAATTTAACTTAATATTTAGCAAAAAAAAAAAAAACTGATTCAAACAAGAAAGAAAAATAATAATCGAACGGATAAATCAAAAAGAAGCGAAAAAACCGAACGCACGTTATGCCGCCTCACGGGACAGCTCAGTACTGCCTCTAGCCGGGTTCCGGTCGAAGTTGTCTACCCCCAGTCGAGTTTTATCTTTTAAGTTACACCAGTTAACCAGGCAACAAAACGGCCAACCAAACCAAACCAAACAACAGCCACCCAAGACCCAACATTCAACAAAACCTAACAGCTCACAGATTGTTTACCTTTATTTTGTGGAGAGATTTTTTTGTGGTGGAAGCACCCATACTCACCTATCTTCTATATTCTGATGTGTACCGTAAATAGTGCTACGATGGAGCATTTGTAAAGACAACGACGACAGCAATAACAACATCTTTGCAAATGGTTAAGTTGCAGCTTAAGAGAAAGGTAGTTTAAGGTAGGCGAAAAGAGTTTTGTTGGGCTGGCTGTTGACGTTAGATGGGTGAAACAAAATGTTTGGAGAAGCACAGTGTTGTGCGCCATCGCCATATAAGTTAGCACGTTCTCTTTTGGCGCCGTTGTTGCTTGTAGTGTAGACTTTAACATAACAGTAAACAAAATGTTTTTTTTTTTTGTTATTAAGGCTTGTGCTCACGTGCATTTCGGAACAGTAAGGAGGGAGCATGAAAAGCTTTTAGCAGACTTTAAGCTTTTGATAACAGGTAGCAAGTGAAAATGAAGAAAATTTTGACTGAGTGCATTGCTTTTGACAATTTTGTCGGCCTCTTATGAAAATGCAATTTTCATTGTAACGGTGGTTGGGTAAGAAAAAATTGGTGAGTAAAATGAGTATTGCTTCAGTGCAAGATCATCCTGGTTTCAGGGTTAAATCTAGTCAACTCTCAATCAAATTTGGTAGGTTGGTTAACACAGGGATTAAATAAAAGAATATTGTTGAAGATAGATGTGTTAAAGTGAGATGCTATAAAAATCACAATTTCACTACGAGCACCAAGTGTTGCCACTATTTAAACACCCATATCTCCACCTACATATGTTTTCGAATTGGGAAAGGTGATTTTAAAGATTTGCACCACTATTTCAATGAAAAGCGGCTTCAGATTATTTTCCAGGAAAAGCTAACCACAGGGGTAGCTCAGAGTTGAAACAAAAGTTACATTACTCATTAAAATTAAATTGATGTTAGCTGAAATGGAGTCTCGATATTATGGAGATTTAAGTGAACGCTCGAAATCATGAGGCCGGCTAACGAGCGCCTTCCACGTGGCTGGCTCCCTGGCAGCTCCTGCGCTATTCCCATGTCGCTACCACACGGCTATGTGCGCAGAGGAAAAACAATCAAAAATAAAAAAAAAAAAAACAAAGAAATTATCACTGAAATTTATTTTGTAAAAAATTACACTTGAAGTAAACACGAACAAATTTTTACAAAAACAATATAAAATTCTCTCTAGTTATCTCTTAAATCTGAACCGAAAATAACACTGTGTGACACTCAAAATACATATATGCGGGCGGAGACCTATCACGTTTTGTAGAGCTTGTTGCATACTGAACGGTTTCTTAGACCTTCATCCATAGATTTTTTACTGTTTTGAAGGGTAGACATTTAGGCCTTTTCAACAATGTTAAAAAAAATAGGTTAAACCACCTATAGATTGTAAAGGATTATCAATTTCAAACATTCCATTGTTTTCGTCATTTACCCACTTCGACATCAATTTAAAGCAAACAAAAATATTTGGAAAAATGATAAGTTTGGCAAGGTGATCACTAAAAACTTTAGGTAAACGGTTATAAAAAAGCCGTAAAATGGTTTTTACAGGTTTTACTTCAACTATAGATAAAAAGTTATTTAAAATCCGTCAAAATTAGGTTTAAAAAAACACCGTATTTGTTTTTTAAAACCCTTTTTATACGAAGTTATAAGTAACTGACCATTTACGGTTCTGGAGACGTCTCTGGAATGGCTCTAAGACGGTTTTTTAACTAGTTTAGAAACTTATCGGTTAAGCAACCCAAGTAAATATCTAGTTTATTTACCGGTTTCTAACCAAAAAATGAGGTATGGGTTAAATTTTGACGTTGACAGTTAAAAATAATGACGGATTTCAATGAGCTTACAATGAAGTGCCTTTTTTCAGTTATTTATTTATTGTTCTCAAATTATTGCATCAGCAATTCAGTTTTCCGTTGTGCAGATGTCTTAGTTATATCAGTCAAAAAAGTGTTTACTCATGCAACTTGAGTTAAAATGTACATATGTACCAATTTCTCTTGCGGGTTTATTTCCCTTAAGGAATTCATGTGGTTGACACAAATGATCGTTGAACGTAAAATAAGCAAATCAAACTATCAAATAATAAACCCCATTTGAAATTTTTTCTATAAAGCTTACCATTTTCTAGTAAAGATATTATTATTTTTTTTAAGTTCGAAATAGGTCTTTTTTCTCCAATTTGCTCCAGATGCTTTCACTCTTGACTTCTGATACTGAATACGCAATGCTTATAGTATTAGATGTATTCAGTTTCAAAAGCGTCTTGCACAAATTGGAAAAAAAAGTATTTTAAACTTTTTATAAATCATATTCGGTTGTTATTAATTTAATTGCGAAGTATTTGTTTTGATCTGAAAAAAAAAACACTTTATTCTTATTCACTGGCCTTGAATTAAGCTGACATATTGTTTTCCTTTTTTTTAATTTATGAAGAAATATTTTGTATTTTTAGCACTGCTTTCATATAGTTGGCCCCAGTGTGCGTTGGTTTAAAAAATCTATTTTGTATAAAAAATATACTAACCAAATCTTCAATGAGGATCTGTTACGAAAACTTACATGATAAATATTTAATGAAAATTGGTAGGTATCAATTATTCTAATAAAATTGGATTATATTCAATAATTGAGTTATTTCGTGAATTGCTTTCGAGATATTAAACCAATATCTGGAAGATGATTAATCCTAATTTACAGCACGCAAAATAAATCGAATAAACCAAACTTAAAGTTCGCACAAACCCACGGTTATTAATGCGCAACTAATGTTTATTATTTACTGAGTAGTACCTTTTACATTCTTTCTATTTTTTTTTATGTAATAATATGTGTAATAGTTTTTTGATGTGCTTGACTTTACAAAAATTTAATAAGAAATGTTGAAATTCTTGTGAAAAAAAGTGGTCAAAAGGTGATTTGTAAAACAGTTACAGTTACATTTTCAATGTTTTCTATAAATTATCGTAAAACTAAAATAATTGTTGTATCCCGTCTATCCCCGAATCAGCAGCGATTCTATAATTATTTCATTTTGATTTAATTGCTATACAATAGATATTTATTTTAGAAAAAAAATCCAAAAAATCATCTATAATCCCTGTAATGGTAAAAAAATATGTAGAATAATACAATCGAATTGAGAACCTCCTCCTTTTTGTGAAGTCGGTTAAAAAGACAACGCGAACGCGAACCCCCCTCCGGAAATTTGGGTTAAGTAACAAAGTCCAATTAAAATGAGTTTCCCTCTAAATGCATAAGTTGTTAAAATTATTATTGTCATCATTTATTAGTTGAACTGCCTTGTTTGTTGTTAACATTGTTTTTCATTTAATTATGTTAATATTTACGGCTCTATGCATTTGAAATTTAATTGCTTTCGAACAAATACCTATGTAATTTTAAAATAATAAATCAAATATAAAGTTATGCATTGGCAAAAGCCTCTCCCATTATTATCCAATCGTTTTTGTTTTATTTTTCGTATGCGTGTAGTAGCTTATCTCTCCATCTTTTTACTTAATGTCCAATTCCTCTGGTAGTATATTGAAATGTCCACTCGGTACGTTCTTCAGACCACCTGCCATCCATATTTCGCATAAGGTGTCCTGCCAAGCCATATTTCAGACTTGTTTTTTTGACATTTTTAAAACCAGTTCGCTCGCATATATTTACTCTGTGGGATCTTATTATTTGCTATGCCTAAAATGTTTTTCAATAATATTCCCATTAGAAAATCACAAATCGCCTGACCTGAGGTGAAACAATTGAAACATTGCTTCGAAAACTAGGGTTTTTTTTGTGATTTTTTAACGGGAATATTTGAAAACTGAGAGCTGATATGAACATATCCTGATATTGAGTTTGAGCTTAACTCAAGCAAAGTATAGAAAAGTATAGTTTTGTTTCTGCAACTCAAAAGTTTGTTGACCAGTATAAAATGAAAAATTCATTAAGGCTAGTTTACAGTTCAGCGTGCAAAATAAAAAACAAAACTTCAAAGCACATTTTATTCTGCGTTGGGCATAATTTTGTACCACATTTTGATATTTATATTTTCCAATCACCGTAACCAATACATAAATTAACTTTTTTTTGTTTTTTTTTTTGCATGCAAAAAACAACAAATTGCATTCTTAGCCCTTTGTTTTGATTGGTTACAAAAAAAAAGTATCCTAGTGTTATCTAGGGAATGGCAAACAAGTTTGCTTTTTTATATAATAAAAACGATGGATAGAAAAGACAGAAAACAGTTTTGTAAATTTATTTTTTTTGTTTTTGCGCTGAACTGTAAATTAGGCTTTAATTTTAACTTGAGATTTCTCGGAGAAGAAAAGATGTATCGTAATGATTTAAACTGAATAAAATAGAAAAAAACAGTTCTTTCATAATCCTTTCCAATTTTTGATATAAAAGATTATCTGCCGTTAAAACATCGCGTCAAAAATATTGAAAAATGGATTTCATGTAATGTTTTAACTGGAATGTCTCAAAAACTAGAGCCAACTTGAAAATTCTTCGAATTCAAGTTCAGCATTTTGAAAACCTTTAGAAATAAGGTGTGTTTTTTTTGCAAAGCTTTCCCTCTCAAGAGCTCAATCTACTAGTACCATAAAAGTTCATTCGAATCATTCTTTTCTTTCCAACTAGTGCGCTGCAAGTTGCATTTAAAAGACCTGTACAGAGGCATATAGTTGAAATTATTGTTATTATCACTGCCATGGGTGACATTATTTGTAGCTTGTTTATAAATTATAATTACCAATATACACATACTTACCTACTAAAAACTACATTCTTTAAAATTCAACATCAAAACATTCCTAAAACTAGTTTCCCTTTCAACCACTAAAATAGAAATCAACATCTCTTTTGAATCTAACTGATAATTCGCCTCCTTTATAGAAGTGCAAACATTTATTGTTTCCATTAACTTTGACCCGCTAACCCCCATCCAATTCACTTTCGTTCACTGTCTGAAGAGTAAATTAAGCGACCTTCCATATAAACCACTACCCTTTAAAAGTAATTCCATTGATTTAAATTCACTCGTCAGAAGGTCATATAAGCAGTGTATACATGCTGTGCATAGGGATTGCTCTGCGATGGCACTCTATACCTACTCTTTCACCATCAAGAGAGATCTGCAGCAATTCGCAATCATCACAACAGAAAGTTCCAAAACGCGAATCTATTGCACATCTGTATACATTTTTTTTTTTTTTTGTTTCCAACCCACATTTCTCGTTCTCCAATCCGAACCCGAATCCGAATCCAAAACATCCATCACGACGAGCGCAAAGGAAAAGTCTGTGTGATTAGTCACGACCTTTTATGGAATTCACATAGCTCTTCGTTCGTTCGTTTGCATGGACGAGGAACAACGACGACGATGACGACGAAGCGACGATGGGATATGCGACCACGACGATGGACGTGATTGCTGCGTGTTTTGATTTTCCACGACCATCATCCCAGCGCTCAGGAGAGAGATCCTTTTGCCACAGTTTGTGTCTATTTGCGTACCGTCGTCATTTCCATGTAAATCAGTAGCTATCATCTCAAAACTCCAACGACGACGACGGGACGTGGACATGGTCAGAAATCAGAATGGTTCCCATAACCCATTTCCACTTCGCACTGCGCCGCGCCGCGCCGCGCTCCGTGCCGCTCCGCTGCTCGCCAGAGACGTCACTCAAAGCTCGCTCTGTGTCCCAGCAAAGACCCCCGCAGTACACACACGTATCATCGATATCGCCAGGGATGCATAATAGGCCTATGCTATGCAGATATGTCTCGTGAATCTCTCGAATAGCGAATCGCATAGAATCGCCAGGGAATAACCAAAACCATCACCAATCTGTGTACCAATTGAACACACATCGATCCCAGAGCAGCGCAACACGAAGCTGCACCGATTTAATTGATTGATAACGTCATTTTGCGGTGGCGTAGATACCATTGACTGCATCTTGTCAGATGTAATGGCAGGTTGATCTCTGTCTTAGAAGAGTTCGGGTCCACACGATTTTGTCGCCACTTCACCGCCATCACCGCCGCCGCATCTAACTGTGGACACGAAATCAATTTCGCATCTTGCTGAACGCAACTGTTTTTTTTGTTTAGTTTTTCTAGCGGTGATGGTCGTTCGTACACAGTTTTACGTTTTACAGCTGGCCGCCATCATCTCATCGCGTTTCCGTCTCCGTTTGTTGGCCCATGTGTGGGAGATGTGTTTGTTTGTTTTTGTTCGAGAAGAGATAGAGAGAGAGAAGGATTGTAAGCGCGTTGCATAGCATATACCAGCATTTTGATCCAATTTCGTGAAGTGATCTCCGCTTTAGGATCTGCCTTTGGAGCAGCAAAAAACCAAAAATAAAAACTCGTTCGTGATTTTCAGTTTTCTCCCAAGCCTCCTTAGCGGCAGCATCAGGACGGGAATAGCTGTTCGTTCAGCATTTCAGAGACACCACAGAGTGGTGGAGAAAAAAGACTTAAATTTTAATTGAAGCGGAGCACTTTCGTGGTTCCCACGCCTGACGCTTTTTTTTTGTTGTTGTTGCTGTACTCCCTCCGTTTTGGCCCCGTTCAGGTAATGAAGTTATGAATCGTGTTACATTGCGGCAGCAGTTGTGTATAAAGATACATGTGGGAAGATGTTGATGCTGCATCACATAAATCTCTCGCATTAGGAAAGAGTACGATGAGTACCAATCGAGCTTCTACATTGTTGGTAGCAACAGCAAGTTGCTTATGATTTTGAGACCTTTGACTTTGGCTCTGCTGTGCTGTGCTGTGCTGATGTGGATGATAGCCTACACTTGCACACAATATTGATACGTGCTTTGACTACTGCACGAGTGCGCATTTGTGTTGGAAATTTGCTAATTGCTGTTGTCAACGGTCCCTTGTTCTTTTATTCAAGTATTTCTGTCCTAAAGATGCATGATACACTTTTTGTTGTCTGAAGTCTGATTGCTCTAAGGAATTTGCAGGGTTAACTTTAATATTTCCTTTTTCAAAATGGAAGTTAATTAACAACTGCAACTGCAAGAAAACTTTATCGTTTTTTGTCAATTTTAAATAAGACAATTTTGCTTTAAGTAAATTTTATTTTTTTTTAGGAATAAATGAGATGCCAAAAATATGTACGTGATGAAGGATAAAAGGCGGCTATATTTTCATTCAAGGTTCTTTTGATTTACGATTCAAAGCAATTAAATTTAGCCAAAGAAATAAAAGAGAACATTTGAAAGTTCTCTTGGTCTCCAATCAAAACAAAGTGAGTAACTAAAAGCTTTTTACCATACTTCGTTAATGTTTAAAGCTCAATATTTGCGGATACAATTTATGTAGTTGTATATTTTTAGGGAGAACTTTATGTAGAGTCTTGCAGCTAATTGTATACAACGGTTTTTGTTTGAAATCAGTTTTTGAATGAGGCGGTTAATATATCTTGTACATTTATGTTTTTTTCTGTCAGCAAATAGAAAAAGAAAAAAAATTTGATATTGAACTACGATTTAAAGGGATTTTTTTTCAACAGAAGAAGCGATAGAGAAAAAAATACATTAAAAGATTGTTGTGAGGTTCCGCTCAGGATTGATTTTTTTTAAATTCCACAGGAAGTTAAGGTAAAGTGGGGTAATGTGAAAATGTAATGTACTCATGTACGCGCGGCAGATGTTATACTTCTTATCATTATTTATTTTTGTATGTTTGCACAATTTAAGAAAAAATGTAATTTACTTTATTTTTACTGAATCGGTTAAATCGGTTAAGTTTTACTAAAGTTAAAAGCTATTTTTTTTTATGTGAAAATAATATTTTGATGTTTTTAACAGATTTGTAAGAGATCGAATTTATACTATTTTTGATATTTTTTAATGATATTGCGAAGCTTGTGAGTGTAATATTAAAATTGTTTACTAAATAATTGTTGACATATTTTAAGAAAACAAAAATTATTTAAGTAGACATAGTGAGATGTTATGAATGGTACAATTGGTCAAAGGAGCATAAAAAGTGCATTTTGTTCGATGTTTTTTCTGTATTTTATCATTTACAGTCTTTGTTTTTAATTTAATCAATACACTTTGTATGGCATTGCTTAAGAGGACATACACATCTTGAAATTGAGCTTAACAATGTGCTTTAACAATGTGCTTGATTTGGTTTTCGTTGATTCAGATTTGTGCGTTAGTATAAACAACGGTATGGTTTCTCTTTTTCCTAACACAATTCATCATGTCGCATTCAGTTTGCATGTAGAATTTTATGAGTATTTTTCAGCTGAATCTCTCGGTTCTAAATTAAAATATAATTTTGCTAAATCAAATTATGATTCAATCAATAATCTTCTCAATGAAAATGATTGGCATGCATTATTTGTTGGTGCAAATTTTGAGAAGTGCTACGATTCATTTTTAAAGATTGTGCATGATGCAATTGCATTGTACACACCTAAAATTAAAATAAAAAGCTTTTCAAAACCAGTTTGGTT
The DNA here is from genome assembly GCA_948107695.1 of Meliscaeva auricollis. Lineage (NCBI taxonomy): Eukaryota > Metazoa > Arthropoda > Insecta > Diptera > Syrphidae > Meliscaeva > Meliscaeva auricollis. Next base: position 32,075,518 of record OX403619.1, on the reverse strand, counting down.
TAATAAAAGATTAATAAATCTTAATAATAAAAAAAATAAGGTTTATAAGCATTTTCGCAAATCAAACAATGACCGTGATCTTTACAAACAATATCGATTATTGCAAAAGAATTTTGATACTTTGAATAAATTTCTTTACAATCAATATCTTTTATCTGTAGAAAGTGATTTAAAATCTAATAGTAAAAGTTTTTGGAAATTTATAAATACGAAAAAACAATCAAATGGCATTCCTAATCTAATGCGTCACGATGGCATATCATCTTCGGATCTTAAAGTAGTTTGCAACTTTTTTGGTAAACATTTTCAATCCGTTTATTTAGATAGTAATCCAAATCCAAATATAAATCTTGAAAATCAATTTAATGGCATTGATAGTTGTCTGAATATTGGAAGTTTACATTTTTCAATTGAGGAAATTGAGAAAGCTTTATCAACGACCAAAGTAGACACAAGACTTGATATAGATGGAATTGCACCTATTATTTTACAGAAATGTTCAATGGTATTTGCTGTTCCTTTACAAATCATTTTTAATCGATCTCTTGAAAGTGGTGAATTTTTAAGTACGTGGAAGCGGTCTATCATTACACCAATTTATAAATCAGGAAATAGGCAGGAAGTTTCAAACTACCGCCCTATTTGCAAGATCTCTACCGTTCCAAAAATTTTTGAAAAATTGGTTTATGAAAAATTAACTACAATGGTAAAACATGTTATCACTCCCTGTCAACATGGGTTTCTCGCTGGTAGATCTACCAGCACCAACCTAACAATTTTTTCAAACACCATTTTAAACGGGCTCGAAAAAGGATTCCAATTCGATGTTGTATACACGGATTTTTCCAAAGCTTTTGATAGGGTGAACCATGATATATTACTTATGAAGTTGAATAAAATTGGTTTTCATTCTAATTTGCTGAACTGGATACGGACATATTTAAAAGGTCGCATTCAGTTTGTTCGTATTAATAATTTTCTTTCATCGCCTATCAATGTTACCTCGGGTGTTCCACAAGGAAGCCATCTCGGTCCGCTTTTTTTCTTGTTATTTATCAATGACATTCCCAATGTTTTTTTAAATTCTAGATGTCTAATGTACGCAGACGATTTGAAAATCTTTCGGTGTATAAAATCTGAACAAGATTGCATATTGCTGCAAGAAGATCTTCAAAAATTATCAAATTGGTGTTGGATTAACTCCTTACACCTTAACATTGCTAAATGTCAAAGTATAACGTTTTGCCGAAAACGTACATCAATTAATTTTTCCTATAGTATAAATAATATCTTTTTATCTATAGTAACCTTTAAAAAAGATCTAGGGGTAATTTTTGATCAAAAACTTGATTTCTTAAAACATATAGACTTTTTAGTTGCCAAAGGTAATTCTATGTTAGGATTTATCTTGCGTAATTCAAAGGAATTCTGTGATCCTCACACATTGAAATGTCTTTTTTTTGCGTTTGTTAGATCTACTCTTGAGTATTGCAATACTATTTGGAGCCCTTTGTACGAAGTTCACTCTTTTAGAATTGAGAAAATTCAAAAACGCTTTACAAGGGTACTAGTTAAAAGGCTTCATTGGAACATTGATATGCCATCTTATGAAACAAGGTGTAAATTATTTGGAATCTTGCCCCTTAATATTCGTAGAAAGTTCTCTGGAGTTATGTTTATTCGTGATGTTTTAACTAATCATATTGATTGTTCGGAAATTTTGAGCTTAATTAAATTCAATGTTCCTGCGAGGATGCTTAGAAACCAAAATTTGTTTAACATTCCATTCCACAGAACAAATTATGCTGCTAATGAACCATTAACCAGGTGCTTAAAAGAATCCAACACTGTTTGCGATATGATCGATTTTTGTCTTGGTAGATTTTCTTTTAAAAACAATTTACTCGTTATTTTGAGAAACCTTAATGGTGGAAATGTTTAATATATATTTATTTATTTATTTATTGTTTTTTATTCATTATTGATTTTGTACGTATATTATTATTATTTTGTTATCGAGTAATCACTAAAGCATTGTAACTTTGTTTGATGAAATAAACACTAAAAACTAAAACTAAAAACTAAAGTATTATCAAAATTATCAATTTTTTCATTAAATTTTGTAATTTTATAGCATTCATTAAAAACATATTTTCACTTAACGTCCTCTGTGGCATTGTTTAATAAAATAAGTGTCCAATTTTTTTATGCAAAATGATAAACCAACATTTTATCTAATAGAATATGTTCAATTTTATAACATCCTGGAACTAAAACTTAAGTTACAGATTTTAATATATCAAGAAATCAACTTTTTAAGTGTTTTTTTTTTTTTTTTATTTGTCTCTCTAAAATCCTGTAAATATGCATTTTTATGTTTAAAAACATTTATTTTCTATCAAGATTACTTGTACTAGCAATATTGTGCTACATGGTTTTATGAAATTCAAACAAATTTCATACCATATTGATAAAGAATATAAGAAAATTAAAACTTATTTTGCTCTTAATCACCTTTTACTCATTATTTTTATATGTAAATGATATGTATCCTGATATATCAGTTAAATTTAGACACCTTAATCTTTGAAATCCGACAAGAAATAAAAAAGTTACAAATTTTATAAGCGAACCATCTTGCATCTATTTGTGAGTCAACGGTACAGTTCTCCACTGGTGGCTGGCCGAGTCCGAAGACCACACAAACAATTTTTTTAAATTTTGTTGAATTTTGATGAAACTCTTTTCAAGTTTGTGAAGCTTATATAGCATGTACAAATATGTGTGATATATTAAATTAAAGGTAATTTGATGGACAATAAAGTTGAATTATAGTTTTATGAGGCTTATGTTAATAGTATCTAAGTACCGCTAAAACAAAACTCTTTTTACCGTTATGTCGGCTCCGGGCTTACTGACTACAGAAAATTGTACAAAAATGCATTTACCCAAAAATAGTGTGTAAAAATAAAAAGATAAAAACAAAATTCCATTGGAAACGGTCAAAAAACTTGAACTAAAAAATTTTGTTTTTGCTGTTATTCATTGAAAAAAAATGTTTAAAAATTTAATTTTTCACACGTTTATAGACAACACATAAGCCTAAAAGTCGTTTTGACAAAATATTTTTCCCGTTATTCCTTAATTTTTAAACCACTCACATAAACTTTTGAAAACGTATTTGTTTTTTAAATATCAAAAAAACCGATAAGGAGCATTTTATATAAAATCCGTATTAGACTCCAATTTTTTTATGTTTTTATTATCTTTCAATGTGCATAATTAAATTTTTAAGAAATTATCAACTGTATCCATACTAACATCATTTTCAAATGTCTGAAAAATTTTAACTTGAAAGTTTGATTTTTCAGTTTTTTTTTTTTGTTAAGAACTCATCAATATTTCAATTTATCTATTCAATTAAATTTATTTCAGTGTCTATGTGAAAAAAACATTAATAATGGCCTGAAAAAATCTGTGTTATTACTGGTTTAATATTTTTATAATCGCCGGTAAAGAAGTACAACTTCAAAAACAACAACTTGAAGACTAGAAAGGGTTGAGTAAGGAAATAAATTTGTATGAATCATTAAATCAATAAAATGAACAATTTTTTAGAAACAAATTTTAATAACTCACGTTTTCGTTTTTTTTGTTGATTGATTATTGATAAATTGAGATTGTAAGGAAATTCTTAATGATTAACTCAATTACGAAATATTACGAATTCGCTCAACCTAAAATACAAAAGTGAAGCTATTAGCATACCAATTTTTCTTTTGGAAAGTCATTTGAGAGTTTTACATATATAAAATATTTTCTTTTTCTTAAAAACGGCTCTAATAGATTTTAAATTTTTTTTCTAATGTAGAGGATGACCAAAACAGGTTAAGTGAAAAGGCGAGGTGCACGCTTTGAACGTTGGACAAGAACTGATCTTTATTATAAACTTAAACTTAACAATTTATATGTTTGAGTTGCATGCGCATGTGGAAATCATACGGTAAAATAGATAAATAAGCAAATACATTAAATAGGTCATACGATATTACTTTAATAAATAGGTTATATACCAATTGCATAATAATTCAATACATAAATACAATAATACAAATACTTGGAAGGTTGGAACATTTAATAATACGATAGTATTATTATAATACAATACATGAATACACAGTAATTCTTGAGTATAACACCGCGGTTACATGGATTATAGCCTACAATTCGGCCATTCCTGACCTTAAATCGACTCGATTTATTTTACATAATATCAAAAACAATATATACAACATACTTATTTATTATCTTATCTTTAGTATTTTTAACGAAAAATAATTTTTGATTTTGAAATATATTAAGTGACTACAAACGGAACAAACAAAAGTAGCTTTAGGTATTTGAACGAAACAAAAATTTAAACGATAATGTTTGTTTTTTTTTTTTTTCTTTCTTGGTTTCTTCGGTTAACTCACCAGTATGGTGAGTTAACCGCCGTGCTAAACAATTTAAATTTGAATTAGATGAATCTAGATTAGAAATATTAATTTTAAATTCACAATTGATCCGTTTCATAATATCGTAAATTCTCCGTAATTCTTTATATCTTATATTACTATCAATTATTAAATTAAATTCATTATTTTTATAGCACGTTTCTATATTTAAAATATCTCTAGGGAAATTTTCGTCACTAAGTTCAATTTTGTTATTTTCGCTGTTACAATAACTATCACAATTTCTTTCGTTTAAATTAATTTCATTAGAATTTTCATAATCGTTTGTAGCAAAGTTGTTAAAATTTTTTTTAAATAAAGCAGCATAAATTTCAAATTTCTTAATATCATAATCTTGAGCATAATTTAATAACATAATTTTAGAATTGTCATAACATAATTTAATTTTACTTGCTTGTAAAAAATCTCTACCAAGAACAACAGAGTTGGTCATTGTTTTATTTTTTACAACATGCAACATGCAACTTATAGGACTATCACTCACATAAATATCACATTTCACGTCCAAGAATTGTCAGTTTTGTTTCGTTTATTCCAAAATATTGAATGTTGTCTTCTTTTAGTGGCAGGATTGCAAAAGGTGGTATAAATTGCTCCTGGACGAAACTTCTAGGGCTTCCTGTATCTACCATAGTACGTGCTTGAATTTCAAAAACATCATTAGTAAAATTGTTTAAAAATCTGTACTTAACATCAATTGTAAAATCGTCGTTTATCATTCTCGGCATTACTTCTTTATCGTTATCATCTGGTTCATTTTCAGCCTGCTGTACCAAAAGTACTGCGGTTGGATTTGCAGATGGATTCGCAGAAAACTTGATGACTTTGCAAGCAAGAGCTAAATGCCCCTGTTTTCCACACTTGAAGCAGCTACCTTCTTCCCGTCGTGGCCTTGGACAACAGTTGGCAAAGTGTCCAGGCTCATTGCAATTGAAACACCGGTCAATTACATGTCGCCTAGTAAGGTTAGCTGATGACAGTGCAGTAGTCTTCACAAATGTAGCAGTGTCTTCTGTTTCTGAAGCGTAAGATTTCAATTTTTGGTACTTCTTAAGCATTTGCTTAAGTTCATCGATACTTTTCGCAGTCAAAAGGAGTTGTTTATTACAAAAAGCATCAGGAATTCCTTTTATGATGTAATAAATTAAGTCCTCGTCTTTGATATCAGTATGGAACGCAATTTCCTGCATGGCCAATGTATACTGGTGAATATTCTCGTCTCTTTTTTTCCTTCAGTTCCTAAGGACATCATGAACATCGGCTGACGTCACTGATCGATGAAACTCTTGAAGTAAGCTTGACTTGAGTTCTGACCAAGCTGTGCAGCGGGAAGAGCGAAGGAATAGTTTGGCGGTGCCCTTCAGCCTCCGTCTCGCATAAATAAAAGATTATTGCTCGTCCCAACTGTGCAATGTTCTTGCCTCCTCAAAACTTCGCACCCATTGCTTTACAGAAAAGTTATCATCTCCAGAGAAAAAAGGAACAGAGTCTTCGATGTCTATATATGATAGTGAACACGTGGCAATAGCACTATCGTTTGTTCTACACAGAGCTGCAAGTTGTTCGCTGAGTTTTAAAATTTTCTGTTGCTTTTTTATTTTTTCCCGAAGTGTATTGATTTCAAGCTGGAGCTCGTCGTCCTCCTCGTCATTAGATGCCTCTTCATCTTGATCACCTGGAAAATGTATGCAGATTTCAGGTTAATCTAACTCGTCCAGATGTTCTTGCAACCTCATCTTCAACGTCGCCTTGTTCCCATCAGTGCTGACACCAAATTTGGTTAGTTTTTCTTATATGAGTATAACACCGCGGTTACATGGATTATAGCCTACACTAATAATTCATCTTTATAGGAGAAATAAAATTGGTAACAAAATTTTCGAAAAATATTTGTTCGGATAAAAAAAATATTTTTTTTTTTTTGAAAAATTGTTTTTCCGGAAACGCACAATATTTTTTTTTAAATCTAGTTCTTAGATGTTGATAAACACAATCTAAAAAAATAGCATACCAATTCTTTTTATTACATTTCTTATAGAATTATTTATTTCTTACAACTTAATATTAGAAGCTTTACGTACACAGCAACTTTGACCCTTGGAGCAAGTACGTGCGTCCTAGTCGTGCATTTTTGTTTTCATGCATTGGATTTAAAAAATTGAAACGTTTTAATTTATCTGAAGTATCAGTCTGTTATAGCCTGGTATACAATTTTTGTACAAAGTTCATAAAGGATAATGGAAGACAAAACAAATAAGTTTTTTTTATGTATATTTCTACAAAATATTATGCAAATTTTAAGAATTTGATGAAACGATGTACCACAATACTGTAGATACAAATGTTTTTTAATATCAATGCATTGTTATACATTTAAAGGAGGAAAATTTAAAAATAATATAATAAAATTCGATTTCATTGTATCTGTGTCTTTATCTCGGCCACTTCAATGTAACGGAGAGGACAAATTTAGCAAAAAATTATCATGATAAGAAATAACACACATAAGTATTTTTTGTTATTTTTTTTTATTTTATTGTAAATTTCAAGATAATACATTTACAACGGAAAGCAAAATCATTCTAGGTCCTAAATCCTATTTTTCTTTCCGCTAACGACAACGAGGAGGAGTTGGAGTTGTTTTTTTCTTACCGTTTTTTTATGATCTTCATTGCCTTACATTCCATTATTTCAATTGTTGATTAAAACAAGGAAAAGCACAATGTCATTTGTATTACATATAAATATAGCCCATGTATTTCACTTAACAATTCTTAAATTCATAAGGAAATTATTATTAAAATTTGAATTATTATATACAAATTAAAAGTACGTATACGCCACAGTGCACCAAAAACAACTCAAAATATTGAAAAGATGCAACATTTTAAATGTAAATAATTTTTATAAGATAAACTTATATATGCAAAATGTAAAAGTATCATAAAATCACCTCATCTTGCTGTTTGAAGAGCTAAACATTTGGGGACAATAATATGAATAAAGTAAAATAAAAGTGGTTTTGAGCTTGTAAAATAAATTTTGATAGGCTGGGAAAATATCAACAATTAACAAATTGACTTTATTTTATCATTTTTCATCAATGTTATAACTTTTGAAGACACATGCGCAATAATATTGTCAAAAAATATTGGGTCAAAAAGGGTCGTATATGTTTTTGTTACTTCTGTAAAATTAAAAAAAAAAATTATATTTTTTTAATATCACTCAATATGTTACGCAAACTGAAATTATTGTGCAACACAGCCCTTAAATTCCACACTAATACTGTGTGGTTAAATTTTTAAATTTTTAAACGCACATCAGTGTGACTTAGTATCCGTGTTTAACTTCAATATCTTCACTAATCACACTACAATTAACACCCTTAATACAAAACAGGTCATATAAGAAGATAATGTGCCAATAAATTTCCAATTAAATTAATTTAATCCTAAACCTCTGCTTATGCTGATTATTTGGTTTTATGAATGATAATCCAACAGTAGTTTTAATTTTTACTATTTTTATTGAATGACTGATTGACGGCAGTAAAATAAACAATTCCCCTATTGCCTGATCGCACTCAACTTCACAGTAAGTTTTGCTATAATCTAAGAATATATTTTTTCCAGTGACGCTTGAACGCTTAATAGAATTATAAATTCACGTGAAAACTAAGTAATGTTTACGAGAAGTAATTTACAATTGAAACAAAAGTGTTATCGAGTGTTAATTTCTGCTGTGATTTCATAACAAATGTGGTCCGATATTTATTTTTTGAATGAAATATAATCATCTTATGCAAATTACCTCACTTTAAATGCGTCATAACCAAACGATAAGCTGTGAAAATCTCGTTGTGATTGACAGGTTTGATTCTGAGTAATTTAATAGGCAGTTTTTATAACATCACATTAAATGAAAAATTTAATTCGAAAACACAAACTAATTGGAAAGAAATATTTAGGACTTGTTTAATAGCTCAATTAGTTTTAATGGTGATAAGAAATTCTATGAATGAGCTCAGCAAGGAATATAATGTTAATTATTTTTGTTGCTTTATTTGTTAATTAATTTTTATTAAATGAAATATTAGTTGCTGATAGTTGTTAGTTGACTGATAATATTTTCTATTTGTCTGTAGGCTAGAAATTTTTTTTTTTTTATTTTGCACATAAAAATTTTTGAAATTTTGATTTTATTATATTTTTTTCATGAAAATGAGTCATACTACTAACTTTTATATTATAAGATTTTTAAAATTTTTTTTAGGAAAAATGTTCAAGATAATTGTATTGAAAATACTATACCATAGAATACGGCAGAGGGACAAGCCTTAACGAGACCTATCGGCTTACTGCGTAAGTTTGTTGAATAGGTTGTTGAATAGTTCAATTGCAAAAAGTGAAAAAATCAACCCAAGGATATCAGACCCAAACTGGTGGCTACCGTGGTGAACATAAGAATACGGTGTAGGATAAACACTGTCAGTCTTGAGATAGAATCTGTGAAAAATAATTTTCTTGCTAACCATGTCCTATTCAACCTGGAAGATGTTATGCAAACATGCCACCCAAGTGACCTAGAAGAAATACGACAAGGAATATCCCGCTGCTGGAGCGGAGTTCTTACCAGCCGAACTATTTACCTCAGCTCAGATGACTTGATCAGAAGCATACACCAATTAAAGATGAGTTCTATGGGTGGGGGTCAAAATCCCGAAATCTCAAAATACAGAACACCCAAAATCCAAAAAAACCCAAAATCACAAAACCCCAGAATCATTAAAACCTATAATTCCAAAAACGCAGAATCCTGAAAACTTAAAATTAAAAAAAAAAAACGAATTAGAATCCCGAAAAATTCTATGAATTGAAAAATTTGATTTAAATCAATATGGCCAATTGGCCAACTTTGAATTAAAAATAAGATCAATGTTAGTATGAAAAAATTATCTTCGGGTATTTCTTTTCTTTGAAAAAAACGTTATAGTCCAATAAAATTATCCAAAAACAACAGATATATCTACAAAAATATGCTAAGGAGAGTTTTATTAATTTATTTTAAAGATTATCTCGTGGGGATCTTAAAACCACAAAACTCAAACAAAAACCTCTGCGTCGTCCGCCATTTTGAAAAAAAAGCGTTTTCTTTGTTTTCTTAGGCGTCATTGATCGTAGAGAAATTATTTTAGTTTACTTTTGTTGTAGAAAATATTTTCTTATGTTTTTATCTTGAGAAATTTTTTGATACATCCTTCTAATAAAAAGTTATTGTCGAAAAACTGTCAAGTTTTTAGTTAAAAAGTGGATTTTAAATCTTATCTCGACGAATATCTATTTAAACCTAAAACACTTTCAAAAAACATTGAATTTCCTACATTTTTGTATATTTTTATTTCATGTACGTCAAATACCTTCTTATAAAAACCACGACAAAGTTCCCAATATTCTGTTAAAAAAATTTTAATTTAGAATTGAAGTGTGCATATGGTAGTTCGGCCACAGGATGATCTATCTCATGGAAAAAGCACATGCCTTGAATGCATATTTTTTTTATGGTGTCATCGTCATTCGAATATTTTTTTGTATTTGTTAAATAATTTTTGTTGTTACTTTTATTTGTTGAATGTTTTTTTTTTTATTGTTAAATAAAAGTTTCAAAATTTTAATTTGCTAAAATTTGGAAATTTTTCAAAATTAATTTATGGGATTTTGGGTTTTATGGATTTTGAGTTTTCTGGATTTTGGGTTATTGGGATTCTGGGTTTTTGGGATTCTGGGTTTTCGGGATTTTGGGTTTTTGGGATTTAAGGTTTTCTGGATTTTGAGTTTTTGGGATTTTGGGTTTTTGGGATTTTTTTTTTTTTCACTATTGCATCCCACAACGGCATCAGTCTAGAAGTCCAGACATCAAAGGAAGAATCACACTTCCCAGTCGCTTTATCTTTGTTATTAGAAATCTTTTAAGAATTCTATCAAAGAGACACGATATAAAATCTTATGGGAAAAAGGAATGCTGGAATTGCTTTGAGAAATATTCTGCAAGTGATGGTCGGTGCAATATGCATTGATAGAGAATGGAAAAGATTTAACTACAAATCCTAAATGTCTCTAGACCTATATAGACCTGATCAAAAAGCGGACATACATCGAGTGTGGCCGAGTTCAACCAACTTGGTGTGCATAGCTGGTAGCAGCTTACTAGGAACTGGGCTGACTGGAGAGGTTTCTTCGTTGAAGTTATGAATTAATGATCCATCCCTAATTAAGCGTCATTTTGATTAAGTATAAGAAAATTCTGAAAACTGAAAAAAACTTGAATATGGTCTAACACACAGAAATGACAGAAATAAAATGAAACATAAATTAGTACCTACAACTATTAAAACTAACGATGCGTTTCGAAGCACTATTGATCTAGGTGTACAGCACATTTAACCTAAAAACAAGCATTTAATACTAAAATCCAATCTAACCTTACTTTCCGGTTGTTTTCCAGTTTATTCAAAAGTCCAATTACTTACTCAAAATGAATTTCGCCACTACTAAACATTTAAACTACTCTGAAAACATATTGACACTCATATTTCCTCCCTTGTGGTAGATAAATACAATTTCAATCTCCCTCACAAACAAAAAAAAATTAAAAAAACAAAGCAAAAAACAAATAAAATGAGATTCCAATTAAAGTAAAAAAATTCCAATTTTAGTGTAACATTACTCACTTTGTTTCCACTGCCGGAAACCATAAGAATTACATATTGATAGCAACAGAAAGCCGGATGTAACCTGTTAAAATGTTGGCCTATTTTCCACACTCATAAATAAATTTAGACCACTATAACAAACTTTAATTTTATTTTAAATAAATTCAATAAATTTAAAAACTAAACTTGTACTTTTATACAATCAACAGATATAAAAAATAAAAACGTAAATCTTTTGCCTAATTTTTGGCAAAAAAAACCCCATTCAAATAAAAATAATGCCACCCAATTTGAATGCACATTTACCCACTCTCACCACCTTCCCGCGCTGTACATCTTTTTCTGCAGTGCAAAAATATAAAATACAAATAGTGGTGCTTTTAATCAAGCCAATTGAACCAATCTGCTTCTACTATTTCATCGTCTATTGCATTTTAAAAATTCAACAAGGACACGGCTTTTTTTTTTGTTTTGTTTTCGTTGTGTGTGTGAAAAACCAGCCTCATCGAATGGTTTTGCATAAAATACACTAGTGGCCTCTATTTCCGACCGACCATGTTGGTTGACTTTCCTCCGGATATCCATTTTGTTTTCGAATAAAAATTCATTTTTGTTTTGTTTTTTTTTTTTTTTTTCTGTTCGTTGTTTCTGTTTGGTCTTTCTCTTTCGGGGCAGAAATTTGTTTTTTTTTTTAAATTCTTTTCCTGTTGTCATAAAATATATAGTGCTCTTTGGCTCTTTATTCCTGATCTTGGCCTACTTAATCAAATTACCTCACATAAAACCCAATGAATGAGAAATTCATTGCAACAACAACAAATTTATCGAGGCCAGGTATAGCCGATGGTCAACGGTATACTGCTTTGGGTTGCCATAGCTATGTCCTATATGGTCCATGGTCTTTCGTCCTTCCGCTGAAAAAAATACTAAAGATAACCTTGGAAATAATATTTCATGAACAAGATTGAATTTCTTTCATAAAGTATCTTTTAGAAGGTACATTGCATCAAGAAATGTTGGTGGTTGGGTGTTGAAGAAATTATTTAGACATTGGCTGGTATGAATTTGGTGGATAAGCAGTCTACAGAACCTTTGTACCACGAGAAATAGTCGTGGTAACTTCCGGATACTGGTCTCACCGAACCGGACTTAAGTTACTGAACTTACAAGTGCGAAAGAAGAAAAAAGACCACTCCAATTCTCTATTTGGGAAAAAGCTCACAGCTTTCTAGGATAGGTTACGAACGGTAAAATTTCGTAATTGGGATATAGATTGGTTTTGGGAATGAAGGACCGTTTCTCGATTATGGAATAGTTAAGGCAAGTACTTGCAACGCAAGTGAAATTGTTCAATTTTATATTTAAATTGGAAGATTTCCCCTTGTAATACAAGTACTTGTAGTTTTGTGTCATAGGCTCCAGATTTCGCCAATAAGTAAAAGTCTTCATGCGACATCTGATTGCCACGATGATTGCATATTTCCTAACAATATCCCAAAAAATCAGCGATGTGCGATTTTTTCCGAACTTAAGCTCCTTATTTATTTTGTTTTGGTCTACTTGGGTAACGTAAATATAATTCACCAGCCCGTAACACTGCATTACTTAGTTCCTGAGAGCCACCCGAAAGCAATCGAGAATCAGGCTTTGGGATGCTGCTAAGAAAAAAGTGCCCATAGTCTGCTTTTCTGAGAGCCTTTCGGATCTAGGATCCTTTTTAAAATATTCAAGTTTTTGCGCAAGAACTTGAATAAGTGTTTCAGCAACAAAATTGAGGATGCGAAAAAAATTTTCGTTCGAAAAGCTGGCAAAAAAAAATGAAAAAATTCATTTGTTTAAATTTTCTTCAGCGAACCGGAAGTACCTTTTTAAAATTTAAAATTGGAAGAGAAAATGACCTTTGGTAGCTACAAAAGCTGAAAAGCTTCAATCTCTGGAATTTTCTGTTAAGTGAAAATTTAACTTTTTTGAACGTTTTGATCGTTACAGATCTTGTTTTAGTAGAATCTTGAATAACAAAAAATTCAATAACTCAAAAACCATGCAAGCTACAAATTTTTGGTTTGCGCAACAAATTAGCATTTAATTACCTAACTGAGATTAAATTTTTGTAATTCCGCCATAAAGTGTCCGCCAAGTTAAGGGTTATTAGTTGTACAATAAAATTTATCCGAAGCTGATATCTTCATTCGTTCTCGAGATATGGTTAACTAAAAAAAATGTCACGAACGTACGAACGTACATGGACACACACACACACATGTTTCTCAGACTCCAGTGACCTCAAATCTTCGAGAAATGTCAAAATTTTATTTTTGACAAATCGCACCAATCGCAATAATCACAGTGGGAAGTTAAAAATACTTTTTCGTCAAGAAGTACAACTACTACTTAATTTCCAAATGTATCAAGGGGCGTGGGGGTCACAGAATTACAAAGAAAAAACTTACAAACGTGGGGTCAGTTAGCACGAAAATGTTAGCTTGCCCAACAACATCACCAAATTTTTTTTTCCAGGGAATATTTGGAACTGGAGGTGCTTAGCAAAACATTTTTGAGATTCCATCTGGCAACCATCTTGGAATTAAAGGCGCCATGCCGTTTTGAAATAAAGGTAGGTATATCAACAATATGTTTGCTTCTAGATGACTTAGGGTTACAAATATGGTGGATTTTTCTGCATACTTGCCGACCCAAGACTCGAAATTCGAATGCCAATAAATGTCTGAACGGAGATTTGTATGGTTAGAATTAAACGCGAATTTCTGTAATGTGAATTCATTTTAATGTTTTAGGTTGAGTTGATGGATTTGACATTTCAAATAGTTTTTGTTTTCCTCTTATTTTCTTGCAAATTTAAATTTATTGTCTTAAGCCAATTCGGTTTAAATATTTAAATAATTTATAGCCACCACACATCTATGCAACAAATTCGTTTGATATGTATTTTATTCCTCTTGGCTTTGTGTGGGACGTGTAAAGTGTACCACAAAAATAGTGTTCGCCGTTTTCTTATATGATATTGAGGGCCAAGGAATACAAATACTTAATTTATAAATATATTAAGGGTCTTAGTTTACACTCACGCTTGAAAATGGAATAGATTACATTGCAAACCAAAAAGTTGTAGTGGATGTGTGTGAAAAAAAGCAGTCGAACAGGAACCTGCGCAACTGCAGCAGAGTTAAAAAAAAAAAAACTAAAATACACTTCTAGTAATCGTAAACGACATGGCGCATAGAAGTAGGTATAATAGTAGAGTCCGTTTTCCTCCTAAAAAATACAAGGTCTGAAGTTTTAAGTATTGCAGATTCCTGGGTAGCTGGCGCAGAACGAAGGCCTAGTGACTGACAACTCTCGACCATTTTCTGTTTGCCTGTCGTTAGCAAGAATGGAAGCTTAAAGGCTGCTTCCATTATTTTCACTCTGAAATGGACAATGGAATGGACTTCAACAAGTTTTTGTCTGGAGTGTTTTATCTAAGTCATTGAAGGAGTGTCTTCCAAGGAATGTGAAGATAGCTGACAAAATCTTATATAATAATACAAAAAATGATTTTGGTTAACATTCAAATTTTTAGCTTTTTAAATGCTTTTAAGTAGCATAATTTCGTTTTTGAAGTTATAATTGTTGTTTAGTTACTTAAAATTCCGCTAAAATAAGACTGAAGTTAACGGACGAAAGTAAGAAAATTATTATTTTAGTTTTAATCGAAAATTGAAGCTTTTTAAATTCTAATTTGTGGGGCAATTAATTTTGTAGCCCCCATGGGTCATTTTCTATTCAAATTTTAAAAAAGAGAGTAGGAACTTCCGGTTCCCTGAAACCAATGGAAATAATTAAAAAAAAAAAATCATTTGTTTATATTTTTTTTGCTAGTAATTGTAGCTAGTCAAACAAAAATTTTTTGCGCAAACCTTAATTTTGTAGCTCAAGCGATTTTTTAAATATTCAAGTTCTTGCTGAAAAAAAGTTAGCTCAAAAGTGACCTTCCAAACTCTAAAAAAAAATTACCAATTCAAAAAAAAATTGTTTCTAGAAATTTGAAGTCACCATGAAGTAGATGAAATACGCTCAATCTTTTTTTTTTTTTTGTTATTCAAGATTCCGCTAAAAAAAGGTTTGTTACGGTCAAAAAGTTGAAGTTTTAAGGCTTCTCAATAGAGCGGATCGTTTTTTTTTCAAAAATGCGAGTTTCTCTCCGGCCCTCACACATTTCATGTTCTTTGGGTCTGTTATGCAGGGAAAAATAATATTTTGATATTTGAGCTCAATATAAGAGATCGGGAAGACCTAAAAGTTCTAAAAATGCTAATATTTACTCTTTTTTGAGCAACCACTGCCAGCAATAAATTCATGAAAAAAGTACAATTTTTTGACGTCATTAATTGACGTCATTACGACACGACAACTGCAAAATTTATTTACATATGAGAGTATTCATCATATGAGAGTATTCACACCAAATGCGATAAAGCACAAAGTATTTTTCATATACATAAAAGTCCTTGTTTAGGTAAGCCTTTCATTTGTTTTTCTGTTCAAGAAATTGAAGCTTTTCAAAACAAAATGTGTTGTGCAAACATTTATTTTGTAGCTCCCTTTGGTAATTTTCTATTCCAGTTTTCAATTTTAAGAGAGTACTTCCGGTCCGCTGAAGCCAATAGAGAAAATTTAAAAAAAAATGACCTTTTTGATTTTTTTTGATAGTAATTGTAGCTATTCAAACCAATATTTCCTGCGCAAACATCAGTTTTGTAACTCAAGTGCTTTTTGAAATATTCAAGTTCTTGCGCAAAATTTTACAATTAAATTTGTTGGATTCTGCCACAAAGTGTCCGCTAAAATAAGGGACGTAATATCATCATTCAGCACTGTATGGGTCTTGATTATTAACACACCTTCTATTTTTTACATTTATGGTTTGAGTGCCAACAATAAAATAACCAAAGAAAATAAGTTTGCTCACATACGAGTAAATCTGTTGAGTCACAGTACTTGAGTGTATCTTAATTGTGTGTCTTTATTTCCAAACTTCCCCAGATCTTCAATCACAAGTCCCAACAGCTAACCTAAATGGCAATAAATTGATTTAGATAACTTTAACTCTGAAAGGCGAGCTTTTTACAAATAGTTTTATGGTTTGCAGTAAAATCAATGTTAAGTAATCGCGCGATGGGCTAATCAAACCCTAATCGAACGGCAAACTTGTAATATAGATAAAAAGTAAGTGTGTATGATGGCAATTGGGACAATCAAAAATTCCCAAAAGGGGATAAAAGTCGATTTTTTTTTTGTTGTTGTTGTTCTTTTTGTTAAGGGAATTTCTGACTTTCCGAAGCACTTAATTAATTACGATATTTCCAAAAGTAGGGGTATCAGGTGTTTGCAATAAAAGGTATTGCATGATTCTTATAGCTGTATGGGTAGGGTATTATGGTGTGATGCCCTATTTCTGTATCAGAGTCTTGGCACGGATGTTGAAGGTAAAGTTAATCCCGGAATAAATTTGGAGAACTAATAAATTCACAAATGGAGAAGCAATGATACTGCATCCTTTTAGTTTGGTGTACTGCTGCAGCTTCTGGTGCTATACTTGTGCTCACAGCTCACACTACCACACACACACACACAGGCGAAACGATGATGAATGCTCTCGATATCCGACTTCACTTGCATCCTTGCACATCTCGATTTTGGGTTTTTGGCTTATAATTTTTTTTTTTTTTTGGTTATGATTTCGAATTCCGGACACACCAATGCACATGGCACACAAACACACACACAGCATACAGCACACAGTTGTTCGTTCATAATAAGTGGTTGAGGTTAGTTGGTAATGGTCGACGCTGTGCGGTTTGGTGGTAATGGCGGTGAAGACCAAGAACGACGACGACGAGGGTTACCGAGTGACCGGGTGACGCTAGCGGTAGCGGTGGCAACGCTAATGGTGGTGGGGTTTTGAACTTCGTTAGGGTTATATAGCTTCAGGTAATGGCTAGTATGTCGGTCTTAATTCAGTTTTTAGTTCTTTTGATTCAACATATATGGCAGTAAAAATAAAATGGAGAAAATACTGTTACTTTGAGATATATCATGGTTGAGAGTGCTTGGTTTTTTGGTGGATCCCCTGAATAATTGCACAAAGTATTGCATAGTGAGACGAAAAAATATAATATATAAGCTTTTTTGGAGTAACTTTGAGTAACGGTTTTTGAGCTCGTTTGACAACAGTGTACCTATATTTGTGGCTGAAAGACATTGGAGTCAACATATGGATTAAATTTATTACCTCGATATGAAATTTTAGTCTTACGTGGAATATAGAGGTTTTATCTTGATGTGATAGATAATCACATGTAAAAGATATATTTTGTGCAGTTTTTTTATTAGAAGAAGAGGGTGGGAAATATATCTTTTTAGTTAAAAAAACTCAACACTTGTGCAATTTATCGTCTATTACAAAATAAATGCTTCTTAAATCTCTAATCTTCAAAGTGCCTCAAAATCAAGTTGTAGTAGATGATCTTGCCCAAACCCGTTGTTTTTTTTAAACATGTTATTTTCCACAGTACTACTTTTACCTTCTCAAAAAAGAGGAAGGTAGGTAGGTACTATGTACTACAACTTTTTAGTGTGCTAGAAATACAAAGTATTGTAGTGGTTCAAGAAGAAAGAAGAAGATACTTTTTGTTTTATTTTCAAAAGTGCTGTACTATTAACCTAATCTAACCTGTACTATTTAATATGTGCAACATTCAGTGGCGTATTTATGTGGCACTCTCCTAGCCCACTCCTTTTCCCAAGTCTTTTAAGATCATGCTAATATTTAGGTGTTTTCATCATAATGTACAAGATTAACTGAAACTTTCTCGTAAATCTTAGAGATTTAGAAGGAGCTAAGATATACTAGAAAAATATCGAAATCAGTAGATCTTTGTGATATTTACACACACAAGTTTTAATCATAATCGTTTGAACCGTTTCTGAGAAAAACAAGATCTTCCGTATTAGTTATAACGCAGGTACCGTAAGTTTTGCTCCTAAAAAAATTCAAATGTTCTCTTTATTCGTTTCATTTTAAAAACTTCTTACAATAAACTAATCCCAGCATTACACTCGACACAAAAATTTGTTATTTTCAGTTTATCAACAAAAATAAAATGCACGACTGGGTCGCACGGACTTGATCAAAGGGTCAAAGTTACTGTCTATAATGCTTCTTATACCAAGCTCTGCAGGTAGCAACAGCATCAGATCAAGTTCACCATAATAAATATTATTTCAGCATATTTAGGCCACTAGAATTGGTTCAAAATCAATTTGCAAATTTTAATAATTCAAATAAATTAAAAAAAAAATCTGCCATTATTTTGATAGGTGCCCCAATTTGGGATATTTTCTCATAATATTTATGCCCCAATGAAAAAAAGCCCCACCCAAATGAAAAAAATGCCTCAAAAATAAATGAAATATGGCCAGAACTTGTTTTGACTTCTTAGAAAAATTAAATAAAGCCCCAATTTTTCATTTTCATATTGATATTTATTTTAGACTGTGAAACATCACCCCAAACTGTTAAACAAATACTTGAATTGTATCCTGCATAAGTTCCTTTTAAAAATAGTTCCTCAAGGGTGCTTACATTGAAAAGCCGTAATAGCGATCGCGCTGCAATCCATCAGGGAGTAACAGAATAGCTGCAAAAATATCTTGCGATTTTGGCATTTCCATGTTAATTATAAAAAATTAAATGAGCCCCAAATTTTTTTACTTGTGATATAGGTACGAGTAGGTACTAAAGGACAAGTTAAGGATTCGTAAAAAAAATCGAACTCGATATAACAATCAGAAATGTCATTACGATGATAGAGAATGCGAATAAAAGTGGGTCTCGCAATTCTGTCTGTCGGTCTGTCCTCGTGCTTCAGCCTAAACCGCTAAACCAATATTCTTGAAACTTGGTGGTTAAGGGTCTTTGGTGATTCCCTAGAGGGGAAATTATTTTTTTATTTAAGGACTAAAACTAACGGTACCTGCCATATAACAATTAAGGAAAAGTTAACTTTTTTCAAAAACAGCTCTAACGATTTTGATTAAAATTTTTGTATCTGCTTTTGTTAGTAGGGTCAAACTTTTGAAATGAAACAAATGTTTGTAAAAATTCTATTAACGGTACCTGGCATAGAACCGTTTTCTTCATTTTTGATATTCACTTAAACGACTGAACCAATTTTGATGATTTATTTTATGCGGAATCTCCTTAATAACTTTAAAATTATTTGATAAAAAAATTTCAAAAAAACAACTTTTGGATTTTTAAAAAAATCTTTCAAATTTTTTTTTCAAAAATTAATTTTTCGAAAACGGGTCACTGTATTCTTTTGAAATTTTAGTTTTGGATGTGCAATATTATTATCTTGAAAATGGCCTACCAACTTTATTTTTAAACAAGCTTTGAGAATTTTTATATTTAAAAAAATTTAAAAGTTTTTTAAAAATGGATTTAACGATTTTCAAATTTTGTTTTCTAAAAATTGATCTTTTTTAATCAAATCGAACGGCATACTTAGTTTGGAGCTCAAAACAATTTAAGAAGTTGTTTATGTCATTTTAGTATTGAATTTAATTTTTATTTTTGTATTTGACTTTACGATAAGCTTTAACGTCCACAGCAACTTTGACCCTTAAAGCAAGTACTTACAACCCAGTCGTGCATTTTATTTAATACAGAATGAAACTAGGCCCCAAGACTAGAGTTGTGGTTCTTTTTCATTGGGGCCTGATTTTATATTGAAATGATGCCTCAAAAAATGAAATGCAGGCCCAAGAAATGAAATAACACCCCAAAATTTTAGAAATTTGGTTGTTGTTGTTTTTTATGCTTTTTTGGGGCCTAATTTCATTTTTTCGGGTTTTGTTTCCTAGAGCCTTATTTCGTGGAGCCCACTTTAAACACACAATATTGTTGTACATCGTTTTTTGAAACTCAAACTAATTTCATATCATATTGCAAAAAGAATAAGAAAACAAAAATTTATTTTGTTCTTAATCACCTTTTACTCATTATTTTTATATGTAATTGTATACAAAAAATTACAACAAGTTGTAAAATCCGACGAGAAACAACAAGATCACAAATTTTATAAGCAAAACATCTCGAATCCATTTGTGAGCCACGGACCACTGTAGTGTATGTAGTTTTATCGTGATGCTCAATAAAGTTGAATAATGGTTTTATGGGGCTTATATAAATAGTAATTAAGCACCGCGTAAACAAACTTCTTTTTACCGTTATGTCGGCTCACAGACTACAGGAAATTGTCAAAATTTGTAAGAAAAAGCATTTACCCAATATCTAATGGCTGTGTAAATTTCTAGTTTAAAAATATAAAAATAAAAAAGATTAAAATAAAATACAGTTGGAAACGGTCAAAAAACTTGGACTGACAAATCTTGTTTTTACTGTTATTCATTGAAAAAAATGTTAAAAAATCTAATTTTTTCACATGTTTATAGACAACACATAAGCCTAAAAGCCGTTTTAACAAAATATTTTTCCCGTTATTCCCTGATTTTTAAAATCAATTAAACCACTCACATAAACTTTCAAAAACGTATTTGTTCTTTAAAGCTTAAAAAAAAATCACTATTGTTGCATTTTATATGAAATCCTTATTAGACGTCTAATTTTTTTTTTATTTTCTTTCAATGTACATAATTAATTTTTCAAGAAATTATCAAGTGTATCCATAATTACATCATTTTCAAACGTGCCTGAAAAAATATTTTATATTGGAAAATAATATTTAACTTGAAAAGTTGAATTTTTAGATTTTTTTTAATAAGAACTATTCAATTAAATTTATTTCATAATGCTAACCCTTATACTTTTCGAGATGTACAAAAAAAATGTTTGTCTTTTGCCCCATTTTATCCTAACTGTCCGGTGGAACTTCAAAAAATCCCCTCGTATCAGAACCTAACATTATACCATCTATTTTTTGGTGTATTTAGTTCTTTCCTATCACTTATAGTGTAGAAAATAAATCAGTCAGACTATCAATAACAATGGCTGACATCTGTAATTTAATAAATTTATTGTGTTTCACACAAAATGAAAAATAAAAAAAAAAAAAACAACCCAGTATAAAATGTAAGTGTGTGTTTACTCTTTGCTTACTTATAGTGTCTGTGTGGAAAAAAAACAGTAATAATGGGCTGAAAAAATCTATGTGTTATTACTGGTTTAATATTTTTATTAACTAAATTCAAAAAAAAAAAACTAAACAATTGTATATTTTTTAATATCTTATTTATGTTTTTTTAACTACTTTAGTTTTAAAAACGATTCCTAATATAGGTTTTAATTTAAATCATAAGTCCTAGTGATCAAAGTGTTTGAACTTCTGGGATTTAAAAACTCAAGATACTTACCTATTTTTAAATTTAACCAATATTTGGTTGTCCTGAGTGTTGTTAGTAGAATTAAATTCAATTTCGATTACTATAATGTAAACGTCATAAAATAATACATAAAAACAAACTCAAAATTACAATGAAGCACAGTCCTGAAATATATCAGTAAATTTGAATGATATTATGTGTATGCAAAAGTATTTGTTTACACACACATATCCCAATGAACTGTCTATTACCTCAATTTACAAACAAGTTCCAAAATGTGATGCATTAATTATGTTCTAAATCGCATAATTGAAATACCTTATTACCTAAATGTTTATTTTTGTCTCCACTGAATATTTATATTGCTGTGACCGAAATTCAAATTCCTTTTTTTTTTAATCTGAAATTTGTTTATAAACATACGCACCTAGATATCTCTATTAATTTTGATAAAAAGTATTTTTAAAAAAGTCGTTCAAAGTTTTCTCTCGAATAAATTTGCATAAACATTTTTATGAATACACGAGTATAAATAATTTAAAATAAACAAAATGTTTTTAAAATAATATTTTGTGGGTGTGATTCTGACTGACTCGTGTGTGTGTGGAGATAGAAAAAAAAGCTCTAGTGATGTTGATAACTTAATTTAAATAAAAGGGGAGTCTACTCGAGTATATTTATACAATTTTCAAATTTTATTTCAAAATAACATTGACATTGGTGGAACTCTGAATTTATTTATTTTAATAACGAGTAAAACGAAAATAATTGAACTTGATAATGAATATTTTTGATTTAGACATTTATGCATGTGTGTTTAAGTGCTTCAATGGAATATTCTAATTGGAATGTTCTGAAGCCTCCTCCAAAGTGAATTGCAATAAAAAATGATTGTATAGTTTATGACCAATAGAAAACTTAAGAAGATGTATGGAAATTTTATTTCTCAACGTCATTGTATTTCAAATTCTTATGGCACTGATGTTACTGTGAAATATGTTGTTACAAGAAAATGCATATTTTGAATAGAACCGAATGTTAAGTAATGAATTTTAATCTAATACAATTTTTAAGTTTTACGAAGCAGGAACTGGAAAAACTATACTTAGTACTTACATACAAAATTAGAAAAATGTTACACAGATCCAAATTTTTTAGTTGCTTATGTGTGAGTATGTGTGTCGCGAAATCGCGACACTCGTAATATACCAGCAAAAGCAATTAAATTTTCGTTTTAATCGAAAAAAAACTTTGGAAATTTTTTTCAAGTACCCGATACAGCCTATACGGTAGGCCTTTGAGGTTACAAAAAAAAAAAATATTCTGGTATTTTGAAATTTCAGTAGTGAACTTCGGAAAAGGTCGAAAAGCTATTTTCTTAACTAAAACTGTTAGAGACAAGACATTTCAGTCAGGCATTAAAATAAAAAAAAACGTTTAAAGCAAAAAGCGGCAAGAAGGAAGTTCGAGAAATAGTTCACCAAAAATTACCATTTTTTATATAAGTTTTATGTTGTTGAAAAGAAAATTTTAAATTATTTCACAAATTTACAATATTTCTAATTTAAGATGGATGAATTCCATCAATTTCTGTTGTAGCAATTTTCTACACTATTGGTAAATAATTGGTAGAAAATGTTAATAACTCTTGGACTTTTTTTTATTTTTATCTGAGCAAACATTTTAAGAAATAATGATTTTTAAGCTTAAAATTTTTCAAAAAAAAAAAACAAATTTCAATCAAAGTTTTAAACTGATTATTTTTCTTTAAAAACTTGACTCAAACAAGGCCATTGAATTTTGGAAGAAAAAAAATTAATTTTATAACATACAATTTTTTTTTCATTCGGTGGAGTAGCGTTTTATTGGAACAGTTAGATGCACTCCAAATTTTTTAGATCTACAAGTCACAGCGCCATTATCCTTCCAACGGACAAACAAAATCCCATAATTTTCCTTCATTGCACTAGCAATGGTGCCTCTTTTCTGTTTTTCGGAAAATTGATTTTTTATGTTTTGCTATGCAATTTTAGTTGCCTTTTTTGTTTTTCTTTGAGGGTTTACTTTATTTTCTTGTTAGCGGGCTTGGAAACATTGGTTTTAGCATTTTTTTTTACAATCTTTTTTTAGATGACGATGCTTCTGTTGCAGAGTAATTGTTTTTTTTTTTTTGTAAAAAACGAAAAAAACTTGGTCCACAAAATAAGTTGTGCAGAAAAATGGGAAATGAAAGATCCCAAACGTTGCTTTTCTTCATCATGTTTATCAATTTTCGCAGTTTCCAAACCTTGTCAGTAATAGTGTCCAAATCAACAGCACTGTCAGCGCAGTGTATAAATTTTAGAATTGAATCTATTTCTACGCATAGCATTGCTGACCATTTTGTTTCGCATGTTGGACTTCTGATCCCAACAATGACGAGATGATGGCAAAACATTATACCCGCTGAGAATAAGAATCCCAACAATGCATTTGAGTTCTTCAGCCGTGATTGGAGTCACATCCCGTTATATTTTATTAGTCCAAGTATATCTAAGTTAGTTGTAGCAAATTTTCCTTATTTCATCGTCTAAAAACTTTTCAAAAACTTCGGTTGGTGTCTTTTCCTTGAATTTTAATAATCCGACTGCGGAAGCTCTACGATTTCTGTATTCGCAAAACCACCTTCTTTCCAAGAGGAAACTGAACTGATGTTCAGTTAAATCTAAAAGATCGTTTTCATTCATGTCCCCAACTCTTTGATTACCAACAAGTAACTAACCTGAGGCCAGTACTTGATTCCCCAGTAACTGTCGAATATTTTGAACCTCATCTTCCTCGTTGCCAGAGGTAAGAACGCACGGCTCAGGAGGCTAGATAAAGATATCAACAGGTGCTTTACCTTCAGGAGCGTCGAAAAAGATAATATCGAGTGCATCCTGCAGGGCAATTCCGGTTCAAAAAAAAAAAAAAAAATTATTTAAGTTATTTTAGATTCTATAACTGCCCAGCGATGCCATACGGCATCATTAATGTATATTTCCGTCCCAATTGTTTTGAAATTGAAAGAACAACATGTTTTGATAAAAGAAAAGTGAAAATATTTACAAAACATTAAAATATTGGTAACTTACGCCAGTGATTTTCTCAAAGACTCGACGTCAACAAATGTATCCATATTGAAAAACACATAAACACTTAACTGTATCGCTTCTACATTACTTCTTCCCGAAATATTACGTGTAGCAAACCAAATTGATGACAAAAAAAAACGGAACTTAATTAACAGTACCAAAATGCTGTCAAAAACGATGGTATTATGTCTGTTTAATCAGCGATGCCATTTGGCATCGCGGCGTGTTAAACTTATTTTATTAACAACTTAAATCATACAAATAAAATAAAATTGACAGAATAATGTCAACAGTAACAGTAAAAACAAGCTTTAAAAAAAGACTCCCTAACTATTATCACTCAATCAATTTGCTCCAAACAAAATATTGAACATTCTGGTTATTTTTTGATTTACTAGAATAACCCTTGCAATTCATTTAATATGTAGATTTTATAGATATAACTCTTAAAAATAAGTAAAAACAAAAAACGAAAAATTGCAATATTTTTGTTTGCTTGGAAATAAACATTATTTCCTGAATATTTACTCAAGTCTTAAACTCTGTTATTTAAATTTGAAAAACAAAAATCAGAATAAATTTATAAATTTTACCTACAGCCAGCAGCGGTAGTAAATAAAACTCTTTCATACACAATCTATAAGAGGTACACACTTCATTTATTTGCAAAGCATGTCCGTATATTACATAAATATCGATATTGTCACACAATTCATATTTAACCATCCGATAACATTCGATAGTAACAACAGGAGTACAAGCATTGGTATAGCCAGAGTATATAACTCAACATTACACCAAGAACTACGTGCGTAATAATTTATCTTTCCATCTCAACAAATAATAAGAAACAAAAATCCATTTTGTGTTTATGGATTGAAATTCTATGCCCCTAATCACTTTATAGCTACCTCAGTGCAAAAGGCCATCCTGAGAGCATCACTGCCTGTGCTTGACTATAAACTCTAGCCTAGCCCAAAACAAAAAAACACCTCTTTCTCTCCAATGTATAATATTTAACTCACCCTTTGATTCACAGATATCAGGTCTATGGTATCGTATATATGCGAACTCGAAATTCCTTCGGCCACTTTGTTGCTCCATATCTAAACACCAGCAGGATAAATAAATGAACCCTATCAAAGTTATGAAGGAAGGAAATGAAGGCGAGAGGGAATGAGTGTGCCATCCCAGTCCCAAAACACTATCATGCCGGCATTATGATGAGCTACATGTTTTGATAGCATTGAGATCAAGAGCACGTTTTTATGTTGGCCTAGGTTCGGGTCGGTCGGACTCTTGTTTACATGTTAGCTATACGATGGCCCGGCCTCCTCTTGGCGGCCCCCTCTCTCTCTCTCTGTGATGCTTCAAATCATCATCTTCGCTCCGATGACTTTTGCTTACGCGCTTACCTGTTGTTTCTGCTCCGAAATAGAATAACAGAACTTGCGCACCATCAATGTTGTGTGTTGCCATACTTCTGTCATTCAACAAGCTCGACAAGACTCTTTCTGGCAACATGTTGCTGGGGCAGACCCCCATCATTATAATCATCATAAACATCATAAACAACCTGCTTCGTGGCTCTGGCTGTTTCCTATGGTTGTGGAGCATCGAAGAAATCAACTCAGTGTTTGCTTGCCTTCCACGTTGAACGTTTGGCTAAAATACCGACGAATAAAGTTCCGAACGCACATGGCGCGCGACGGCACATCGACTACGACGAAAATATCATTTATCACATTCCACGTTGTCGTACATCTACTAGATACTTAGATACTATTTTTTTTTTTTTTTTGTATTTTATAAACGATCGCTGATTCTTGTTCGACAGTCAGTCAGCAGTGAACCGCGGATAGAAAAGCATTCAGTAAAAAAATAAAAATAAAAAAAAACGGAAAAAACCAACGACCGAGTATTTTAATAGTGATACATCATTTCTGCTGCAGCAAGTATATCTGCTATTAATTTCGTCGACGTTTTTGATGTATTTGCGATGGCAATGTTGTTTTTAGGCATTGCATTCAATTAAATTCAATTTACGGTGCGTTTAACGTGCGAGGCGAGTAGTGCAGTGAGAGAGGTGATGTAGTTGTGATGCTTTTGGCTGCTGCTGCCAATGCATAGAGGAGCGTTCTTGAGTCAAGCCCACTCGAATAAAAATACCCTCAAACCATATTATGTACAACAAACATATATATTTTTGTCTCTTTCTCTAAATATATATGCTCGTTGTATATTTTCAAACAAAAAAATATAAAAAAAATCGCGTGTTTTGATATATTTTATTTTTGTTTCTATTTTTGTTTTTTTTTTTATTTATTTAGTTTGTGAATTTATTTATATTCAAACTGTGCATGATGCCGTGTTGTGTGTTGTGATATAAATTGCATCACACTTTTTGCGTTAGTTTTTTTCGGGTGACACGGTGTAAATTAATATTCAAATGAGAAACCACCCGCAATATTATTGTGTGTCGTGCAGTCTGTATAATGTGCCAAACTGTCAATCGGTTCTATTAAATAAAAAGTAACGACCCTCAAACTTGAGGAAACCACTGCTGCGCTGCCATTGTTGTTCGTTGTTTGTGACAAGCGACGACATACACGATAATAGTGACGACAACGACGACATACACTTTTGTTTTTTTTTTTATTATTATTTTAATTGAAATCCTGTCATTTTTGTTAGTTTGAATAATTTAATTGTGTAAAATTCCGCAATTACCTTGTTTTTTTTTAGGTAATTATGTTTTTTTTTGTTTTTTAATAAAAAAATGAATAATTAAAAATGAAAAAAAAACCAGTGAATAGAAATACCCACTTTAAATAATTGATATTGTTTACAAAAGTGTTGTGCGCCGTTCATTCGCGTGAAATACCCTTTTAAACCTGTCTTCTATGTTTTTTTTCTTTTTATTATTATTTAAATTAAATTGTTTACCCATAGACTAGTTGACTGTGGTCTCTTGTCTGTTCTCGTTTTCTAAAGATTGTTGACAAGAAAAGTGTCAGTTCCATCAGCTGAGAATGAGAAAAGCTTTTTTTTTTAAATATGGTTTCTTACTAGCTATTGGAACAAGTTTAATTGTTAAGACATACAACGAGAAATACTGGGCCGGACGCTGTACAGGCTCACAGATCTTTGAATTCAGGTACTACATAATCGGATACAGTTTTTTTTTTTAATTTTTGGCGCCCTTGAATATAATTTGGATCGTTAGAGCTGATAGTATGTTAAAGAAGTGGAAGTAATGGAATAATTTGGTGGAGAATTTCAGATAAGGAATACAGAAATGAGGAAGTTGGGTTTATTTTGGTTTTCAAAGTGTTTTAGTTAAACATTTCAAGCGATACTTAGCTACATATTTAAGAAAGATCCATGAGATAACAGAAAGATGCTAGAATAAATATATTAAGTGAACTCTTTTAGATAATTTTAAAAATTTATTTCTCAAATTTGTTCTTTTTGTGGGTTAAAATAAAATGCACAACTGAATTTTTAAATTAAAGTATTGGAAATTGGAATGAAAAAGTGATGAACAAAATCTAAAATCGTATTTTAAAATTCCTAAAACAGCTTCTTGAGCTTCAAAATCAATTTCTTTATCAATATCAATGCGATCGTGGTAAAGTTCCGTAACCTTTTCTAGTAATTTTTGTACTCTTGATTTTACCTGCTGATAGGGAAAGTATTGGTCTGATACCAAATAAAACGTTCGAGGTTTTAGTAAAAACTTAAATTAAAATGATTATAAATTTTTAATAAGTGGTATCCTTTTAGAAAAGATAATTTTTCGGCAAAAGCAGTACGCCTTAGCCTAGCTTTTAAATATGTTGTGTTGTTTTACTATAACTCTTTCTAAATAACAGTAAATAAATAACCTCGGCTGCATAAAAATTAATTTCGATACATAATTTTGAAATCGGTTTCTTGAATTTTGATTTGAATGACTTAATGACTCACTCAATTCAAATGATTTTTAAAATAACAGCTTTTAAGTTGCCTTGATATCAGTTTAGTAAAACAATGTTCAAAATTGTTTTTTTTTTTAATTTAAATAAAATTAAAATTTATTTAATTTTGAAAAACCTTCTTTTGGATAGTGACTGAATATTTTTTTTCTAAATTTAGTTTTTAGATATTGTTAAATAAATATTCATAAAATGGCATATCTACCAAATTTTGTTTTGAAAAGTCATTTATTTAATTGTTTTTTTTTTTGTATTTCTTAAATTCATTTTCAAAATATTTGTTTTATTTTTATTTCAAAATATTTTTTTTTGAAAATTCACCTTACAGAAGAAATCCAATTGCATACTTTGTTGTGAGGTCGAGTTCATATAATAATCTTTTTTCGTAATTTTAAAACAAATTTGTCTGTTTTGTTTTCTTTATTTTTTCTTAATCTGCATTTACAAAACTTTAATTAAATAAAAAGCCTTAGCTATATCAATCTACAAGTAACTTTATCTATATGAGCAAGTACTTGTCATTTAATCCAGCAGCTTATTTTAATTGTTTTTGAATATTTCGCTTAGAAGAATTAGGTACCAGATCACCGATATAAACGTTTTGAGTAATTTGAGGTTTTTCGAAAACTACTCAAATTATTTTTGATTAAACGATTGGATTTCCTTCATAACGATGAATTTTTATAAATTTACTTTTTCGTCAGAGCTGTTTTTCAAAATATGTACATATTTTTAAAATTGGTAATCCAGATATTATTTATAAACATTTAAAAACTTAAATAAAAAAAAAATTCTTTGACCCATTTTCGATGAAATGATTTAAAAAAAATATGTACTTTATGTAGGGAAATAACCATGATTTTTATTGTTTAAAATCTTAGTAGCAGTTTTTATAAAATCGACTTGTACCGTTATTTTAAGTCCAAGAAAATAAACTCTCAAGAAAAAAAATTCAATTTTTTTATAAAAATATAAAAAAATTATTTTCGATTTTTTTTACTAAACATTACTATGGCAACTTAAAAGCCTTTATGTAAAAAAATGGTTTAAATTGATTGAGTCATGAAGGAGTAAATCAGATTTAAAAAAAACGGTTCTAAGGAACGTACCCTTAATACTTGTTTTTGAAAAAAATAGTTTTCATTTAAAGATAGACCTTATCCAAAACAATGACCTTGACTTTTTTATTCAAAATCGTAGGAACCATTTTTGAGAGAAATGACTTTTTCGAAAACTCTTATATGACAGATACCGTTATTTTTGATAAAAAAAATTGTCTGAGCATAGTCTTCAAAAACCGCCACATACCAAGTTTAAAGTAAATTGACCCATCCGTTTAGGCTGTGGGCTCTGATACATACAGACAGACAGAATTGTCGGACCCACTTTTTTCTCATTCTCTTTCATCGTAATGTCATGTTCGATTGTTCTTATTTTTAAAAACCCAGCACGGAGAACTAAGAATACTCAAAATTTAAATAAATTACAAATTTTTAAACAAAAAAAAATTTAATTTTTGACTGACAGTTATCTCAAAAAGGGGTTGTTCAAACATTCAATGAAATTGACGGAATAAAGAATGGTCAAGTCTAATAAGCTGACATTCTAGTACGAATAGTACAATAATAACAATAATAAGGGATACGAGTTTCGTTGTCAGTTTGATTGAGCAATAATTTTATTCAAGTCAATATTTTTCTCTACTCAAAAAAGAAAATTTTCATTTTGTTTAGGAAAACGGATTTCACTTGAGCAATTGCTTAAGATTTTTTTTTTTCAAATTATTGGGGTTGAGAAAAATTTTGACTTGAGTAAGTTGTTAATCGAGTTGTTTTTGATATTCTCGTAAAACAAAAAAAGGGTTTGTCTTTATAAGGCTTGCTAAGAATAGCACATTAATGCGTTTTGAAAAATAGTAAACTAATGTATTTATTGGTTGTAACCTCCCACTTTAAATTTATCTCATACTTAATATAGCGTGATAATAAGCACTTTTAAAAATAATAATTCACTCACTATCACTAGTTTTTCTGGGTACCTAATAACTAGTGATCTTGACTTTAGACTAACAATTTACGAGTCATAAAGGAACCCAATACAGACGTTTCAAGCTTTATAAAAAAAAATACATTTTAAATCAATTTCACTCCTTATAATAATTACAGTCTATTTTTAGCGTATCACCGGTTATTCTTCAATAATTTTGATAATTACTTGAAAATTAATTTAATTTTAAAAGTTTATTCTGGCTGTTTTTTATTTCGAAAATATAATTCTCAAATTCATAATTTAACCAAATTCATCAGTAAACAAATTCAATTTGAATAGTCTAGTGCTAGTAAAGCAAAGTACCTCGGAATGATATGATCGAACCATATAATATTTTTAAGGTCACGTTCCCGCTAGAACAAATTTTGAAAATTTAAATTCTTGATAAAAGTAACGTTTTGCAATATATATTATATTTATCGTTTGAACCAGATAGATGAACTGGGTCGCTTGAAATATTTTTTATTTAATTTTGACGCGTTCACTGTTCATCAGATTACCCTCAAGTAAATCTGATAGATAGATATTTTTAATATCCCGTGAAAATATCTGCATATTAGATATCTTATTTAAATGCATAGAACCTTACTAAACTTTCATTTTTAAGACCACCCAAAATGTGTAAAAATTCAATGATCGGTAATCGACCCCTCAAAATTGGGTTGAGAAACATCATAATTTTGTGCATTTTCAGTTCTAAGGAGCACCCTAATACAAATTCTGTATTTTGATGTCAAAAAAGTTTGAATTTAAATTCCGCCAATGCTATACCTTTTATTATTTTTATCTGTTAATCAAACAAGATTTAAATTAATTGTTCAATTTTGATCAATATGAATTTTTAAACAAACACAAAATGTAAAGTAATTCAGAAAACACAATATTTAAAAATGAAAAATAATTCCCATTCAAACAAAAACTGATGGTTACAATCAGAGAGTAAATACAATAGTAATTAAATTAAAAAAAGAATTAAACACATTGATGAGTTAAACCTATTTATTTTTCAATCGAAAGAGTATCACAAATTTCTTTTTTGTTTGAATTCAGCATTAAGCCTTTTCAGTTTCATTGAGCTTACAATTTGTCAAATTTGTGTATTTAAGTGATGGTTTCATGTTCTATCGGGGGTGGTATATGTTGTTAAAGTTGTTAAACTTTGCGTATTAATACAAACTTTTACCTTTTGACCTTGCTGATGGGTCTTAAGTGCGAACAATTGATTTTTAAGAAACACAAATTTCTACGACAATGGTGAATCTTCAAAAAATAGAAAAAGAACAAAACAAAGTTAAAGATAGAAGACCTGCAAACAAAATAAATGGTTTGACAGTTAGGGGAACTTTTAGGTCTGCTGGCCATAGGTTTCAATAGGAGCCTTAAATTTCAAGGGTAATTTAATACCAACAACAAAAAAAACAGAGTTAAATGTAGTATGTGGAAGTTTTTTTCTTCTTTGAAATATTTTACTTACACTTTTTTAACATTATTTGTATGAATGTATGTTCTTTGAAGACTTAGGAAAAATTTGTTTAACACATTTTTCAATTCTAACAAAAAAAAAACAAATTATGAGGTCTTGATCCACTGCGAAAATTTGTGTGTATACGCACCAAATATAATTTTTTTCAACACGTGTGTTTATTTATGTATGAGTCCATCTATGAATAAACAAACCTAATTGTATTTAAGTCGTTTAATAATAAATATTTAATTATTTTTAATTAATTTCGATTCTTTAGTCACAAAATTACTGGTTTACTACATAATTTTGAATAAACAATTCTGCATTTTCATTGTTTCATTAAAAATTCACCTGAATTGCATAAGTGAAAAAAAAATATTTCATTCCACATTTTTGACACCTCGGCTTAGAGTGCGGTTCAGCGATAGAAGATCTTTCAATGTTTACTATAGTAAATCGTTATTTTGTTTATTTTTTCAGCAAGTTGTATATTGAATTCTATTTGTAAATATTTGGCATTTCCGTACATTTTTTCTTCTTTGTATTATTTTTAAAAAAAATTGTTTTCTCTTTATAAAGCATGACAACAATAACACAATTTTGCAATTTGAAAAATTGTATTTTTAATTGACTTTTAACCTCCCACTTTTATTTTATTTCATACAATTTTTATGGTGTGATAAAAAGCACATTTAAAAATAATGAAATACTCATTAATCGTTATACCTACTAATTAATAAAGTTATAAAATCAGTTAGTTTGCGATTTCTTGTATGATACTATGAGTATCTATCAACATCCCAAAGAATAAGTGTAGCACAAGTTTTTACGACCTAGAATGTATTTTTGTATTAATTTAAAAAAATTGTTTTCGCTTCGTATATCAATTCAATGGGGGAAAAAATAGTAAACTACAATATTAAAACTTGTAGTTTGCACACTTTTGATTTATCAAATAGTAAATATGGCGTCATAATGAGCCCTAATAATTGTTAGCTTTATCTTCTAATTCTTAGTAATTAGTTGTTATCGAATAATTTAACCCAATAAGTCTAGGAGGTTATCTTATGGCGCAAAGCAGTGATTGCGGAATTTTAAAACGCAATTCTTCAAATATTTGTTTGAAGTGAAAGACACAATAAAAAGTACAGGTGTTGAATAAATTAAATGATTACCCTTTATTTTGAGAAAAATAATCTTCATATGAGTTAGAATGAAACAAGGTTCCAAAAATCTTCATTTAATTTTCAGAAATAACTAAAAATTGTCTTAATTAATGGTGCAATATTGTCTAATACTGACGAGTTGTGATAGACACTCCGTGCTACTTGGATTGTAACAATAATTTCACTTAACATCAGAGTAATTGGTGCTTTGGTCAAGTAATCGAGCAGATTTTTTACTTTGATTTTGAAATGAAAAATTTAATTTTTAGCTTTATTTTATATAACGTTTTCCAGACTATCTTCTCATCTTCAGGTTGTAGCAAAAATTGAAATAAACATAATAACCCTTAAACCGTATGTCTATGCAATTCTGATCCCCTTCACAAAAATTATTGTATTTTTTTGCTCCCCTTTGGAAAAAACGATGTAAAAGCTTGCAACCAATGAATGCTAGTAAGGACAAATTAATATTAAAAATTATGTGCACGTTTACACCGAAAACGTGCTAAGGGTTGGTATTACCTACAGCGAAAGAGGGTAATCACAATATTTCGCATAAATAAAATAAAAACAAAAAATCATTTTTTTTTATTGAAAATCATTTTTTTTTTTTCGAAGACAGCAGTTCCTTTTGAATGAATATTCTTTATATCTTAGAAATTGCCAAATAACTTTGTTTTTTGAAAAATACCTAAGATTCCGCCTTACACCGTGTGAGTGGGTTCCACTGCATCGCTTGGCCAGCAATACAATCGTTGCCTTTTCAAAGCGTATGACCAATCCACTGCGAATAGTACTGTCTATGGATTATTGACCCGTTCTTCTATGAATTCTTTATTAGAAATACGGTTGGGCCAAAAGATCCTTAAGATGTTTCGTAGACACATGTTCACGAACCATTGCAGCTTACTTGTGACAGTTGTTAAGATTTTTCACGTGCTGCACCCACACAGAAGCACGGACTCAACATTGGATCGGAACAGTCTCAGCTTGGTCTTTAGGCTTATAGCGCTATTTCTCCATATTTTGGACAGCATTCCGAAAGCAGCCTTTGCTTTTTTAATACGGCTGTCGACGTCTTGTTCGGTTCCGCCTTTGGTAGAGACAAAACTCCCAAGCTATTGAAGGCCTTCCACTTTCTCTACCGGTTGTCCAGAAATATTGACTTGAACGGATGAGTTACTTCCGAGGCTGATCAATTTTTGTTTTTGCCGTATTAATTTTCAGCCCCACGATTTCTGCTTCTTCCCCCACCCTTGTTGTCATTTTATGGAGATCCATGATCCTATGAGAGAGTAAGCATACGTCGTCCGTGAAGTCCAGATATTTTAGTTGGGATGTCAGACTCCATTGAATTCCACCATTTCCGTTTATCAGGGCTGCACGCAGCACATCACTTATCACTCACAGGAAAAGTCTTGGCGACAGTATGCAACCCTGTTTGACTCTACATTGGACTTTTAATTCATCGGACAACCTTCCTCTGTGTAAAACGTGACATTTGCATCCATCGTAGGTTGCTTTAATAACTGCAATTAACTTATCTGAAATGTCTCTCCTGCGTAAGGCAATCCAAATAAATTCTCTGTGGACACTTTCAAATGCTTTTTCAAAATCAATGAACAGCAGGTGAAGTGGTGATCGATCTTTGACGCATTGTTTAATAATAAACCGCAAGGTATTAATGTGGTCAACACAGGATTAACTAGTGCGGAAACTTGCTTGTTCTAGATAAGATAGTTTTTGAGGTATCATAGTTTTAAAAATAATGTCAAAAATCCCTTTTGTTGCTGTTAATTTCTTGTTGAAAAAATTGATGTTTTCGCATACTACTCTTAAACGGAAAATTAAATCAAAAATTATTTTCCACAATTTTTGGCTTATGAGACCTTTAATAAAAAAGCTAATGCATAAATGCAAAACCCGACATTTTCATCATTTCACGTTTTTTACGTTTTTTTTTTTGAAAAAGCGAGTGATCAGTCGAAGAAGTTTGTAGAAATTCGTATGATCTACAAGTTTTGCCTGAAATATTTTTTCATATCTTCTACCGTTAAAAACGTATATGCTGAAAGCTAATATTTTTGACATTTGACCCTGAATAACTTTTGAGGGGCGCACGATCTGTCAATGGACTTTCGAGTTTGTATTTCTTAGACCAAAATGAAGGTTATTGCATTTAAAAATCTTCACTTGGAATTTTTCGGCAAATAGGCCTTATTTTTGTAGATTCTTCCTGGGTTAAAAAAAAAAAAAAATAATTGCATATAAAAATATTCCGTTAGAATGCTTTCGAGTTTGGACATTTTTTTTGAATATTTTTAATGAGAGCTGAGATATTTTTAATATTTGATTAAATTTATTGTTCGTGGGAGCCTCGCATACGACCTATTTCAAGCATTTCTTTCAGTCAAAGTTGCGGAATTTACGAAATTATTTCGTAATCGCCCCATGATTTGACTTAAAATTATGGCATTCTTGAGCCTTTAACACAAAACAAGTGAAATTGCTCAATTTTGTATGGGAAATTTTAGGATCTCACTTGTAATGCAAGTTCTTGTTTTTTTTTTGTTATAGGCCCCAGGTAGTATTAGATACTGTTCCTATAATGATGCAAAAAGCACAATAAAATATTATTTTATCAATTAATTTGTTTCTTTTCACCATAAACTGTATTTTTTAAACTATAAACATTTTGGATTAAAAATATAAAAACATTCCACTAATCTAAAAGCTAGACAGACAAAATATGGCTCTTATTTTCGTAATCTTTAAGTACCACTTGAAAATCTTTAGAAAAAAAAAACTAAATTTTTATTTGCGCCTTATTCTTATCAAACCATTTCCGACCGTGTCTAGATTGATTGGCGATAATTGCCGCTATACGCTAGAGAGTTGTTCTTTCAAGAGTTACGGTTCATTGTACATTTATTTCAATGCAAAAACAATTTCCTCTCCTCTGGTCTCTCTCTCTCTCTTACGCTCGGCGGCGGTCTCTCAATGTATTTCATGTTTTATTGGCATTTTGGTTAACATGGTTAATGTTCAGTTCAGACTTGAGATTGCATCCACAGAATAATTTTATTGCAAAAAACAAATAAACCGGTTGATCGGTTTAAAGCTTGAAACGAGCAAACACAATTCATGGTATCAATTTTATTCTCTCTCTCAAAAAAAAAAATAAAAAATAAACAACAACAACAACTTTAAGTCAAGTGGAGGTAAAGAGGGGAGGCAGTATTTCCAGCCACGAATCTTAACGAGTATACTGGAAGGAGGTGTGTCGCTGCTCTTCCCATCACCCTGGAGGTGAATGTTGTATGGAGAGAGAATGAAGGTATGATGGCTGTAATTCCATCGGCTAAACAGAAGACCTTGCCAGAGAAGTCAATGATCCCCAATCATGTTTAATGTGTTGAGAGTTGAATTCCCTTTGAGAAATGGAGTAATCCATTAAGTTTACCTTACCCAGGAGCAATGCCTGGCTGCGCCCAGAAGATCCCTTAAATATCCTTGGGGTCCTTGGTCGCGATTTATCTTGATTATCAACACTAAACACGCGGATTACTTTTTTGTCAAGAAGATTAAACTGGCCCTGGGTGAAGAAGAGCACACAACAGACACAACAGAAGTGAGGCGAGGTGTGAACCAGAGAACCATCAGAGGGATCTGATGAGAATACGAGTATAAAAATGTAAGGAAATGTTTAACAGAAGTGCGGAAATGCTGCTTCTTTTTTAAAATCAGCAACAACTGAACAACCGGTCCAGTGATTTTTTTAATACCAACTCGAAGATATAAAAAATAAAGACAAATTTCTTTGGGGGGATTTATGGTTCTGAGAACCAACACATTGGGTTGCGCTGCTTATCTGATGATGAATTCTATGCTATCAGTGTGAATTCTGACGTAGCTCCTCTATCGTGAATGTTGGGTTCCGGGTGCAAATTTTCAAGGGAAGATATGATAACGAACCTCCCTGAAGCGGTGTAGGTTAGGTTTGTCGTTTGTGTTTTTGTGTAATGCCATACACCTGAAGGTGGTGTTTGTAAAATGCTTAATAACAAGTAGAAGCGTGTAATTACGTCGAGCCGAGACTCTAATTTGTTTACGTCCATTTGCATTTGCAAGTGATAAATATTGTTTGAAGTTGTCTTTAATTTTTTTTTTTTTTTTATTTTGTTCTCATTTGAGAAAGATTTGGGGAGTGTGAAAAAGTATTTAGAGAGGAGGACGCCTTGAAGTTGATTTGTTTTGATTTGAAAGTTTTTTTAATTTTTTTTTTATTTGTTATTTTATTTTTCAAACATTTAACATGAGCAAGTAGTGCCTAAGTGATAAATTATTACTTGAGACGACAACGATGAAAGCTTTCTTGTTTGCTTAGTTTGATGCTATTTGTTTAAAGTGAGTGAGAGGCGATAGGTAGGCGGTATGGAGTAGTGTTCTTGAAGTTCAAGCGTTAAATTTTAAATGCTCTAAGTGTTGGTAGATTTCTATTTGTATTTTATCATATTTTATGATAGAAAATAGAAACAATTTTTTGATTTCATGTGAATAAGGTGACAACAAGGTAGCAAACTCTTCAAATATATTTAAGTAAAAAAGCGCTTTATATGTACATATATGGAACTTTAATGATAAAGTTATAGTGACGTAGTTCATTTTAAACGACCAACTTAAGACTTCTTATGGTTTCAATTAATTTGAATTTCACACTTTGATTGAAGAATTAGCTCTCCATCACAATTGACAAGAACATTTGTTGACAAGAAATGGACCTGAAGAAGATGAAAGATTCCAATGCACTAAGTCATTTCAAGGTCCGCATAATTTTAATATTTTCAAGTCATTAACAAGTAAAAAAATTTTTGGATGTAGGTATTCTGGACTTAAAAGTGTTTGAAAAATCGTCTAATATTTATAACTTTTTTAATTATTTGCACAATTTTTGACTATATACATATATATATATGTAAATATTTACAAGGTATTGCCGGTTCAATTAAAAGTCCATTTGTGCCAAAAAATACATAAGCAAGTGAGTCATATTTTATGAAATGGCCTAGTTTATGGTCATAAGATATTATAAAATCTCTAAATTCATTTATATCCAAACTATATAAAGTAAGAAACTCGATATATCCAAAAATTCTAATTCTTTTTGTCACTGTGAATGACCTAACTGATAAAGTTTAGACGTTTTGACTGGCAAATTTGCTGCCATTTGTTTTTTTTTATTTAAAATTAAGACTTGAATTTCTAAGAATTGTAAAAAATAAAATGAAATAGCATAAATTAAAGTAATAAAATTTTTCTTACAATTTTTAGCGATTTTCGAATGAATTGTATTTCAACGATAAATGGTCGCATTAGGATTAATTAAAATGCACGAATAATTTCGATTTATCAAATAAGGCAACTTTTTCAGATATTTATTGTTAATAAAAATAACACCAAAATAGGAACAAAATATTTGAGTAAAAAAGAAAACAATTTTTTTTTAATATTTTAATTTTTTTAACACTAAATATCTGAAAAACGAAAGTTCGACTTTAAAAAAATGCCAAAGTTATATCAGGTCTTGCAATCGATCTCTATTTTTGTTCTTAAATTAAAATTAAATTTGGGATAATCTTATTTTCGATTGATATCGTATCTTCCAAAATATAAATATTAGTAAAAATGGTTCACAAATAGCAGAACTTTGTGATTTTGTAGAGGGTAGGGCCGATTGTGTTGCACACACGATGTTTGGGTTACTGCACGATGTTTGGGTTATTATTGAGACATTTAATTCAAATTTTTTAAAAGAGTCAGAGTGAACAAGCAAAAATGAAGGACTTCAAAGAAAATTTTCATTAAAAATGTTTATTTTTCTATTAAAAAGAGGCAGCAAATGAGTTAAAATGTTGCTCTCGCGACAATGGAATCGCCCATAAACTTCCATTGTTGCACTAACCCTAGTGTGTCGGGAAAGTGCAAATAGGTATTTTTTTCAAAAATACCTATTTGTTAAACTGAGCCACCAGTTAGTAGTTAGTTGACAAAGCAAATCCACATTTTGGGCATTTTTTGTAGTTCTGTTTTTTATTTGTTCGTTTTAAATCTAAAAAAACTTTTTTTCTTAATTTTTTTTTACAAAAAAAAAATGGCTGATTTTAATAATAAAAACGGTAAAAAAGAAGTTTTGTTAAGGAAAAATATATGAAAAAAAGTCTCTATAGGTACCGTTAACAAAGGATTAAAAAAAAATTGTTTCTCATAAAAAGATAGACCGTAACAAAAAAAACTGAACCAGATTTATTTCATCGAAATCATAGGAACTGTTATTTTTAGAAAACCTTTAATTTTTTGTAAAAAAAAAAAAAAATTCCAAACTGAATATGGTATAGGCCCTTGTCATGAACCGTCAAAATTAATAAACTTGTTTATTTCTAAACATTACTAGTTTTCGATCTATACAAATTTCGAAAAAAATTCTCCTTTGACCCAATATTTTGCGGGTTAGTGATTTGAGTATGTGGAGATATTTGGAGATTTTGGGGAGATTTTTTTTATCTATTGGCCGGTTTTTAATCATTTTAAAATCAAATTATAAGTTTTTTTTATATATTTTCTAAAGTTCAGATTTTTCAAAATTTTTAATCAAAAGTTGTAACACTCTAAGCAACTTAAGCTATAAGCGTAAGAAAGTTCGATCCAGCCGTAAATTTTAATTCATATATAGGTACATACTATCTTGGTGGGTACAAATTGCTCAAATTTTTCAAAAACCATACCTCCAAAACGTATCTATAGATATTAATTTAAATCAAAATTTTTAAGATCAACAGGTTGAAATTTACTTAAAAACTATGATAACTAATATGAAAACTAATAAGAATAATTTTTTTTTGTTGTAAACGAGTGTTAAAAATTAAAAATTAGTTTTTACTTTATTCTAAGCGATCTATTTTCAATGATTGCTTGTAGGAAAAAAGTTAAAAGACTTTATTTTAAATATTTACATTAACAACTCTTTTACTTAGGTACTTACAAATTACTTAACCTATAAGATCTGCCCTTTAAAAATTATATGCATGATGTTAACATTTTAGCCTTTATTTTTTTAACTATAACGTAGCTTATTGTAGCTTTTTCAGAGCATTTTTTTTTTAATTAATATATTAAGGGAACTTTACGTCTTACACTTATTTTAAATTTTTTGGATGTAGGTATATTTTTATTTTTATTTTTTTAACTCAAATGAAAGAGCAAAAAAAAGTTACGTATAAGCCACAGTGACCCACTTCGTTAATCAATTATCCTCATGCCTTTAGTTGATATAACTTTGCCAATTATCATCATAATTATATTGTTTGATCATTAAATAGAATACTTCAAGACAATGATGTAAAAATGGCACATATAACTGCCCTTAATCATATCCAAAAATACCAAACAACTCCCATTTGAGAATTGGCCTAAATCTCAAAAGAATCTGCAGTAATGTTTTATTTACAGATCAAACCAAGCCAATATTTGTGCTCAATTGACCATTGATCTTGTCGTGTTGTTCATTTTTGAGTGCAACTAGCTCATTTTGTCATGCAAAATCTTTTTAAATAATCTCAGCCAGTTGGGATGAAAGTTTTATTTTATATGGAAGACAAAAACGTTTGGTTTTCAAATATTTTCAATAAATTCCAATATTTTGTATGAGACAATGTTCAGAAAAAAAGAACGTTGGTGAAGATTTAAAAAAATAAAATTTACAAAATATCTCGATAACATAAATTTTGTTTTTAGAAAATTACCTAAATCATTTAAGTATTAGCATGACCAATTTGTACTTCAATGATTAAAAAAGTATAATTCGGTCAAAAACAGTCTAAATTCTCAAGACGATGATATCATTTATTTATTTTTGAATCCTATTGGTCGAGGGCTTTAAGTTTGACTCTTAATTATAGCTATATTTTTGAAACTATTTATGAAAAGAGATTGTGATAGGAGAAGCAAGTAAATAAAAATCAAGGTTAATACAAATTATAAGTGTTTCAGAAATTTTGTCACCGTCAATTTTTTGGATTAAAAATAAAAAAAAAATTAAACATATCTGTGGATCTATGGAAGGACTTTATAAGAACAAAAACTCAATTTTTTTGATTTTGAGCACATTCAAAGCAGTAAAATTTATTTGTATTTTTGGTTATATATTAAACCTTGGGGCAAGACACCTCAAAACTTAGATTTTTCTTACACAATTTCAGATTTTGTTTTTTTCTTATTGATTCTGCAAAATTCTTCAAAAGTTCATACGAGGTCCTTTCATGAAACCACCGATATCCATTTCTACCAACAAAAATATTATAAATAGGTAAATATTTTTCAGAACTATAATATCCGGTTTATTTTTTTGTTTGCTAAGTTTTACGCCATTTTCTAAAAGGTTCAATTCCAAATTGTGTTCATAATACTAATATTAATTATTGCTTCACATGAACTTGCAACACTGCCACCTGGCAGGCCTCAACACAATTCTTCGAAAACCACAACAATTATCACACAACTTTAACAAGTCACCCTCTCTCTCTCTCCGAACAAGAAACTCATAGTTTTCAAAGTCGACAAGGCATAAATCTCAATTCATGGTCAAATATTTTTGGGGTCAAATCAAATTTCATAGCATTATTTAAAATGTTTCTAAGAATTCAACACCAAAAATGAAGGTTACAAGAGTAGCAATTATAAGCCCTAAGCCCTGAGCCCTAAGCATTATTTCACAATATAATTACCCTTTAACTAAAGCTCGCTGTTTATCGAATCATTAACTCTTGAAAATACGTCCTTTCTAGTTTCACAGCAAATGTTTGTTGTTGTTGTTGTTTTTTTGTCATCATAATGTAACAGTGTATATCCAAACATTAATCCATTTTCGATATCGAAAACAATGGCAGACTAGAGAAAACGGAAACACAACAACCTCTTTCTTTGCGAACAACAGCACTAAGTGTTACTGCCAATCTTAGTTTCCCATGAATCCCAAATGGCTTTCCAAACAACATTTCTGTCCATCTGCCCCCCCGCCCGCCCGTTCTACTGCGCCATGCCACTTTGTCACCCCAAAATCACCGTATCCATCGCAACGAGTTGGAAAGCCGACCTTCACACCCACACACACCCACTATCCACTCATTCCCCTACTCATGGTTTGTTGCCAACTTGAGGCTATTTCATTGTGTAATGAAATGTGCTGCAAAAAGAAGGACGTGATCAAAATTCTTTATAACCAGGTCGACGACGACGCCGAGGGTTGGGGTTCGAGTTTCGAGAGTCGGAGGTCATTCAGTGTTTTGGGAAAAGAACGCGGGAAAATCTAGGATCATAGGAAGATTTTTTTTTTTTATTTTTTTTCCATTTTATTCTCAAAGGAGCATAGCAGCATACCATGAGTGTCGTCGTCGTCGTTGTCGTTCGTTTTCTTAGAGCACACACACAGGGGTAATAATAAAAGGACAAAAGGTTTAATGGTGTTACCTTTATTGGATTGACATTAAGACGTTAGGTTTTTTTATTTTTTTGCTTTTTTTTGTGTATAGTTTTGGGAGGTCTGTTGTTTGGTCTTTTGAACGTTATATGGCTGCAAACGGACGATTCTTGTGCGAATTTGGAGTTAATTTGATTGGGCTTTATTTTTTCTTTTTTTTTGTTGCAGGATCACACAAAGACACGATTCTCATTTGAAATTGAATTTATTTTATTGTTCGGCAAAT
This sequence comes from Meliscaeva auricollis, assembly GCA_948107695.1. Lineage (NCBI taxonomy): Eukaryota > Metazoa > Arthropoda > Insecta > Diptera > Syrphidae > Meliscaeva > Meliscaeva auricollis. The sequence goes on along the minus strand of OX403619.1, from coordinate 32,032,354 downwards.
ACACTTTGTTGTTGTGACTTTTGTGAACCTCCATCGCCGTCGTATTGTATGCGTGATGTGCTCTCAGAAAAAAATGATTGCAACACAAATTAACGCATAAAATAATAAATTGTGTCAGCAGGCTAGTGGCTCACTTCGCTTGCCCAGGGTTAATTAATTTAAATTAAATTGAATTTGAAAAAAAAACTTCAGTTTAAATAAAGAAATTTATTAAAATAAATTACTAAATACAAAAATTCTAGTGAAAAACAAACAAAAAACACAATTTACACAGTGAAAAAAAAAGTGCATAATGGGTTCAACAATGCATTCATCGAGAGGATTCCTACTGGCTGCAGCTTTCGTCACGGGTGAGTTAATTTATTTGTATCTCTTGTGTTTTTCTTTTTTTTTTGTTTAGATATGTATATTTATTTGTTTTTGCTGTTGACAATATTTTTTCACATTGAAATTAAATGATTTTTAACTGCGAGTGACCTTTTTTTATTGTAAGTAAGAACATTGTAATAATCAGTTGATTGTTTATCACGTGCACGGGCACACTGCATACTGCATAGACACAGGTTTGTGGAGTGGAGTAAGGAATTTGAAAATTTAATTTTGTTATCGTTCACAAATCCATCCAATTTTGAAATATATTGTATGTATAGAACATCAGAAATGTATTTTGGTAACCGAAGCCTTTAATAAACAAAAAATATTTAATTACGTCGCAAAACCTTTTTTAATTAAATATTATTTTATCGATAACATTTTTGTAAATGTAGAGTTTTACTGACTATGAGTCTTATTTAGATTTTTTTCAAAAAAAACTGCTTCAAAAGAGATTTTGTCAAGATGCGAATCCAAAAAAAAATGATATTACCTACTTATACATTAGGATGCTTTTATTTTTGGGACTATTGTTTTTTTTTCTACTTCACAAGCAAAATTCTTTTGGAAATACCCAATAAAAAATTCCCCTAGAATATGTGCCCTCAAAATTAATATTTAGTACTCGCCCTCAGCATGTAAAGATTTTCCTCTTAAAATACACGTAAACTTTAGTTCTTTTTTTTATAATAAATATCTACATATAACTCAGCAGCAGTTTATGCTAATTACTCTGAACTTAACGATCAACGTCAATTGCAACGTGACTGTAAATTATAGGAGTGAGTCACTAAAGGCCACCTTAGACAATTTTGTCATAATTTTCTTATTTTTTTTTTTTGCTATTATTGAATAAATAGTTGCACTTACAGAAAAAGTGTGAAGAACAAAGTTATGGTAGATTGAATTTTCAATCTCTTATATTGATACTTCTCGAAACAATAAGCTTTGAAAATAATCCTGAATTCATCAATACAGCAAGTTTTAGAACAAATAAAAGGTTATTATCTCAAGAATTATCAATATTTGAGATTTCCTTGTACGGACTTGTTTATAGGAAATTTAATTAACTAGAACTTTGGCATTCAAATTATTCCTTCAGCTATTAACATTTCTGCAATAACAGGTAATAAAACAAAAAAATCATAAACAAATTACTTTAGTTTTTAGTTTTTTTTTTTTAAGAAATTTGGAAATGCCATCTACTACAATTTTGTTGTTCACACTTTTCCTGTAACTGCAACGATTTATGCAATAACAGCAAAAAAACAACAAAATTATGATAAAATTGACTTTAGTGGCCTGTTTTGTCTCACCCCTGTAATTTACAGTTGCGTCGCGATTGACATTTATGGAGATCGTTTAATTTAAAGTTAACAAAATGGGTAATGATATGACACCAGAGGAAGGGTTCTCTTTGTTCCTTTATTCATTCCAAACATTTTTTTTAGTGTCTGGTCCTCTACGGAGTCTTTTAAAGGTATTAGGAGAATTAAAACGTACTCCGAATTTCATACAGGCCTTACCCTATGCAATTAATACAATTAATAAATAATATGAATACAGAAAATAGCATGTAGTATGAAATGCAAAACTAGTACGTAGGTACTTGCTCTTATAGCTAAAATGTCTCTTATTCCTGAAACTATTCATTCAAAGTTTTGTTTTACAAAAAATGACAACAAAAAACATGAAGTTCCTTTGTTTTTTTAAATGACTAAGATAACGTCTTAAATTACTTTGACGTCCAAACAAAGTAAGCCACCTAACTAATTTTTTACATAAATGAATTTAAGAGAAAAAAGTTAAAAATAGCTGAAGCCGCTTTTTTAAGCAAATGTTTTTTTTTTAAATATGTATTTGCCATTTTTAAACAAGAGACTGATTTTTCAAAAAAAAACTAAATTGCAAATAATTAAAAAAATCCCCTAATTTTTTCAGATTTTTTTGTATTAAGACCCAAAATAGGACTAGACTTAGTTTCTTAGGGTAAATGCATAGGAAATTTGTTTGTTTGTTTCAATTTTTTTTTTGAATAAATAATAAATAAAACCAAGTTTTTTTCGAAGCCTTATTATTCAATTGACGTTTTTAAAATGACAGAAAAATAGAGTTTTTCGCTATATATATTTTAAAAAAAATTTATTTAAAACCGTTATATCAATAATAAGGCAAACAGTTACTAAAAAATTAACTCAGTTTCATTCATTACTTTTCACATATATTCTTACACCAATTTTCTATTAATAAATTATGTTTTGAATTTTTGAACAGCAAATATCTGAAAAAAAAAACTCGCCTTATTTTGATAAAATTAAGATGATGACCTCCTTATACTAAAAACAAAATCAAAAAGCATTTTTTTCGCCTCAAAAAGTGAAATATTCAACCATATTTAATTGTTTTCGAACCTATAGGGTGCCCCCAGATTAACGGTGCAGACTAAAACCATGGGTTCTTGAGTCTGAGTCGAAAAACTAAAGAGGCATTTTTTTCGTTTTCGCTATGTTTTAAAGTTATAGCAATTTTTATGATTTTTCCTCTATTTTCCTATAACTGTATAGTAAGCAGTGGAAAAATAAAACTCTGAAACGTATAAAAAATCCTATGCATATAATTTTGGATCCACATTTTTTTCCAAAAATTTCATTCAAAAATTGACCTTCTATCGAAAAAAAATTATACTGCCAAGAACCATTTTTTTTGGATTTGGATTTTAACGGAACTTGGTTTAAACAAAATTTTAAAACATATTTGAATTTTTGATGAATTTAATTTGAAGAAAAAGTGCCTTATAATTTGCAATCAAAAAAATTGACGAAAAAGTTTTGGATCTTTGACAATTTTAAGATTACTCGCGAAAATATTGGAAAAAATTGAAAAAAACAAAAAACGCTTTTTTAAGATGGATTTTTCTAATTAGTCCAAAAAGAAAAAAATCCAACAAAATTCCCTTACATTTTTTTTGATTGAAAGAAGGTTATTTTTTTTTAAATCAAATTCGTTAAAAATACAAAAACTTATATTTAGCTGCAAATAAATTTTTTATGAGTAAAAGATATCATTGAAACCAAGTTTCAAAAAAGTTCAACTATAATAAAAAATAAAAATAAAAACATAAACGAAAAAATTGGTTTTAGGCATTTTTCAAAATATTTTTGAATTTATATAAAGAATTTATCTGCACAAAAGTTGTAGATCTTTTCACTATTTAAAACTTTTGTAGACTATCAGTCTGCTTTTGGTAGATATCGTAAAAAAACACGATTTTTAACACCCACCCTTCCCCAATAACTTGGTTTTTGTTTATTTGTCTCTTTTATGTTACTTTCTTTTATCCCACCATCCATTTTTTGCTAACAACTTTTTTTTTCAAAATATTATTGGCACTTATGGTGTATAGTTATGCGATATGCGTACAGATGGACGCACAGACTGATTAAAGACTTGGAATTTTTGTTTGACACAAAACCAATACTTCCCCTATAGGCCAAGTAAAAAGTCGGACAGATGCCTCTCTATCGTTCTCTCTCTTTTCCTTTAACTATTCTTCCTAAATATTTTCATATACTCGAGGGAATCTACAGAAGCAAACAGAAGTAATAATATTTTGCTGATCAAAAATGCCCAATTCAACCCTCCATCTAAACACTTTGGTCTGCTGAACATAAACAGAAACGATAACCTTGTCGAAAACGAAATTTGAATACTATAACAGCTCATAAGCTATGCCATAAATAAGTCATACAAAACAAGAATAAGACTTTTCCCAATTCTTCGATAGAATAGGAGTCTGAGTGGTTTCGTGGCATTTGGCATGAGAAAAAGAAAATTAAAGAATTAGACAAGGGGTAGTATTGGCTATCTACAATAGGATACAGCAACACAATTATTTACAACTATACCTTAGGAAAAACCACATTTGCCATAGTTTCTGGACCACGTCTCCACCTCTACCTTCACAATATTGGTTGCAAATAATTTAAAATATACTAGAAATTTGTCCTCCTATCGTCGTCATTGCTTCTCCATCCAAAAAGTGACTGAAGGTACAAGAATGAATTGGAACTCTAGCTAAGAGGATGAGGAATTTTCCTCGTCCTTGCGTATGCTTGTCCCCATAGTCATAGCCGTCGACGACTTTCATGAAGGGAACTTTGGCCAACCAAGGTATTTCCATGGCACTTTTGTGAAAATTAATTCATTGCAAGGATCCACACAATATCTTTGCATAAATAATGAAGCAATTTTCCATTAATTACCACATTTCTGGTGCAGATTTCTTGTGAATATGTAGGTACCTACCCCTCTGGTGTACTGGATGTTTATAATATACAGGGGTTGCTTCAAAATAGGACGGGGTAGCCTTTAATAAGAGTGAAGAACAGTAAATATCTAAAGGATTTCATAATTTATTGCCGAGTATGTGTGACGACAACGGCGATATGATGATGATGATGACGATGTCGTCGCCATTGCCATGATTCTTCTAGACTTTCTCAAAACCATATCCGAAATTCAATTCCCCGTAGATCATAATTTTTAATATAAATTAACTAATTAGGAGAATTTAACTCTTTTTTTATTTTGTTTTTTTGTTTCTTTTGTTCTATCATAAACAATTCATTGGCAAATCTTCTTCATTTTTCATCTTTGGCGAAAAGGTGTTGGGTTGGGTGAGCTTGAGTTGTTGTTGACAGGGGCGTTGCAAAAAGGTGGTGATAACTGCGGTTTCTCCCAAAATGGTATACAATTTTCCATGTGAGTGATGGTTTTTCGTTCTAGGTATTTTAGATACAAACTTTCATGGAATAAGTTCGTTTGTTTGTTTTTTGTTGTTTGGTGTTTTACTGTTGATTTTAAACGAACTTTCTAATGATTCATCTTGAAATACTTCAAACATAACCCAAAACTGGATTTTGGTACGCCCAAAACTAATCTGACATCAAAACCACTTTCGAACATCCCGTTTCTGAGATATGGTAAAATAAATATGTCAAAATCCCGTTTTTTTGTTGTTAAAACTTCATTTTATGCTTTTAAATCATTTTAAAGTTCGAGTATGAAGATGCAAAATAATGTAGGTATCACGGAAAACATGAAAATTCACCGAAAATCTTAAAAAAAAAACAGTTCTTTTATTATTTTTGGCGTAAAGTTGAAAATGTGAATATTTTTTGCTCAAACAGTTTATGTATAATAAAAGTAGATTACCAGTAAATTTATGCCTTAACCAATTTTTAGTATGACTTCTGGATCATTCATTTTATTTTTTTTTCATCTGGTTAATGCACTCTTTACATTATAATTAACCTGGTCAATGTCAAGAGTATAGAAATTCCACTGTCATGCAAACAAGTGTATATTTTTTGCACTGTGTACATCCCAAAAAACTACGGAATTTTAAAATTTATGGTAATATTTTTTAAATGGTTTAAAATGTGCATATAAATTATTAATAAAAATAAATCTGGCTTTAGCTGCTAGCTTATGTTGTATACATAATACAAATGTGAGCTAAATCCGCTTAACAGTATTAAATTTTTACCAAATCAGAAATTTCTATAAGGAATGTAATACAAAAATTTGTATGCCATTTCTTAGATATTATTTATCAACATCTAAAAATTAGATTTTGAAAAAAACATTGTGCGTTTTCTTTATTACGGCAACTTAAAAGTTTTCATGTAAAAAAAAGAAATTAAAATTGAGTGAGTCACGAAGCGGAGAACCAGAATCAGGATCGTCTTAGGTCATGTGGGGGCTTCCGAGCCTGACAGAGTTTTGGGCCTTTTTAAAAAAATATATTTTTTCTAAGATACTTGTAGTTTTTGGCCGCAAGAAATGATTTTATAGGAGGTACCGTTAATAGCGGATTTTGAAAAAAAAAATGCTTTTATTTAAAGATAGACCCTTATATTCATGCTTTTTTAATAAAAGTTTTGAAAAAAAAAATAAAAAAAAACATAAAATTTGATTTCAAAATGACTAAAATAGGTTCTTAAATGAATTTGTTTTCAAAATGAAGTATGGAATTTGATTTTTGCTATAAAGATGACTTTTAAGAAAAAAAAATTTTAAAATCGTTAGAGCCGTTTTATTTTTATAAGCTATTTTATAAATTACTTTCAAAAGACTTTTCAAAACAAAAGTTGGTATGTTTTTTTAAGATATTGTTAATCAACAACAAAAAAACAAAATTTTGAAATAAAAATTGATTCGTTTTCGAAAAAACGATTTTTCAAAAAAAAAATTTCAATTTTTTAATTAAACAAATAATTTTCGAAATTTATTTAACTAAACATTATTAAACTTTCATGTAAAAAAAATAGTTGAAATTAATCGATGCATGAAGGAAAAAATCAGAATTAAGACAAAACGGTTTATGGCAGGTACCGTTAGTACCGGTTTTTGAAAAAATGATGTTCATTAAGGTGGACCTAATCCAAAAAAATTAACATGATTTTTGTAATCAAAATCGTAGGAACCATTTTTGAGAAAAATAGTTTTTCTAAAACCGGTATAAGACAGGTACCTATTTTAAGTCCAAAAAAATTATTCAAAAAAAGGTTGGGGTAGTTTCCAAAAAGCGCCATATTCCAAGTTTGAAGTAAATCGACCCATCCGTTTCGGCTGTGGCTTCTGATACATACATATAGACAGACGGGCAGGCACACAGACAGGGAGACAGAATTGTCGGACCCACTTTTTCTCATACTCTTTCATCGTAATGTCATATTTGATTGTTATCTCAACTTTTTCTTTTGTACGAATGCATAACTTGATATTTAGTACCTAAATATATCGCAAGTAAAAGCGGTATATGATAGATTTTTTCTGAGACCAGGGTCCAGATTCTACAAAAAAGGAAAACGATCGATCGCTTTTCATTAACAACGGGAATTATGCTATAACTTCTTACGATTTTCAAGTTATACAGAGCAAAGAAAACCGTTCGCGGACAACTAATTCGTACCATCCTTTTTTTGTATATTTATTTAAAAATATCAACTTCGCTAAATATTAGTTTGTATCATCAATATTGTAGAAAGCTTATTTCATAGCCGTCAAAATATGTAAATTAAAATGTTTAGTTTATAGTTTTTCGAAAAACAAAATTGATTTGCTTGTGTATTTTAGTTTTTTTTTTTTGTTTTTAAGGTTTTATATAAATAAGAACTTTTTATGCATGGTTTTACAAAATGTATGGTAATGGTATTAATATTTTATGATTTTTTTTTCAAAAACTGAGGTCTATTCAAATGTTTGCTTTAGATATAAAAAACAAAAATTTTTCATAGTGACACGAATTTTTGAAAAAAAAAATCATATTAGAAAAAGAAATTTGGTTTTTTTTTTAAATTTTGAGTTTTAATTGTATTTTTTAATCAATAACTGTTTTGACAATTTGACAAAAAAAATGAAGAGTAAATACTTGGATATCGAAAAGTTTTACTTTCATAATGTAAATATTGTGGTTTTTTATAAATAACTTTTGTTACATGTTAAGTAATTTATTTGGAAAATTGCCTCTCCTACCTAAACGAGGGAGAATCGATCCCCACTCTGATACGTTTTCTTTTTATTCTGTAGGTTTTGACACGAACTGAACGCTTCAAGAGTTATTTCCCCCTTCCAAAATGTTTCTGACGTTAAATAATTCTACAAAAGAAAATTTTAGAACAAAAATTATGGAAATCGGAGTTGTTTTTGGGGACTTCCGAAGATTGCCTGTTCAATGTTTTTATGCGCACATAAATATTGACTTAACGAAGGGCGTACGCAGGATTTTGATCAGTAGTGGCAAACTCATTCAAAAACAAATACAAATTGACATAATTTTTTATAATGAAGTTTATAGAAGTTCATATGTACGAGCATGCAAAATTTAGAGGGGGGGGGGATGGGGGGCTCGGGTTCATGGTTCATGGACTCGACATTGATTTCACTAGTCAACAAAAAATTTTGTTTTTTTATAACAAAATGCTAAATTTAATTTTCTGAAGGTTACATCCATGAGCAATAGTGACTTGCAGAAGAAACGTATTTCACCAATGTCTAACAGTTTCCCTGTTCGAAATACAGTGTTCCAGACCTTCCATTATAATGTACATACAGTAAATATTTCAACCCATTCCCATTCTCTATTTTTTTGTAAACGAGAAAATGTATGATATAAAGTATCGAACACATTAACTTAAACTTATGATTTCTAAGAAAAAAAAAGTGCTAATATAAAAAAGACTTAAACTGCTTCTCAGAAAATATTTGCTTCCAAAAACCGTGTTTTTTTTTATTTTCAAACGGTTATATCTCAAAAACATGATGTGATAGAAATTTACTGACCATACACCTTTAGAAAAGTAAATTTTGGTTTCTGTAACAAAAAAAAAAAAAAAATTTGTTGACCAGTGTTATTTTTGCATTTCTACCCACTCCCATACAAATTTAAACTACGACCCTGCGAAATAATCTCTGAACTCTTAAAAAAGCAAAACAATTAATTTGCAAGGGGTGAAAATCCAGCTTGAAGAACCAACAAAAAAGCACAGGACCATACAAGAACAACCAAAACAGTGAACATTTTTGTGTAGCTCACAAGGTTATAAAGCAGAATTCGAATAATTTTAATGATAAAAAGGATTCATAATATTTTTACTCACACAACCAAAAAAAAAAAAAAAGAAAAAAGTTTTTTTTTTGTATTTTGCTCCTCCGCTGACGCACAAAGAGAACTCAAACTCAAAGAGGCATCGGCTCCGGATGATTAAAAGATCGGAGCTTTCATGCGAACAAATAATAAAAAAAAAGAAAAACAAAAAAAAATAATATAAAAAAAAAGTTAAATTATTAAAGATATTATTTAATTTTACCACCGACGACCAACAACGACGCACGACAAGCTCAACAGAGAGTGTTCCGTGAATCAGTCGAATCAGCCTAAAGCCTGTGAAAGATAACCCATCATTTTCATCATCGCATCGCATCGTGTGCTGCTGCTCCCTTGTGCTTAATTCTTTTTTATCGCGCTTATTAAAAAAGTGCCCAGATAAATCTTGAAACAGTTGAAACCTTAACAGGAGAGAGAAAAAAAAATATATAATAAAAATATAAACGTTCGTGAAATTAAAAATATAAATGAAACGGAATTGTTAAAATTGCTTTTTCTTTTCGTTGGTTGGAAACATTTTCGTTAGGGTTGTCCGCTTGCTATTACAACCATCAGGACATTGGAGAGTGCAAGCGAATAAGAAGTTTTCATCAGAGAATTTATGGAGATACGGGATGTACCTACATGTGGGACACATTATAATGTGAATGAATGGAGTACTAGATAGCCGGATATAACCACTATACACAACAGTTTCTTGCGAAAGAATTAAAAGTAGCTTTATCCCATTTAAGTTTTATCCTAAAATTTGGATCGGTTTCTTTTTTTGTGAGAGTTTTTTTGGACCATGAAGATGAAACTATATGGTGTGGGATCAGGTTATTCCACTTGGGTACATTTACTTGCTGACCAAGGGAAGTTGCACCTTTTATTGCTGAACGAGGGAATTGTATGGAAATATTTTTTTTTTTTTTTTAAAGGAAAGGAAGTTATGTTAGCATAACATAAAGTATTTTTTTTTGCACTGCAGCTATATGGACTGGGAAATGGACACTGGAAAAAGAAGAGTTAACGAAATAAATCTGGACTTTTTCACAAATTTTAGAATCACGATAATGACAGTAAAATGCACACTTGAGTCCCAAAAAATTGCTTTTATCGATTAAGTTCCCAAGAGTTTTAAATACAACAAAAAATTAATTGTACAACTGGATCGCACATGTTTGCTCTTATAGATAAAGTTACTAAATATTCTAAGCCTTTTTACTTAAAAATTTGTAAATGCAATCTTAGAAAACAAATTAAAAAAAGCATAAAATTTGATTATCAAATCACTAAAACAGCTTCTTAAATGAATTTAACCTCAAAACAAAGTAGGTATGCCATTTAATTTCTTCTATAATGATATATATTTAGAATAAAAATTTGAAAATCGTTAGAGCCGTTTTTGGAAAAAAAAACTATTTTTTCTATATAAACATTTTTTTTTTAAATATATTTTTTTATTTTCAAAACATTTTTCAAACCAAAATTCGTCAAAATTATTACATCAACAAACTAAATTTTGAAAAAAGTCATTGACCGGTCTTTGGAAAAAAAGGTGTCTGTATTGTACATTTATGTGGGATATTTGTATCAAATTATAGGAAATTTGATCCTGATGCTTAATAAAGTTAAATCATAGTTTTATAAGGCTTACGTAAATATTAATTAAGCACCGTGTAAACAAAACTCTTTTTACCGTTATGTCGGCTCACAGACTACAGAAAATTGTCATTGTTTGTACAAAAATGCATTTACTCAATATCTACTGGCTGTGTAGATTTAAAGTTTGAAAATATAAAAATAAAAATTAAAATAAAATATAGTTGGGAACGGTCAAAAAACTTGGACTAAAAAATCTTGTTTTTACTGTTATTCATTGAAAAAAAAAATGTTTAAAAATTTAATTTTTTCACACGTTTATAGACAAGGCATAAGCCTAAAAATCATTTTGACACAATATTTTTCCCGTTATTCCCTGATTTTTAAAATCAATTAAACCACCCACATAAACTTGCAAAAACGTATTTGTTTTTTAGAGTTAAAAAAAACGTTATGGAGCATTTTATATGAAATCCGTATTAGACACCAATTTTTTGTTTTATTATCTTTCAGTGTGCATAATTAGTTTTTCAAGAAATTATAAACTGTATCCATAATTACATAATTTTCAAAGTTCTAAAAAAATATTTCATATTAGAAAATAATTTTTTACTTGAAAAGCTGAATTTTTAGAATATTTTTTTTCATGAGAGCTCATCATTATTTCAATTAATCTATTCAATTAAATTTATTCCATAATTCTAACCCTTATACTTTTGGAGATGTACAAAAAAAATGTTTGTCTTTTGCCCCATTTTACCCTAACTTGCCGGTGGAATTTAAAAAAATCCCGCCGTATCAAAACCTAACATTATACCACCTAACTTTTGGCGTATTTAGTTTTTTCCTATCAATTATAGTGTAGAAAATGAAGCAGTCAGAATATCAAAAAACAAAAATGAAAAATAAAGAAAAAAGAACAAACCCAGCATAAAATGTAAGTGTGTGTTTACTCTTTGCTTACTAATAGTGTCTGTGTGGAAAAAACCAGTAATAATGGGCTGAAAAAATCCATGTGTTATTACTGGTTAAATATTTTTATAATCGCCGGGAAACAAGTATAACTTCAAAAATGCATTTTAAATTTCAAATAACCATTTTTAGAAAAATTAATTACTAACTTTATTACTCTTAAACACAGAAAATAGTTGAAGTCAATTAGTTGTTAAAGAGAAACCAAAAATAAAATAAGATAACCTTTTATTGTAAAGTTTTTCTACTAGACTTGTCTACAAAAAAAAAAAAAAACCGTTTTATAATAGCTAAAGACTATAGACCAGGAGAGATAGGGTCTAAGTTAAAAAAAAAAATGTATTCATGAATTTTTTCGATTCGTATCGACGCAGAATATCATCCTTTATAGCTAAAATCCCCCGATTAGATTTTTTTAATTGCATTTAAAGAAGGGAATAATGGGGGATGTGCAGCTGAAACATTTATGTTAATGCAATTCCCTCATAAAAGACGTGATTAAAGGGTATTTTTTTTATTGTCATTTTTATGCAATGTTGAATATATTTTCGAGTAAAAACTATTAGCGTTAACTTTTTTAAAATAATTGTACACTAATAATTTTTTTACTTGCGATATGGGTACCATATATCAAGTTATGCATTCGTATAAAAAAAAAGTTGAGATAACAATCAAACATGACATTACGATATGATAGAGAATGAGAAAAAAGTAGATCCGACAATTATGTCTGTCTGTTTGTCTGTCTGTCTGTATGTATCAGAGACCACAGCCTAAACGGATGTGTCGATTTACTTCAAACTTGGTATGTGGAGTTTTTTGGAGAATATCCCCAGACGTTTTTTTGAATTTTTTCTAATTCTAATTTTCTCCTTCATGACTCAATGAATTTCAACCATTTTTTTTACATAAATGCTTTTAAGTTGCTGCAATAATATTTAGTAAAAAAAGTTCGAAAATTATTTTTTTGGATTTTAAAAAATAATTTAAATTTTTTTTTTTTCAAAATCATTTTTTCAAAAACTACTCAATATTATTTTCAAAATTTAGTTTTTAGATATTGATACATAATATCTTAAAAATGGCGTACCAATTTTTTGTTTTTAAAGTCCTTGCAAAGCTTTATATAGAAAAAATAGTTTTTTTTTAAAACGGCTCTAACGGTTTTCATTTTTTTTTTTTTTCTAAAAATGTATCATTGTAGAAGAAATCAGTTTGCATACTTCGTTTTGAGTTAAAATTAAAGAAGCTGTTTTAGTAATTTAAAAATCGAATTTTATACTTTTTTCATTTTTTGTTCTAAAACTGCATTTACAAATTTTTAATTAAAAAGGCTTAGCATATAGTAACTTTATCTATAAGAGCAAGTACATACGTGCGACCCAGTCGTGCATTTTATTTTATTAAGCTTTCAATTGTAATTAGAATGCAGAACCAGGAGAGTCCCTTCAAATATGTTGGGTGAAAGGGCGTTTTTTTTAGAAATAAGGATCTTTTGGCAACAAGTTGCAAAACACACTATAAAAATAATTTTTGATTAATAAAAATTCTTAAAAATAATTCAATTTTCATTAGAATCAAGATTGCAAAAGACCGCAAGTGTATCATGAGTGAAAAGGTTGTTTTTTCCCCTAACACTGACCATATATTCGTTTTATTTGGGTTCAAGCTTATATCTAGTCAAATTTTGGTAATTACCATCGACATTTTATTTAAGTGTCAAATTGAAGAATTACATATCAAGGAAGAACATAATCAAGTCAAAATTTTGCAATTTGACACTTAAATAAAATGTCTGTAGTTACGTCAATTTTTCTTAGCACGGCAGTACAGTTAATTACCAAAAAAATCAGTTTCCCTCCGAAGAATAACCTTTGTAAAAAGAAATAAAAAAGAATACTCTGCTTGGCGCTTAACACCATTAAAGACGTTGTTTTGGATATTTTCAGAGCGAATTCCATGATTTTTTTTTTCCACTTTTATAAAATTATATATTTTTTAGAACTTTATATGAAAATAAAAAAATTAATGATAATTCTTTTAATTTAATATAGCTTTTTTTTTATATAGTGCTAAGTCTTCTACTTGGCTGATTTATTAATTTATTTCAGTAGTATATAGAATTTGTGTTATAAAACCTTCATTGATAATTCTTTTAGTTATAAGTCAATAATTTTGGGCACTCAATTTTTTTTAAATTGAGTTTACATGAAAAGCCTTTACAATAAAAGAAACTTTGACCACAGAACAAGTATCTACATGCGACCTAGTCATGTATTTTATTTAAGAACAACAACAAAATAGCTCAACTCGTACTAATATGAAATTGGTTTCTCAATTCTTGCAAATTCGCAAATATGTAGTTTTATCTATATACCTTCCTCCATCTATGCATATTTAAAACCACAGCACGTGTTTTTGATAAATCTAACCAGACGTCTGAGTTTTGAAAATCTTTTATTAGCTTTTTCTTTACTTTCTTAATGAATACTCAAACTATATTTGCCTTCATAACCAACCACACAAGTTTGTTACAAAATCCTATTTGCAAACTAATACGTATCCACAAAATATTCTCATTTATCATTCCAAAAATGGCCAAAAGATAACCTTTTCAACTAGCTTATAGGGATGACGTAAGTTAAATAGACTGCATTTCAAAATCCTCACACACACACACATAGACAAACAATTTAAATCCCCACATAACGAGGTCTATTAAAAAAAAGCCTTGTATTATTCGAAATAGCCTATCTGGTGATGAATAGACTCAAAAACTGCCTCCACCGCAAAAATCTGTTTCACCCCATTTTGTTTTTTTTATTTAATTTTTTTTTATTTTTGCGAAACAGAATAAAATCCTTTTGAATGTCAATTTCAAATAAAGCACACATGAAAACATCATCACAAGCTCCCATTACCCTGAATACTCTCTCCTTCCGATCCTTAAAAATAAACAAAACAAATTATTTGGGCACAGAAAGCTTCAAAACGACTAAAAATACAACACAACCAACAAAAAAAACACAACATTCCAAAAAATCTCAATTTGTGTGTGTTTTTTCCAACTTTTTTTTGGCACTGTATATTTTTTGGAACGCGCAAAATTAATTGGTGAATATTAAATTGACACAACCCAGTCCCCTGTCGGTATTTCAACAAGCCATATCCTCCCCCACAACAATAATATGGCGCACACAGATACAACACACACACTTTGCCTGATGGCAAGGATCGTCATACTAGCTATGTAGTAGAGGGTACACTCGCTCGTATACGTAATTTAATACAAACTGTTTGATTTATTCAGCTCGATTTGCTTTTGCTTTGTTAAAATAATTCATCATGCCATTTGTTAACAACAAACAAAGACCCTCCCACACTCCAGCACCTCCATAGCTTCTACTCCAACTCGAAATACTCGATACTCATTGTTCAGCCACCATGAACGAGTATTGATTCCTGTTTTATTATTTTTTTTTTTTTTTTGTTTGCTGGAATTTATTGAGAGTGCAAATATCCTTCCCATAGTCAAATTCATGGAAGTCGGCCTCCTTCTTTGGGTTTGCCACTGCCGCCACTCTGCCACTGTTGACAGTCAATTGTTTAAAATAAAAATTGTCAAAATGGAGTGGGTGAGTCAATAAACCAACTTAACGAGTACATCACTACATAACTGCACGAGATGTGTTCACTTATTCATGCGAAACCCAGAATAGTCACACGGAAGTGCCATAGCGGCAACTCCGAGGAACTTCCAAAGACCAACAACCACGACGATGACAGCAACGTTAATAGCAACAACGACATTTGTTGTTTTTATTTTTTCTTTACACAAGAATGAGAACTCGACGACGACGACGACGACAACAAGGATTCCTCTACGACATCGACAGGTTTGAATCGGAACACAATGACATTTGGTTTGGTGGTGTGCCCGCCCTGCTTACAATGCATCACAACTCAAACTCAAAGCCTCGAAAATTTATGAATATGGATGCACGCGGTTCCATTATTTGGGGTCTCCAAAGGCTGCCAAAACCATGACCTGATTAATTTCCAACCACCGAATATAATTCTCCATCTGTACTGCTCGTTGATATGGCGAAAGCGACTCCTTGAATGAGTACAAAAATTTTCAAAGAATAAAAAAAAACACATCCCCTAGAGGTCGTGATGATGATTGCACCTGCGGTGGGCTTTTCAGGACCGCGGAGGTTGCACTCGAAATACACTTAGTGCACTGTGCAGTGTGCACATCACTGGGAAATGTTGCATCTAGACATTTGGAATTTTCTTGGTTTGAGAATTTAGCGCGAGAGTATAGAATAGAATATGCACTAGGCATTAGGCATGTCGCTCGGGGAAGGATATTATTTTTCACTATGGGGAATTCACCACCACCACTACCACCGGAATGTACCTAGAAGCGATTAGGTATGCGGCAAAATACTGCAAACACTTAAAATTATTTTTCCAGGAACCTCTTGATATAGCGGGATAAAATGGAATCCAAATGGCATGCTAAAGAGTTGTTTTCTCATTTTTTGTTGTTGTTGTTGCCTTTCTTCTCTAAGCCTGAAGGATAGGCAGAGTGTATAAAAATGTGTGGCATTTGTAGGAAAATGTGTATGAAAGTACTCGTGTATCAAGTTCATGTTCATGTTAATAATCATTAAGAAGTCATCTTTGTGCAAAGTTGTCTAGAGACTCTTGTTGGAAGGATATATCAGGTGAACTACTTTAATAAGCTTTTTGAAGTGTCTGTGTGTGTGTCGTGTGTGTGGGTGTGTGTAGGTTAAATCGACATTTAGCATAATTAACGAAGTGAATTTCAGCTTTTAACCTTATTTTAATTTATGAGAGTAGAACATTCAGGAGTCGTATGAGTTAACACGTGAAAAGATATATCTACTCTTGATTAAAAGCAATTGATAATCTATGTGTTTTGCAGGGACTTCTTAATATTCTCGTAGTTTGTATTGTGGCTGGTAACTTTTGACTGACTTTAGCCTGGATTTAACCGTAGAAATGCATTACTTGACTAACTACTTCGGCAACAACGTTTTGCTTTGATAAATCAGTCTAGGTCTTTTGTGCAATCTAGTTTATGGCTTATACGAATTCTGAATATACTTTCTCGTCCTTAAGATTTATTACCAGAGAGAACTAAATGTTTTTGTGTTATGAGTGTCAGCTGTAGATTGTAGATCGTTGATGGACCCAAAGTACCCGTATTTTTTATATCACATATTTGTGAGAAAAAGCTTGCTGAATAACATAAAAACCAAAAGCCGATATAAGAGGTGAACTTTTACAGCTTGGGTTATCTTCACAGGAAGACGAAGCAAAAGATAAAATATCATTTCTAAAAAACAGTTTCCGTGCGCTGGTCCCACAGACCTGGCATTAAAGGAAAACTGTTGTGAAGAAACATACCTACAGTAGCCTTGAATAACGGAACTGATATTTTTCATGTGGGTGGGCCCCCCCACCCACACCTTCCAACGAAAAAGGATTAACGTCGGACGTGTCCGTTTACAAACCGTCCAAAGTTGAACATATTTACGAAGTCCTTACTTAAATCAAAGCCGATGTGACAGCCGTCATTAAAGAAAGATATTTTGGATGCTACAGTCAGTAAACATAGCCTGCACAACATCACTTCCTAAAACAGACTCAGGCTTTTTGTTTGTTAACGTAGGTGAGAAAAGAACTATTGGAGATTCCCTAGACTCACAATTTCTACAGAGTACTGAAGAAGATGCTCGCAATACGCTTTCTGGAAAACTAGCTGAAAGGAAGAAACTTTTGAATGCGGCCTCTATACGCACAAAAAAAATAAACACTATTACTTACCCAAGTTTTCCAGACAATTTAAATCCGTGGCGATGCTTTAAGGAGGCAAATAAACTCTACTACTTCTATGCGTCATCGTGGATATATGCCTAAGTTCTTCCCACGGTTGTGAAGATTTCTGCTCGACAGTTCTGCACCAAGTGGTCGCCAGATGATTAACTCCTCTGTCTGCTTATTTGAGCGGAAAGCGTTTAACCAATCCCCTGCTACTTACGTTTTCGTGAAGTACTGTCTTAAAATTCTTGAGCTGTTTCTTTGTGAAGATGTTTCATAGACTAACGACTGTTAGACTGTTTGGCATCGTGTGTGGTCTCTAGCAACAGGAGGCACTACTCAAATTTCTCTACAGCTCGCTCATCTCCTTTATTCGGGAACCTCACTTCTTGAAGAAGAACTTGGAGTACCAAGCCCTCTCTTCCAGTGGATGTAACAGCTCGCTCGATGTCGTTTGTGCTGCTTTTAACAGCTGTGCAAGAATACCTTCGAGTCCTACCACCTTGTTTTACATCAGTGTTTTAATCGGGGAAATGTGATCTCTTTTCTACTTGATATATAACTGCAATGAAATCTTCCTTCCACCTTCTGACCTATATTTTTTACACCGGATGTTGTTTGAAGCTTTGTTCATATTTAGTTATACTTAAAAAAGTTCAGCTGTCACCCAATGTGCGGCCTCTTCTGCTTCTTTGACTAATGCGTTTATGTAGTTATAGCTATCACGTCACACGTTGCGGTAAACTTCTTTCATTTTCATGCGATACGTAGACCTAAACTCTTTTCTATTTACTTCTAGAGTAGCATTTCTTTTATCTATCTTTACATAAGTTTCAACGATCATTGTTGATTATTCTTTCAGCAGTGGTTATGTAACATTTTTCAGCGACCTTAATTGCGGTTTTCATGTTATTAATGAAGGTGCTGTCTCATAATTGTTGGATAACAGAGAATCTATAGTTTGGCGGTATCAAACCTGGGAATTCGGGTGCTTGCTTGAGGTCTGCGAAATCTAGCTAGCGTTATCTTATAGAAGCTTTCCATTGGATTATGGTTGCGATCTTCACATAATTCGCTCCTCTTCTGTTCCTGCCATCCAGAATACTACATCTACAACGTTTGGTATACATCCACGTGACACGTCAAATATGGCAGCACCAATCACAAGGCTACGAAATCTACGAAAAGTTCACCATTATTGTACTGTATACGCCGTGTTTTCCCATAGCTTGGCATGTCCATCGTTGTAATTGCCAACTTTGGCATTCAAATCTCCCATTGCCATTATGATGTCTCTGCGGTGCCGGTGGTGTAATGTTGTAAGCAATTTATCGCGAACGGTATTCATATTTCAGAAACCAATCTTTTTTACGGGTACAAAAGTCTTTAACGTTTGATCAGGAGTAAAGACGGGGAGTAGACCTATCCTAGAAACCTAGGCCTAACAAGGTAGTATAATGTTCTAATTTTCTATCGTTCAAAACTCGCACTTATAGGTTTGGCAAGTTAGATCCGGTTGGACTAATCCAGTATTCGTGGTGTTAACCATGAAGAATCAAAATAAGCACAGTTGTAGAAATTGCGATTCACTGGTTGCCGTCGAAATAAGCCCGGTCAGTGTATACCATGATTTCTATACACTTTCACCCACCAATTGATGCAACAGCTGACAAAATTCCACTTAACCCTCTGGCCCGAATAGCAGTCCTCCTAAAGAAGTGTTTTATAAAACTGGTCAAACCCATTGCTTTGAAATTTGCCTTATCTCTCACAGAGTAAGGACTTTCCATCAAAAAAAGAAGAGCCAAAAGCTGAATCAAGAATTTTTTTAATTCAATTCAATATAATTCACACCATTATAACAACTTTAGGTCCTTTTGTTCATTTGATAGTGACTGATTTCCGCTGATTTTTGTTCTCTTCAAAATGTCAGAAGTCTACCAGTCTAACTACCTTACCCTATTCTCTATATTTAATTAAATAAATTTCATTTCTCAAGTGTAATCAAAGTTTTTTTGCACTCTTATTATTTATTTACCCAATTATTCACAATAAGTTTGTGAATACTACAAGAAAAAAAAAAAGAAAAAAAAAAGAAAAACAATCTGACATTTACAACTTGTCACAAGTTACCGTATCAATTCGGTCTGCCTTCTCTTGCCTTGTCGTGTACATATCTGTCAAGTTTAACAAAACTTATCAAACATTTACCCTCTCTTCTCATCATTATCTCTTATACTTACTCTTAGGATATAGCAAAAAACCTCATCTACCTATAGATATTAATTTTCGAAAAACTTTTGCCTCAATTTCACAGTATTCCCCAGGTGTGCTATCTTTTAGCCTTCATACCGGCATTTTACAACTATACCACAACGCGCGCCGTAATGGAACATTAATAAACTTTGATTTGATTTTTCATTTAGCTGAGAGATGAAACTAAATTCTCATGACACTCGTTTCACTGTCATCCATCAACACTGTTTTTTTTTTCTTACTTTCTTATTTACCGTAACGTGTATCGTAAGTATAGTGGTATGAATGTATAGCGAAGATTCAAACCACAACTGTGTGTGGTTTTGAAGGTATCTTCTTCATATTATTTTCTTCTCCCTAATGGATGTCGGCGTTCGTTCATAAGGCTCCCTGATGGAGCTGGGTCTTCTCCTTAACTGCAACTACTGCTGCTGCATCAGTGGAATAATTATCAAATCCACTGAAATCAAAGAAGCCACCAGGGAGGAGCTATAAAGCCCTCTCTATATCTATTTAGATGTAGCAACATTTTGCGGATAAGAATCACTCAACTGTGGACAAAGTTTCTATTCGGTATCATTTTCCTTGTAATCTTTCGTTTCTTTAGATTTTCGTTCCCCATCTTTCCTTCAAAGGCTTCTGTCCAAGCAACACACAAAAAAAAAAAAAAAAAAAATATCTAGAAACTTGTTGAGATATATTTATGTGAAAGTTTTTAATTATTATTTCTTCTGCGAGAAAAGTGGATATCCTTTTCTTTGTTGAAGCCTGTTCCAGGGAATAGAGTGTATAGTGGATAAGGGAATGCGCTGCGCATTACATCCAAGCCTTTTATTTGAATTAGTGAGCATGATGGAGTGTGCTTCTTAAAGTCCCGGTATAAAGTTCATCCCTTAAGTGACCTCCCCATACTTAACCCGGATGCAATTAATTGGAGTTACAGCGGGAAGTATTTGGTAACAATCTGCTAGAAATTCCCCCCGAATTCAAAAGCGCCATGTTATTCTCGCGTACTCTTTCACAACAAAGAGAACTCTACTCCAGGAATGAAATGTGTCGCAGTGCCAATCAAGACAGAAGGCATATCGCTTTTGTTTCACTTTGAGCTATCTAGAGAAACCTATGGCCTCTCTGTTCCTTTCGGGATATCCATGAGGTAGGCACCCAACCGAGTGACGAATTTCAAGTTACTTTTAATGATGAAATTCGGAGGCAAATTCATGGTTTTAGATTGAAAATTCTTTCACTGCAGTTTGTGGCTTTTGAAACAAGCCTATACCTACTAATGCAAGTTGTGGATGGGAAATTTTGGTGCGCAAAAACCGTATTTTCATTCACCGTTTCACAGCAGCTAAGCCAAAAGCAAAATCTTTATTTTGCCTTATATCCAATGGCTGACGGAAGTATACTTCATTTGAAGTATAAAATGCTGTGCACAAATTTTGTGCACCAATTTATTTTATCTTTCTGTCTTTTCATCGGTTGAAGATTTGCTAAATATTAACCCCACCTATCTGGTTGCCAGCCGCAAATTAGTGAAGACACTGCTATCAGCTTTGTGTGATGATAAAATTTCCTCTTTAATGAAGCGGGTGAGCGTTATATCAAAAAATGGCGAAGTTTAACATGTTTAATTTCTGATGACAAGCGGTAGCGGTTAGTTCGCTTCACCAGCTAGGTGAGACCTGTGTTTTAGAACTTTCTTTCTAAAATTTTTTGGAATATCTTTTCTACCGTTTTTTCGGAGTTTGATACTGTTCGTCGTGTTTAATGAAATTGTATGAATGCAACAGTTATTAAATCACTTAAGGAATGTCAGTTTAAGCGAATTGAAGTGTTAAATCCACTTTCTTAACTGGTTCTCATCTCAATGGAGAAAAATCCATCTTCATCTTTCACTGGATGTTGTTTTGAGCTTGGAGCATCTGTGCGGCGTGAACTCCTTAGTGCTCCTAAAAACAGTTCTGCTTCCACACCGATTTGCGGCCTCTTCTGCTCCTTCAGTTAATGCGTTGATTTTATAATGCTTCTTCCGTCATACGTTGCGGTCAACTTATTTCATATTAATCCACTACATATTTACACTCATTTCGAGGAACTGAAACTAAAATGCAAGCTTTAAGTTGTTTTCTTTCGTTGATCTTCGCACAAGTTTCTTCGGACAGCCAAGCAATGTTTCTTCCCTTTGTGGGTCCGACTATTATTGCAGCGTCGGTTTTAAAACATTTTCATCAACATACCATTGGTTTTCGATGGAGATAGTGCTGTTGTTCTCAGTGCTTGAGAAAGGTGGTCCCCTAGTTTGAGGAACACTGAGACCTGAGGGATTTTGTAAGTCTGTCGGTATCAAACCTTGGATCGTTTAAATGCAGCTGTGAGTTAATTTACGGAAGGGTGGTACATCCGGGCCATCCCTATATCTGCTCCTCTTAATAATGCGCAATTGATGTGCAGACGAAATTGCGATTCACTGGGTGTCACCAAGTTGATCCCGATCGGTTCCATTCCTACCCGGCACTACCAAATAAAAATATATTGCTTCCATATCATTCCTCAATAGATTCGATATCTTTTGCTTTCTAGTACTCTGTTTGATTTATTATCTGAAGTGTCAAGTTTTGCTTTCTACTTTTTGCCCTGTGGAACTCGTAGAACTTGAACTGCTCAGATAGCAGCTTTTCTTAGCAGTTCTGGTTTTCGTATACAACATCAATGGTAAGATTTCGTTTGATCCATCGCTAGCCTGCTAGCAGTAAGAACTAAAATACTGACTGTACAGTTAATGAAAACAAAGTTAACTAACCGCAGTACTTCATAGCAGGTTTTAATCTTCTAGTCAGATTTTTGTACTGTTCTTTTTTTTGTATTCATTTAACTTCAAGTTACTTTCAGAGCTTTACATACCTACCAAAATTGTCATGGAAGTGTGGCAGTACACCTGACTAAAATTTTAAACACAGCATTACAAAAACTCTCTATTGACTAGAAGATTCAAACCAGTCAAAAAGTACTGCAGTTAATTAACTTTTAGTCAATTAATTGCTTTCATTAACTGTTCAGTCAGTATTTTAGTACTGATTGCTGACTATAGTTTTACAGTCAAAGCACTTTTGTAACTTAAAAAACTTAAGAATTTTAGTCTTTTTAGTCAATTAACTGCAGTACCGAAAAGACTGCAGTTTGTACAACTCTGCTAGGAGGACCAGTACTAGGTAGAAGACTGTTGAAAATGTTAAATCTCTATAACAACCAAATGACATCTAAGTTGGAAATCACTTCTTCAACCACAGCCAAAATATAAAGAATAGGGTCCATGCCAACAGTCATAGAAAAAATCCTAAACAGCTGATCAAAGTACGTGTTTCTATTAAGAGTATGCTTGAAATGAAGAATGGGCTAATAACCTATTCAACACGTTTGTCATTTCTACGTCGAACACCATCTTCAATGAGTTGACGGGACCACCACTCCCTAAGAGATGCATGGCCCCTTGAGTCACTTTAGGTTCAGCAAACCTCAATAAACTAAAAAAGAAACGTACACCAACCACTGCACTATCAAACTTATCTACCAGATGTCGAATGAAGCAACACTCTTCTACGGGCCTGATAGAGAGAAGATTTCCCAGGAGGGTTAAAGGAATGGAAGACGCCCAAAATACACCAAAAAGCATGTTCGTGAATTAAGTGCGCTGACCTCTTCTCATCCATTTAAGAATTTTCTGACAGAAATGTCTTCATATAATATAAAATTAGAAGTAACCACCAAAATTTCGAACTGTAGTCTTCTGAAATTTGTCATAGGCTTAAAGCAAATAAGATTTATCGTAGGTTTAATTATTTGGGAGTCATGATTGATAAGGTATCACAATAGATTTACATTGATATAAGTGTGACGTAACAAGGTTAGTCCTAAATATTTAAAACAGTCCATACAGTCTAATTGGAACTCAAGACGAAACAGTTAACTCCTTGTGTACTCATTTCGTGTAGTCAAATTAGTGTTATATTTCTTTGGTTTTATTTTACAACCTGTCAACTATTGATGGCTTTCTTGAGAAACGATCTTACCCCATTGATCTAAAAATGCGTACACAAACTGCAAAAATTTCCAAGAGGTGTTTGAAGGATAAAAAGCAATGCAGAGTTTAAGCAAGTTTTGACCACCTTTAACCCAGTCTTTTACACACAGCACTGTGGGAACAGCATTTTGGCTGTATGGTGATGTGGTCTTCTACAGCATACCATCGTAGACATGCTCTAAAGCTGTCAATGAATAGATTTGGCTGTTTTTTTGTATTCACCTTGATAGCGTATGGTGGTGAATTTTCATGCAAAAAATAAAATAAACCAGCATTTGCCTCGAATTTCCTGAAAGAAGTTGTTTTAGCGGAAAAAAGAACTTACGAATCCTAGCGAATATAATGAAAAGCCATGATGTAGTGCATCAAATCCCTTAACAGTGAGTGTTCACAAGGCTATATCAACTCTTGCATATGTATTTAAAAATAAAAAAAAAACAGAAAGAAATAAATTTATTTAAATGGTAAACGTGTTTGGGAATCATCGCTTTTGGCTCTCGCTCTCTTATCCACGAAAATATATCCGCTTCAGCTAAGATTTTTACGATTTTTATGATGTGTGAGATTTTAATATGGAAGTCAATAAAAACAACAACAAAAGCAACACTTCATCACATGAATTGATGACACAAAATCACAAAAAAAAAATAAACTGAATCTATCTGACTTCGAATGAAAAACCGCAAAACCGCATATAAACCTTCCCATCAGAGAAAGAGAAAACAATTTTGGTTTATAGGTTGTCGAGGTTTTTTTTCAGTTGTTGTTTTTGTTCAGAGTTTTTTTTTTTAGTGTTCCATTAGTTGAACATTTCAGCTTCAAGGATTAAACTGAGAAGGCTTTTTGCATCAACACTACTGGAGCTTGTCTCCTTTATTGGAATTGGAACTAGCTTCCTCCTATCTACCACAGTACAATGATGTGGCTGCTGCATCACCACTGCCACTGCACCGTGCTGGCAAGAGGACATCCAACTCCATCATCAACATGATGGTCTTTGTGTGTAAAAGAAGAATTACACACACTCAATAGGTTTACGCTTTTCAAAAGCAAAATCCTGGAATTTTCAATGATTGACTTTGGACTTAGCATGGAAGACAGCAGAGAGGCTACTGTTAAAAGTTGTGGAGTGGTTTGGTTAGTGTATTTGCTCCAGATGGGTTCGTTCTTCAATCAACTTTAATTAATTTAAACGAAGCACATTTATTCACTCAAGAATTTGTCAATACCAACATATTCATTCGCATATTCATTTATATGCGAAGTCTGAATAGGTGCTTGTGGTGTTCTAAGACTGACAAACACACAAATACATTTGTGATGTCATTGACCTCCTCTATATTTAGTTTTTGCAAAATATTATGAATAACTTAACATAACCTCAAGAATTGTATGGCTATAAGTATATTAATTTATTACAAAACTATTTGTCTGGACGCTTTGGAATTGAGGCTACATTGGAATTTTATGGGTGTTGACACATAATTTAATATTGCAATGCATTTTAGATTTACTCGCTTTTATTTAGCTTAATTTGACAACAGATTGACATAATCCTTCTAATACCATTTGGATGGATAAAGAGGGGCAGGCGCACAGTGGTGCCTTTGCGGAAATAAATGCTAAAAATGAAATTTGGATTATGGATTGGTTTTATTTATTTATTTACAGATAAACCTATAACTGTTCTATGTTTTCCCGATATTTGGAAAATGTATATCAAGGAATATGCGAGATACAGCGCACTATAATGTTAAATATAATGAAGTTTTGAAATCTATGTTATATTCTTGCATTAATTATTTTTTCATGTAGAGTAGCATTTTAATAACTGTTTGTTATAACATAATTATTTTAATAAATAATATGCTATTGGGCTCTCAAAAAAAAAAAAAAATCGGACACCGTGACCCAGAATTAATGGTTTAATGTTCTTTTCTAAGAGCTACAGTTTAAGTTACATTAAGCTTCGTCTAGTGACTACAAATTTTAGAAAGCTACAATATTCCAGCAACTATTTGTGAAAGAACTGTATCTGTTTTGCTTCTATTTGGAACGCATTGTTCAAATAAGTTTCACTGAGTCCCATTTAAAAAAACACAGTTTTGACTTTGGTTATTTTGCAAAAATTGTAATTTCGTGTCTTATAACGGTTGGAAACAATAAAACCAAGATTTAAATTTTGCCAAAAATATATATCTTTCATTAAAGTATCAAATAATATAAATCCGGTGACGAATTTCTGATATATCTATTCTATTTTAAGCTAAATCATTTTTTCTGCCTCAATCTTGTTTTCCAAGTTCAAGCCTATTTTTATGGAAATATGAGGCAATGTTAAAAAATAAACTAACAATTATTAAAATGATGTTACTAAAATTTTCTAATAGTACTTTTAAAAAGAGTGTAGGCACTGATAGAAATTTATATAAAAGTCGGTTTAATTTATTTTCGTTACACACAATTTAATATGTCTTGTTCTGTTTCTTTTTCAATGCAATATGATTTTTAATTTTTATATTACAAAACAGTTTTGATTTCAACTATTATTTATTTATATTTTTCGAATCAGTGTTCTTCAAGTGGAAACACTTGTGGATCCATCCATGAAAATTTAAGCAAAAAAGTCGATTTTTTATTGATTAAAAAAGCTTCTTAGATGAATTTGACCTAAACAAAGTACTTATGTCTTTTTTATTCTTTTATGTCTTTTATTTCTTTTCTTAAAAAAAAAAATTAAATCGTTATACTTAGTCGTTCTAACAAAAATTTATTTTGTACTTATAAAAAATCAAAAACAAAATTATATGCCATATTTAAGCTTTTATTAATTTACTTTTTAAAACTAAATTTCAAAAAAATACACCAACCCGTTTTCGAAAAAGTGACATACAAAAAATATAGTTTCAAAAACTATGGAAGTTTAACTTTTCCCTAAACCTACGGAAAATGTCTTTCTAATTTTTACTTCAGATATGTGTACCATATATCAAGTTATGCATTCGTACAAAAAAAAAAGTTGAGATAACAATCAAACATGACATTACGATGATAGAGAATGAGAAAAAAGTGGGTCCGACAATTCTGTCTGTCCGTCTGTCTGTATGTATTAAAGACCACAGCCTAAACGGATGGGTCGATTTACTTCAAACTTGTTATGTGGCGTTTTTTGGAGACTATCCCCAGGCATTTTTTCAATTTTTTTTTTACCAAAAATAACGGTACCTGTCATATACCGGTTTTAGAAAAACTCATTTTTCTCAAAAACGGTTCCTACGATTTTGATTAAAAACATCATAGTAATTTTTTTGGGTAAGGCCTATCTTCAAATGAAAACTATTTTTGTTCAAAAACAATTATTAACGGTACCTGCCATAGAATGGTTTTTTTTTTTAAATTCTGATTTTCTTCTTTATTACTCAATCAATTTCAGCCATTTTTACATGAATACTCTTAAGTTGCCGCAACAATATTTAATAAAAAAATTATTTTTGGATTTTTAAAAAAAGTTTGAAATTTATTTTTTGAAAAATAATTTTTTCGAAAACTATTCAATATTTTTTTTTCAAAACTTAGTTTTTAGATGTTGACAAATAATATCTTAAAAATGGCGTGCCATTTTTTTTTATAAAAGTCCTTGCTAAATTTTATATAGAAAAAATAGTTTTTTTAGAAAACGGCTCTAACGATTTTCAAATTTTTTTTTTTTCTAAAAATGTATCATTATAGAAGAAATCAAATTGCATACTTCGTTTTCAGGTTAAATTCATTTAAGAAGCTGTTTAAGTCAATTGAAAATCGAATTTTATGCGTTTTTAATTGTTTTTTTCTAAAACTGCATTTACAAAAATGTTTAATTAAAATGGCTTAGCATAAAAAGTAACTTTATCTACAAGAGCAAGTACGTGCGACCCAGTCGTGCATTTTATTTCTTTTTGAAAAATGGCATGAACATTTGAAGAATAGTAGATTTACTACGATATTAGCAGTGCAAATGTCCTTAATAAGCATTAAAAAATTTAAAATTGTTTTTATGTATTTTTTTATAGATTTTAGAGACGAAAATTTAAAAATAGCGAGAAAAAAAATCGATTTCATTTCATATTAAAATCTGTAGCTTTAGTTTCAGGATTTTTACTGCACAAATCGTTGATGTTGAGGTAAAATTAGAAAGATTGAAAGTTAAATCCCCGTAAATTCCCTATGATTGTTAATTAAATTATGTAAATACAGACTCCAAAAGGCAAAAACGATAATTTTTTAGATTATTTACCGTTATATTAATATTTTGTTTATTTATTATTATTATTATTTAAACTAACTTTACAAAAAAAAAATCAACAGTCAATTTCACATGTCAAGCATTAATGTCCGTCGGCTACAATCTTATTAATCTAATTTTAGGGGATTTACCATTTGGAATTCACCGAACACAAAATTTAGCAAAATTACAGGGATTTTGTCGATATAATTTATGACTTTATATGATAATATTTTAATTGATAACATCAAAATGCACATTATGCTCCTTTGAACAGTTATCGCTTCAAGGAATTTCAACAACGATTCTTTAAAATTATTTTGAGTAATTTAAAATTGAAATATGTTTGCAATGGCCAAGATTAAAAGTACCTGTCTATGAATGAATTTTCAAAATATTGTGCACGAATTAGAAGAAAACACTCACTAAAACTTCTAAGAGAAATGACTCCAGTCCTGTATTTTGTATTCAAGCCATATTTCATATAAGGTCAGATTTACAATTAATTTACAAATTTTAATGATCAAAAATGTTTATTATTTTTTTGCAAATATTGAAACATCTTTTACTATAAAAAGAATTTTCAACATTTTAACAGCTGTGAAATGCATTTGCATGGCTACATTCATATCAGTTTCCTTATCTTTGTGCGTGCTGCGCGTCTTTATATCCGTACAAGGGCTTCGGAGGGGGTGTACCAGCCATGGATTGGGATACCATTATCAATTGACAAGGACGAAAGTAGCAATCACCAGGCACTTTGCATGTTTAACAGAACAAAAATAATTAACTTAAATCATTTGCATGAACACAGACAGCAATGCTGGTGACACCGTTCGTTCAACATCAATAGTGACACAGAGGGTGTATCATCCCACCACGACAGACAACAATACTGAATACTGTAATGGCCACCCATGGCGGCTACGGTGCGGCGAACTGGTGCGGTGGCATAGTGATAATGGACACTAGCATTCACCGGAAGAGCAACCATGCATCGGCTAATTGTTGGTCGACCATCTTTGGGCTGCCACACGTCCATGCAACCGTGTATTGCAATTGCTACTTCTACCTCTCGTGGGAATGCTGCGTGCATATATGTTCATTGGATGTGGCAGAATGATTGGCATGCTTGGTGTGAATGATTTCCATGGACCATCATCATCATCATCATCGTCATCATCAACATCCGACGAAGTGGCACAATGCACCCATGGTCCTAATTAACGAAACTTAATGCGAATTAATTAAATTTCGATCTCGCGAATCGCTTCTGCAATATGGCAACGTGTGTGTTTCATTGTTTCCAACCCAAAAAACGCACGTTGTCAGTTGATATGCTCGCAGTTCAGAATATCCAGATATCCAGAATCAGAATCAGGGAACTTACTTCAGGTAGAGCAACTCGCTTTTTTGCCTCTTGTGATGTAACTCTGTGTAAAGTTGTCGGGTTGTGATTTTACAGGGTTCGGTCAGGCGTGAATTGGCCGAGAGATGGGCCTTCCTCGGCCCAGAAAACCGCTGCCGTTTCAGGCTGGCCAGAAGTGGCTGAAAGCATTTCCATTAATTGAATTAAATTTTAAGAACAAATCGTCGTGGACGACGGACGACACAGCGACGACGATGACGATGCGACGTCGACGTGCTTTTTGGGGTAAATCGATGTGAAATTTATTCCAGCGGAATGTGTGCTTCAAGTAAGGGACCACTGCAATGGGGCTTACATGGGTTTCATAGTGTTAAACTCTTGTCGTATGTTTCGTTTCGGTTGTTGGCTTAGTTGGCTGGTGTAAAGGTGCTGCACAATTTGCAGTCGATCTTTTTTTTTTTTTAATATATTTTTTGTGCTTTTGAGGATAAAACATGGCTACACCGTGTAGTGGCGTTAAATAGGAGTATGAAACGCATTGCTGCACTGACCGTAAAACTCAAAGAGTTTATTAAGCATTAAATTAATATAAATTAACATAAATTATTGTATGTAGAGCCTTACCTTTTACCTATACTTTCTGAATATTTTTGTTGAGGTTCCTAGAATATGTCAAATCAAAAGGTTTTCCTTTTGACACTATTAACAGTGCTTTTACATTAGTTGAGCAAAATCAAAACGAAATCTATAGAGAGGAAAAAAATTTAGTTTTCAATCTTCTCAACGGCAATTTTTTTTATAAGTTACGTAAACGATAATTTCACTTCTGATGCTTTTGGTAGAAAGGAGTGTTGTAACAATACTGAACTTTTGTTTTTTTTTTAGGTAACAACAAATAGGGACACATGCACTATCCCAGAAAAAAAAATTCAAACGGATAAAATCTCCGAAAAATTTTAGACCACAAGGATGATCCCCATGGGTAAAGGCACCAAATGAACCAAATTCCCAATAAATAATCGCAATTTGATTGCTTGATACAAAACTTGCGCATCTGAAATTTTGTGATTTTCGTTGGGAGTTTTTTTTTTAAAGATTTTTTCTCAGAGACTTTTAAGAGAGAGTCTTTACCCTGGTCTGTCTTGGGGATTTCGGCAATGGATTTTTTTTTTGGGATTATGGGATTTGTTTTTCAGTATTTCCATTTATTTTTGTTATTCCGTAAGATCTTGTTAACGACTCAACCAATTTTATATTAATTATTTTTCAAATTAGACCAGTGACAATCGAGTTTTTATGTGTCAAAAATTGAAAAAAATTATTTGCGGGATATGGTTGTTGGGAACATTTACGATAAATGATATATGAAATTGGGAAAATAAATTACCCACCAACAATTTGGGGAAAAGGATTGGTGTCGAAAATCGTTGAGATTTCTTTCAAAAGTAGACTTCCTATGGAAAAGAATTTAAAACAGAAGTTGTAGATAGTCGAAATATCTACAACTTTTAGAGACAATTTTTCAATTATCAGATAAACAAAAAGTCATCTTCATATAAATATTTGGTTGTTGTTTGTTTTTATTTTTTCTAAAGCTGTCGTGTTTTGTGAACAGAGAACAAATAATTTTTACTGGCACTTGAAATTTTATTCCAAGAAATATTTTCTTAACAAGCTCTGAACTGAGCAGATAAGTTTATTCTACTATTGAAATAATTATTCCAAGGAATTCGAAATATCTAACTTTTGAAAAATTGATTATTGATCTTTCTAATATATAAGAACTTAACTGACCATCTTTGAAAAATAAGTTAAGATTGTTTAAAAAGAACACTGTTAGTGTGAAAAATATTGTCAAAATTTGAAAAAAATTTGTTCTTGTGATGTTTTGGATAAATTTAATTCTCAGAAACACTTTATCATACTTCTGCGTGGAAAACATCTTTTAGGCTACAACTTAAAATGTTTGGGGAAAAAAATGTCAATAGTGCTGCATTTCAAAGCGTTTTTAGGCAAACACAGCTGTTTTGGCTTCTTAACCTGGTGCCTTATGAAATTTTCTTAAAGACAAACAAAAAATTGAATGAAATGAGAAATTGTGACCAAATTTTTCATTTCTGTGAATATCCACTAAATTAGGCAGTAAGTAACTTTTAGTTAATAAAAAAAATGCCATATTGAACATTTTAATGCCACCAGACAGAAATTGCCTTGGCAAAAAACACGATCTTACCACATCGGCAACGCTGGCGCTGATGCTACCGAAAAATGTTTCTTAAAATTTTTATCGAGAGAACATGTGCTCATTGTTATTTTTTTTTTTTTAGATTTGCCCTGCTATTTTCCGTAGTGTTCCGTAAAGATCAACGCTTTTTCTATTTCAAGGTATTCCACGTGGTGTTAATCATAACTGTATGTGCTGTGTCAACCATCATTGAAAAAAATCCTTCAGTTATTTTTTTAGTTTAGTTATTTTTTAGGTAATCCAAACGCACTGAATACAGAAATTTATTGAAAACTTGCATATAACTTGACTACAGCACCAAATACATACTTCAAATTTTCTGTCCCAAAAATCTTTGCGAAGTTTACCTACATCAATTTCCCGAGCTTTTGTTAATATCAGAATTTCGGTATTTCGAGCCAATTGAGGAAAAAAAACATTTAACAAACATTTAATTTTATTTATATATATTTCTATACAAAAATCTAATTTATATTTTTATTTACTTACTTTAAATTGATGTCGAAGTTGGGTAAATGACGACAAAACTGATTTTTTGAAGTTTTTCAGCTTTACAGTCTAGGTGGTTTAACCACACAACATGTTTTTTTTATATTCTTAAAAAGGATATGTGTTCTTTGAAAAACAGTAAAAAAATATAAAATGGGTAAAAATTTGACGAAGCTAGGTTTTGTTCAATGAGTGAAATTCGAAAAAAAACCGTTTTTTGAGATTCAAATTTCAGATATCGGGGGTGTACGGAATTTTACATACCGTTTTGTAATCAGTGGAACAAGTTCTACAAAACCTATAGGTCTCCCACTTATATTTGTTTACCTGTCACACAATGTTATCAGTCAATTATGCGGCTACATTAAGAGTCGTTTAAGAACATGTAGTAGCTCGAAATGCTTAAGTAGTAAACATGGCTGTGTTCGGTAATTGGACGTTTCTTTAAAACAGCAAGAAACCTTCTTATAACTAATTTTTATTCGGACAGAATGATGTATGCATTTCGAAAAAGACTTAATCCATACGTATTCGGCCATGTTTTTTTTGTATGGGTGTTCAAATTGAGTTCTTAACTCTTCCGAATCAATAGATAATAAATTAGCATTTTAAATAAAACTATGCTGGCAGCCCTGAATAATTTATTCATAATGATTATTCTGTCCAACTAGTCGTCTATATTGGTCAGCAAGCTGGCTTACGAAGTTTTTCTGAACTGTTTTGTAGTTTATATGTTTTTTATACATGAATATAACTGCATAACCACTGTGGAACTGTGGGCTTGTTTTGTATTTTATTGAGACAAAATAATAAAGTGCGATCGAGCCATATCCTGATGGTTTTTCTGGAATCGGTTAAACAAAAAAAAAAAAACATTTTTCCGTTTTTTATTTACCACTTAAATCATTATATAACCAAAACATATGATGATGCCTATAAAACACACAGATGTGTGTGTTGATGCGTATTCCATACACACTCGCACACACACACACGATGCGAAGGTGGTTTCGTTTTCAATTTCCGCCAATAAATTCATTTAATTTAATTAGCTAGTGAACAGTATTAATGTGAATTATTGGCCGAGTACTCATTGCATCACATTGAACAGTGAAAAAGAGTTAAATGAAAATGATATAAAAAACGAGTAATTCGTATTGAAAAAAATATATACGTAAATATTCATTTATACATGCAGTAGATGTATCCCAATGCCAGCATAATGCAGGAGTGAATTTTAAATAACGTTTAATTAAAAATATATTTGTGTAGACTGTATTTAAATTGTTTATTTTTTTTTTTTTTCGTTTCTCATCTCAGGAAGGAAAAGGATTTAATGTTTTATTTTTTACGTACTTGTACATTTCGGTAGGATAGGTATAAATTTTGGTCGATTGGAGAAATGATGAAGTGGAATTTGAGTGTCACCATCACCAGTGAGAGGTTGATGTTAATAATAATCAAAAACTGAAGAGGTCCTTCATAAATAAATTAAGTTTTTTTATGACACAGGTTCAGCGGTTTAAAAGTATTGGAACGAAAAAAGGAAATTCCAATCATAGTCGTTCCTCTACAAATAGGGAAATTTTCTGTGAAATTGATCCTGTTTAATTTTTATTTCAAAACGAAAACATTTTTTATAGCTATATTTTGTAAAGCTGTATCTTGGAAAGTGTTGAAACTTCAGAAAATAAAGAAAACTTTGTAAGGGGTAAGCCGTCGAACATAGTTTGTAGTCAAAAACTAGCCCTTCATAGCTCAGAATGAAATTTACTTCAGTAAAAAAAGCTCACAAAATCGTTTTTTTTGCATTTTTACCAATGTTGCGTTCTGCGCTTGAAATTGAAAAATTGGATTTTACATTTAAAAAAAAAACTACCGGATTTGACGCAAGGTCTGATGTTTATAGTTACTGTACTAAAAGGAAGTAAAACTTAGTTTAATATTGCGATAAAAAAATAGCCGTCAAAATAAAAATATTGTACCTAGTCATGGTACAGTATTTTTATTAATTTACCAGAAGCCTGCAGTTATTTTGTGGCCTAATACGGTCACAATCCAACACCATGCTAAAGCCTTATAAAGACCAACAATAGTTTTTTTTTGCGTGGAACTCCATGAGTGAAGTTTTTGATGTGGTGGTATTTTAAGTCCAATTTTGTAATTAAGGGGACGGCACAGGGAGGCTTGTGTTGAACTTTTCTTTCCGTAACTTTCCTTTTCGTAAGCCACCCTTAATTTAGTCATGTCAACATTTTGTTATTTTTTTTAAATTTAAAAACCACAAAATTGACCAACTCTATTTTAACGTAAAATATTAATACTAAAATTCATTTGACCAAGATCTGTGCACTAAATTTTATCTACTTATTTACAGGAGAAAATTTGTTTTTCTTACCAAACAAATCCGTGATACTAACCAGGGTTAATCTTACCTTCATGTTGGTAGGGTCATACTTTTGATATGAATGAAATGTTTGTAAAAATTCTGCTAACGGTACCTCCCATAGA
Source organism: Meliscaeva auricollis (assembly GCA_948107695.1). NCBI lineage: Eukaryota > Metazoa > Arthropoda > Insecta > Diptera > Syrphidae > Meliscaeva > Meliscaeva auricollis. The sequence goes on along the minus strand of OX403619.1, from coordinate 31,997,690 downwards.
ACCGTTTTTTTTTTTATTTTTGACTTTCACTTAAATGACTAAGCCAATTTTGATAGTTTTTTTTTAGCAGAAGCTCCTTGAATAGTTTTAAAATTATTTGATTTAAGAATTTAAAAAAAAATAATTTTTGGATTTTTAAAAAATCTTTCAATTTTTTTTTTTGAAAAATCACTTTTTCGAAAACGAGTCACTGTATTTTTTGAAGTTTTGATTTTAGATTTGCCCAAAATTTTCTTGATACTGCATACAAAGTATGAGAATTTTTATATATGCAAAATTCGTTTTGTTTTAACGGCTCTAACGGTTTTCATAATTTTTTTTTCTAAATTTTTTTATTTTTTTTGACACGAAACCAATACTTGCCCTATGGAGCAAGTAAAAATTTACTTTTAAAAGATAATTTTTTCTTTCAAAGTTCAATGGCAGATATTAAAATATCTTATTTATTATAGTTTCTTTAAAATATTTAAAAAAAAATACTTAATTTTAAAGGAAACAAATAAATAAAAATAGCACTCAGGACATAATTATTATTAATAATTAACTTTATTTAAAATGTTAATAAAAGAAGGTTTTTCTGGCTATTTGATCTTTTGTTCTTCCTCCCATCTGAACGGGTGAAAATATTTGTACTAGTAGTTTTCCTAAGACAACCCTGGAAATGTTTATTTTATAGTTTATTTTATAAATGTTTAACAATTTTTTTTTGATAAAAAAAATGTTTGTTCACAAAAATCTTATTGTTAAGTTAAAAAAAAAATCCGATAAGAGCGGTTATTTTTAACCGATAATTGTTAAAGTATTTTTGAATCCCAAAAAAATCATCCAAATCGGAGCTGTTTTGACCGGTTCCAAGATAATGCTTTATTTTGACATTTAGTTACTCCAGTAAAATGTGTATTTTTAAAATATCAAATATTTAACAATTATAGAAGCCGCGGTTCCGTTTTGTAATCGCTGTAACTTTTAAATTACTTTCACGCCCATTACGAAACTTAGCAGTGATTATCTATACGAAATAAGCTGTTTTTCTAGGTAAAATATAGATGGTTGATTTTTTTTAAATCGCGCTTAAAAATTAAAACGCATAGTTTGAAAAAATTCACTGACTCTCTTCGAAAAAAATATTTTTAATAAAAAAACATTTTTGGAAAACTTTGTTACCTAATTTTATTACGACAACTCAGAAGCTTTTGTTTTTTTTGTTTTTTTTTTTTTTTGCAACAATATAACTAATAACTTTTGAATTTTTTGACGATTTTAGTTCGCAATTTTTAAATCAAAAACAAATGTTTTTTGTTGTTAAAACCTTTTTTAGACTTTGTGACATAAATTATAGATCAACCTTCACAATAGGGTACATATTTGAATTAAGAAATTGCTCAAAAACTGTAAGTTGAGGAATAATTTTTCTGTCCTATTGCGTTTTTTGGATCAATTGCTACATAAATTTTGTTAAAAACATTTACTTCTCCTCCCCACATATTTTTTTTTTAGCTAAGAGTGAGTGTGTAGTGAAGGGTACAAAGATTAAAATTTAAAAAAAAATTTAATTTTGTTTTGTGAATTTTTTCAATTATTAAACAAATTTTTAGTACAAAACAGAAATATTATAGTAATAAGACATTTTAACTTAATAAGTTGGCGGTTCTAAAATTTTAAAATAAATTATGTATGTAATAGCTTCCAAAAATTATACTTCATATATTTTTTGTAAAAATTGTATGTTTTTTCCTCCAATTAAGCAAAGTCTTATTTAATTTTCATATAACACACCATCACCAAGCCATTCCATCAAAACACCTTGAGACTTGCAAATGAACATTCGAGTATCTTTAAGTTTGTTTACCAGATGAACGAAAAATGATACGATATACCTGCATAGTGTCATACACATATTTTCATATCTCAAAAAGCTTCATCAAAAACTTGTGCCAACTCACTTTCTTTGCTTGATCCATTAAACTAATTACCTTTAAATTATTTAACTACATGTGATGATATTAATATGTATGATTCAGCTACAACCTGGTATAAGGTAGTTTCCTACCTCCATCACTCATAAGACTGTCATTACAATAAAGAAAAAGTGCATATCCTTGAGCATCTGTGTGCTCAAACACTTTTCGAAATGAAGAAAATTTAATTGCTCAGAACTAGGCTCATATACGATACGTATAGATATGAAATATGTATTATGATGTGCAACACTACACCGGATTCTCAAGGTTGTCAATTCGTTCACTCATTCGGGATGAGCCAGTGATTGTCATTCTTTTTTTTTCTCGTTTTTCTGTCAAGTTCAACTGAAATAAAGAAAATCATTTTTAGAGAGGAAATAAATACAAAACGTCTCACATTGAAAAAGAACCTAGCACCCCCTGAGTGTCAAAAAAAAAGAAGAAAAAAATAAAAAAAAAATATAAAATTGAATGTCAAGTGTTTATTTCACTTCTGATCTTTGTAAATGTACATACTTCTACACTTTACTCTCTAAACAAAACTCATATTTCGAGCAAATATTTAATTTTTTCTTATAGCTCTTAATTTTGTTGTCTTCATATTTTTACATGTGTCCATAGCCTAAACTGTGAACCCCTCTGCTCCTCTGCCCCTTTGCCGGCCCTAGAAAATAGCCCATGAACTCTGTGCCAACTACATGGTATGGAGGAATACGCAAACAAATCCTCTTAACATAATTTTCTGCAAAATGCTCCCTCACAATGGCTGATGCGAATTTTCGTTGTTGCTGAATGACACTGCTAACAAAAAGGTGCCGAGAACAAACAAACAAACAAGAAAGTTTTTTTTTGTTTTGTGTTTTCTTCTTCGTTTTGTTTAAACTTTTTTTTCTTCTTCATTTTTTTTTTGCTTATATTTTTGTTGGCCTGTTGTCGCGCTTTTATTATTATTTTTTTATTTATTTTTATTTGTCCTTTCTTTTCTTTTTTTCTATGTTGGTCCTGCTTGCCTGTGACCGTATCTTTCAGTGTCCTGCTTTAGTTCTTTTGAATTGGATTTCTGTTTAAGTTAAGCACATCAAATAGAGATGGCTGAAAAAATGCCATCTTCCTTTAACCCTACTATAACTTTCTCTCCCACATCAATAGTGCTGTCGACTTTTGGACTTCGTACTTTTTTGTTTGAAAACCTACATTAGTGTTTTTGATATTGTTCCTAAAAAAACAATTTCATGATCGTTCCGAAGGTAAGGTAAAAAGTAAGCTATAATATTTTAAATTACTGTAGTGTTTACCTTATTATAATACAATGGTGGCCTTCAAAGTTTTTGACCTATGTAAATGTGATAAAATTTCAGTCATTTCGGACGCCCAGTTCTTATTTTATAATTTTTTCATGTGAGTCATTCTAAGGGTCGGATTCATACTTGATGCTGAATTCGATATTTTTTTCAACTCCCGTAAGTTTAAAAAAAGTTTAAGCATTTGCTCAAGCTAAACCCCTATTAATTGATAAAGTGGACACTCATTTTTTTCATCATACATATATTTTTAATTTAAAAAAAGAGTCTGTGTTGTAAGTTAAAAAAAGTTTGGTGTTTGCTGTGATAGTGTTGTCGAGGACTCTCAAGAAACATAAAGCCGTGTTTGGGCTGGCTATGAATTCACATAATCCACTAAATTAGTTTTCAACTTCACTTCACTATTTGAACACATAGGTAAATTCTATTTTTCACACTTAATAAAAATAAATTTCTCCTTGACACGACTAGTAAAATTCTGAATTAAATTTCGAAATTTATGATTAATGAAATTTCTAAAATATTTTAGTCGATCTACTCAAATTTCGAAAATTAAGTTGACTAAAAAATTAGTCCCTAATGTTTCCTGAACGTGACCTATTTGTATAAAAATGAATTGAAGCATGACTTGTTATTTTTTTTTTTAATTTTTTCAAGCAGTGTGAAAAAACTAATTTTTTCAGTTGTTTTTAATTTTATGTTTATAGTTATTTTCTGTACGCAATAAGGGTGAACTTACCCCCCTTTTTTTTAATTAGAGAAGAGTTACATAAATTCAACCGTTTTTATTTGAATAAGAGTTATTTGGGATTTCAACATTATTTTTTATTTTGTACAAATATTTAATTTTTGATTGGCATATCTACTATTTCCCCTTTTCAATAGACTTTTTTCGTTCAAACAGGGTTGCAACGTACATGCATATTTTTTAAAAGAGGCAACTCTTCATTTTTATTTTCAGTATTAACTTATCATTAATTTTACACCAATTTAAATTTCGTGCTAATAGGCAAAGTACATTATATATTTTATTCTAAAGATGGCAATCGACATTTAATTGTCGATATAAAGTTTTTGCCAGTAATTGTAGCTTTTTAAACTAACATTTGTTGTGAAACCTCAATTTTGTAGCTCAAATAATTTTTGAAATATTCAAGTTAGTTCAAAAGCTCTAAAAAATGACAAACTAAAAAAAAAATTAGTTTACTAAAGCTTAAAGTCACCTTGAACTAAAAGAAGAACGCAAACCTCGATTTTTAAACTCAACTAGCTAGTTCTTTTTTATCCAAGTTTTTTTTTTTATAACGTTGAATTTTATTTTTTTCTGAAATTTTTGCTTTTCGAAGCAACATTTGTTGGGCAAAAATTAATTTTGTAGCTCCCATGAGTAATTTTCTTTTCCAATTTTTATTTTTAAAAGTGTACTTTTTTCAAATTTTTGTTTTTTGCCAGTGTAGCTTTTCGAAACAATTTTTTTTTTTTTTAAACTTCATTGTTGTAGCTCAAGTGCTTTTTGAAGTATTCAAGTTTCACTTTGAATACGCAAATCGAACACAACAAAAGTTATGATATCCACCAGTATACGAACCAAGAGCGTTGCTTGAGTTATCTGTCAAAAGTCTTACTCATTGAGCTATACTCTCTGTTGAAAATAACTGGCATTTGAAACAAGTTATATGTACTTCAAAGTGAAAATAATATGAAAGATCTACATTTTACGTACCGTTTTTCCTTGAGTGTATAAATAATTCTGCAGTATTTCATTCTTCATAACTTTTAAATTTCGAAAAAGGCTTATAATTTATGTAATAAACTTAATATAGTAGATGTACTTATTATAAAAGCTCAGACCATGTTAAAAATATGTAATAAGATAGTATGAATTGCTAAAGTCACTTAAATAGGATTGCCACGTAGAAATGGTAGAATTGAAAAACGGCCTTAAACAATTTAAAAGTTTCGATACTTTCACCTTCCTTTGGATCATTATATCATGAGTTCATCATAACTTTAAACCATTGTCATGTATGTATATCCTGAACGCTCAAAAAAATAAGTAAAAACAAGAACGACATCCCTGTCTTAAAACCACCAAGTCATTCTCATAGCATCAACCAACACTCTCTCTCGCCTTTCAATTTGTGCAAAAAAAAAATTCCAAGTTTACGGGCATTTATTTCATAAGTCCTTGTTTTCAAAAATACTTGAGTTTAAATAACTGTTTTTCTTTTCTCATTCCACAATACATTTTTATTTAACACTCATACACTCTTACTATGCCTAGTATATGTGTGCATAAAAAGACTATAGCGATGAATACTCTCTGTTTCTGTTGTAGTATTCAAGCTCAAGAGTGTGCCTGGTGCAGCTGGGTTTTGTCCTTAGAATAAATGGTATAAAAGTGTGTGCGCTTTGTGATGCGTGATGCCTTCAGATAGAATGACGAGGTTTGTTTTGTCGTTGGAATGAAGTTTCAAGAGTATTATTATAACAGAAAGATTTATTATGAAGGTACATATATATATCTACTCTGTGTCCGCTATTTTAATGAAAGAGAACTATTACTTTGGTTACTTTTCTGTTTTTCCATATAAAGATTAAAAGCAGTGTACCTACCTACAAATACTAATTGGAATCATGAGCTTTTGTCATTATTTTAACACCAAAGATTTATTGTTTCTCCTCCTTGAGAACAATCTGCTTAATTTGTGCGAAAAATAGTCACAGATAGTAGATAATCTGCTCTTATCCGGAAAAGCTGTTTTTTTTTCAGTTGGGAAAGTACTGTGCTATACGGGTTGGTGGCTTTTGTTTACCAACCATCACACTTTATTCACAATTTACTTTAAGATATCAATCTTATGCCGCAGGAATTCATTCTTTGAGACAGAAATCTAACATTGGTTTGGATACCAGTAATTACTTTCGTAATTTCTCTTACATTATAACATCAATAACACAAAACCCTATTAACACAGCCTCAATACACTTTCTAAAAAGAACACAATTATTAATGGTACTTTAACACAATTTTTCAATCTGTATTAGAAAATAAAAATAACCAAACTTTCTGTACGTTATTAAAGTAAAATGCGTCGCATGTCCTAAGCTTTCTTTCTTTAGTCGTACTTTTCCACCCAAATCAAATCATCGAACTTAACAATGAAACTGCAACAATAGTCTTTTTACTGTTCTTCCTGTCTTCATGGGTGACATCGAGTTACAACATGAAGAAGAAATTTAAAAAGAAAAATACAAATACAAAAAAATGTCAATGATAACTTGGAAACTATATCTTCTATCTTCTATTTCAAAAATAGAGTGAGCGAAATAATCCTACAGCAAAACACAAAACTTTATCCTATTCCCAGAGGCGGATTTAGAAAAAATAAGCACACAATAAGGACATGTTTTTTTTTTTTTTTTGCAATATAGATAGATACTATAGGGAAAGTTTAGGATTCGTAAGAAATTTAACTTGAGATTTTTCAGGAGTAAAATTAACGGTACCTGTCATATGACCAAAATGAAAAATCTTATTTTTTTCAAAAGTTGCTAACTATTTTTATTAGATTTTTTATGTAAACTACAGGAAGCAAGGTCGTGCGTTTGAAATAAACAAAAAATATTTTTTCATCGGTTAATAACGGTACCTCCTATAGATCTGTTTTCTCAACGGATTTATGACAAGTTTTTAACAAAATGTTCCTAATAATTTTCAAATTGTTTCATATCAAAAACTTAAAAAAAATTTTTTTGGATTTTTAAAAAAAGTTTCAACATTTTTTTTTGTTCAAAAATAAATTTTTCTAAAATGTGTGAATGATTTTTTTTTAAATTTTGGTTTCAAATGTCCATTAAGGGTTAGTTATTTTTACATAAACAATATTATTTTTTTTATAACGGCTCTAGCAATTTTCAAAAAAAAATTTCTAAAACTATATATTTCTTAGCGAAAGTAAAAAAAGTTTGGAGCTAAAAACAATTTAAGAAGTTGTATAAGTCATTTGAGTAATGATTTTTTTTTTAAATTACTTATAAAATTGTTTATTTTTAAAAACTTTTTCTAAGAAGCTTTAAGATCCACTTCAACTTTGACCCAAGAGCAAGTAAGTGCGACTCAGTCGTGCATTTTATTAGTATACGGGTTGTAGGGTTTGGCTTACATACCAGAAACTGTTTTAAGCGGTACTTTAACTTCAATAAGTTTTTGGTAAATGATTTTAAAATCAAATATTTTCCAACCTGAATTGAATTGAGATGAAATCCAAAGGAACAAAATTCATCAACTTGGTTTGAAGTAAAATTGGTGAATACCTTTTTTTTTTTTGGTTCGGTTTAATAAGTTATAATTTGTTGTGTTTTTTGCTTACAATGTAGGTACTTAGGTCAAGGTAAGGATTCGTAAAAAAAAAAATTAACTCGAAATAACAATCCGGCAGTTCTGTCTGTCTCTATCTCGAACAACAGCTTAAACCGCTGAAGCGATTTTCTTTAAATTTGGTAATTAAGGTCTTGTGTGAAGCGAAAATTGATTTTTTTTTAGAAAAAAAATAATGGTAGGATACCATATAAAAAATTTAAAAACAATGTTTTTAGTTTTAGAAACGGATCTACTGATTTTAACTAAAATTTTTGTCTTTAGGTACTACAGCAAACAAAGTCGTACTTTTAAAATAAAAACTTTATGCTACCTACAGTAATTAACAGTTACAAAGTTATAAAGAATTATCAGACCTTGCGTCAAATCCGGTAGTTCTGATTTTTTGCTGAGCTATTTTTAGTGTCAAACCGTTGTTAAATCCAATTTTTCGACGTTGAGCGCCAAACGCAACAATTATAAAAAAAAAACAAAAAACGCATTTCTTGTGATTTTTCAGTGATTGGCTTTTTAGCTATGAGAGGATAGTTTTTGACTATTAAATATGTTTTACGGTTTCACCATTACAAAATTTCTTTTAATTTGAGTTCAATATTATTTCCGTGGAGCCAACAGTTTTCAAAATACAGCTTTTAAAATAAATTAACAACGTGTTGGTTGGGTAAAAAAACAAAAAATTGCAACGGGTGGGGTGTCTAAATCCCCTCTTTCAGACAGAAAGGGAAATTTAAAAAAAAACTATTTTAACGGAAAAAACTATCGGCTAAAATAATTTTACTTTAAAATAAAATTTAACAGTAGATTTCTGACTGAAAAATAGAATGTCATTATTATTTTTAATAAATTGCTTAAGTCATTTTTAATAATTTTTTTTTTTTTTAAACTTTGTATAGAAGCTTCAAAGTCCAAGCAAAGTGTATGTATAAAGGATTTCATTGAAAGATAGACGTTATTTATCATCAGACCCATTTTTAAAAAAGAAATCAGTTTTACTTAAATGTTAATTTAAGTTTAGCTAAAATAATAGTTTTAAAGGTTTTGAATGAAAAAAAACAACAACATGTGTGTTTTACCACCAAGTGGAATTATAGCTATTTCACAGGCTACAACACCTGATTATCAGATTCCTTCCATTAGTGGTGTTAAGTCGATGTATGTTCGAATTATTTGAAAAACTGATGCCCGAACAAGGCTCGAACCATCGACCTGGCAATTGCAAAGCACATGCTTTATACGAATTACGCCAAGCTGCCACATAATAAATGTAAGTCCAAAGGGACTAATGAAAGGAATCTGATAACCGTTGTGACAGCCTGTTAAATGCTATAATTGTTGTTTTTTCCATTCAAAACCCTTAATGTTAAATGACGGAATAAAGCATCATAATTGCGAGTATTGATTGAACAGAATAAGCTTGTATTGTGGTATTAAAACTTTTGGGATTATTTTCGGTGGATTTTTTTTTAAATAATTTCGAACAAAATTTTCTGTCAAAATTTCACTTCCTACCAATTTTACCGGTATTTAATGGGTGAAAATACTTTTTGAAAAGTTACCTCAAACTTAAGGCCTCTTTTTCGATAACCAACCCTCTTTTTCTGTAAATTTTAAAAGAATTAGTAAGTAAAACACTTGTTTTGATCCGAAATTAATTTTACATTCCTCTCTGTTAGAATAACTGCTGATAGTTAACCAAATTAACTAATGCATCTTATTAAATGAATCAAAAATATTGCTCATTTATTGCATGTTTTTGGAAAAATGCAGAACACCTACCATTATGTGGGTTTCACCGCTCTTAAACTATGTTTGTTTTATTCAGTGTTAATTTTCCTTTTCACTAAGTAAGTTTTTTTTCCATAGATCCATCTTATACTACAAAAAAATTATATTTTAAAATGAAATTGCAGTGCGTCTAACCAAGTGAACCGCACTGTATGTTCAATATTGGCATCGGTGGACTATGAAAATACCTGTATGAAAGGCACACATACAAACAAAAATATCAAAAACCTACAACTCGAGATATGGATGGAAAAACGTCAAAATAGATATTTAAGAAATAATTCAATAAACAGTTTTTTTTTTAAATAAATTTTATGTTTTTAGAAAGAAAATCCAAAATCATTGGATTCGTATCCACCAAATTAAATTTTTATAAATTTTACATTTGTTTTTGTAGTAAATAAAGATGTTTAAGAAATAATTCACTTTTGTAATGAACTTTATTTTTAATTAATAGTACTTCGTTGCAAAGAAAATACAAATTAATTTTGTATGTGTTTACCAAATTTAAGATCTAAGCCTTAGATTTAGATCCTACTTCTAATTTTATTTTTTAATTTTGTAATCAGTTTCCTTTGCCAGTCCTAGTTTTTGCATTTTTGTTAACACCATATTTTTGTTTATTTATTTTTACTTGCTGTATAAAGTACATTAGCACCTCTCATAAAAAATCAATGGTATATACCAAATTCAATTAAATCCATAGCGACCTTGTGTGGAAATAGTAGCTCGGTATAAAAGTTGAATAAAGAAACACATCCACCATTACAGAAAATCATACCTAGGACCGTTGAATGGTTTGTCGGAAGTCACATTTTAAATTTTTGATTTTAACCTCGAACTCGATTTTTTACATGAAACCAATACTTGCCCTAAGGAGTGAGCACAAACAAAAGTAAATATCTGCCATGACTCGTTGCTTTGGCATCCTTTTAAGCTGCCCTAAAAAAACTGACAACCGAAGAAATTATTGTTTTCTAGGAACGGAATTTAACGACACAAAAAAACACGTCCACAAAAAAAAATACAAAATAGAAAAACAGAACTAACCGAATATACCTAATATGCGACACGAAGGCAAAATAACGGTAATATTTCATTGTTTCAATGGTTTTTTTTTTGTTTTGTTTCAATTTTGCCCCCAATATACCAATCTTTGGCAAACTATTACTATGAGGGGTGGTCGAAGGGAGGTGCTTGAATAGTTATGTGTGTGTATCAAAAAAGAGGGTATCAAAGAACAAAAAAAAAAAAAAAAATTCTTAACGATAAAAAGCGAAATATTTCTATTTGATTCCTTTTTACGAGCGACTAACTGAAAAGCTGGATGACATTTTTTTCTATACAAATCCCCTTCCACTAACACTTTAGTAGTTATCCTTTTTACTGCTTAAGCAGAGTGTGTATGGTGTGAGTTTTTTTTTCAATGCCCTTTCGTTTAATTTTTTCTGATATATTCTTCAACTTTTTTTTTCATTTTTATCGTTTCAGTTGCATCGTGCATAGCAGTGGTAACAAGCGCCGAGGAATGTGGCCAAGAGGAATTCACAAAGTGCTCAGAGCCCCTAGACATGCTTCATCTAACGTCTGAGTTTTCAATTGGAGCCTCCAAAAAGGAAGAACTAGACAAACTTTGCCAGTAAGTTGCTCTCACATAAGATTCCTATACTAAATGTTAAAATAGATAAATTTTCACACTCCGAGTAAACTGATTAGGTACCTATACACATCTTGTATTTACTGGGTTTTAAAACTTATGTCTGTTTTTTTTCTGGTTGGTGTGAGAGGAACCTTAAAAACTACATAATGTTTTATTTGAAAGTATTATAGTATTTATCCTTAAATAATGTCAGATGAAGGATTATTTTTACTAAAAAGCATTTTTCATTAACAGGTTTTTCACATTGTAATATATTTACCATTTTGCAAACGTAATTAAATCTTTTGCAAAATTAGTTCACCATTTTGCAAAATAATTTCATGTCCCATTTTGCAGATCAAATGTTACCATGTTTTTTTCTTTATTTTCATAAAAAATCCTTTAAAATTGTCTTTAATCTGCAACAGGTGAATTTTGTTTGCAAAATAATAAATTTTGTTTGCAAAATAATGAATTTTGTTTGCATTAGGGTGAATTCAATGTTCAAAAGGATTAATTAGCTTGCAAAAGGATGCATTTGGTGTGAAACATTGTACCTATATAAAAATGAAAATCGGATATCTTACAAGAGACTGACATAAAATGTACAAGAAAACAATCTTTTTGGCCATCAAAAATTTGAGATAGAAAGATTTTGGCGAATTCTATTAAAAGCGTCAAAGAGCATCTTTTGTCATGACTCCTAAGACTACACTTCTCCTACCTACAAACTGCCATATATACCAGACTCAACATTCCCGGTCAAGGTTTTGGTTATGTTATATTGTTCCGTTTATGTGTGAACCTCGTTACTACATTTTGTTTAAAGATTTTGCTTAATATTAGACATCGCTGGAAAGCTATTGGTAAGGAAGATGACAAAGTATAAAAGGTGGTGAAATAACCTCAATTAATATGTTTTACAGTTAATTTGATTTCTTTTTATTCTATCCAATTATTCGATTTCGAGAAAAACTAAAATTTCTTAAAAAAAACTAAACAAAATTTGCTTTGTATATACGTAGTTCACGCAGAAACGGGACGATAGGTCAAGGTTACATTTTCTGTTACAAAAGTGACAATCTAGACTCTAGAGCAGTGGTTTCTAACTGGTATTGCTTCAAGGGCTCTCTCATAAATTTAGAAAAGCTATGCGGGCACTATTGAGTAAAAAAAAAATAATTTTTTATTCCTTATGATATTATGAAACTATAAAAACGTAAAAAGTCAAAAACAGCAAACTTAATTTAATACTTGACTGTTTACATTTTCACATAACTGAAATTTGGTTGGGAATCTTTGGTGCAATTTATACAATTATACATATTTCTGTATTTTGTTTTAATCACATTGAATTAAAACCAATCACAGGTTTAATATATGCAGACAGTACCTATATTTTATCAAAACGTCTTTCGAATTCCTATTGCAGCTGCACATGTTCAATGTTCAGCATTTTACCGCGGTTCAGCAGCAGCCTTTTTTCAGCAAATTAGATCAAATCACAATACTTACTGCCCATTTCAACAAATTGAAAATCACAACTTTTGGTCATGTACCAAGGTTAAGTATTTTAGCGATCATGTTTTTCTAGTGTATGAGGCTATTATAGGAATTAAATTTTGGAAAATGTTGATTGTTTTTGTACCTTCCAAAGAATCCAACAATCTTGTTAGGGCAGCTGCCCGAAGTCATTAAAAAGATGATGACAACTTTTATACCATAACATATGGAAAACAGGCCGAGGGCTACCAAACGCCGCGAGCTGCGGGTTGGACACCACTCTTCTAGATATGTTGATATAGTTTTAAACAGCCTAAATTATCAATGGGTTTTGAATACCCTTATAGTGTTATAGTAACCCATAGCGATAATTTAGGGAAATTGGAGAAGATTAAGTTGAACACACCGATGTACATTGATTTCTTACTTCTGTTCATTATAATGGGGGGGAAAGACAGAATCGAGTACAACTTTCGCCATTGGGGATGGACTACTAAAGAAATAGCCCGGTAGGCAGCGTTAATTTTCACTAAATCATCTAGTCACAATAAATTTGTGATGCAAATAATAGCTGTCCATTATTCAATTAAGGATCTGCAAGTCAGCTGCTCCAGTAGTGGCGGGTGTGGCCGTGAGAAGGCGTCGAATTTGTAAAAACAAAAATTAAAAAATGAAGTTATTTCGTGACGGCTCAAACTTTTACAGCACGTTTTTTTACATCCCACAGGTTTCAAAAAAACCAGTCAGCTGTAAGGCTAGTGGTGGCATAATCGTCAGTTGGGGGCGCACATGAAATATTAGACTCTCACAATTCAAATTAATGTCTAAATGACGATCATTCCACCACTATATGAAATGTTTGTGACTGCTTTTCTACAGTATATCTTTCAAGCTACTCTTAGACACCAAAAATATGTGAATTAAAATCAGTTGTCCCTAAGTTTTGGTTCTCAGAAGTACCACCACTGGCCTTACAGCTAACTTCTGTTTTTGAAACCTGTGGGATATGTAAGGAACATGTAAGAGTTTAAGCCGTCACGAAATAACTTAATTTTAAATTTTTTTACCAATTCGATTATTTAAATTTGGTATGAGTTTGTCCATGTTTCCATGAACTTGGGACGCTATAGCGATTGAATAATTATATTAGGGAAAGGAAGATTCTCGTTTTTTTAGAGACAACCTGGGTAATGAAGGTCCACAGAAGACGACTGGCTTTGGATTGTGGATTTCAGCTGCCCTTGCAAACAACTTAATTGGACTTGATTACCTTTCAGATTATTCGGTACAAGTTGTTTTAGACGGATTTAAGTCCGACAGCCACAAGGCACAACACAAACGTTGGTGTGCCCCAGAGCTTCATTTTATCTTCGAATCTCTTCCTTATCTCTATAAATGACCTCTGGTCTTTAACGTCTTATCCTCTAGAGCCTAAACTTTTTCGCTGAAAAACTCAAATCTTCTGTTTCTCAAATTTATTACCTTTTTCACGTCCTTGCTCTTGAAGTGTAGAACTAAACCTGAACAATCTGGGGAATTAGTAAATGAAACCGAGTAGTATTCAGTGCTTCGAAAACTCAATGTTGTCTAATGTGGTTAAGGCTCAACGTTCTAGCATTGTCATTATGTATGAATGGTATCTGAGTCACTGAAAAGGAAAATTACAAGAAACGGAACGATTAGCTGTTAAGAAGGCTGCAAAATTCTTAAGTTGCCTTGAACGATGCATGAGATTACGATTCTCTTTTGATCTATCAATAATTTGTAATGGTTGCAGCCCAAAGCTAGAGTGCAATTTCATTAAAATCTCGAGGTGTCCTTGTCTGGGAATCGAACCCACACCTCTTGCGTTGTCGCATCGCACTAACCATTACCTAGAAAAATTCTTCCCCCAGAGAAATTAGATCGCAATGCTTTAATTGCTAGAAATGCTCATACCCGATTCTGTCTTTCTTCCTGATGAAGAATTTCAAAAACACTCTTTTAATTATATTGTTGAGCTTACTAGGGCCAGTACCGCAAACCAACAAGATGTGTTAACTCAGAAATGACTAACAAGGAAATCAAGTAGCCATACAAAACTTTATTTACTTCTCAAAAACTGCTAAGTTAACAAGTTCTGTTAAGAAAAAGACCCCTGCACCCCCAAGACACGATATCGAACAGAAGCTGTTTACCCGCTCATTTGGGAGTGCAGCCCGGAATGTCCAGTCAAAAAGTTAGTATTTCTGAAAACAGCTGGTGTCATGTCACATTTGTGACATTTCCGGCTACTCGCTCTTTTGAAGAGATTGATAAGTGCATAAATTAATAGTGCTTTGCCATAACTGATACCGGTCTTGTTCAGCACTTCTTTAAAATCCTTTAAGATTTTTACAACTAAGAATCGGTTAGGGTAGTACTCAATGTAGATTAGTTGACTCACGGACTAGATATGAATGAAATCATCCAAATATGGATTGGTGTCTTTTACCTCAAACGAGAAAGACCTACTCTAAAAAGTTAATCAAAATATTTGCCGTTACAGATAAAAAACAAATTCTTCCAAATCGACCCAATCTAAAGACCCTTATTGTATACATTTGTCTATGTGCCTTAGGTGGTGAATATAAGAGAAGGGAATGAGAATCCTTAATGGAATTAATTGTGACCAATTGATGTTGCTCCTGGAATTTTTGGTTTTTTGTTTTTTTTTTTTATTATCTTTTATACTTCAAAGTAACATAAGCTTTTAATTGGGAAGGATACAAAGACTATTTTTCCTCAGCTAATTCGCACTAGCTCCTTAAAAATTGCACACAGTTTTTTTTTGGGGAAAATGATAAAAGTTCCTTTTCCTGTTTTTCATTTTTTTTTTTTGTTTTACTGTTGAAATTGGTTTTCCACAGCAGAAGAAGAAGAGAGCAGTGGCCAAAAGCCCTTTCTTTCATTCGAATTGATCAATAAGGAACAGGGGGCAATTTAACAGACAACCGACCGAAGGACCAAAGCAACTTATCCCGATGCACTATTTTCAATTCAAAACATGTCCATAGATTTTGGCAAAAGGATGGGTAAAAAAAATACTGGAGGAGTAAAATGGCAAAAAAAAACTCAAGGACTCTCCTACAAACAGCAAAACCAAATTAAAAAAAAAAAAAAACACCAAACAAAAAGGAAGAAGAGATGCAGAGAAGATCCTCTCGATACATTTTCGAGGACTTAAATTGAATTTATAACTTTTGCACAAAACAGACGACAGACGACGGGTACGAACGAGGACCGTCCGTTAGCGCTAGGACACAGAAACATCCGATCATTTTTTTTTTTTTTTTTTCGTTTCCTTATTTTTTTGAGCTACTACTCTACTATCAATGGCTTTTTGGTGTATTTTAAAGGAATAAAATGTCCTTTTTTTCTGGTTTGGTCTATATATTTGTGTATGTGTGTGTGTTTGTTTTGTTTTTATATTTTTGTTTTGCCATTTTGGGTGCGTATTTTTGTTTTTGTTATTTTTTTTACTAAGAGGACATTAGTGTATCCTTATTAATGCCCGGGAATTCATGACTTATTGAACTGTGCTAAAAGGAAATGTCACTCCTTGGAATTAGCTATATGAGAACGAAGATGGACCATTATGGAGGCGAACAAGGTCCCGTGTACATATTATACATAGTTAGAGCCTGACTCATTAAAAATTCTATAAACGGATTTTTTCCTACAATAGGTAGAGTACCCGAAACTCGAGTTGGTTGCTTGATTTTTTTTCTGTTTGCCTAACCAAACAAACTATAAATGGGTCGTGAAAAAAGGAAGGACGGAAGGAAGGAAAGGCAAAATGACATAATCTAATTATTTGTGAAATTCAAATTCCGGTGATACCTATAAGGATGATGTATACTACAGATACACCAGGTATAGAAAGGTTGGGTTGATTTTGGTTAAAGTTTTATAAGGCTTTCGATTGTTTTTTTTTTTCATTTTGATTAAGAGTTCTTTTATTTACGATAGATTTGAAATGGAAGGAGTGGTTGTGTAGAAACTGCTTTGCCTAAATATATTCAATGCAGGACGATGGAATTGAAAAACACAGTGATGAAAATATTTTTGTCTATGGAAGCAATTTGTTCGATTTTTATGAAGAATGTCGATAATTAGATATTGACGATTAATTTAGGCTGACCACGTTTGCACATACTTGTAGTTGGAGGAAAATATTTTTTTTTTTTCTGAAAGCAATTCGTTTACCGACAACGGAGGCCAAAAATTGGAATATAGATAATTTTTGATAATTAAGCTATCAGAAACAAATAAGTTATCCAAAACTTGAAGGCGAAGGTATTTTTAAAATGTTGAATATGATAAATTCAATGCCACAGTAAATTTTAAATATCTTAGGGGAGGAACCTTACCTATCTACTATCCTCCTCAACAGATCATTGATATAAATTGATATTGAAGGGAAGTCTTTCTGTTGCTATTAAAAACAAGGTGGCATTGGTATTGAAAGGTGATTCTCAAAGTGGTTGTTTTTTGACATCGAAACTGTGATTTACAAAGCGTCTTAATTCATTTCAGTAGTTTAGATGGGGTTTCGTTCGATATCCCACTTTTTATATTCCCGTTTTGTGAAATCCCGCTTTTTAAAATCCTGTTTTTTATAATCCCGCTTTATTAAAATCCCGCTTCTTATAATCTCGTCTCTTATAATCCCGTTTTTTTATCCCGTTTCTTATAAACCCGCTTTTGCAATCAAAACTAGTTGTTTTATTTAACAAAATCGCTCGAAACAAAACAACAAAACAACTCTTGGCCAATGAACAGTTACTATTATTTTTTTTGCACTACTTTAGTGCAAAAAAATAATAAAATGCACGACTGAAAGCACGTACTTTTTCTTAGGGTCAAAGTTAATGCGAATTTTTAAGTTAAAGTTTTTCAAAATAACATAAAATGACTTCAGAAACTTCTTAAATGGTTTTAAGCGCCCAACCTCCCAACTAAGTAAGTTATTTTATTTTTTTGAGAAAGATGAATTTTTAGAAAAATAAAAACTGAATATCGTTTGAGCCGTTTTTAACATCAAATAAGTTTTACCTCTTGTTACTATGTATAAAATGTTCAAACCTTATTTACAAAAAAATAAAATGAAAATATTAATGGATTAAATAATCTTATCAATTTTTAATAAAACATTTAGAACAAAATAAACATAAATAAACATTTAAAACAAAGCTGTAGTTTCAATGGAAGCGATTTTCATTTTACCACTGTTTGAATGTGTTGCTGCATTTACGTAATATGTAGTTAATATTGAATTTTATGCATTTTTTTAGAACAAACACTTAATTTAGGGATTGGCTAGTTTGCACATTAATTTTTCTGGTCTGAGTCAGACAGCATGTACCAAGCAAACAATTTTATCTTAAAAATGAAGCTGTGGAATTGGTAAAGCAAAAAATTTCACGCAGATAATTTTGTATTTAAATTTCGGCCTTTTTTTAAACATTCGTTGTAAAGTCTGATTTGCAAACACGATTATTTTTGGTATAATTAAGATAACTTGAGTCTGTAAAAACCTTCCAAAAATGACACTTTTGTATGGGGGTACTAGAAATTTGCATTTTTTTTTTAATTGTTCCAATGAACAATGGTACTGATTTTAAAAATAATGGAGGTGTCCAAAAACTGAAATACTTAATTCTCAAAAAAATTTATAAAAAGCAATGTTTGGGATTACTAATGTTATTGGTATTTTTTTTTTAAATAAATTTCAATCCAACTTAGTTCATAATTGTGAAGTTTAGATAGCAGGTTAGGTTATACATTATGTGTCATATTAAATTGAAGGAATTTACTTTTATATTCTTGCTTAATAAGTGATAAATCGTAGTTTTGCATAGTTTAGACAGAAAAATTATGACGTGTCGTAGAAAGAATACTCTCTTTACTGTTATCTCCGCTCATCGACCAAACAAAATTTATAAATTTTGTACAGAAATGTGTTTACCAAATTTAAATTTCGAGCGGAATTAGAAAGTGTTTTCTTCTGGCCTTAAATAAAACTTGCTGATGTTTCAGACAATAGGAGTCTGTTACTTAAAAACCCCACTTTGAAATATCCTAAAATACAAAAATTCTAATGAAAAACAAAAGTATGTAACGAAACCAAATCCAAAAAAAGAAAAAACGAAATTCGCCGGTACAACTTCAAAATTTATAGAAATTAAGCTATTCATTCATTTAAACGGCCTTATGAACGGTATTTTTAAAGAAGATTTTTGAAAAAAAAAAGATTTAGATTGATCTTCCACAAATAATGTACAAGATTTTTTGTATCGACATTTATCGACTTTTTTTTTAAGAAAAGTTTATTTTTCTAAAATCACTGTCTGAGAGAGATTAATTTTTATTCAAAAAATATTAACTGAAAAATCCTTATGAGCAGTAAAAACTATACATACCATGTTTAAACTAAGTCAACCCATCCGTTTGGGTTGTTTCTACTTGCTCACTGTTTCGTATGCTCTATTAGCGTAGTGTAATGTTTGATTGCTATTATATTGAGATCAATATTTCTATTATTTAAAGAACACATTGCTTTACCATTAACCCTACTATCCCTTTTGTATGTACTTCATTATACTTATTGCTTCTTCAAAAATACGATTTTGCTGTGGGGTTGCTGGTTTCTTTAAATTTCAATATTTTGTTTCTTCGATTTGCAGACACGAAATTTCCTTCTCTCCCTTTTAGTCACGAGCCAACTATAAACGTTCAACATTACTCGGTAGAAGATAAACAACGTATAACTTTGACAGCTCTGCTGCTAGTCTTAATATGCGTAAATTTCAATTAACAGTAGTCAAAGTCGAGGTGAGGGGATAGGGAGGGGGAGGGTTGAAGAGAGCGGTGGTGGTTCAAGAATGCTGAATAATGGGAATAATAATATTAACAAGGGCACTTAATTGGCGGAAGTGTAATTGGGGACAAACTGTTGTCTGATATCATGAAAGAAAATTAAGAAAACGAAAAATCTGAAAACAAGGTAACAACCTGTATTAAAATATTACAGCAAACATTGAAAAAAACGTAGGTAGACGGTAAACAGTCAACAATTTTGTATTTTAAGATCTTGAAATCTCAATTGTGAAACTAAGGGGAGAGGTTATGAAATGTAAGTCCTTAAAACGATATCCTTGAAATTCCTTCACTGAGAGAACAAATCGATTGCGGCAACCTTGCTGGACCTGCTGGATAATTGATTGGCTTCGTTTTCAGCAAATTAGTAAATTTATTTGGGTTAAACACCTTTTGCGAACGATAAAAAAAAAGTTGAGCGTACACCTGTGATTGAACCGGCAACTTCTTGCTTACTAAGCGAATATTTATTCTTTGCGTCTAACGATTTTTCGTTTGTTGGATAGTAATTTTTCGAACTCAACTTCGTTTGCAGCAAACTTTCAAATTCTTTTCGGTGAAACAATTTATGCAATCGAATAAATGAAAAAAACATTCAGCATAACATTGTGGATTGAACATGCGATTCGGAACCTAGTCTGTTGCCATTGTGCCACGACAAGATAACTTCCGTGTAGCAAAAAATGCATACGAACACAACAAACACAATTATTTCTTGCAGTCATTTATTGTAGATAAATTATATATTTACACCAAAAGTGAAGTTCTTTGCAACAAACATCTTTCTAGAGAGGTTCTTCGCAAACTATTCATTTCTTTGCTGCAAACTATAGAATTTTCTAGTAAACCAAAAATGTATGTTTAGATGTTGGGAGCATTTTCGTTTGCAGCAATCATTTCTTGAAAATAAGATCCAAGCGAATGGTAAAACAGATGCTGCAAATGAAAAACTTTTGCGGGGGTTGTATTAACCTTACAGCAAATGTTTTTCATTTAATTCAAAGGATATTCATTAGTCAGAAACAAAAAAAAAATACATTATTTCTCTGAGTGTTTGTCTAATCGAAGCATAAAGCAAGCCTTAATGAAGATATAAGTTTTGACAGAGGTCTTACTGATTTTTTTTTACATTTGTTCGAAAATGGTTAGTGAAATCTATCCAAAAACCATGATTAATTCGTTAAGAATTCTTTAAAAAAAAAATAATTTATTTGTGATGTTTCATATTTTCAACTGTCATCTGTGTTAGTTGGGTCAAAATTATTAAAAAAAATTGAATGGTCACCACACTACAATTAGCAATTACTAACCCAAGAAACGCAAGAACTTTCAATCTCATATACATTCAAACTAAAAAAACCAATGAGGAATACCTTACCCTTCCCCATCCTTCGAGAAACATAAAATAAAAATCCCCTAATATTTTATCATTCCATCCTTCGCATTACTATGCGAAACAATAAGTACAATCTACTCAAGGAAAATATTGAGTTAGCTTAACTCCTTTCGTTGTGCATTTACTCCTGTCTTTTAGAGTGCTTTGTTATAAATTCACAAGTACATCCATTCCTTAGAAATTATGAAATGAAGCACAAAACCGATTTCAATATTATACTTAACGCTTTAAACCCTTTAATTCTTCAAATAATTCTTGGAAGTATTCTCTTCAATGAAGAAACCCCTCAATCAGTCTCCTTGAAATTTCACTATACCCAACATAATACAACAATGGATCAATTACACCATTACACCCGAATTTCAAAAGTGTTGCAGTAAAAGGATACACTGTTGCTGATAAAAGTAAGAGAGAGAGAGAGAGAGAGAGAGAGAGATCAAACAGCGATGAAGTTCTGAAGGGGGGAACAAATGGTGTTGGCTGTCTTCAAAATCAAATGCAGCCACCCCTGAAGCTGAGTGAATATAAAAATGAAATTTACTCCCGTCATGCGGTGGTGGAGCTATTACACCACCAAAATGCCGACAGGTTGTTGAATTGAATCATTAGGAGAAATGGTAGTGGTGTTGCGTCCAAATGACATGACGACGACTACGATGACGGTGACGTTGATATTTATCCCCTTTCCGATCCCATCACAAGATATATCTGTCTGATGTTCAGAAATATATTCGTGCCACTCATTGTGTGTGACATCATCAGTATATCCTTTTTATGAAGAATTTTTATTCTTTTTAGATAAAATATTTTCGTGCCATAAGGATAAGTTATGGGTTTCTAAAAAAAAAAATATTGAGCTGAAAATATTTGGATTTTTTTAACAATCAATGCATTCAATATAAAAAAAATGTTCCACATACGCCACAGTGACCATATGAGTTTATGTTTTAAAAATTGATAAGAAATTGTCCAAACTCTGAATAACTGTTGGCTGATTTTGTGTGCAAAAGCTACTAAAAAACTACTTGAACTTCCCAGTTTTATTATAATAATTTTGCAACCGAAATCGCAAGGTTGGATACAAAGAGCCAAAATTTAACAAATTAAAACAACTAATTATAGGGGTACCTACTTAAGAAAGTTATTGTTTATTAAATTATGTATTGGATTTATTTTTCAATTTGATTTTGTACATTGTTTATATATGTAGTTCAGAATATGGTAGGAAATGGCTATCCAGAGGTATGAGACATTACAAAATAAAACTTATCAATAAAAAAGAAGGTTATTGAAAATAATTTCAAACTGTTTAAATATTACAGGATTTTGAATGGGCAAGTGAGATTTCATAAAGCATTTACAATTTGCCAGAGTAAAATTTATAAATTTTTCGGTGATTTGAAACAAAGAATTTCTTAAATTTAATTAATTTATAATATAAAGTAATGTAAACGTAGTTTTTCAGATGCATTTATAGTACGTTAAAGGGTTTAAGCATGTTTGCAAAATTCATACAATGATGTATAAAAATCATTACTTTGGTACCAATGTTTGAAGTTTGTTTATCGAATGCAGATTAGTGGTTATCCTGTTTTGAAGTGTATGGCATCACTTGGCGTTGAGATTGGTAATCAAGAAATACCTTTTAAAAACTTTCTTTAAATGGCTTAAAATTATGCAAACAAATTTCCTGCTTTACATAGCACAGATATGTTTATAAATTTCAAGAATTACCAATATTTGTGTTAGCATTAAATGTTGGCCACCCTAAATTCAGACCTAGATAATTTCATAGATATTTTTGTTGCCATGCGTAGATTGGTTATCAGTTTGGCATCTTAGTTTGGTTGCAGTGTATAACTTAAGTCTGTCGCATGTAAAAGGCTTGAAAAAAGCTTTTGTGTACTGACAATTTTTGTGGGACAAAGTATAGATACTCAAATTCACGAACAGTTTTAATTTGCTCATTACCAAGTCTTCAGTCTTCTTGAGGATCTCTCCTATACTGTGTTGGTTCCCAAAACAATTAATTTATTTTTTTTGGGGACGTTAATGTGCACATTCCATAATCGACAGTATGTCTAAAGTTTTTTGACTTGAAGTTGTAGCAATCAGGAATTTTATCAGCCAGCAAACCAAATCATCAGCGTAGAGTAAGGCCTTGATGAGTGTTCCCGCAAATGCTAGAATAACAGGGGACTAAGAAGGTACCCTTGTATATCGCCAGCAGTAGATTAAATTTGATTTGTTTCCATTCTTAGTTCTTTTGCTCAGCGCAAAAATTCGTTACATCATCGTAGTGAATCCAGTACAAGAAACAGTTTGAAAAATGCTTAAAAGATTACCTCTTTCAATCCAGTTGGATAAATCTTTAACGAGAATCTTGAAAAAATATATACTCCTGGTGTTCTCTGGTTGGTTTAATATCGAAGTTTCACTTCTTGGTGCTTTATAGTTTTACATCACTATTATTGTGTTTTTCCTGGAAGATATTGGTGTCCAGCTAATATCTATCTATTCTATAATATAACAATAAAGCTAACGTATAAAATTCTCCTTGGCAGTAAACTTCTTAAATGATCTGCTAAAGGCTGAGCTTTGATAACAATCCTCAACTTCAAGTTCATTGTGGTAGGACAAGGGGTATTTTTGCATTTTTTTTGGAAATAAATAATAACAACAATAGATTGCTTAAATACTGAAACTGTTTATTAAATTTAACAATAAAAAAGTTTTATATGTATACTAGCTGACCCAGCAGACATTGTCCTGCACTGCACATTAATTTAAATTATTTTCTTTTTAATCGTTTGTGGTCAATAAGGTGTCTCTTGTTTTTGCTCAAAAATTTAACGTTTTTTTCCCCACAACTTTTCGTGAATTTCTTTTTTTTTGCGCTGTATTTTACGTTTTTCTCGCTTCAAAAAGCTCTTTTTCAAGTCTTCTATGCGGTATTTCGCGATATATCCGGAATTCATTTAAATCGAATTCAAATGAAATAACTATCGAAAACTCAAATCAAAAATAGCTGATAAATCGTCGTGCACCTCTCAACAGCTTGCTCAATAGTATGCCTTGAGAAGACTTTGCAACTATAATGGACACAACGCTATCTGCGGGCATTTGTCATACCAGCATTCGGTGTTCTGTTTCTATGATGTATCATAGAAGTCTATATTTTAGTGATTTTCTTCTCTTTTTCAATGCATGGGAAAACTTCTCTTTTAATTAGAAAAGAGACGATTCCAATTAATCAGAGATCACTAAAATCAGTCCAGCAGTTCTTGAATTATATTAATGGTGTAACTAGGTCGACTTTGTTTTATATGTACATATATTAAGAAGATATTTTTATGGATAACTTGCGCAATTGATAACTAGCGCGCTTACCTAAATCTGATTTTCGGGAACAATGAATATTATTTATTTTGAAAACTAAACAAATATCTCACTCTAGTTAAATTCCATTTCCTTCATTTTTGAGTTGAAAAATATTATTTCAGCTAGTAAATTGTGTGTGCAAAAAGTGTGGAGATCTCTTCAAATAATTTCAATTCAATTTCGCCTTTCGAACTGGGTACTGCTGAACTGAACGAATCATTTACGATTTCGTTTGTGATTTTTGTATAGATTTTGTTTCGTTTGGCTTAGTCTCGTAGTCTAGCGTAGTTTCTACGTCGACAACATGGAAAAAACTCAAGAAATCTGCGATAGTCTTATAAAAAACAAATTAAACATCAATAGAAGGGCTAAAATGCATTTTGGGTGAAGACTAGTGCTAACAGCAGTTAAACGTAAGTGAAATTCAGCTGAATTGCTGAATAGCTTATTTCACTGCCGATGTGCATATTGTAAAACGAAATTTATTTCTTGTGATTTTTATACGGAGTATTTCGTTTCGCTTTAACAGTGTTCTGGACTTAAGGATGTAAGCCTTTTTCAAGCTATCTATAATTTTAAGGATTTGCTAAGAAGGTTTCCACCAAAACCAGCTCCTCGAGTATTTTCCTACCAGATCATACTTCTATACCTTTAAACCAATATTTCAAAGAGGTTTTTACTAATACTTTACACCTATTTTACTGAAATTACACTCACAATTGCATAAAAAAGGACTTTTACTTGATGGTAGTCATTTTGGATAATCTCTAGTCTCTGCTTAAGTTCCAGTTTGATAAAATCATTAGGTACCTCCCTCTGCTCCTCCTTTTAAGAAAACAATTAGAAAATACGAATTTCTAACAGCAAGTACTTACGACCAGGTTGAAAACATTATTTTTTTTATTGCAAATGCAAATTTCTAAAACTGATAGGGTGTCAGAGAGACGAAACAGAAATGCACACACGCTGAAGAAATGCTTTCGCACTTGACATAGGACGACGGAACGACTATTATACCGACTACACCATCATGAGAGAACGAGGACGAGGACGAGGACGAATGAACAAACGACTGCATGCATGATGAATTGCAGTGTCATGCATCGTTATAAGGCAAATAATGTAATTAGGGTAGTAAATTCCTGTCGATCTGTCACTTTAAACATCAAGAAATGGAATGGGAGTAATTTTTAAACTTCCATCCAACCCGCACTGCACCCACAAAAGTCCTTCATAATATTAACCATCACTATAACTGTTTCTCTCTTTCTCTTTGCCCAAAAATAGTGAACTGCGTAAAGGTGTCCGTTGTATACAGAGCTACACAAGAAGGTGCATGGATCTGCAGCAGAGGAATCAATTTAATAAATTATACCATGGCACTAATCAATTCATTCGGGATTTATGCAATGAAGGCGAATTCCAGGACGGTAAGCATGCATTTTCAACATTTTCTCAAAATAAATTGTGATAGTGATGGTGTTGGTGTTGGTGTGGTGAGGACTCATTAATATATTCAACCATTATATTGTGTCGTCTATGTGAATGTGTGTCCTCGACTCCTGATGCACTTGCACCTGAACTTTGAATTTTGAATATATTGTTTCAATTTTCGTTTCATTTTGGCTTAATCCTTGACAGAGTATCTTAAGCATGCACCTTGTTCGGAAATGGCCAAGAAGGAGTTTGAGGTGTGCTCTTCCAAATACAAAGAGACAATGGTCTTTATGAAGCCGAATAAGAATCAAGAAAATCATGAGAATATAACTCTCAATGAGAATATTAAAACGATATGCTGGTAAGTTGGATGAATTGGGTTGATTGGTCTTGGCCAAAGGACAACTTCGATAATAATAATTTTGCTTTGGGGGGGAGTAGTTGGAATTTTCATCTTTTTGATCAACTTTATTATTATTTTCTTTATTTCAGTTCTATAAATGAACTTGTCGATTGCTCAGAGGATGCAGCCAGAAAAGTCTGTGGTAATGAAGCAGCAAAATTCACTAGAGAACTTGTAGACAAGTATGCGAATAGTTTGACAAAGGTAAGTTTTTGTTTCTTTGACAGAAGAAAATTGTTCTACCAATTTATTATCTATTATATTCTCTGGGGTTGAAGTTTAAGATAAATGAATATCCATACATATATTTTCAATCAGTTATTTATTAAATATTTTATGTGTAGGTATGTAATGTTGGTTGCAATTTATTCCAAAAAGCATGGAAAATTGAATTATTGTTTATTTTATATGAAAAGTTCTTCAAATCAATAACTTGAGTGAGTTGGACCTAATATAAAATGTTCAAAATGCCAGTAGATACTCTGAATTTCAGGAAATGGAATTTTTTCACAAACCACCAAAACTTGAATTCGTAGTTTGGTTTGAATGAGAAAAAAAATCTAAAAGACTTCTATTTTTTCAATTTCGTGAAAAACAATTTTAGTATTTTCATAACTTACCTAAGGTGTATCAAGTATAGAACTGTACTCTTAACATTAATAATACTCGTAGTACTGTCAATTTGAAAAACTGAGAGTAAAAGCACCTGCCTGGCGACCACATATGCCGTAAGAGGAACGCGTAAGAGTAAATGGCCCCCAAAAAGGGAGTTACAATCCTAAGGACCCGAATTTTGTCGTTTTATAAAACTGCAAAACCGTGGATTTCGGTGTTTGGCCGTTTGTGAGATGCCATTTTGCGTGAGGGTGGCATAAGCAAACGTCAAATTGGCAGAAGGCAGACTGGATGGAATGAGCGGGGTGGGGTTAACCCCCTTGCAATTTTGTTTTGAAAAAAAATCTCTCTCCGGTAAAGCTGAAAATTTGCAAAAGCCGAGCGATGAACTTGTGAAAGAGACAATTCCAAAATGACAGAAGGCTAAGTAGATGAAAAAGAGGTGGCAGAAGATGCTAAAGTAATAAATAATTTTGTTTGAAAATATATCTGACTCAGGAACTTCTCCTTTTCTGCAAGTTCGTTCGTGATGGTATTAAGTGGGTAAATACCAAATGGCACAAGGCAGACTGGTCGGGTTCTATTTTTTTTTTTTATTTTTTACTTCAGAATGGAAAAAAAAATTCAAGGGGAACTTCAAGGGAATCACCAAAGACTCTTAACCACCAAGTTTCGAGAACATCGGTTAAGCAGTTAAGGCGGCAAAAAAAAAATCGCGAAATATCGCGCAAAAAATTGCGATAACTCAAAGATCTTTCACTATAGTGGTCATGGTTTTTTTCGCAGGATTCCGCACTTTGTATCATGGCAGTCCAGGGTATTTTGCATATTTTTTGAGATTTCTTGCGTCATAC
The DNA here is from genome assembly GCA_948107695.1 of Meliscaeva auricollis. NCBI lineage: Eukaryota > Metazoa > Arthropoda > Insecta > Diptera > Syrphidae > Meliscaeva > Meliscaeva auricollis. The sequence continues at coordinate 31,970,134 of OX403619.1, read as the reverse complement.
AATAAACATTTTTGCGGTTATAAGACGCTGCAAGAGTCTTACAAGATTGATTGTACAAAAAGCGAAAAGATATCTTCCTGAGCCGTCGATTTTATATCTTTTAATTCACACGTTTTACTTCGAAAAATTTAAAGTGCTATTAAAAGATATAATACATAGTTACCTAAAGTCCAAAGTTTCTACATTACAATAGAATAAATTGGTCTCGTTATAAAAAAATTGAGAATCTTTTGCTAATTGAATAGAATATTTGTCTTAATTTTAAATTGGTCTGAGTTGGTTGCTATAAACAAGTGTTTTGTGCCTAGATGTTAAAGAACTAAGCCACGCCAGGCACTATGATCTCCCTTGATTTCAGCTTATCTGTTAAAATTTCGCACAAAAGTTTAGGTTCCTTCCATTTCTGTCTGGCTTACAGTAGCAGCCCATAAGCTTTATTTCTCTATGAGCTAGTAAAGATACAAATTTATTTACTTTATGATTTAATTTTTCACAACGAGTTACTTTTATTAGATTCGACTGGATCCGTTTTTATTTTCAGTAGGTATAACGCATCGATAACAATAAATATTTATTTTACTTAAATTACGTTCCAAGTTCACTTTCATTACTTTATTTCCTAAATTGAATCTCTATCTTTCTCAGCTCTATTGTGAAGAATACACACGACATCCGGGTGCATGCAGAGATGGAGAAAATGGAACTGGTCATCGGCTTCAATCACAATCTTTAATCGGACTTATGATAGCTGCTGCAATTGCACTCACATATCACCACAGAAGATAGATTTTATCATGGTAAAGTAAACCATAAAAAAAAGAAGCAATGTTGAAATTGCAGTGTTAATTCAGCCAGCCACTCAAAAAACGCACCCCTTAAATGAAATCACAATCCCCGAAGACACTCGGTAAAGCAATTTCGAAACTTTAGTCAATTTCTTAGATAAGATTTAACAAAAAAAAAAAAATAAATAAAAAAAAAACACCACAAAAAAACTGTTAGCATCATCATGTTGAAGCGTCGTCAACGCCAAGAGTATTGATTATTTTTTTATTTTTCCTTGTTTAATTTTTCAAATTGAGCGTATGTTTTTGACACGTTTTATTAGCAACACACGTCTTTGACTTATCACAGAGCAAATAAAAAAATTAAAAAAAAAAACGTAAAATTGAATTATTATTGCAATAGAAAATAAAAAAAAAAATCGATTTATCAAACTTGCTTCTCAAACTAAAAAAAAAATAAAATTGAAAAAATAGAAAATTGCGCTTCAAAATATGGAATGAGAAAATGTTAAACAAAAAAATAATAATAAATGTAATTATGAAAAATGCAACAAATTCGCGTTGCTAAATTGATAAAAATAATATAGAGTATCGATTTAAATTATTAGAAAAAAAAAATGTGTCGGTGAACAGTTTATCGTTACTATTGTAATGCCATTAAGTTAAGATATAATAAACATAATATAAAATTAAGCACAAAACCCAAGCAGGTGACAATAGTGGCAGTGAGACATTTTGTTTTTTATTTAATTCTTCTATTTTGTTTTATTTTGGAGTCCCACAAGGTTCCATTTTAGGAACTTACATATCTTTTTGAAAGCCCAAAATAAATATATATAACTTCCACCACACTGCCACACGAACTGCCACCTGTCAAAACGTTGAGTAGTTTTAGAGGATTAAGTTTAATGATTAAAATAAAATATAAATGAGCAAAAATAAAGGCGTACATATTATTATTAAATACTTATTATTAATTTTTGTAATACTTATTTCAAACCAGTACCTTAAGAGATATTATTATTTGTAAAACAAAATTGAACCGCTTAGATATAATTTTCAATCAAAACGGTTTCCTTAATCTTGTATAAGTTAATTTTATAATTCTTTTTTTTTTATTATTAAGTTGTAAAAGAATTTTTGCACAAACAAAATGAAAAATATAAATTTGTAAACATCATCAAAAAGACCAAAAATTACTTTAAAAATATTATTATAAACAAATTATATATATATATATATATATTATATACAAGGAAAACTACACATAATTATAAACAATGTAGATGAATTAATATTTTAAGATTTAAAACTTAAAAAAAAAAAAAGTATTTTTTGAGAGGACAAATTGATAATGGTGATTTTTTTATTCTTTAAGAAAAAATGCTTCCTTTATTAAGTTTAAAAAAATTAAATTAAATTTAATAAATACACAACTTAAAAGATTATTTATTAAATAATATGAATTGTAAAATATTTGTAAATTTAATTATTATTATTATTATTTAGTGTATAATGTATAATGATTTTTTATATGTTTTATTTGTTCGCATGTATGTACCCAAATTGTTAATTTTCTTTAGTTAAAAATAATGAGGAAGAAGAAGATGAATAATGTTGAAGAATTTTTCAAAAAAAAAAAGTGAAATAAATGAAATATTAATGAATCGAATTGATTTTGTTGTTTAATATAAACTGAAAAAAAACTACTGTTCTTGAGGTTTTTCAGACCAAATGTCCCCAATTCATGTTACGTTAGTTAAGCCAGTTTTTGGTAAATAAAACTGAAGTAAGCTGATGTGCATTTCTAAAAACGCGAGAAGCTATTATTAGGAAGGACGCTATAAAAAGAGGAGAAACATTTATATTCACTAGTACCACCAAGGGGTCAAAACTTGACAGCCGAATCATGAAATAAAAACTGATTTGTAGGACTAAGGCTGCATGTACCTTTCAAATAAAACCACATAAGAACAAATAAAAATATTAAAATCGGTGGCCGGGAAGTTATTTAAAAAGTTAGAAATAGAATTATTCGTGTTCACGTATTAATATAATAATTTTACGCCAATTTTAGTCTAGTATTAAAAAAAAAAACAAGTATTGAAGTAACTAAAATTTAAAACAGGGCAGTGTCTCAGAATTGCCTAAAACAACTTTGATTGTGATAACTTTAAAAAAAAAAAACAAAATGTTTAAAACTTACAATCTAAATTATATCGAATAATTATTACTTCTAAGCACATATTAAAGAAAAAATTCTATGGGATAAGATTTTCCCCTGTTTAAGTGGAATGAGCATTTTTCTCAAAACTTGATTTAAAACAGAAAAACCATTATTATTTTAAGAAATAGATAAGTTCAAAAATTGGTTTTGCGTTCAGTAGCGTCGCCGCCAGTAAAAAATTCAAAAATTTGACAGTTTTTGGAAAATTTTACCATGAAGGATAAGTTTTTTGTTTCTATGTTATCTACATACGGGATTTTCCAAAATTTGAGCACACAATTGTCTACGTAGCCATAATAGTTTCCAAATTGCACTTCTTTAAGCTTTATCAATTTTTGAGACTTCAAAATTGTTTGGTTGGATATAATAATATTGTTCAGTTCAGTTTTATTTTGACCCTGAAACATTTTTTCGATCTGAAATTTGTGTTCAATGTTCACAACAATTTGTTATTATCGCTAAGTAGACAATTGTGGCCTAAAATGTTTCCAAATTCAGTTTTCTCGAAGTCTCATGTACAAGTTTCCAAAAACTGCAAAATCGTTTTGCGGTTTTTTGCATTTTTGACCATGTTGCGCAACGAAATTTTGTTGGCAAACCTCATATTAGGTTTCAGCAAACCCACAAACATAAATTATAAAAGAAATTAAAATTACCCCAAAACTTTCCTGGTAAAAACACAATTTATCTGGATTATTCGTACTTTGTGTTAAAATGTTATATAACGTCCACATCAAAACAACAGAGCGCTGAGTGTTTGTTAAAGCTATATACATAAGCTTGTTTGTTTTTTTTTTAAATAATGGTATTGGCTAAAGGTCTGATTTTTCAAAAATTACACCTGAATATACTGTCTTAAAAGTATTTTTCTTTGAAACATGTATTGCCGCTAGTGTCCGACCGAAGCTCTGGCTTCGGCCGAATTCGGCCAAAAAAACAACATTCGGCCAAACCTTCGGCCTCGGCCATTTTAGGCCGAAGTTTTGACCGAAGCCGAAGAATCTGTTTATTATATCGAGCATCGTACTAGGCGACGGAAAAAATTTCAATTTTTGAAATTTTTGAATACCGAAGAAAATATCAATTTTTGAATTTTGTCTGACACCTTTTCGCGCATCGTTTGTGTTTTGTTTTGTTAAATCGTGGTTTCGGTTTAATTTAATTTAATTTTATCAATTTTAAAAGGAAAAAACACTTAATAATTTAAAAAAATTCAAGTAATTTTAATAAAAATAATATTTGTATCCAATTGGAAAGGAGAATTCTTGACTTGTTTCAACCTTAGGCTTTGGCTTAGGCTTCGGCTAAGATTTTCTTTCAGTCTAATAATTCGGCTTCGGCTTGGGCTGAAAATCGACCTTTGGTCGGGCACTAATTGCCCCTCAGTGTGAAGAAAATTCAACTTTAATTTTAACAAAACACTGGATAGGTATATTCAAGTGACTGGCAGTGATGCTGTCATACTTGACAAACAAGTTTTACAAAATGTTAAAATTGCAAATTCTTCACAATTATGTTTGAGAGTTCTGAATCTTAAGGAGACTCAAAATCTCAAATAATTATTCGTTAATATTAATTAATTGGTCAAATGGTACACTTTAACATCTAATTAATGGTTCATTTATTTCAAAAGTTAATATGAACAAAATATATAAAAAAAGGATAAGAGTTTAAAAATAAAAAACAAAATACTGTGTAATTTTCCGAAAACTGAGATTTTTTTTTACCCATTTTAGGACAAACATTTTTCATTCATCTAAATGTGTTACTATCACGTGGAAATCATATTCTTCCTTGGCTTATACCAAATTTCTAAAATGTCTATAACTTTTCCGAGCGAACAATGTTGATTTCAGTAAAAACAAACTTTTCAATGACATATCGATGAATGTCTTTCTTATTTGTCACAGCGTCGCTTCCCACATCAGGTAGATTTATTTCACTTATCCTCGATATTCCTTATTTTCATACAATATTTAGTACCGTTTAGCTCATTTATGTTTCAAAGGTTATAAGGGCTTATTTGACTGAAAGTTCCGTCAGTTCATAACTTGACTCATTCAGATCATGTATCAAAATCAAAAACCTGTTTTTATACGAATATATTTTATTGATTTCAAAACCATTTAAATGCGAAGGATAGCTTCAATAAACATTATCTTTTTACGGATGACTTAATGCAGCAATTCATTAATTCAATTATAAAATGACATTTATCTTGGTTATTTCGTAAATTTATTACCAACGAAACTAAACGAAACAAACCCCAAAAATGCATTTAAATTGATGCACACTCATGTTGTGTATTTAAAATGTGAATGTATTGAAAATTCAAACTCTAGGCAATATATTTTCATGAACCTACTTTCGGTATAATTTAAACTAAAAACACTATTTGAGTCTTTAACGAAAATCTACGGTCAAAAATAATCTAGATGGACAACTTGAGCATGCCGACATCACCCAAATGTAGTAAAATCTAATATATCCCCGGTTATGACTCCATCATATCCGGAAATATCTGACTTTCCTAGATCCTGTGCTCTCCTTGCGTGTTTTTGCACAAGGCTGTAGATATAAGTCGTTGTCGTTGTCGTTGTCGTCGTGTCGGGTAAAAGCCTCATTTAGAAGTCCCATTATGTCGTCGCCAATACTCATTTGCACCAGTACCAACCACCAAGTGGAACAGGCACCATAATTGTAGGTACCTACTCGACACTCGTGTATAGTGGTACCAACAGAACAGCAGTTTTGCCATCATGGAAGTGTATGTCCCTGGTAATTCCCTGGCAATTTAGTTCCTCTCGCAATCTCGTAATGACTTTTGCCATCCTTCCCTCGGGAAGGCACAATCAGAAAGCGCGATTCCACCCATAATCCTAGTTGCTCCTTGCAAATATAGCTCTGGTCATTTACTCTCCGGTTCATCGTCGTTTAATTAATGTCTGCGCGTCTGATTTGATTACCCTTATTAGGTACTAAGCTGAGAATTAGGAAATTGCTTCGGCTCTGGTTACTGCTTTTACTGCTGCAGACAGGTGGTGTGTGTGTATGTGCAACCATGCGGCCAAAAGGTGACATGACCTCTCGCCGGTCATTTGAATATCAGATACTAGCAATCAATGGCATACCGCCAATGCAATATCTACAATTCAATTCAATTCAATTTAATCAGCGAATTTCGGCTAAACTGAATTGAAATTGTGCAAAATTAAACGCTCTACCACGCCCAATTTTATATATGTATGTGCACACCTCGAGCCGCCGCCATTGTATGGGTGGGAGAACAAAGAGGCTTTGTTCAATGTCACAAAACAAATAAATCAGGTGTGTTTTGTTTCTGACAATATTTGCATGCCAGAGACAGTCACGTTCGATATGATGCCAATCCCAATGGATGGAGAATATACAGGCGCTGCCCATCAGTAGTGGAATATGATTCGGTATAGGCCTGTCCAGCTGCCAGACCCGTTCCATAGCTTAACAAGGTATGAACACAGCTTAATATTAGTGTCGGATAAGTCAATTTCGATCTTGATTTAAAATTTTCTTTTGTGGGCACACTCACTCACACTGTTAAGGGTGATTTTCATAAAATTTGACAAAAGGCTATAGAGAGTGGAGATTAGGACAAAAACAAGAACAAGGAAAGATTGTCGATAACTCGCTTAATAGTCGGAGAGCCAGCGACGAAAAATAAATGTCATAAGGTGTAAGGACCAATATTACGGAAATCGACAGCCTTACTGCGGATTAAGAAAAACTTCCATTGGCGAAAGTCGAATGTGGATGCGGAAGGAGGGGGCTAAAGTTTGAAAATTCAACTTTTTTCTAGCAAAATATCCTCATGGTTGCAAGCAAAAGGCTATTTCTATAGTGCGAAATAAATTAGCAGAAGCGTAAGTCTGGACAAAAGGTTACCAGGTGTCATCAAACACTAAAGACAAAAGGAAATAAAAATAAACCTGATAATATAAATACAAAGCTGAAATTACGTAGTGAAAATTGGTATAATTTTAAGTTTTGTTAATATTAAAACGTAAGCAAATCTGAAAAAGCGTGAAAGGGTTGCCAGAACTCATATATCAAAATCAAAAAAATGAAAATATAAATTAAAAACAAAAAGTTTAAAAATACAGGCCTGAAAAATAGCAGAGGCAAAATCGGATGTAAAAATTCAACAAAGCAAAAAAAATTAAAAACAACATTACAAACATGTCTGTTAAGACACAAGGTTGAAAAGCGATGCTATTAAAGCCTTAACTAATGTTATACAGAAACGAGATCGTCAGAAGCTTAAGTTGATTAATAGAGTTGCCTAGTTTTTTTTTTTAATTTAATAAAAATAAAACCTGACGAGTTACGAAGCTTAAAATTTTTTGTCCACATAGTTTTTATCAACGATATTAAGTGTTAGAAATAACAGAAATGTTGATATAGTATAAACGTTGACAGACATCAACATACAAGAAAATTTAACATAAAAATTTCTCGAAAACGTGTTTTTTCTAAATGTTTCACTATGAAATAGACTATTTTTGAAAAAAAAATGTGTCTGCCAATGGCTATACTTATCCTTTACACTACGTGTACGTAAAAGTAAAATGTTCAACAAACTTTCTTGAATCAATTCAAAAATTCCTTTTTACTTGCTCTACCTTTAGGGCAAGTATCGGTTACGTTTCAAAAAAAGTTTGAGAATTTAATCAAATCCATCATTTCATTGATGGAGAGTTCCAAAAAAATGGTTTTCGTCATGTGTGCGTCCATCATCCACCAATAATTTTATTAGAAAAATAAAAAAAAAACATTTAATTGATTTATAAAGCATCATCGACGATGTGGAAACTGGAAACCCCAATATATAAAGGGTTTTCCAATAAGAGGTGTTATTTTGAATAGCCCGCTATTTCGGTAGTTGTCACTTTTGAAGCTGTTATTTTTTGACATTTGACAAGAAGAAACTACGCTATTAATAAAAATGGAACGATACACGCTTCAACAACGCATTGAAATTATTAAAATTCACTATAAAAATGGTGAAAATTTGGCAGAGACGGTTCGTAAAACTAAAACATTTTTGGGTCGTCGTGAAGCACCTTGTCGGACCGCAATACAGAAATTGGTGGACAAATTCGAGCTGTTGGGACAAGTTAGTGATGTTAAGAATAAAACCCGTGCACGTCGCTCAAGAACAACTGAGAATATTGCTGTTGTAGCCCAAAGTGTTGAAGAAAACCCAGGTTTGTCCATTCCTCGTCGTTCTTTGGAATTAGGCATTCCACAAACGTCATTACACCGTATTTTGCATAAAGACTTGGGTCTTAAGGCTTATAAAGTTCAGTTAACACAAGAACTCAAGCCGGCTGATCATCAACAACGTCGTGTCTTTGCTGATTGGGTCCTTGAAATGTATGAAAATGAACCGGAATTTCATCGAAAAATCATCTTGACTGATGAGGCCCATTTCCACCTCGGAGGCTACGTCAACAAGCAAAACTGTCGCATCTGGGGCTCGAAAAACCCAAGAGTTATTGTTGAAAAGCCTCTCCATCCTCAACGCGTGACTGTTTGGTGCGGTTTATGGTCCCGCGGGGTCATTGGACCTTACTTTTTTGAAAATGAGGCTGGAGCAACAGTTACGGTCAATGGATTGCGCTATCGAGAGATGATTAATGATTTTTTATGGCCTGAATTGGATGGTATTGATCTGGACAACGTTTGCTTTCAACAAGACGGCGCTACGTGCCACACAAGCAATGAAACCATCGATCTTTTACGGGAAAAGTTTCCGGACCGTGTTATCTCTCGAAGAGGTGATCACAATTGGCCACCGAGATCTTATGATTTAACACCTTGCGACTTCTTCCTTTGGGGCCACGTGAAAGATAAGGTCTACGCCAACAGCCCAGCGTCGATTCAAGACCTCAAAGATAAAATTCGTGAGGCTATCGAGGACACAAGGCAGCCACTTTGCGATTTGGTTATGGAAAATTTCATGAAAAGGATATGGTCCTGTAAGCGTGGTCTTGGCGGCCATTTGGCTGATGTCGTGTTTCATTACATATTCATTCATTAACGGCATACCTTCTTCTTTATAATGAAATAAACATCCGATCATTTATCTCCAAAAATGCCATTTTTCTTTGAATATCAAAATAACACCTCTTATTGGAAAACCCTTTACTACGTCATGGAATATAGGCCGAATTATTAACGATTTGCAACGATAAATAATTAAAAAGAATTGTTTTAGATGCCTGACTTTGTACGAGAACCTTATGAATTCATTCAAGGTATACCTATGCACCTTGCCTAGGTATATGAAATTCTGCTAAAATTAAGCTACAAGATAGTTATTTCGTTTGGATCACTAATCAACTGCAACAAGAATTAATGCAAACTGTTTGGTCTAAGATTTCAAATATTATTTATCTATCCAAGTAAATCTAATGAAAAAAATTAAGTGAAATAAATCAAAACGACAGTAATATTAATTTATAGAAGTCTTGTGGCTCCCTTCCATGCATGGCAATATTATCTATAATAATGCGGGTCTTACAATTTAAATATTACTAGATATTATTAATTCTTTGAATATTATTTTTTGTTTGTATTTTTCAATGTTTTTCACATTTATAGTTCAACCCCTATAATATGTTTCTAATACAGGAAATGGTATTTACATCATATTTTCTCTAAATAAAACTCACGACTGGGTCGCACGTCAAATATAAAACAAAAAACTGTTATATGAGAGGTATCGTTAACAATGATTAGCCGTTTTAAAAAAAAAAATAAACTGCACGACTGGATCGCACGTACTTGCTCTTATAGATAAAATTACTATATATGCTAAGCCTTTTTAATTAGAAAAAAAAATAAAAAAAGCATGAAATTCGATTTTCAAATGAAATGAAATAAAACAGCTTCTTAAATGAATTTAACCTCAAATTGAAGTATGCAATTTGATTTCTTTTATAATGATACATTTTTAGAAAAAAATTGAAAATCGTTAGAGCCGTTTTTTAAAAAAAACTATTTTTTCTATATAAAATTTTGCAAGGATTTTTTATAAGAAAAAATTGGTACGCCATTTTTAAGATATTATTTATCAACATCTAAAAACTAAATTTTGAAAAAAAAAAAAATATTGGGTAAGTAGTTTTCGAAAAAATGATTTTTCAAAAAAAAATTTCAACTATTTTTTAAAAATCAAAAAAAAAATAATTTTCAATTTTTTTTACTAAAAACTATTACGGCAACTTAAAAGCTTTCATGTAAAAATGGTTGAAATTGATTGATTTATGAAGAAGATAATCAGAATTTATAAAAATGGTTCTATGGCAGATACCGTTAATAATTTTTGAAAAAAATGGTTTTCATTTAAAGATAGACCTTATCCAAAAAAATGACCTTGATTTTTTTAATCAAAATCGTAGGAACCGTTTTTGAGAAAAATGAGTTTTTCTAAAACCGATATATGAAAGGTACCGTTATTTTTGTTCGAAAAAAAAAATTAAAAAAATGAATTGTCTCCAAAAAACGCCACATATCAAGTTTGAAGTAAATCGACCCATCCGTTTAGGTTGTAGCTTCTGATACATACAGACAGATAGACAGAATTGTCGGACCCACTTTTTTCTCGTTCTGTATCATCGTAATGTCATGTTTGATTGTTATTTCAACTTTTTTTTTGTACGACTGCATATATGGTTCCCATATCGCAAGTAAAAATATTTAAAACCATAGATTTGCCAGATGAAAATTTTCGAAACGAAAACTAGCGAAATATAAAATCTTCATTGATTGATTTGCGAAATAAATAAAATGCACGACTGGATCGCACGAACTTGCTCGTGTAGTGCAAAGCTATTTTATGTATTAACTTAGCTTGAAAATTTTAGCTTTTGGTCATCTGATGTGTGTAAGTATTGAGAGATATGCACAAATAAGCAAAAATAAATATTTTTTTAAAACGGGAACACTTTTTGGATTTTTTTTTTTTTTTGGAAAATAATTTTTTTTCCATATTGGGTCAATGATTTGTGTTTTTTCCAAATTTTATTTTTAGATGTTGATAAATATTAGCCATCTTCAAAATGGCATACCAATATTTTTTTTTAAATCGTTTGAAATTTTTTTAATAAAAAAATATTTTTTTTTAAAAACGGCTCGATAGATTTTTTTGAAAAAAAAATTCTAAAAATTTATCGTTATTGAAGAAATCATATCAAAAAGTTTAATCAAAATCGTTAGAGCCGTCTTCGATAAAATTAAAATTAAAAAATAATAACTCAAAAATGTTGTTTGGGAGGTACTCGTTCTAAACAAAAAGGAAAAATTATAATTAATATAAATAAAATTTTTAACATAGTAAAATATTAAAAGATTGAAAATAATCATTTCCATATATACGAATTATTGATACCAAAACTGTACATAGATGAGATATTCAAAAACAAAAAAAAAAACAAACAACTTTCGAAATTACGTAAAAATCATCTGTACCAAATTTGAAGAAAATCCGTCTACGCGTTTGGGCAGTGGAAAAGTGTGCAGATGGACGCACAGACTGACGGACGGCATAACAAGAACCACTTTTTCGGACTTCTCCATCATCGTAATGTTGGTTTTGATTAAAACCAACAGATTAAAACCTCAATTTTTTTTGACACGAAACCAATACTTGCCCTACAGACCAAGTAAAAATGGCGGAATAATTTTGGCAGAAATAAGAAAGCTATACGAAACTGTAGGATTTGTTTCCCAAACGGTGTTCCAAAAATAAATGGACATCATTTAATGCATTTAATAATGCATTATTATGAAACCTCATTGATCAAATATGACATAATTTCGACGCAGTCGACGTTTTTTTAAACTTGTTACTATCTTTATGATAAGACTCCGTATTTTAGACATAATTGCATTGGATTCTGACTTTTAATACCAACCAAAAAAGTATCTGTATAACTGCGAAGCGTTCCCGGAAATGACGTTTTTCACATTATTAGCGTTTATGTTCTTTCTTACAATATCAATCGAAAAACTTTTGCTGTAATGTTGTAGTGTAATCGAGATGATTTTGTATCACAATATTTGCAAAAAAATAAAATTTTAATCTTTATTCATTCTAAAACATGCATTTCTGGAATGACGCCTAATTTAATATTTTTATCCAGAAAACTTTTTATGCAAAGATAAGACCGGATTATTTTACATTTGTAACCTCATCTGCACCTTAGATGAATACAAATTGATATTTAGTCACTATTACTACATTCCAACATATTTCTTTGAATAACTTACATTTAAATATAAATGGAGATTTTAAATTTTTGTTATACTTAGAGCAAGTAAGAAATTTTGAACTAAACTGTGCGTAGCTAGTATATTTAAGAAATTTATCCACTTTTAATGAATTTTTTGACCATTTCGATTTGAGTTTTTAGGCTATAGAAGCGTTCCCGAAATGATTAAATATTAGATGGAATTACATAGAAACTAAAACTGTTTCAAACAAATTTAAAACATTCGAAAATTCATCTCGATTAATCGGTAAGAAGTAAATTCTAATTTAATGTAGTTTTGATTGAAAAGTATCCATGGAACTAAAATTTTCCACCTCCATAAAATATCACAAATAAAATGACCACGGAGTACGCCTTTGTTATTGACACACAATTAAAAAGAGCCCTGCATAAAAATATGACCTCATCCACCACTGATACCAGTTAAATGCTTAAGCTCTAAAAAATAACCACATCAACTGCATCGAGGGTCATATTGTGATCTATTTTTTAATGAAATTTATTTTATTTTAATCCCCATCCCATAATTTCTATTCTCTTTATTTGTTACGCAAGAAATATCGTTCTATTAAAAAAAATATATGTATAATAAAATACCATATCTAACAAGCAGCACAAAAAAACAAAAAAAAAACGTTTTTATTAATATTAAAATTAATTGAAAATGAAAATAATTATTTACATCGGTAAATTTCGTAATCCCATCACACAAATTAATTCGCAACACACGCGTCGGTGACACTGACCATTGCATCCTTTGCAAAAGCTATATACTGCACCAGTACCTACAGCAAAACAAAACAAAAAAATATATAACGTAATAATTTCATCTATTTTGGTTGTCCGAACATAATCGCTAAACAAATCACTAATAAATTATTCGCATCGAAATACCACATAATATTTCGTTTCGGTTTGGGTCATTTTCCATTCAGAAAACTAGGTTGTGTGTATAGTTGAAGCTTGAAGCTCCTAGGTCAAATATAATATTGTAGGTTCTTGCTGCCCTACCCGTGGAATTTAAAGTAGGTATACCCTTCCACCCTTCTTGTGTGCGCTAACCTCACACGAGACACAGGAGGGAGATTATTGGTTAAAAATTGATCGGATTCCATACGAAAAATTGTCCTGCATTCCGTAATACCAATTGCTGTGCCTATCTGCGGTACAAAATATTCCATTTAATCTCAATTTAAAACAAAAACGAGTATAATTTCGTTCGTTTGGGATTGTTGCATGGAGCTGAAGTTGAAATAACGCACCATTGGGTGAGAACAATGTCTGATATAGTTGGTGTGAAAGTGTGGACCGAAATATTGTGTAAAATAGTTTTGGCTTCCTAGATATAAAAGCTGCCAGTATTGCCACAAGTGTGAGTCATAGATTTTAAAGAATTTTCATAATATTTTAATGTGAAAAGAGCTAATTGCCAGATGTTGAAAAATGGATGTAGGCTTTCTTTTGTGATTAGTTAGATCAGAAAATCACAATCTAGTAGAGTTGTCGCGGTTCCAGCTATTGATCTTGGCTGATTCTAATGTTACTTGTCAAGTATAGCCTCAAGAGTTGTATGACTACTTTAATCACTTTACTTTGATAGTGGTGTTATTGCTTTGAATCGCTAAAAAACTCGGTATATTTTTTCAGATCCTTTGGCAACACTGGTGCCTAAACATAGAAATAGATATTAATGAGAATTTTTTGTTGTTGAAAATCATCAGGTTTTAAGCGAATCTGTCGTAATTAGTGCACCCATGAGAGGACAACATACAGCGAAAGGATACTCAATGCTCTCATACAAAAAAAAAATAACAAAATCATTACAAATTCTAGTTTATCTTTAATTCATGGAAAAACAATGAAAATTTAAACCAATTATTTTACCGAAGTAAAGCTTATCATTAAGTCTGGCTGAATGTAAATTAGGTTTTGTTAATAAGCACTTGCTTCGTGTGAACATACATAAGTGTTTGTTGCCAACATAGGTAGGAATCTATAATATAATTACATTTAAAGTTTTGCATACTTAATGGAGCACAACATTCTGGTTGGAGCTTAATTTAAACATTATATTTGTGTGTTGATATATTTGTGACTATTCCTTTCAATCTTGTCTAACTTTAAAAAACTTTAAAATGGTAGATAGGTATATATGATTAATTTTTTTTTAACTCAACATATTCAAATTGATTTTCTATTTCCTTGTTAAATGTAGACAATTTACATATTTTAAAAATGGACCGGCTTTACATTCTTGTCAATTTTCAAAAGACACTTGGCAGCAATCGACACCAAGTAGTGTGGGAATCTTACCTCACCAAACCACCTCGAAATCTGAACCATTCTATGACAGATCGACTACTGATTTTTCTTTCTCAATGTTTTAATCACTGTGGGGAAGTTTAAACTTTTAATACTTTCCGTGGCTTAACATTAGCTCATGTGGCTTTGTTCTTTTTAGTCTCCGAACATTGCTTCTCGTATTTAATACGGACTCCATTTCAGATTTTATATGACCGTGCAGTCGCTGATTATGTGATACAGCATGTCTTCTTGCAACTTCTGTAATCATTTCTATTTGTAGGTCGCTATTTCTTATATACTAGGTGTATTTACTATTCCACGAAGGACTTTAATTTGAAATTTTTGAATGATTTCGGTAATTGTTTTCTTTGTACAGCCCTTTAATTAAATTCCATAGGTCCATACAGACTATAGTACTTGTTCATAAAGCATTATTTTGTTTTGGATTGATGGGTCATAATTTTTACCGATTACTTCTTTTCTTTTTATTTTGATGCGCTCTTTCCATTTTAGCTTTGCATCCAAATACATTTCAAGGTATTTTGCCGTATTGGCGTAAGGTACAGCTTGATTGTAAATGAATATTGGAACATTGATTAACTTTTTTTTTGTAAAGTTTAAATGTACTGACTTTGTTTCATTGAATTTGATACGCCATTTTTTGGTCAAATCTCTTACTGTGTCGACTGCATGTTGCATTTTTATTTGCTGCCTTGACGACACATTTGTCGGGTACCAAAATTGCAGTATCATCTGCAAACGTAGCCATAATGGCATTATTATCCACTGGTATATTCCTTGTATATAGCAAATACAGGGTAGGTCCTAGGACATTTCCTTGTGGAACACCGGCTTCTATTTTCTTTAGTTCTGAATATTCTCGATCGTACCGTTCTCTAAAGAGTCGGTCTGAGTCTGAGATATACGATTTTAGTATAGTACTGCCTTGGTAAATCCCTTTGCAGTTTGTACTCTAGGCTCCATGCCATACCTTATCAAATGCTTGAGCAACATCTAAGAATATAGCCGGACATACTTGTTTCTCTTTTAGTGATTTTTTCAATATTTCATCCGTTATTTTATGAACTTGGTCTATAGTAGAATGTTTATTTCTGAATCCAAACTGATGATTTGAAATAAGATTTCTTTCTTCTATATAATTTTAAATCTTCAGGCATGCAATTATTATGTATTGGAGTTTTATGAAGGTTTTGAATGGCATTTCTTTCATAACCTGAGCAGTTATTAGATCATACCCAGGTGAGTTTTTGTTCGATAGTTGATGTTGACACATACTTTTTATTTCTTTATTCTTGCCAATGACATCGACAACTGATTATAGATCAAAGAAGTTTAACAACAAACGAAATTTTGTGGTTTTACTGTAATAAAATTGTCAGGAACTCCCGAGTTTAAGGAGATTAACAAGTACTTGATATAGTTTAAGATCCCGCCATCCATCATAGAACGACTTACTCACATCGCTTTACCAGTTGAGACACATATTTACGTATAGGTAATGTCTAAGGAAACATTTTCTTATAAACGTAAAAATAGATTTTATCAGAAATAATTCACCAAAAAACATATTGAGGGTATTCATGCATCTTCGTAAAACACCAGATAAAAGTTTATCTCTTATATAAGCTTATCTTTTGTTAAAGGAGCTGTCAAATTTAGTATGGAAACAGTTTACACAAGTTGGAAAAACATATTTAATGAGCTTTGATGTTTTGTATTCGCTCATTTTCGTCTAAACCCTACTTTAAACTCGCGAGCATTAACGTTTTACCATCTTGACACGTGACTTAAGCTTAAATTGCGAATCTTGTCTTGTATCTAAACTTTTTACTTTTACAAGTATTGGTTTCGTGTCAAAAAAAAAGCGATTTTTTAATCAAAACCAATATTACAATGATGGAGAAGTGCCAAAAAGTTTTTTTGTCGTGCCCTCCGTCGCGTTGGTCGCGTGCGTCGGTCTGTGCGTCTGTTCTTCTGTGCGATTATCTGTACAGAGAGCCACAGGCTAAACTGTTTGATGGATTTTCATGAAATGATTATAACAAATACCTGCCATTCAACGGATTCGAATTATTGGATTTTTCTCGAAAACGGCTCTCACTTTAACTTGGTGTATGTTATGTAATGAGTTATTGTCACAGTACTGCGTTTTTAGTTTTTCTCAAACGTTTTTCGAGAAATTTCCCATTAAATTTTATTAAAACATCATTACTAGCTCAAGCCAGTAATGAAAAGTATTGTTTATTCAATTCTTCAAAAAAAAATATTGTTAAAAAAATTTGGTAAATAAAAAAATATTGTTTTGATGTTTTTTTTTTCAATATGAAAAATACCAACAAATTTAATTGATCAATGACTTACGAATATATAATTAATTTGAGCTACAGGAGCAAGTTCCGGGACATTCGGCCGTGATTTTGCGTCTTTGGGAGAGCTTCTCCCGAACCTGGTATCTGGCCTATGCCCATTAAAGAAAAGTATCTTTTTATCAAAAACGAATCTAAATATTTTGATTAAAAAAATTGTACCTACTTTGGTAGTAAGGTCGTTCCTACTTTTGAAAGGAAAAATATATTTTTAGAAATGTAAATAACGGCACCGAACCGTTTTTTTTTCTCTCAAACGACGGTTTCAATGTAATTTTGTGTACTAAAGCTTCTTCACAGTTTTAAGATAATTTAAAATCAAAATTTTCAAAAAATAAATTTTTTAAAAATTTATTTTTTATCAATTTTTCGAAAATGGCTCAATATATTTTATTTTTTTTTGAAAATTTGGTTTTCTTGAAAATGGTTTGAGCATTTTATTTCCTTTTTTTGGAAATATTACTTCCATAAATAGATACCTTTTACTTATGACTTAAAAAAAAGTTTCAAACTCTAGTAAGGCAGTTCGATATATTAAAAATAGTTAAAACTGGTTTAAGGCTACTGATTTCGAACTTTTTTAACAGCGTTCCTCCAAAATATCTTTGAAGAAGTAGTTAAGAGCAGTAATAAATGGTTTAAGGTTATTCGCATAAAGATACAATTCTAAAAGAAAATCCTTCTTAATGCTAGAAATACTAGCAAAAACAATTAAACATTTTGTTAAGTCTATTTTTAATAATATTTTCCTTTTGAAAATAACAAAGCCGAAAATATTTGAAACTTTCTTCGCATTTGAAAAGATTACAACATTAAATCTCTTAATCTCGGAAAATCTGTTATAATTCAAAAATGCATTAACCCAATCTCAAACAAAGTTGAAAAGTATAAATCTAAAAGACTAAATCTGTCATACATGGATAATATGTGTTATTTTGATGCTTCTTTAAATTCATATTCAATGTTCAATACTGATTATGAAAAGTTTCTCTGGGACAATAAAGGAGCATCCTTTTCCAGCCTACGAGTAGGTATACGTATATTTATCTTCATAATACTCAAAGGATTATCAAACCAAACACACACACTGAAGTGAAAAATGTTCATTTAACCCTTGTCTGGGAATAAAAAAGAGGTTTAGATAAGTGCGAAGAAACAAACTTTTTATAAATTTGGGGCTTTTTATCAAAGCATTTTCAGGATGTGTTTAAAAAGTACTGTGGAGAAATCATTTTATAACATTTTGATTGGTTTTGTTGTTCGAACGTTGCGTTGTTGATGTATGATTTAGTAAATCATACTCATACCATCTTTGATATAGAGCAGTACCGTAAGACAAAGTCAATTCATAAACCAAAAACGCAGTGATTGGTAAAAAAGAGTGCCAGGACCTTAACTTAGCAATATTTCTGACAAAAACCTAAATTAGGACAAAGTCTAAACTAAAGTTTACTTATAAAAAGTCTTTACAGTGCTGGGTTCATCGAGGCAACACTCACTAGCATCATTGAGCGAATTCGATCACAACATCGGAGATGAGGTATTACCTGTTTCTCGTTCCCTCTGGCCTCTCTCAAGGACCTTACCTCAAGTCCATTCCAAATACTGATCACGTAGCTTTCTAACGAGTAACAAGTCGTTGAACTTTGAACAGTTTTATAAGTTGACAATGTAACTTCAGGGATGTTGGGAGGACGGCTTTCGCTAAAACAGCAGAATTTTTTATCCAGATGAGATCAACGGTTTCATATATCTACAGTTCCAGTCAAAGCGGCTTTATCGACCTCTAGTCTTTGTAGTTGTTTGAGGATCTTGCCTTTACGTGGTAAAGGGCCTCTGGTGTCAAGGAATCTACCCACACAGGGACATGAATTAGTAGAAGTACAAGCCTCAGATAAGTACGGATTATTCAATGTTATCTAGATAGAATAAACCCAGTTCGTCTTACCAATAAATGTCCATAAGTATGACCCAATGGTCTTCGGACTTCAGTGTAATGAGCTTTGAAAAAGCAAAACGAGAAACTACGATATCTTTTTCGTTGACTGCCACCACATCAGCGTTTATTTGGGTGTTTATTCGTCACTAGACAACTTTGTGAGCAAGCTTAATTTACAAGCAACACCCCACGGAAGGAAAAGACGATAAAACCAAAGACAGCGTCTACGAGTTCTAGGAAGAAATGTACTAGCAGTTCTACTGGTAACAATACAACACCAATACTGTACTGGCGCAGCGGTATATTTAGAACTATAGTCAAGAAGTATAGCCTGCATGATACAATATCCAACAACAGTAACCGATTCAGGCTAAGCGACTTTGCAGCTGGGCGAAACATTATCATACCCATCTAGAACGCAATTTCCACAACTTATCATTTGCAAAGTACATGGAGACCCCTTAATCTGCAGTATCCATCAGCCTTGCAAAATAGTTTTCCACTATCATTGATGTTCGAATGTTTCGAGAAGCCAACATTAAACCACTATGTCGTGCCGTTACAAAAGGCATTGATATACGGATATCCAGACCAGTTCAGATGTTAAGTTGTGATCCAAGTCTTTTTTCGATCGAGTTGCAAGTCTTATAATACAAGCAGCAAGTATTGAGAGCCATAATGGCATCATTATCAAGAGCCACCAGAAATGCCACCTCTTATGTGTGTTCAGAAGGCCACCACAACAAAATCATAGCATACAAAGCAGCGCTGCAGAAAGAATTACAGCTACTAATGAGCTGTATATACAAGCAAAAGAGAACGTGTGAACACCGTTTTCAAATGTAATAAGAGACAACATGAGAAACATGAGAAAATAATAAGTTAAAAGGATGCTATCGCATTAACTGGGTTTTGGAGTTTTACAAGAATGTAAACAAGAAGGTTGAATATTTGGAGAAACCATTTTGGCAATAAAATACCGAATCTGGCTACTAGGCATCTTTTATCTTTCAAAATGAAGACCAATAATTCCGTCCCCTCGACCTGGTCAAAGTGAAGTAAATAGTTTCTTTTAAAGCTGCTGAAGGTGACAGTCTTACTGTCGAGCTATTCAAACCAGCAGGCACTGCAAAATTATCAGTCTGCTTAACATCATGCAGGTACAAGATCCTCTATTTTCCGCATTATGTGAAAGCTTGAAGACTTTCGTCAACAATCTGATATTAAGGTCCATATCGGTGTGGCTGCATACCTAGAAAATCATACTATCAAAATCAAAATACTGACGTTCTTATAAGAAGCGACCCATAAAAATGGACTCGACGGAAAATTAGCTGAACAGCCATATCTTTGTAGAAATTAAGGACTGTGCCCTCCTGGCTTTGCTATAAGCACAGAAAACGATTACAGTGCTGAAACAAAGAATTGCTTACTTGGGCTAAAAAGTTAAATGAGAAGCAAGACCCTCCGGAGCAACTGAAGTCTCATCGTCAAGGACAGTTCTGAGGGGTAAATGAGAACGCTTCAGATTGTTTTGATCGAACATTGCATAAAAGAAAAGAGCAAAAGGAGATATAAAATGTACCGGCTGGAACAAGGACACCAACCTAGCTAGCGCGTAAAGGTATAGTAGCTAATATGGCTGGGTGAGATGAAGTGATTGGACAACAATCTACCGACAGTAGAAGAAAACTGCAACTCAGGTGAGGCACGGAAATGAAAGAAACCCTCAACAAACTTTGCGGGTGAAACTGAGCTGCCCCGTTAACTTAAATCCACAACGGTTGTAGTGCCATTTCCGCTGAAACGAATTTTGTAATCGCATAGCTCTACAGGCTAAATATTCCGTGGTGCAGTAGCTCTATTGGCACAGACCACCACATTTAGAAGACATCTCACGAATGAGAGAGAATGAATGGATAAATTTTTTTACACGACACTGTATTGCAATATAGGCGTTAAATTCCTTCAGAACAAAAAAAAATCTAAATTTCCATTGTAGTCTCGTCTCAAGTTTTGTGTATATTATCTTGGCTTTAATTCTAGCAAATTGTGGTTATAGCCAAAGGTTATAGCCAAAGAGACTTCAAGAACTTGATATGAATTTAATTGAAATTGATTGCATTAATCGCATTTCTCCCAGAAACTACCACAAATCAGTTTCTCCCAACGACCGACGAACAACGATGTTCACCTACACGTTAAGTAGAATAGTCATCCAGAGAGCTTCTGCCAATGGCATTTATTCAAGGAATCTATTAAACTCAATATAGAACACCATCTTTGTCTCCGAGGTCGAAACAGAAACCTCGCATCGACGATTCCTATACCTTAATTAAGGCCATCTCTCTGAATATCATATGTCAAGTGGTGGGAGCCCAGACAAAGCTCAAAACCCACAAAACAATACAAAAATATATTTAGATTACGAGTAGGTATTTGGCAAGTAGTAGGAAATTTAATCAAATCCACCACAGGATTTCGGAAAGTTGTTGTTGTTGTTGTTGTTGTTGTTGTTGTTGTTGTTGTTGTTGTTAGGAAAAAATGTATAGGAACAATAATTTCCAAATTCGAAAAGTGTGTATAAAATATTCACTCGTTTAGACAATAGTTTTATTTTGGAATCCAAGTATACGGTTAGTGTGTTGGGGTTTTGGTTTGGGTTTGTTTGGGCGGACACGAGCGGCTCCAGTTGATGCCATACCACATCGCATCGTAGCAGGAAGTCTCGTGAGTGCAGCACTTTACAGGGTTTCTCCCAACACACATCGTACCGCGTCATCGTCGGTGGTTGGTTGGTGGCTTCACCGTCGTCGTCGTCGTCATCTTTGTTGTCGGTTGGTGCGGAGTCAACTCAAAAGTTGAAGTTTTGCTGTTTGGCAGCAAGCAGCAGCAAGCATCAACCAAGTCTTGACTCCATGGGGAAATCAAACATTTTGGAAGCTTAGTTGTCAGGAAGAAGAAACTTTGTTGAAATAGCTGTTAGCACGAGTATACGTTGATGACGAAGAGGAAGCATTCTTGTTGCACAATGAAAATGAAATTTGTAAATGTAGCGAGAAAGATAGAAAAGATACAAAAATGTATACACTATGAGAGGTAAGTCAAAAACGTAGCACAATTGGGACTTAAATTCTTGGCACTGTGGTTATGGCTAAAGTTTTCTATTATCCCAAAACGATAAGAACGAAGAAAAAACTAGCAATGCTGTGTTGGCAATGATAAAGGGGACAGTAAATTGAGTCTTTTCCTTTTTTACTCCTTACTCCACTTCACTATAGAAGCAGAAATGTGCACTGTGTAGCAGTCTTCTATAGTTATTGAATTATCGGAAGTGGTTTGGTTGACTGTATAGTCAATTGGTGGTGGTGGGCGGGCGATTGAAATGTCATTGTCATTGTAGCATGGACTTATTTTTGAAAATCCAATATAGATCAGAGGCAATGGAACGTTCGTTCATGTCGAGGTTCGAACTTCGAACATTGTTAAAAGTAACATACATGACAAGCATAATAATGTAAAAGCAAGTTGATGATTGAATAGATAAAAGTGTTGAGTGTTTAGTAATTATTGATGGAATTTTATCATAGAAACATTGAGTTTAAGTAGTTTTTGAAAAGTTTGCAATTTTGAACATTTATATATTAACCAGAAAAGTTTAGTCTTTTGAATCTTTTAAAAATATAAATATCATATAAATATGTTCAATCATCCAATTTCAAATAATGAAAATAAAAATGAGTAGCATTGGTAATAACAAACATTACCGTACCGTTTCCAGAAATTGTAGGTACACACAAAAATGTTATTTTCTTGAGACTTCTTGTGTAAAGAAATGAAAATAAAACGTGTATTCTATTTATGAAATGTATGTATAATTATTTAATAAAATATAAATAAAAACATTAAAAGTAGGTAAGATCTCAAATTTTAAATCTCTTCTGAATAAAATTACAATGTTTTGATTTATAATATTCATTTAATTTAAATAAACGTCTTATGAAACTGTAGCTCATTTTCATGAGTTCATTGCGGCAAACCGCAAATGCTTACCACATTTAAAAAACGTTTCGTTTACTAACAAATTCTATTGTTTGTAGCAAACGAATGAATTATTTGCGATGAACCTTTCTAGAAAGCTGGTTGTGACAAAGAACTTTCCTTTTGTTGCAAACACTAAACATACAACTCATTTACAACAAATGATTGCAGGAAACAAATTTAATTTAATAGTTTACTCCATGTTTGTGGTGTTTATATACCTTCGTATTTTATGCTACACGAAAGTTATCAAATTCGTTCAATCACCGTATTACGCTGACCTTTTTTTTTTTGTTATTAAGTCGTTCGCATAAAGTGTTTGACCCAAACGAATTTAAGAGTTTGCTGCAAACGAATAGAAATCAAAAACTATTTTGCAATTAACGAAAAGTCCTCAAAAGTATACTTTACTTACTAGGTAGGTAAACAAAAATTCAAAATCATCTTTATATTTTAAAAGTTGATTAAAGTATGTATGCTTTATCTTTTTCAAGTTCCATTAATGTAAAATGTTAGAGATGTGAGGTTAGTTCATAGAACTCCATTAAATCTTCAGTTTTGTTTTATTATATTTATGTATTCTAGAAGAAATAACGAACCACTGACTTTTCTAAAAGCCATAAAAAAAAAACAAATATATACTCAATCTTAAAGGTTCTCTTTCTTTCAAATCCATAATGCATTCATAATCTCTTTGGCAAGTCAAACAAAACCTCAGTAAGTACTTACCTTGATTTTAAAGCTTCTAACATTCTAAAAATTCAATAAAATCTCACACGTACCATTTCTCTTGGTAACTTTTTCCATATAAATATCAAAAATCTACTTAAACTACCTCTGAGCAAATAAACTTTCATAAATCATTTTTAAGAAAAAAAAAATAAATAAAATCCCCCATATGCAAGTTCAACTAAAAATCTAACCTACATTTGCAAGACTCTCAAGTCCTGACTCCTTCCTTGCTTCTCCTTTCTCAGTGCAAATAAACTTCGGTGGTAGATTTCAAAAGTCGCACACACACCCCAGTAAGCAATAATAAAATCTACCGAACAAACTACCCCCGTCTTCGATAAACCAAAATAAAGGGCACACAATCCAAGAAAACAATTGCCCTTTTATATATAATAGACTGTAAATTGGGTATACGCCCACCATCCCCGGTAAATTTAAATGCAGACGATACAACATTCCACATAATTCAAATGCGAGCACACAGACAAACTTGAGAGTAAGCATTGAGCTTAAGGACGAACAGCAGGAGAAGGTACAGTTGAGCCCCCACCAACCTCCAAATTCGGAATTATTGTAAATCCCACCGCAAATATCAAATAAAACTTTTATTACAGTTTAGTAAATTTTGCATACATCACTGGGTGCGGTTTAGGGTATGCTTTCGGGTTTGGATTCGGGTTTGGGTGCACGTACCTGGTGCTAGTGGCATAGTATTCTTACTTTCTATACATTTGTGCGAAGGTCCTACATGCCATAACACACATCCATGCATACAAACACACCTATGGAGCATTTCATATTTTTTTTCCAAAAATCCAAACACCAAACACAAATTTTCTGCTTCAGCTGGAGCACCAGGATGATGAAATTTATTCCCATACAGGGAAAAGGAAGATCCGAGAAAAATCGTCTATCTTCTATTTCAATGCTGATGTTTTTTTTTTTTTGTTTTTTTTTTTTACTTTCTTTTGTTGGTATCGTACAGAGAGAAAGGATTCACTTGCTGCAATAATGATATAAAAAAAAAATGAATCCACCCGCAGCTCCGGCAACAAATATCGGCAAGGACGATAGGATAAGCAGGGCGCTTCTTTGAAATGTCATTAGAAAAATTACAATACTTTACAAGGCCCTTTGATTGGTTTTCGCCTTAACCGTAACCGTATAGCAATCCTCGACGGCATACACAAAAGAATACGAAAAAAATGATCGCATACATAAAAAGTAAGGAAATACGGTACAGATATTAGAATTTAAGAAAAAGACTGACACACATTTTAAAAACTTCATTAAGTAATCTCCGCAAAGGTTCCTGCGTGAGAAAACTTAAAATAAGTAGTGATATTGTCAAATTATATGCAAATCTATTTATATAGACATCTCGACTGAAAAGGTAAAGTATCTTATGTTATTTTTTACATTTTTCAGGAGAGCAAAAAAGAAGTTTTAAAAAGTCTCTTTTTTATTTTTCAGCGTTTATCTTTAACTATACTTGCTGATTTGTTTGATTATATTTAGTTACTTATTTATTTTCTGAGCAATGAACCTTTTTTTCAGACAGAATAATCTCAAGTCAACATTTTTTTATAAATTTATGTCAAAAAAATCCCGGCCACTGAAAAGCTACAAAATTTAAATTCGAGGCATATAATACCGTGGAAAGACACAAAAAATAAGTGTGAAAAACGCGTACAACCGTGAAAAAAATTGAGAAATACTAGTGGTCATGAAATCACGGGAAATAGGACATGAAGTCATAAAATAGCATTTCATACCACAAGACAAGACAAGTGTGGAAAGTTGCGGAATATTGAAGAAAAAAGCTCGAAATACTGGTGAAATATTGTGGAATATCGTGAAAATTGAATAGGAAGCTATGAACAAGGCAATTAGTATGGCGAAAGAAATCTTAAAATACTATGAAAAAAAGTCACATAGAAAAGCGAAGAAATTCACGGAATTAAGTTGAATAACATGTGAAATGCCGCAGTATAAAGCGCGGAATACCATACCATAAACCAAAAACCCGACATTTAATACTGCGCCTGGAAAGTTTTGGAAAACATCCGAAATTTTGTGGACTACCGTTGTAAATGCGGGGAATACCGGGAAAAAATCGTGCAATACTGGTGAAAAAATTTTGAAACTTTTCCATGACTTTCCAGGCTTGTTAGGCAATATTTCTGTGACCTCTCACGTTTTTTTCTGAAGTATCCTAAACTTTTTCTGCTACTTTTCACGTTTTTTCTCCATTTTTTTACACTTAGGGTCTCAAAATCTTTTGCAAAAGTTTAATTTGGTTTGTATGCTCAGTCCTTGCTGGCATATATTACGGTCATTTGCGGAAAAATATATTTAAAAAAATAGTTTTTTTTTTCAATTTTTGACATTATTTTCCACAGTAACTATGTTTTTTTTAAATTTTTAGAAAAATTTTTTAACCTAAAGAAGCAATTTAAAAATTTTCAAAAATCAAAAATTTTTTCGTCAATAAACTTCGTCAAAATCAAAAAAATTAATATTTAGCTCTAAAATCAATTTTTTGTGTGTAAAAGACGTATGTACGTACGTTAAAACCAAGTTTTAACAAAATCTAACTATTTTTGTTAAAGATATGAATAAAAAAAAAAATATCGTTTGTAGCATTTTTCACAATCATTTTAAGGCATTTTAGGAAAATTATTCAAGCAAAAGTTGTAGATTTTTTTACCATCTACAACTCTTGCATTAAACTTTTTTTAATAGAAAGCTTTTGATAGAAGTCGTAAAAAAAAACACAATTTCATGGGTGTCCCACACCACTTTTTTGACCACCCACCCCCTTTCCCCCAATTTGTTGGTTGGCAATTTGTTTTTCCCCTTTCATATAAACCATTTTTCTGTATTTCTCCTAACTTTTTCTAAAAATGATTGGTATTGTCTCTAAGGCAATATGCCATTTTAAGATCTAGAAAATATTTTTAAGAAATTCCAAACAAAGGACCCCAAGTACATACGATACCAACCATATCAAAAAATAAATACCAAATGCGGGCCTGAAAATTCATACATCATCGACGAAAGTCCTCACTCTTCCACTGCAACGCAATGCCACCCACCAAACTGGTACGGAGACAAATATAAAAGTTTGTTTCATTTTTGTGATCTCTAGGGAGGATTTTCTTAAATGGCAAAAGTGTTCATCCTTCAGGAAGTATGCCGCATGCTTCTTTTCTATCCGCTTCGTCCTCAACCATACGTTATCAGTATCACAATGAAATGCGATATATTATTAGTTTTGTCTCCATGTCCTTATTATTTTTTTTTTTATTTTTTAGTTGTGTTCTTTTTTCTTCTTCAATGCTTTGTATCTTTTATCTTTTTCGTAAATATTTGATATCAAGATAATGTTAAGAGTTTGTCAATCCGTTAGATTGGATGATATAAATTTAATAATAGCAACGGGTGGGCAATCTTGAGGCAAAACATACATATAGGATATTTCTCTTTCTTTGTTTTTATATATTTATTTTAACTCAAAAGGAAAAGAAATTCTCATCAACAAAAGGACGACTCTCGGTGGGATGCAGCAAATGAGGAAGGAGCATAATGCAGGACTATACTATATATTGCACACAAAGCCTTCTCACCTTGATTTCTTTTCTGCGAAACAATTGGCTGTGAGAACTTGCAGAATGAACCACAGCACCTACCATCAAGACCATCATCCATTGGAAATGAAATCCTTGCCATCCGTTGCGCGCCGCCCGCCGCCACGCTGCTCTGGTCGTAATAATCCTTGACGATAGTGTGGTTAGTAATCTCCGGTTGTGTGCTTTTCTGAGAAACTTTGAATAAACTTTTTTATTTTGTTGGTCAGCAAAACACTGAAATATAATGCCAAGCGATTTTTGTAATGCTTTTATCAGAAGGATACGAATAAAAGGAATGAAATACACAATGCAGACCGCAAGTTGTGAAAAATGGTTTTGAGGTTTTCTATCTATTCTCTAGTTTTTTTCCAGAATTTTTCTATTTTGCTGTTTTTTTTTTTACTTTCTTTTTGTTGAACCATTTTGTATCTTAAGTTGGATACGGAATGCCTTGATTGTGCAGTGAAAAAACCTGCAGTGATGATATTTTCTCTGCTTTTGTGGGACAAGGCAGTCGCAGTAAGAGCAAGAGCTAAAGGAATACGGCTCACAAAAAGAAACTCATTACTTAAAGTTTGGAGGAAGGATATAGAGGTAGCCAACGTTAGCGTTACCGTCAGCGACGGACAGCATCGGCCGCCAAAGTTGGTTAGACATTTGTACACTTTTTAGTGGAATTAGTTTTGTTCACACCTTTTATTGTGCGATATCGCCTTTGTGCTTTTCTCTTTTAAAGTTACACAAAAAAAAAAAAAAAAAAAAAGTTATCATCTTTCTATGGATGAAAGAATGTTAAACAAGTTTTATTCGTTGAAATAAATAACCCAGAATCCTCGAGGAGAAGATAGCTCTTTTATGAGTAATGGTATTTGTAGTTTGGTTTGGGATAAGTCAAGGTATATTCATGACGGAGGAGATGCACTTCAGATTGTTTGGGGTCAGTGGTAAAGTTTTTGTATTTTTTTTTTTTTTTGTATTTAAGGAAGGATGAAAGGAAGGTAGTTATTATAAGCAAGCAAAGTTGTCCTTGGAAGTTATTTAACTTGAATGATGCCATTTAGGATAAAGCTAAAGTTCTCAATGCAATAATTTGTTGTTTAAAATATTTATGATTTGTAGAATAAATTTATTATTCTTCTTACAAAGAGCCAGAGAGAAGATTAAAAAATTGAAACTTTAAATTTAAGATTTACAATAGAAATTGGACATTTAATTGCCAAACGGCAATTTTATATGCCCAGTTTGTATTTAGAATGCTCTTTTGTACCTGGGCGTAATGCATTTTGAGGTTAAGTAAACTTGAAGTTTTTAATTCAATGTATAGCTTTGTGATTGCAACCCTTGTTCTCCCTCAATACAATGGTCAACCATTGTCAAAAGGCCGAAGTGGGGTAATGTGTTGCTACTAACAACTAATAAAGTAGTGGAGAACCTGGTTTGTATTTATTTGTTTACCTCCTCCATCCAAAAAATGCTTAAAATTGGGGATATCTATAATAAATGAATTTCTTTGAAAACTTGATTATCCAGTCGAGTGTTAAAGCAACAATTTAAGTGAGTGCCTTGTAACAATTAGCATCAGGGACAATTTTTAAACATAACACTGATTTTGCCAAAGGCTCAATGATGACTCAAAGAAGAAAGCATTCAAGAA
The DNA here is from genome assembly GCA_948107695.1 of Meliscaeva auricollis. Taxonomy (NCBI): domain Eukaryota; kingdom Metazoa; phylum Arthropoda; class Insecta; order Diptera; family Syrphidae; genus Meliscaeva; species Meliscaeva auricollis. Next base: position 31,941,119 of record OX403619.1, on the reverse strand, counting down.
CCTTCTGCCCGAAAAACGTTGTCAAATAATCCTTTGGAAACTTGAACGGAAAGATCGAAGCGGAGGGCTTCTTAAGCTCGAACAAGTCCCACATGCCAACACCTCCCAAAACGGAATTAGACTGATTGGCATTACGTTGGCGTGGTGGAAAAACATTTTATTAAAAGAAGCATCAAGCGATATTGCCATTCTCTAATTCAACAAAACAAGTAAAACAAGTGTCCTTCAACTTTGTCATGCTGCGATTGACAGCAATCCCCTATGAGTAGCGACGTGCTAAAGTGATCCATGTTATATCTTGACATTCCAATTAAGCTTGTTCGTTTGTAAATTAAGACAATGAAGGAATCTCACAGCCCTAACAAAGTCTCAGCAATGAATTATTTCTCAAACATCTATTTTGCATTTTTTTACCAGCTCATTTTTAAGTATTAAGCATTAATGTGGGTCAGGTACAAGCTTCAAAAAGACCTTATTTTTAATAACAATAATAATATTTAACTCATTCCATTATACTAGCAAAGTTCATCGATCTACTAAGTCCCGTGCAAGTTGCATTTAAAAGACTTAAAACTTATAAAAATTGTTACTGGCTATTGTATGTTTGCATAACCATTCCATTAAATAGTAAGAAAAATAAACTAAAATGAACACCTCTACAAATTCACACTGTTACCATATACATCTGTTTTTTTATCTGATATTTACATTCAAGTATTTTTACTAAAACACAAAAATCAAAATCAAAGAATAAAATAGTTTTCTAAATGCAATGTTTTTTTTTATCTTTTTATTTTCTTAAAACAAACTTAAAGTAGTAAGCCCTGTTGCATAAAACCCATCAAAGATTCTGAGAAGTGTTAATGCAGGCCAAAAACATAAACTCCTCATAAACTTCATCCTGGCACACCCTTGTAAAAGCTAAGTACTTCATGAGTGTTCAACAAGTAAGTAGTGTGTATATAAGCCGATAAAGTTTTACACCCCTTTTTGTGATGCCTTCGTGTGTAGTCAATCCTTATCCATTCGATAGAGATAGTGCCCGTAAATTAAATTGCATCCATTGACTATAAGAAGTAGTTTATCAAAATAAGTGTAATGGCTTTAATTCTTTACAAGTTCCTTGAATGAATATATAGCGTCTATATATTTAAAATCAAACTTAAGGAATCATTTACATCAAGAGGTAATGAATCGTATTTTGTTTAAATAAAAATAAATAATGAATACCTAAATATTGTGTTTTAGTTTGTCAGGTATTTAAGCCATTTGTGAATTTAACCTAAGCTTACTTTTTTAACATTAAATCAATAACTAAGAAAGAGGGTTTTAAAGCAAATGCTGTCCAATGCAATTTTGTTAGAAAGACAAAATATTAAGAAAGTTTTCCGAAAAAAAATTAAAACTTTCTCTATAACAGTCCATTTTGATGGTGCATCATAAGGAGTTGCACGTTCTCAACATGGAAATCTTTTTTAGGAGCAAACAAAATTGTAAACTTGACATTTTCTTCGTTTGTTCTGTTGAAAAAAACTTTCAAATTGGTCTCATGTGTGGGAGGAAATAAAATGCAGATCCTGGAGTTTGCGGACATTGAATTAAGAAATAAATGTCTTTATTCGAGCTAAGCATAAAACTGACATACGTTTGGTTTAATGATTTTATGTTTGTTGTTACACAATTTTTTGGTGAAAATTGATTAGAATAAAACCGATAAATTCGACAAGAGACTGCTAAATTTAGCTGACTGCTTCTCCCCCAAATTCTCGGAAAAGTTACCAACATCAAAAACCTTAGAAGGGCAGTGCATTAAAAAGAGCATTCTCAACTCGGTGAAGAGTAGCGCCAGACATATGCACCTAAAGACGAGGCCTATATGGGTCAAAGGCTGCAGGATAAGACTAAAACTGGTGAGAGAATAGACCGCAAGGTCGATGGAATGCGCAATCGGGTTCCATCAGTGTGATCTTATACGTGAAACAAATTAGCTAACCATCAAATTAAATTTCCACATCCGGGAAAAGAATACAAAATAGGTAGAGTCTCACAGCTCCGTCAAAGTCGAAAAGAATATTTCCGAATATTAAAATAATTGTGATAGCAAGATAATTTTTTTCTCCATTTATAGAGCAGTCCCTCTTCATTATAAAAACAAGCGCCTGAGCGTTATGAAACGGTCAACAAAATACCTTCAAAGACCAGAGGCGTATTAAGGGGGTGTTCTAGGTTTTTTTCCTACATCTTGAAAGACTGCCAAAGAACTTACTGAAGATATCTTAAAGCAACTCATTGACTTTTTTTCTTAATACGTTTCAAAGGACTATTCACGCCATAATTAGTTCGATGATGGGGCGATTTTAGTAAATTAAAATGAGGAAGTTTAAGCAAATAAAATTAAGTAAATCTGATGAATCAATAGCACCCATTATTATTTGGTGAATAGAAACAATGTCATTGTTAACTCTCCTTTGTCTCAAGGTTTGTAACTGCAAAAGTTTAATTCGGTGCTCAAAAGGTGGCAGATTGTACGGATGAGGCCATGTTAGCCCTATCGAAAGCAAAGTGCATGAAATTATGCTGTAAAGATTCTAACCTATTAAAATGAACCTCGTAAAAATGTGTCCAAACCTGCGAAGCATATTCAAGGTGAACTTATAGAGGGCCAGGGTCACATAAGGATCCTGAAATTCCTTAAACCAAAGAAAGACCGAAGCTTCAAGGTAAAAAAGACTAAAATTGTTAGCAAATGCATCGCAGATATCGGGTATGGTATTCAAGATAGCGTTGTTATAATTGAATTTTATTGGATACCCATCAGATTTCTTTTACGAATTAACCAAATTCCAAAAACTCTGCAAAAAGAGAAATATAATATACGTGACTCTCCATTGTCATATTTCCAGGCTTTGTTTCTTTTATTACGGAGAGTTTTGAGTTCCTTTGTATACCATCGATGGCTAGAACTTGTAATAACGACAAATGTTTAAACTTAAGAAAGCTGTGAAAATGACATTTGTCTGGACAAAAAAATACGGAAATGTACTGGAATAATAAAGAGAAAACAAGAAAAAATTAATAACAAATGTTAAAAAATTCAAAATCTTATTACGATTAAAATTTTATCTACTATGTAACACATTTTACTTCGGAAAATAGGAGGCCCCTTGCAAATAATGCAAATTCAAATAATTTATATCCGATTTAACTTCAGCATTATCTATTATTTCCCCGGATTATGGTAACGCTCATTGGAAAAATTGACATTTCGCTAATTTTTCAATATTTCTTTGTCTTGGCCTAAGAACTTTGTCTTATGTCAAGTATTTGTATTCTTAAAATTACTTTTTATTTCCGGAACAAGTTTTTTGACCGACAATGTCATTTCTGTAAGAATTATTACAGATAAGAAATAGTTGACACAACAATCTTAACGTTGGGCTAACGATTTTAAGTTCTTTGACATGATTTACAATGAAAAAAATATTCTATCAAGAACTTGATTGTAAAACTGACAATTTGGTTCCTAAAAAACTAAAAATTAGTTGTTGCTGCAAAAAATTTTTGTTGAGTGAACATTTTTTAATTCACAATCTTACAGCAATGAAAATTTCTTTGAATAACAATGATTTTTTTTCTGAGTGTATAGTTTTTCCTGTGATTAATAACCTCACGTTTTAATACAGCTTCGAAAATATTGGGAAAATGCTTTTCTGTAGCGTTTTAAAACCATTAAAACCATTAAAAAGTTGAAACAGTGCTATGAATGAGTGGATAACAACACTATCAGCTACATATAGCGTGCAGTTGATAACAACAATTGCCCGTCTACAATTTAAGAAGGCAGTGATCCTAATGTAAAATGTCCCTGAATAAATACATGTATTCTAATAAAAAAAATACCTATCAAGAGACCAAATCCCGAACCTGGAATACTTAAACTATCAATTTTTAATATTCGAAACGATGCTCTCTCATTTTTCTTAAATTCGAAGACCACAATCTTGACAATCCGATTAATAGCAACTTCTTTTTTTAAATCCACTCAATATTTTGAATTACAACTGATAAATTATGCTTATACTTTCCCACTGTGAACCAACTGTGCTTTACTTGATGAAGTTTTTAAACCACTGCAAAGTGGTTTCGAGCGGTCAAAGAATATCTCGAAATCGAATTGCATTTAATTCATTAACTTTATGTTTCACTTTATGAAACACCTTTAAATACATTACAGAAAATCGTTGATTCAGTTAGTTCAGTGCTTGCCAGAAAACCTAAGGGTGTTCTACAGTGAACCGATACCTTCTTTTGTTTCTTATAATTGCGGTTTTTTTTTTTATTCGAGCCTTTACAAGTACTATACTCTCTTTTTATGTTTCATAAGTGGGTCACTGTGGAGTAGTTTACTCTACAAAGTAAGTCTCATCGTAAAGCACAAGACGTAAATTTATGCTTCGAGAACACATACCTATTGTTAGATTGTTCAAAACACATCCAAATATTACCTAAATTTATTTCAGTATTTGTAAAACTTCGTGCAAGTAAATTATTTCGATTCTCCCTTAAATAAGAACCTCTAAAACCTGTGTGACTATGACTACTATTTAAATTCACATCGTTAGCTGAGAATTAGTTTGACGTATATGTCTATTGGAAAACAATACCTAAACGTGAAACCAATTCCTAGTCAAGGGACATATCTTCACCAAAACAATCTTAACCACTTCACTTATGTAGATATTCAAAAACTATATACGACACAACAAACCAAAATTCCATTCAATAACTTCAAACCATAACTACAGCCATCAGGATTCCCTTTATTCCTTTTCATAATTCCATTAAAATATCCTTCGTGCAAAACAATTGAATCGAATGGCCAAGCCACACACTAAAACCAAAAGCCCCATTCGACAGCTATAACGGTCGAGCACATCTTATTTGCACGTTCAAGTTCTCTGAATTACATCCAAATGAATACGGATACGGATGTGAATTTAAATACGGAACATACATATCAATTGACCACCATCATCGTTCTCTCTAAGCGACAACAATTTGTAGCATACACTGCACATCAGAGCTATTTTTCGATCTCTCTCGATGTAAGTGAAGGATGGAAACATTGAATTTGCGATATCTATATATTTTGGTACGTGCATTTTGTAGGCGGATTTTGAAATTCAATTGCATGCAGTTCATTGTGCGATATTGATGACTTCCGGTCGGTCAGGTATTGTAACATCACACCTCACACAGAAGCCAGCAATCTGCTAATGGAATATGGAAGCTCTATAGTCTACTCGTATTCGTTCTGAGACCGGATACAGTTTGCCGCAGCAACCACTCCGAATTAACGATTCCGTATAATCCGTAATGGTTGTCGCATATATAGCCTGTCGATTTGTTTGTGTTCCTTTGAAACATACTCACACAAACGTGTTTTTTGGTAGACAATATTATTTGAAACAGACAGACGGTTGTAATCAATTGCAATTGCATAGTTTGAGGGGGGGGGGGGAGCTGAACGACGACAACGACAGCGACGGCTTGTTTGTGACTTTAGCCCTCTGTTTTGGGTGGACAGGGAATTGCGACACTTGACGTGTGGGTATTTATTACTCCGGCAACATTCCGATTTGCCGGCAACATGTTTCAGCAATGAGTTATACGATTTTCTCCTCTTCTTGCAGTCGCGTCGTTTGTTTCAAGTGCGCTCATATGACACTCGATATGGGGATTGGGCTAATAGAAGCAGTAAGGCGCTCCAAAGACAATTGAAAATTGCATCGCCGTTCAAGGAGTCCCACAGGATAATAAATAACCCTTCGTTTGTCAGAAAAGTGCAAACTACCAAATTGCCCATTTGCCAAACGTTCGCAGAATAGAAATATCACACCGAACACCAAACCGAAGTTTACCCTCCATTAACCATCAGACAGGTACCCAAAGGTAGGTATACAAAATACAGGAACAAGCACTACATCGTCTACTCTATATATCGGTAGGTAATTATTGTTGCCAATTTATGTCCTGAAAGTCATGTAAAATCTACCCCGACCTACAACCGACTTCCTGCCAGACAGATTAATCCTGGTATACACAATACACATGCATGTCGTCGTAGTGGTGGCTAAAAACCAAGCAAACAAGACTGTGTCACCATCATGTTTGAGTTTTATCAACCGCTCGCTGCTCGCGTAAAATTAATTTTTGTGCGGTGCACTTCCTGATTTGGCTTCGTTAGTGTTGACGAAGGGCTGAGTTTTTTGGGACTCTAACCATAACTTAGTGTACCTTAAAGTTTATATACCGACGAAACGTAATCCATGCATAGGGATGATACACATGGACATAATTCATCTGGACGAGTGCCAGAGAACATAAATTCTCCTCACCCTGCCTGGGGCCGAAAACTATCCGTTCTCACCTACCGCCATCGTTCTTTCTTTCATTTTTGTCAACCTTCTTCCTTCTATATATCCATTACCATTCCTCCTACGATATCAGCTTAGAACAGCATGAATATCAAGAAGCTAAAAGTGAAAGAAGAAAATACATTTACCCCAGGGACATCGGTGTTGTAAAAAAAGAGGAGCTATATTCCGAAGAAAATGAACCTAGGACAACGGACGGAGGACTTGGACTTGGTAGGTACAACAGAGCTCGTATGTCGCAAAAGTTAAGATTTATAACTGGGCACAAGTTTGCCTCCGTTTGCCCTGTTCCGCATCCATGGGGACCAATTGGCCATATGTGTGTTTTTGTGTGTGTATATGCTTATGGCTGGGAGAAAGGACATTTGATAACGTCCTATTTGCAGGATATCTATAAATGTATATAACATACCGCACATATCCCTTACAGGACGCTGCTTCAGACCAGCCACGGAAGGACAATTCATTTTCATAGTTTAATTTTGTGCGCTGCGCTGGGTTGCTTTAATTTTTTTTTGCAATTTTTTTTTGTACTTTCCCTACTGCTGCTGTCTGCAATCGAAACCAACAAAACCAGTAAAAAGAATTATACTCCAACCGGAAGTTTGAGCAAAAAATACTAAATTTTGTAGAAAAACTTTGTAATTGGGATTTTTTTTTATGTAGACAATGAAAACCTAACTGAAGGGAAAATTTTCCCAAAGAAAAATGCAAGTTTTTTTTTTTTTTGTATCAAGTTTAAATTTGCTTTGGAGGTGGTGCATCGGAATTGGCGCAATTAGGGCAGATTAGAGCTTATTTTTAATGCGATTTGGTGTCTACTGCTATGAGGTATGAATACAATGATGTTGATTGTTCAAATCTTGTTTGTATTCAATGAAATCGAGAAAAATTTAACTTTTTAATTTTTTCTCCGTAAATTGTCATTGTTAAAGTGTCAATACTATCTTCTGCTTCTGTAAAACTATTAAAAACTTGACTTTGGGTAACACATTCTTATTTACGTTTATTTCATGATTTTAAATTTGTAAGGACTTTTATTGTATGTTAATTTAATGGACACTCTTTAATTAACAAAAAAAAAACAAGAAATCCTAATTAGATGATTCAGTCTTCACCTTATAATCTAGTGAAATAGCGATGAGATACTTTTTTTTTTGAGGAAGTTTTTTTTCTAGGTTCATTTTCGTAAATATCCTGACAGAAGGAGGAAGATAGAATTTAATAATATTATTCTTTAACTATGACATCTCTGAATGACAAAGTAGGTACATAGTTGAAAACAAATTGATGCCCAGCGTATTAAGTGTAGTTAATTATGGAATGAACACTATTTGTTGCTAAATAATAAGTTTTCGACAAAGCACGAGAAAAAACTTATTTACATATTAAAGTAATGTATGGCCTTAAAAGTTAAACGAAGAAAAACTGCATCCCTACAGAAACCATTAAAATTAAGATTTTTTTTAGTATACACATCCTAACCTTATAACTTTGCTTCAAATGAATCAAGCAATTACCACGGTCAAATATTATCACACTGTTGTTTTCACTAGACCCACCGTTAGTTTACAACCATTTTAAATTAAATTTTTTTTTTTTACTTATTTTTAATTGAAAGAATTGATTTTTTTTTTAGTGCAAAAACTTTCGGGCTTGGGCGATAAAAAAAAAAAATTTGATCGTTAACTTTAGTGATTTAAAAAAAAATAAATCAGTAATAACTTTTGAGCTAAAATTGGGCCAGCAAAAAAACAAATTTTGGACTACCCTGGGCATACGATTTTATTCAAACATTTGCATATTTCTTACAGAAAATAAATTACACGTGAAAAAATCCATTTTAAGCTTAGGCGATTATTTCTTAAAGGGCTATAATATGCCTTCATAATCGCATTTTCGGTACAAGTTGACTATGACCATTCTTTACCGACGTCATAATTTATTTATACGAAAATAAAACAATTTTTTAAAATGTATTATTTTGTTGGAAAAAATCAATAAAAATTATCTTCCTCAGTGGAAAATAAAACTTAGTTCTTCATTTGGGATTTTCCAAGCATTGCAGCATTGTTGAAAATTATTATATAAAATTCTAGTTAAAAAATATCGAGGTTTCAATTGAAACCAACATTACGATAATGAAGAAGTCCAAAAAATTTTGACGGATTTGCATGAAATTTGGTACAGATTACTTTTTTGTAATTTCCAAGTAAGTTTTTTTTTTTTGTTTTTATACAGGGTGATTTGCATAAGGTGTGACAAAAAGATAGGGTGTGTAGGTTGGACTTAGACAAGCATTTTTTAAGACAAGTCCATTTTCCCCCGTTTAGGCGGGAGGGGCAATTTAAGAAAAAAATCACTTAAAACGGAAAAAAAATACATTGATTTATATTTTAAAATAAGTTGTTCAAATGAATAGTTTTTGAAATATTAATTTTCAAAGTCAAAATTTTGAGAATTTAAACCATTTTTTTTCAAAATTTTACGTTATTAAGTAGTATTTTTCTGGCTTATTTTCAATGCTCTTATTTATTTTTGATCAAAAACCGAGTGTCAAAATAACCTGTAGTTTTTGAGAAAATCAAAAATTACAGAAACTACTTTTTTCAATTTTTTTTTTTTTTTAAGTTTTTTTTCGTTATTGGATTCTTAAGTGAATTTACGAAATAAAGGATGAATTTTCTCTTTCCGTTGTCAATCAAATCGGGCAGAAGGTCTCGTAGTAACTGCAGATAGGATTCTCCATTTATAACTGAACTCAGGAACCTGGGTCCAATAACTGTTTGTCCAACAATACCAAGCCAAACATTACAGCTAAAGCGGTGTTGAGATTGGGTTTGTTTCTTGTTATGCGGATTACTGCTACTCCAGTGATGTAAATTGTGGAAATTTGTTACTCCGTCTCTGGTAAATTGAGCTACATCCGTCCAGAATATCCTTCGAAAGTAATTGTGGTCAGTTTCATATCTTAGCAATAATGTTCGGCAAAATTCAGCTCTGAATATCTTGTCGTTGGCAGTTAGCTCCTGAACTGATGTAGTGTGGTACGGGTGCAACTTGTCGGTATGAATCACTTCCCATACTCTAGTTTGGGGCAAATGAAGCATAGTAGCTATCCTCCTTGTGCTAAGGGAGGGATTTCGTCGGACCAATCCCAAAACTCTTTCCTCTGTGTGCACGTCTGCGGAAGATGCACTCTCTCGAAATGGTTTAAATAAAAAAATTTATGTTTTTTTCTCAAAATTTTGACTTTGAAAATTAATATTTCAAAAACTATTCATTTGAACAACTTATTTTAAAATTTAAATTAATGTATAGGTTCTTGGCTTTTCAAAATGCTATAGCACGACTCTGTAGGTATAACCGTTATTTTTAAATAATATTTTTTCCGTTTTAAGTGATTTTTTTCTTAAATTGCCCCTCCCGCCTAAACGGGGGAAAATGGACCCCCCCCCCCTCCCATACGATTTTTTGCTTGTCTAAGTCCAACCTACACACCCTATCTTTTTGTCACACCTTATGCAAATCACAATGTATATCTCGATTAAAACGAATACCTCACGACGATTTTAAGTTATTGGTTTTTTTTTCGAAAACGGCCTTAACGATTTCGATTAAAATTGGTGTACGTTATGTTATATCAATGACAAGGACAAACTTGCTCTTGGATTCAAAGTAACTATACTTTGAATATAAGAGAAAGTTCATGCGATCCAGTCGTGCAGTTTATTGTCTGAAATACAGTACAATCTCGAAAAGATGAACAAATATAAAACAAGCCCCGTCCATCTTTTCAAATTTTTTATCTTTCCAAGCCTCGAGAATTAGCTTAAGGAAAACATACAGCTTTACATATAAACGTTGCATCTTTCAAAATAACAATTCACTTCATTTAACAAAAAAAGCAAAACATAACAAAAATAATAAGTTGTTCTTATCATAAAAAAATTATTTAAGGCATTTTTCTTAGCAAATTTTGGGAGAAAAACAGTTCATGTTTTCAAGATTCTACTGTAATTTGTTTTTAATTTTTTTACTAGTTTGTCATATCTGCTGTTTTTTTAAATTTTTTTAAAAATTATTAACAGAGGTACCTGCCATAAATTAATTAATTGTAGAAAAACCGGTTCTCTTGAAAACGTTCACTGTTGGAATTTTGGATTAAACAAAGAAATTAAATATTATATCACAGAGTTGTATATTTTTTTTTGTGCAAATATTTAAAAGAACATCTAAATTTAATTATTAAACAACTTTTATGAGTATAAGTTTATAATAAAGCAATAAAGTGTAATATGAAATCGATGCCTACAAATTAATGAGTGCACCAAATTTATTACCAGCAATTTGATGTTATATAACTTTAAATCATGCAGTGACAACATTGACACATGCGTTCATAAAAAGAAATGCATGTAATTGTCATTACTTTTTAAGTTTTATGGACTAAAAGCCTTATGTTCATAATTGGCTGCCGTGATAAAAAAAAAATAATAAAGATTCGGTTTTCTTATATAATTAATGTCTTTATCCTTTGAAACTTGGTAAGAAAATTAGAAATTAAAAAATGTTGCACCCGCTATAGTTATAAAAATAAATAGATCATTATTTTCTTTTGTTTTCTCTTATATTGTATATATATTCACAAATAGCAGACATTTGTGATTTTGTGCAACAATCTTAGGGAGAAGAGCCGATTGTGTATCATCCGCGATGCCACTTTAATCCTGATTGAGTTCCTATTGAGACATTAAATTCAAAATTTTGGAATGAGCCAGAGAGAACAGCGAAATGGAATCACCTCAATAACCTCAAACAATCTTAAGCCATAGAATCGTTTGGTGATATTTTTTTTAAATTATAATTAGTTTCTTAAAAATAGCGACTAACATTCTTCTATTTTTTTTTTTTTTTCAAAAACATCTTCTTTTTACATATAGAATCAAATGGTTTACTTTATTTTGAGCTCATTTAAGAATAATTAAGAAGATTCGTCATTTTATGATGAATTTTGTATTTTTTGTTCGTTTCTTTCCCTGGATTTTGCAATCAAACGTAGGGTACCTAGCAAAACAACTAAATCAGAACTATTCCCAGGAAAAGACTTTAAACTTAACCTGACGATGGAAAAATTAAGTCTTAAAAAAAATTACGTCTTACCAATTTCAGATGCTTTGACCATAAAGACTATGACGCGCGAACAAGTCGTGAATTTATAGTTTATATTAGTATTTTGTTTTATTTTATTTTAATTTAAATAAACGTGATGGGATTAATACGAGATTGCATTTAACTTCCACTCGCCCCTTACCCCACAGCATTAGTCCTACCATTTCAAAATCCTCCCCATATCAGTATGAAGTATTTGGTTCACTACGGCGTATACGCATCTTTTTATGTATTTTTTTTTTCGTTGTTGTTACCATGATTCCACAATTTTTCTATAATCTTAAAGCTTGCACAATAGTAGTTGTGTGTCTGATGTTGTTTAAGGCCATGATGACTAACATTTTTCAGTGTGCTTCCTTTGAGGAATGTGTTACTCGCTTCAATAATTTTTCGATGTTCAGATCGTCATGGAAACCAATCGCTTTGTTGCAAAGTAAACTATTTTTAATTCATGTTATTGCATTTTTTCTAAATTTTATGCTGAATTTCAAAATTTCTCACATAAAAAGAAGAAATGGTTTTCTTGAAATGCGTCTACTCCCTCTAAGCCGAGTTTATCCCTTACACGAAATTTTTTTGACACATTTTTCTTTCCTTTCAATTTAAAATATACAAAACTCCCTTTAAATCGAACAAATGTTGATGTCCCGTACAAATTCGACTTGGATGATGTCGCAGATTCAAGTGCATTCAAATTTCTTCTTGTTAAATAAAACAAAAATTAATTAAAATCTAATTTCACCAGCATTAATTTGTCGTTCCTAGTTGAGTTGCAGTTTAAACAAATAAAAATGGAATTTAAAAGAGAATTCAACTCTTTTACGATAGCGTATTAATTTCATTTTTAACGTTTATTTTACATTGAAATCTAAATTTAATTCGAATCCCTTTTTTGCGAAACAACCATACGGAATCGATGAAATGAAATGATATTTCTTCATAAGAAAAAAAAAAAGTTAAACATTAAAACTATTATCATTTTCCATCATCCACCAATTTTATTCTGAATTTCTGCACACACACTCATTTTTCTGCCGCAATTTAATATTTCACAAATGCACCTAGTATATAATATAGACTAAAAGATAATATTTCATTAACCGGTGGCACTATCGCAGGTAGATATTTCAAAGAATTAGTATCCTGTCATCGTAAAACCTCGATTCTTCCTCTCACTTTGGTTAAATTTAATCTAAAATGCACGAATGGGTCGCACGTATTTGCTCATAGATTTGATTATTTGACTTAGCAGTATTTTAAGTAAATATAACTCGAAAACTTCGCCAGTTCATGACTCTATAATCTAAATAGCTTCTCCATCTTATTGCACTATATCTAGGTTCTCTATTTCAGTTGTTCGGCTGCCCAGTAGTCTTTTTAAAATCCGATAATTCAACGTGCAAATCAAAAATTTGTTGTTCCTTTTTCATTTACTGGGGTAGTCAACCTTTAGTTTATCCATTTCCGGGTCGCACTAACCCCCAACCTGAAAGTCCTGGATCTTTAATGACAACATGGACAAATTGATTGACCGCTCCTTCTAGAACTTTTCAATACCTCAGAGAAGTCCATGTAAGGTGTTCAACAAGTATGTTAAACGCTGACTGAAACAAGTTTATCTATCGTTGATTTCAAAGAGAGAATTCTTTCGCTACAGAGTTTCATACTAGAACTGCCACAAAGGCAGTTCCCAGAACAGTCCTCATAACCCCATGCCTCCAGGCAAATAGAAATGGATAGAGCGTAGGTCACTAGCCCTTATAGTTCTTCATAAGCTTTCTCGAGTGTTCCTTTTTGTTTCCGTGATATTCAATACTTCATTTATATTATTACGAATCAATTAAGTGCCCTTACCTGTATAAAAGAAGGGAAAAAAACAAAAATCCAAAGTTAACGTCACCAGAGAGTCAAATTGTTGCAAGTACTGCGTTTGCTTATTTTTTTTTTTTTTTTGTTGAGAAAGTAGAAAGTAGAAAGAGAATCCATTGCTGCAGCGAACCGCAACGTTCACCACATATTCAACGCGACATAGATCCGACTAACAGTTTAAATGAAAATATAAATTCTTGGATTAAACTGCATCTACCAGGAATAGGGAGAGGTTGAGTTGTTGGAAAAAGTAAGAACTCATGTGTGAGAGTGCGGTGAGTTACTTTTTCAAGTCTGATTTTTTGTTTTTTTAATCTTTTATCTTTTTTTTTTGTGTGTGTTTCTGTGTGTGATATACCTACTCGATGTCTCCAACTATAGAAACTCCCTGAACCCATAAAAGTCGAAAGTTTTTTAATTTCCTCGTTGGTTTTTTTTCTGTCGACATTTGCCTGACTCATCCTTATGGAAGATTCAAAAAGAAACCAGTCTTGTTGGTTAGGGTGTTGGTGCATCGCCCGCCACTACTAGAAACGACAACGAAGACGATGTGGAGCGATATATTAATTCTGCAAGGATCTTAAGTTCCGTATAATTATTTCTTTTTCTTCTCTGGTGGGCATTCTTCCTCTAACCCGTCTCTCGGTTGTTCCATGTTCTTCCCAATGTCCCAAGGGTTACTCTTTCATTTATACTTTTCTTTTAATTGTGTGTAGCTATGGGTGATCACATCGTACAGCTTTTTGTACAGCTCTCTTTCTCACACTATCTCTCTCTATGATAGGTAGGTAAAAGTTTTAATTTGACAGAAAGTGACATTGCACAAGTTATTTTCTTTTTGCGCTGCTATACTTTTCTAAATGAGAATCACACACTTTTTTCCACCAACACTCTCGTCCTTTTTGACAGGAGCGCATGGAATTTTACTCCTGTAAAAATCTGCGACTCATTAGAACTGGGGATTGCGTGTTATGCTGTTAACATGAGCGTTGACGTTCCCAATTGCAGGGTTAGCAGCAGTTCGTTGTAACCACAGCACACAGTTTTTCCCCTTCTCATATGCTGTGCCAGTGCCAAGAGTCATGTTATTTAACAAGCCAAAATGAGTGTCGAAAAGGCGCCCACGCAGATGGGTTTAACCTCACAATAAAATCCGAATCAGGTACTTGGTAATTTACCAACATGAAGCAGACGGAAATGTTTTTCTATTCATTTCAACAATGAATTCGCCAAATTTATTGTACAAAATACACGCGATTCAAGTCTTTGACTGACGATTAGAGACTATAACAAGCATTTCTACCACTTATAGAGTACTTAAGGCAAGGAGGTAGTTTTTTTTCCTCGTGTACTTGGAAAGCAATGTGATGGTCATAAGTACGCCTACTAAATTAAGAATAAAAAGTACGTATTGTGATGACGCTAACTTAGGGTATTCTCATTTCTCTTTTTAATTGTTTCAGTCTCCTTACTTTTGCTTTTATTTTATAATAAGTACCTACGTAGTTATTATCACAGTTTAATTTTGTCTCTCATAGAACCAAAGAGATTTTGTGTACATTTTAATAATCTCGTTCCTGCTATATGTTTCAGACAGTGACTGGGTGGGTTGCTTTAAAAGAAAGATTATACTGGTCGATTGAATGCAAGTAAGTAAGAAATCCAACAATAAGTTTCGTCGGTACTTCTTCCGCAAGAAATCTCCCTTAATATAATTCCTCAAAAAATTAAGTCCATCTCCTTATTTCATTTTCTTGCCACTGCACAAACCATGGCCTAAACTAGTTTCCAAAATGCAATTTTTAATAATAGTAATTTTTCCTTTGATTTGAGTATGGCAAAATACACTTTTTGAAAAGTTTTCTCCGTGCTTTTTAACAAAGTTCCAACATTCCTTATAGATTCAAGTTTAGCCTAACACTTAAATTTTATTTTTTTTTTTTTTTTTAAGAATAAAAATAAAAAAAGTAGGTTATAAGGTTAAGTTTTGAGTTAAGTATCCTCAGTATATGCTTTTTTTGCAAAGTGAATAAAGGTCTTTGTTTTTAGAAGGATTAAGATGTCACCATACAACATGCAACTTTAATCAATGAGAAGACTAGTATTATTATGTTTATGGGTCAAAATCATTGAGGCACAGGCACTGTTCAAATTTTTTAACAAATCAGACTTTTTTAATAAAATTATGTTGTAACGCTTATATGTTGAGTTTATTTATCATTTATTAGTTCATAACGGGCCTCTCAATTAATTATTTTTTTCCATTTATCGCAAAGTATTCAAATTTGAGTGTATATTCATTTAAAAAGTGGATAAATTTACATAACTAAGCCAAAACCAGTATCACTTGTTAAAATGTATATTTAATTTTTTCGGTGTTTTATGATGCTTTTTTATTCAATAATATTATTTCAATTTTTAAATTATTTATTTCATGTTGAATCGCGTCAAAAAAAATAGATTTTCCTGTTAAAAACACATTAAATAGCGTTTCCGAATTCATGGATATGTTCAAAAATACTTACGACATAAATATGAAGCCATATTTGCATTAGGTAAATTATGACTTAAAATAGCAAAAATGTGCAGATTTGTTGCAAGAATCCTGTACAACTAATTCATAACCCAAAAGCGTTCCCGGAAATGACGTTACCAAAAATTAAGTTCTGATCATTATTATCGTTTAGTTTCTTTCTAAGAAAATCAAACTAAATATTTTTAAGTTTTTCTTTTAGGGGTATCGATTTTGCATTATTGAAATAATATTGAAAAATTTATAATTTGAATCATTATTGATTCCAAATCAAGCGTTCGAGCAATGACGCTCAAGTGATATACGCTCCTTATATATCAAAGTGTATTTCAATTACCATTTTAATGTAATTTTTTTCATGCAGAAAACTATTTATGCAACGATTAAACAATTCCGTGACATACCATTGAAGCCTATGTATTTAGAGCACTATCTGCCCAACTTTCGCTAACGGTTTTGATAAAACTTTTTAATGGCATACCAATTTTTTTTATAAAAGTCCTTGAAAATTTTTATATAGAAAAAATAGTTTTAAATTTTTTTTTTTTTTCTAAAAATGTATCATTACAGAAGAAATCAAATTGTATTATTTATTTTGAGGTAAAATTCATTTAAGAAACTGTTTTAGTCAGTTAAAAATCGAATTTTATGCTTTTTTAATAATTTAAAAACTGATTTTACAAATTTTTAATTAAAAAGCCATAGCATGTATAGTAACTTTATCTATAAGAGCAAGTACGTGCAATCCAGTCGTGCAATTTATTTTTTTACAGATAGTCCACTGAAAAAAATTATTTTACATATAAAAAATTAGTTGACAATATTACGGCCTGCAAACAACACAAAACTTATGGGCCCCCACCCATGAGCGTATAAGCAGTGAGGTATATGTGCGGGGGCATGCTGCCCCCTGGAATCCCCCTGCCTGGACTCTAAATAGGATTTGGTGTTGGTGCGAGGTTGGTGAATGCAAACTTTCTTTCGCTAACGAATTAGCTTAAACTTTTTAATTTGATTTCCTCAATAAAGATGAATTTTTAGAAATTTTTGTTTGAAAACCGTTTGAGTCATTATTTAAAAAAAAAACAAATTTTTTTCAAAACTTGTTATGCCATTTTCAAGATATTATTTATTAAAATCTGAAAAAAATATTTGCCAAACACAAATTTTCAAATTTAAAATCCCAAAAAGCAATTTATTGCAAAGCTTTCTTACGGCAACTTAAAAGTTTTGATGTAAGAAAAATCATGTTCCAAAAACTCCTCTCATCAGTCTCCAAAAAAGCCAGTTACAAAGTTTGAAGTAAAATCAACTAATAAATTGTGTACATAAGATTTGAAATATAATATATAGCTTGCTTCAAAATTCAGAGTAAATCACGTGCCGGCGTGTTGCGTTTTCAAGGTTCAACCGAAATTTGAACGGTTTTGAAATTAACGCAAAGATATTTTTATATACCCCATAAATTCAGGGTGCTTTTGAATACAGGATTCAAATAGACTAATATCAACACAATCCGACTTCTATAGCGAAATTTATAAACTTTTTTAACCGACTTAAATAAAAGGAGGAGGGGAGTAGTGGCGTATTGAGCTTCCCCCCAAGCCTCCAAAATCATCTGATTAACTGAAACTTTTTTCCTAAATCTTAGAGATTTAGAGGGAGCTCAAATACTACACCCCCCCCCCCTTCCCCCCTCTTTATGTTTTTTTTACGAAGAAGGTTTTTTTAAGTTTGTTAGCTCAGAACTTGACTGGATAAATCGATTTTGATGATTCATTTTGTATTTAATAGCTGGTGGTCTCCATTAGGTCTAATTTCAATTCGGTCCAGTTCTGACAACGGCATACATTACAAAATATCAAAATTCGTAGTCGCTTTTTTTTCTTTTGAAAGGTATTATTTTAACTAAGTCTCTTATCACTTAAAACCCTTTAAAAGTGATGGTATAGTGATAATAGGAAAGAACAAAAAACTACTGTATAATGAATCTTTGTTAAGTCATGCGAAGTGAAAATAGCCGTATATTTACTACTTTTGTATTAAATGAGCGTTGGTCAGAAAAAATGTAAAAAGTTGTAAAACTCTCTGTTTTATCTTATATTTTGATCCGAATACAAAATTTAAAAAAACAAACATTTATGACTGCAAAAACCCAAGCAATTCCATCTATCCTAAAAAAACTCTATGCCCATACAATGTTTAACCTGTTTATATTTTCATTTTAAGTGTTTCGAAACCCAGAAACGTTCTAACAATTGCTCACTTGTTTTAAGTACTCTGCGGGGAAATCAAAACTTAAAATTACTGCAAATGACTATCATGCATTGCAGTTAAAAAAACAACAACCTATAAACCCTTTCAACTGTACGCGGGTACCTACATTACAGAAAATTCAATTATTTTGATGGTTCATTTGGATGAGAAAGAAGTGCATCCCCTCACAGTTCCAAGAGGGTATATTAATACTTGATATGGGATGGGTAATATATCCAAGGAAAATTAGAAAAATATCAGTTAAGATAAGACTGCAGTAAAAAGACGAAAAAAAAAACAAAGTAAAAGAAAAAGAGAATTTTAAAAGGATGACAGATGAGTGCTATCCCCATCTGTTTAGCTTAGAAGCCCTCGTGGCATCAGATTGCAAACCGAATTCAAGGCATTTATTTATTTTTTGCTTCTGGTCAATATTTAAAGATAAGCAAATGCTACCTGTTTGTGGAAAAAAACAAAGTCAATTGTTTGGTAGCCACATCCAGCTGGTATCCTGGATTGAAGCACCTCAGGCGCAATACCACCAACACCCTACATCTCCTTTCCTCCATCAAACTGGCTGAGGATGATGATGATGATGAACAACTTAATGGTAGAAAGAGTCGCATATAGGGTCGCTAAATATATCCCTTATACCGCCCACGCAACAGGAGGCAGCATTCAATTCTGTGGGACAGCTACTACGTGCAACTTCTGCTGTTGCCTGACAACGATAAATGCATTCCAAATACATCATATCCCGCATCTATGAGCGACAGACAGACAGATATCCCTACTACATCGTGAGGTGGGTAATAAAACAATATGTGAACATGAGCAATACACCCAGTCAGAGTCAGAGTCAGAGTCACAGTCAGCCAGTGGCATTAGTATACGGAGTATAGTTGGAGGAAACAGCGGGAGGTGCGGGATAAGAAGTGCCTCGGATACTGGAGAGTTGCTACAACAACTCTCTTCATTCTTCACCTAGGTATACGGTAGTATGTCATCTAGGTTTTTATTTTTTGTCCAGCAGTAGTGTAGTATGGCAAGTACGTGAACACAAGACATCTGTGTACAGAGATGTACTCGGGACAAGCCACCGACGACGAGTGCCGTCACGAGCACTGCATAGCAAATTCCATTTGGTGCTAGTCGAAAGCCACTGAAAGCCGAGAGTGAGAGCACTCATGGCATGGATTTTCCTATTTTGTCCAATTTAAAGTTCTTTTTTTTTTTTTTTTGTGTTGTTGTTCTTGCATGTGGAGCAGCCCTGTTTTTGGTCCTTGAATCTTTTCTATCGCATCATATGTAGCCCGCCAAGCCAACAGTGTCGACGCGCCGCCGGCTTCTAGACTGACATGAGGACTGAGTACTGAGTACTGAGTATACTGAGGACTGAGGAGTTGGTCTGGTTGCTATACTACTACTAAACTATAAGCTGAGTCAGCATGTGTTTCGAATGGATTTATTTATTATTTTTTTTTGTTTTCGTTTTACATTTTTAGCCGAAAAAAAAGATGCTCTCTGGGCAAAGTGATACGAACATCATACTCTCATGTTAGAAATGAAATTTAATTTTTCTTATTGTTTCGCAAAAAGGGCTAATTATGACACCAAAAATGCTATCCATCATGGGACTGTGCAGCTGTCAGTTCATTATTTTTGATAGAAAGAACAATTTTGTAGTGTGTGAGTACAAGTAATTATGTAGAAAAGTTGAGGGAGGACTTTGTATAGTTGAAGATATGTGAGCAGCATTAATGTAATTAGGTTAACAGCAACTAAAAAACATATTCTTCTAAAAACAAAAATGCCTCGAAACATAGAAGTATCAGTATCAGGTACGTACAAATGCAAGCTTACAACTGCTTAGTTCGTACATAATGATGTATGCTTTTTAGTTCTTACCGAAGTATTTTTTTGTTCTTCTCACACTGATATTTTCAATATATTGAAGGTTTTAAAACGCAAATTGTGTATACTTACTACTGAAATATCAGTCGAAAGATGATTTTTTTGTCGGAATCTTTGAATATAGAAAAAGGTATCAATAGATTATATAAGTGTAGAAATGGAATTAGGTACCGAATCAAGTAGTAAATGTGGTAAAAGAATTAAGTTTACCATCTAAAATGGTAAGCGTTGTAAACTTTTTATGAAGGTAGTTTGACGTTCAATGAACAGCTGGATTCATTAACCAAAACAGTAACACAACATTTTTTTACAAGGGTTAATAAAATATGAAGTAAGGTTTGCGATCTTACGACAAGGTAAAGTTTTTTTTCGGCCAGGTAGATGTCGCTGTAATATCCGTAAAACTCTTTATAAATACTTCTTCACAGCTCATCACTTATTCATAGTAAGGAAACATCTTTGTTTCAGAGTCACCCAGCAGGTTCTATTTGATCTTGACCATGACCATTGTACAGGTTTCTAACGTATACCAGTACTAGTACGGCTGGGATGATAAGGATTTTATAAAGAATTTTGTGAGTTCTTTGAGACTACTGTAATGCTTAAATACTTTCTTAGCTTATTGTCCATAAAAAAATGCTTTTTTTTTTGACGACGAAAATTTAGATTAACAAATAATAGTGGCAGAAACGAACGTATTGGATTGCATTTCCAGGGAATTTCACTACCACGGTTTCGTAAAAAATATCAAACTTAGGCAATGACATTTGAAGAAGGGCGAGGTCTCTCAGTATTTAAAGAAAGCTTTGGTAAAAAAAGGATCCAAACAACTATAAGGAGAATCTCCTTATTATACAATATGACTAACGAAATTTTCCATTGGTGTTTAAGAAATTGAATTAATCACAATAATCTTCTTAAAGAGAACCAAACAGGATTTCGAGCATGATATTAAAAGGCATGTCACATAATTTGTGATTCGCAATGTAGCTGAAGCAGTTGAAACACGATGGAAGATATTATAACTACACGTCCTTCATTGATACAGTGAATAGAAAGCCGTTGTTCTTCAAATTTGAAAAGTTATTGAAAAATTCCTGGAAATGGTGAAGTTGTACCTGAATGGTTCCAAACTAAGATAAAAGTGAGAAGTGGATGTTCTCTAAGTCCCTTGCTGTTGATTTTTAAACTATGCATCGATTACGTAACTACAGTCCTACTAAAAATAATTAAAAAATGAAAACACACTTAAACGAAAATCTTGCAAGAAAAACAATTGCCATAAACTCAACCGGGAAGATGTATCTAGTTTTGGAATCTTGGAAGATGTATCTCCTCTTGGCGTAATGGCGAGTGCGATTGACTATTACGCCAAAGGAGATCTGTATGGTCGATTATAAAACTATGCCACCTTTTATTTTGGAGGGGTACTGTCTTGCGAGGGATTGACAAAACCTCCATGGACTCGTTGTCATGATAAGAACCATCTCATTTCATTATCAAATTATTTAAAATGAATGAAAGTCGACATCCTAAGAGAATCTAAGTAAAAGCAATGTGAACTTTTGGCTGTCATGCAGAGTGGCTGGATATTGCAAGTTCGTGAACCAGAGTTTCACTTAAACTGGAAAGCAAGACTGCTTGAGATCATATTCGTAACGGACATAATCATTAGAAAAAGAAGTGAAAAAGGGAAGTAAAAGAATCTCGCTACAGATTGGTTTACAGCAGACTCAACTATATCCTTCAACAGGCAAACTGCTTTTGAGACGGAACTAGCGCAGAATCTATTTGATTGATGACAAAACTAGTAAAATAAATCGCCTTGGTATCTATACAATCAAATGTATCACTGACAACTCGCACTGTATCATCAACATGAGTTGAACAGTTGCAAGCTAGCAGCTAGCACATCACTAGTCTCAAATCGTCTACTCTCTCGTCTACTTTGATGAAGGAGCTAGATGGTATCTCTCAAACTCATCACACGTCAAGATGGCACAAACTGACGAGTTTGAGAGATACCGACAGATATCCTACTTGTTTACGGTATTGTAAGTGAGTCCAGAGTCGATAAAGCGTATGCTGTTCATCCAAATATCTTCCGCAACTTTATACAGTTTGTCCGGCAGCCTTTGTAAGACTGATACTCGTTTGGTTGACAATTTGTTGAGCCGAGCCTCCTTGTGAAAACAAAGTGTGGGATATTTTTTGAGATGCCTTAAAATCGATCAGCCTATTGTCGTGCTCTACCAAAGGCGAAACCTAACAAAACTGACAAAGACTGAGTTGGGAATGCTTCCAAAACATGGAGAAATAATTCTATCAGATTTACAAATAAGCTGAGACTGAGGCTGTAGCACGTGTAAAATCTTAGAAGAAATCTGCAAAAGTTCTTGTACAGGTGTCTACGAAACATCTAAAGAATTTTATGACTAATTCGTTTATCAAATGAAGAATTTTATAGATATGAAGAACGGTTGAAGAATCTATAGACATTACTAAACGAAGACGGGAGTCGTAGTGGATTGGTTATACGCTTTGAAAAAGCAACAATTGTTTTGCAGGCAAAAGTAATGCTGTAGAAACCAATCACACAGGCAGGTAAAAAATTGTGTTGGCCGAGAAGCACATGGCTTAGGACAGTCGAGAGGGAATCTGCACAGCTGGAGAAGAGTTGGAGAGATCTACGGTATATTACCAGACACGATTATGGTGCGTAAGAGTAGTAGAGGCCCTATGCCTCCTCATAGCCCAAGAGCGTCCATGAATCAGATTTCTTGCGTGAGAGGTATCATGCAAGAAGACTAAGGTATTCATCATCATACCATGACACAGACTATTTCATAAGGATCGGTTACCTCTGACACAAGAAATTTGCTCCTGGCTTTAGGTCACAACGGACTCAACAAGATACGTAAGAACGTAAGTAGGTAAGCTCCCTTGGTTGGGGCATCTTTCTTTCTAAGCCGTGCACACTGCACATAGATCAGCGTAATGTTTAAACTTTGGTTCTGATGCTAAATTTGAAAAGGACGTGTTACATTTTTGAAGTACGAATTCCCTGCTCTTTGGGGGCACTTGCTTCATATCTTATTCCATTTCTTCCTCCTTTTTATGGGCATTAGTTCTCCACTATTCCCCAATATGAAGGGCCAGCTTTTAACTGACTTCAAAAACAAGAGCTCCTTGTGATTATAATAAGAAGAAAAAAACCATATAAGGTTTCCACCATGTGGTTCTACCTTCAACCTGACAGGAACTTATGCTGCTGGCCTTCATATTCTATCTAAATACAGATAAACAAAATACCTTTATGCCACGATGTTATCCCTAGATCCGTGTTAACTCCATGCTCATCCTTCATTTGGCATATCAATTGATATAAACTTTAAAACCATCCCTCTGAATCACAAACATTGAGGACACATTTCCATGGTATTCAGCTCCAGACCGAGGTGACAAAAAGCACAGCTTCCCACAATAGGAATGAATTTTTCTTTGGATATAAATAGAATGCCAATGTAAGAGGACACAAAAAAACACCCACACATTCACTAGCAAAAAACTCCAAGCACCAAAAACACACTAGCAATCATGAAAATTGATTTTTTTTTTATTTTTCCTACCAATCCTTTGGTTTCTTCATAGCATTCCGTTGTTTTTCATCTTCCGGGTAACCTCTTCGATTTGTTGAAAATTTCGAGTCTTGTATAGATTCGATTGCCTTGCCACTGAGAGTATCCTGGTGGAATGTCAACTGAATTGGGATATCATCATTCGAAGTAAGAAAAACAAAAAAAAAAAGTCCATAAAAAAAAGCGATTTTCTTTCAAGAAATAAAAAAAAAAAGGTGGGTGTCCTTGCTTTGGCCTAATTGAAAGATGAGGGCGCATAAAAACATCTCTCTTGCTGGCCGGCATAGGGCATAGCTGTGTGGAGAAGAGCTTAATACTCTGAATTCTTCCTTAAGTGATGCTTCCTTCCTTCCGCTTGTCGCGTGACATCGTAACTTTTGTTGAACGAGCTCGTTCGGTGATGGGTAGGTCGTGACGCTGACTATAACGGTTGTTGGTGGTGGTGGTGGCGGTGTAGGTTGTGTAAGAGGACCATAAAAGGTCTCACTTAACGCCAATTAGCCAACAGTTGGCCATTAAGGACAAAGCACGAAGAGGAAAATAATTTTTAGATCAGCATTCACGTGGATATTTTTAGGTATCGCGTACCTATACACAAAACACAACGAAAATGAAAACGAGTCAAAGGTATAACCCGGTTTCTAAAAACATGGCATGAAATGAATTCGTAATGAGTATGACCTGATTTCCTCCTCATCGTTGCGTCGTTGTTGTCGTATTCTCCAGGAAACCCTCCTGCTGACAGGATTACGTTTCGGTTGCGATTCATCCTCTTCCACCAACCATTTTTTTGCCGTACATACTAACTGCTCGCTTTATAGGCACTAAATAAACAAGTACAAGGGCGTGGTATGGGTTCGTAAAATAAAACTTGATGACAGAAACGTTTGCAAAATATGAGTACGCTCTAAAGATTGAATGCTTGCCCAAACCAAAGTGACGCACTGTCGCGCAACAGTACGAAAACACAAAGCGACACGACAAAAAAAATTATAAACATAGCGTCAAATTAGAAAACCCACAACAAACGCTGCAAAGTGACAGAGCATTTTTCTAGCAAAGTTTGTCGCATTGTCGCATTACGTGCGACAGTGCGAAAACATAAAGCGACACGACAAAAAAAAATTATTAGCACAGCGTCAAAAGAGAAAATCCACAACAAAAACATGACAGAGCGACGTAGCATTTTTCATACAAAATATCTTGTCGCATTGTCGCGTGACAGTGCAGCAACACAAAGCGACACGACAAAAAAAAACACAGCGTCAAATGAAAAAATCACAACAAACGTGGCAAAGCGACAGAGCATTTTGCTTACGAGAGTTCTTGTCGCATTGTCGTTCGACAGTGCGACACGTGCATTGGCTTAGGGATTCAAATTAGGAATCTGCTTAAAATTATGGGATCGAACTTATATTCCCGAGAAGTTATCCGAAACCAAAAATATTTTCTTTAAGCATTGATTTAAGGGATGCGAGTAAGTCCTTACAACCTTAAAGTCTGCCTTTTATTATTTTTTGAACGTCCCCCTATCGAAACCCAAAAAGGTGTTGCGAAAGCCAAGACTTCCAATTAAGGCATTTTTGTTGTTGTTGTTTGGGATAAGTATGACCTTTAAGTATTAGTTTCCTGCTGCTTATGCCCCCTAACGCTTACAAGTTTCGGGTTCACCTAAAGGAGCAACAAATGTCACGTACACCTATTGTCTGGATTTTCGTGTATAGCATGGCTACGACTCTACTGGCACAGTTTTCTTAATCCCCCACCGGAGTTCGGAGGACGGTTCGGGTAACTCACTCGTATTCAATTGCCTCGAAGCATAATTGAATGTGTCCTTTATTGTGAATGACGGACTGCCTGAGACAGGCATCGGTCACCTGCCCACTCTGGGTAACATATTTGTGTTATGGGAATCGAGGTCCACATTTTGATGTGTGCCAGCACGGTGATGGTAGCCAGCGCGGCATGGCTAATCCCTCGAAAGGAGAACGTTTTAATTGCCTGAGTGGCGATATCGTGACCATACGAACAAGTGCAAATATACGAATGCTGCTATTCAACTGCTCTTCCTAGGCACAATTCATAACAAAGCGTATCCAGTATTACGGACGTACTGATATTGTTTGCAGCTCTCGTATAGAAGGACGACACACAGTCTGCATGCGGACAAGGCCGAAAGACAGATGCTATGGATAATGGCGTTTGGTTGTTGTATGTGATGTTTGCAGATGTCAATTATGTAGCATTTATGGGTAATCAAGGAGGGCTGGAGAGTAAAGTTTGATGAATGAGCTTACTTATATTTTCGATCCCTTAATAGAAGTTAAACGGAATTGAAGTGATTAATCGAGCAATTGATTATCTGTTCCTCATCACAGGTATAAACGGGAGAGAAAGACATACTTGGATATTATATCCATTCAGTACTTCCTGTTAATATTGACAGAAGAAGAGAAACAAAACGATGGAAATTAACCTTTTTGTGTTTGCTGTGATAACATGAATAATTTAAAATGTAATCACGCAAGTACTTTCTCTTACTTTTTAAAGTGATATCCGTTCCTAAATAGAAGAATATTAATATTTCATGCGTTCTTATTATCAGAGAACAGTCTTTGTTGTTTTTCCTTGTAGCGACGAAATGTTTAATTAATGTTGTGTCTTTTGTTAGGGCGCTTCTATCTCCATCATGTTTCAGTTTCATATTTGGATAGCTACATCGAAAATGAGACTTGATAGATTTTGATTTCAATTATATCCATTTTAGCAATTTTCGGAAAACTATTTTATGTGTCATTTAATAGGTCAACATTAAGTCGTATTGTGTCAGTTGGTTGCATAATTGGGCCAGGAATATTTTTTTTTGATTTCTCTTTGATTAATCTAAAGTTCGCCAAAAATCACCAGAGAACTAAATTTAAAAAATAATCAAAAAACTAAAATATGGCTAATAAGATCTTATAACCGATATTTAAAACTTCTATAATAAGCAAAAGTGGGATGGTTGGACTTTTAGATTATTGTATCAGTTAACTTCAAGTGTCTACTGGCTGGTGGAATTTGTGTCTTCATCACAATTTGACAAACAATTTGTCCGAAATCCGTATAAGTCCAGTTTTAGTTTGGATTGCTGAATTTTTTCGAAGACTGATTGTGTGCCTTCTGCAACACTACTGGGGACCAATAACACAAACTATAAGTACCTACTTGCGTTACAAGTGAAATTTGTAAATTTTGTATGAATAAATTCATGATTTTTCTTTTAATACAAGTACTTGTAGGTACTTATATCTTCCAAAAAAGTACTTAAAAATAATTCCTTTATAGCTTTACATCTGTTCTTAATTACTCATTAATTTCTTACACTTCAGATTCAGTTAAGGGCAAACTTGAAAAGTACAAAGGCTCATCATAAATGCATGTGTTAGTGGTTAGTAAAATAAAATAATAAATAGTTAACACATGTACAAAACAAACAATGAACATTAAATAAACATAAAAACAACTAATAATTTAAGTAATATAAATCATTCACCATACAATTGTTTTAAGTATTCTTTGATTTTTCTGTAAACTAAGTAGAAGTACAGGCATACAAAAAGAATAACAGAATTCCTTAAAGTACAGTCGACTAAACTTTACTGCACTCTGCTTAACTGAAAAAAAAACGGTTATAAGTAGCATAAACTTTTTTTTGCAGCTACAATAGTTTTTTTTAGTTATTTAAAATTCCGCTAAAATAAGACTGAAGTTAGCGGAAAAATTATTACTCTTTGTATGTTCAAAATTGTAGCTTTTTAAATGCTAATTTCTTGCACAAAAATTAATTTTGTACCTACCATGGGCCATTTTCTATTGCAATTTTCCATTTTAAGAGAGTAGGTACTTCTGGTCCGCTGAAGCCAATGGAGAAAATTTTTAAATACCTTTTTGATTTTTTTTGCCAGTTTTTTTTTTTTTTTGTTTTTCAAACCAAAATTTGTTGCGCAAACTTTAATTTTGTAGCTCAAGCAATTTTTAAATTATTCAAGTTTTTGCTGAAAAAGTAAGCTCAAAAGTGACCTTCCAAAATCTAAAAAAATGACAAATTACATAATAAATGCAAACCCCCATTTTGTAGCTCCACTATTTTTTTTTTTTTTATTCAAGATTCTGTTAAATAAGATCTGTAAGGGTAAAAATTTTCAAAAATATTGAACTATTAATTAGCTAATTAGCATTTAAAAAATGTTTTGATTCCGTCACACACTGTCCGTTAAAGTAATGGGCGTTATTTTTATCAGGTATACCTTATTAAAAAAAAAAAAGGAAAATATTTATCATGTCGGGGGATAGAACCAATAGTTTCGAGATTACCTGTCAGACACCTTATCTTTTGGCTACTATTTATAATGTAATAACCCAAGGAGGGTTCAAATAAAACATATTTCTGCTTTTTACTGTTAAATTTATTTTATTTACTTTCAGATTAACAAACACTTTTATCAAATACAAATCGTTTTACTATTACTCTTTACAATTTACAAGAAATTAGATTTCCAAACTACAATTTCACAACCACTTATCTTTATCACTAGCGATGTTTTATTGGTTGTTGGGTAAGAAGTGCAGTAAAAACTTTCTATGGAAAAAAAAAACAAAACGATCAATGCTGCCGAAAAATTCGGCAGTAAAAAGTTTTGAAATATTGAAATGAAGAGGGCGTAAAGTCGTGTAGAAGAAATGTTTTTTTTGCTTGAATTTTGGCAGTTTCACGTGCGAAGGATGCGTTCACTGATTTTTGTTTTTTAATAAAACACGTTTTGTACAGAAAAAAAAAAAAACAAAAAATTACACTATATTTTCTTTAATAAAGGAGTTAATTTATATCCTTACCATCGTTGCTTATTCGTATTAAAAAAAAAAAGAAAGAAAGAAGGGTAAATCGAGATCACTCCATATTGCAGATCGAAAATGACATTCGATAAAGATTGCCAACACACTCTTAAGCTGGTTTTGTTTTGTCAATAATTTCACCAGGAAACATCATCATGGTTCCAACTTTCAAACATTTAATGTTCAAACGAGTAAAATCGTTGTATCGTCATTTTTTATCTACCAATAAAAAACGCCTACTATGAAATAATAGCTACAATTTCGGTTTAAGTGCCAACTGCAAAAATTAGAATGTTATTAAAATTTCAATAAGATTCATAAAATCAACAAGGTTTCTCTATAGAAATTTCTAATTAGCTGCATTTTATTATCCATGCGCATCTGGATCGAGATCATTTTAACAAGTAAAACAAAATCAACACGTTATCCTGCTTTCTATCGGGATCTATTTTAATGATCCCAAAATTAGTTTTTACTCTGAATTGCAGATGGCTCTTAAAGATCGATATGGAGAAAAATAAGTGATGAAGATTATATCAAAATAAACAAATATTTACTAGGAAAAAAGCGATAGATAAACAACAAATCCTCCATTTTGATCCGCATCGTTTTATTTTCATTATCTAATCCATATTAGATCATGAGGATAATAAAACGTGGCTCATTTTAATAAGATTTCTAAGTTCTAAGTAAAACAGTTCAATAAGGCAATCTACTTGTTTTTAGGTCGTACTATTTTTCTCTGTGTAGGAGTTCAAAATTTAATTTTACCTTTGCTCTATTCGATAAAGTTTCATACAAACTATTTGACATTATCAAAGTATACACTTCAATACTCAAACTAAATTGATCTTAAATCAAAGTGCCTCTGGTTAAAAAGAGAAAACCCATTCGAAAGCTTTACCTCCGTAGTCCTTTGAATAAACCACAACTTGACCTTCACAAAAACAAAATTAAACTTAAATCAAACGACTGACATCCTTTGAGATCTACTCAATCGCACGATAAAGTAAAAAAAAAAAACAACCTATTCCTTTGGGAAAATTAATCAAGGACATGGATAAACATAAACACCAAACAAATTCTATCAACTTAAGGTTGTTGCATGCACACAGTGCATATTGCATATTCGGTAGATGTATATCGTGTATCGTAATCCACTTTGCAGATACGTATACACCGCAAAAGCATATCATATCATCCACTCACTCTTTCACTCTTTTTCGGATGCATATACATATAAGGTAGCTATTCATCTGAATTTTTCACCTGGACCGAGAAGTAGCATGATGGCAAATGCTTCCTTTAATGAATAAAATTAAGGCTACGTAAACAGAATGTGTTCCGCCATTTAAGAGAGAGGAAAGTGCGCACCCAACGTTAACGTTTCGTGGTGTCATGCTTCTCAAGCTGCACCATACATAGATATATCCGAGATGAATTACGTTGTATGCATGCTGCAGCTGCAGTATAGCAAGCAACACAGAAGCTGGAATCAGAAGTACCAGAGCAGCGAAATAATGCGCTGACCTCATGTCGAATACTGCAAGTCTTTAATTTCTCATAATTTCCCATTTTCCGCCACTAATATGGTTTCGACACACTGCACACAGCGCACTCATATTCTCAGATCCCAGAGCTCCCCCATCACATCAGCCCGCATTCCCATTTTTCCTTTTGCTGCCTGATACTCCTCTCGCATCATATGGCTGTAAAAAAAAAAAAGAAGCTGGATTCCATCCAACACCCATATATTTCAACAGGATGCACGACCATGCTGCAATTTTAAGTGGATTTTATGAATAATTCAACTACGCCTTCCCGCATTCTGCTCAAGGTCTTCCTTTTTATCCTCCTTCTGCAAAGAGTCTCCATCCAAACATATACTTGTACATAGCAGCGATGATGGCAGCAATGCCAACAGAACTCCCAAGGCACACACACGGGATGCAAGCTGAAAGTTTGCAAAGTCACTGCAGTATCATCACTCGGATGATTGACTCTGAGTTACGGAATGTGTTATTTTTCATTTTAAGGATCGTGGAGCGTAGATTAGGCGATAAAATTTCATTCGACCCAAAGCCAGATATGCAGTTGAGTTTGCTTAGTTGAACAGGTAAATCAATAAACCTAAAAAGTCATATTCTGATATGGATACCACTCTCTCTCTCTCTCTCTTCATCTCACTGTATATCATTCACATCTCCTCCTTCAAGATATGTACAAAGTTCAAGTTTTTCTTATGAATTCTAAATCAAGGTAAGTTTAAACCCCACATTGGGCATATATGAGTATAAGGTGAAGGAACAAGAACAAAAAGGTATAAAGATGAAGTTATAGGGCAGAATCAGCCCACTCCAGTTATTCATTTTGTTTTTTCTTTGTTTTTTTTTTGAAACGTGCTCAAAAAAGTTTAAAAATTTCATCCTTCCAAAAGTTAAGCTTACCATTTTTGCTAGAATGACGACGACGACAACGATATAGGCGGCTGTAGTATACCGCACATGTATAACTTTGACTTTCGTTTTTGTACATCACCATGAGAAACCTACCTTCCTACTACCTACTAGGTCTAGTGTACTTGGTTGCTTCAAGGAGCTCTTTTCCTTTTTAGCTTTGAGGTACTGTTTGCATGTGCCTTAGTAAAGCCGAAGAGGAAGTTAAATTTTTCAATTATACACTGAGTGCTGAAAGTTTTGGAGGAAATCTGTTGAATCTTTTTATATCTTTAACGTAATTGACAAAGGCTACAGGGAGAATGCAGTATAAGTATTATTCTGAGCCTTATTGTAGTGCAAGTTATTGCCAAAACATACGGTTAAATGTGTTAATTCATTCCATCAGTAGGGACAACTTATGGTAGATGCAAACGTCACGTTCTGCATAGTGTAAAAGTTATCACATAAATTTAAAATCCATCAAGAAGTCAAGCAAACTTGCGATAGAATTTTTGTTTGTGATAAGAGAAGTGGTGCAAGCAACCTTGAAAATAGAGGAGTTCAGAGATTCTGACATTCCAATCAAACACCTCTACTAATGTCCTTACTCATATCCCAAAAGTTCCAATGAATCCCATTTGGGGTTTGGCCTCTTTTTTGAAAAAAAAATGCACCAAAATTGCAATCTTAGGTTTGCTATACATATTCAACTAATAGTCCTTAGGTGATAATTTAAATGTCAAAATAAGCCTGTTAGAATGCTGTACCGATTGACATCAAAACTAAGGCTTAGTGCCTATAATAATCCTTTTTATGTAAATTCCTATTTTTTGTGGAACAGAGTAATTTCTTAGAAAATCCGCTTTCAATAGTGGTAAAATTTTGCACGAACGTTTAATGTCTTTTTAGGAGAAAGAACGTTGTGCAACGAGTACCAAACACTCTGTGAAATGGTAGATTTAAAAAAATTGGTAGATATAATCCAATTTTCATTAAAATCAAGTATAAATAACACCACATACATATCACTGGCAAAACGGTACTTTTTTCAATTATACTTATTATGCATTCGATTTTTCCCGGTCTTAGCTATAACATGCAAAATTTTGGGAAATTATTCTAGACGTGTTTTTTTATTGTCGAATTGCATCATTTTGACTAATACATCTGGATTCAGGGTAGTACAAATAAATTCAAAATGAGATGATTTGACACATAAAAATAACGTCTACGGCAATTTCCCGAAATTTCCCATGTTATAGCTAAGACTTTCTACTAGAAAAGATTCTTTTTTTTTGACTCAGCTGAATAGGTACAAAAGTGAAAATTGGTATTGAAATGGAATGAAACAAGTTTTTACTTGCGATATAGGTACTATACATATCAAGTTATGCATTCGTACAAAAAAAAAGTTGAGATAACAATCAAACATGCCATTACGATGATAGAGAATGAGAAAAAAGTGGGTCCAACAATTCTGTCTGTCTGTCTGTCTGTATGTATCAGAAACCACAGCCTAAACGGATGGGTCAATATACTTCAAACTTGGCATGTGGCGTTTTTTGGAGACTATCCCCAGACGTTTTTTGATGTTTTTTTTTTTTGGACCAAAAATAACGGTACCTGTCACATTACGGTTTTAGAAAACATTAATTTTTCTCAAAAACGGTGCCTACGATTTTGATTAAGAAAATAATGGTCATTTTTTTGAGTAAGGTCTATCTTTAAATGAGAACCATTTTTTTCAAAAAACGTTATTAACCGTACCTGCCATAGAACCGTTTTTTTAAATTCGGATTTTCTCCTTCATGATTCAATCAATTTCAACCATTTTTTTTACATGGATGCCTTTAAGTTGCCGTAATAGTTTTTAATAAAAAAAATCGAAAATAATTTTTTTGGATTTTTAAAAAATAGTTGAATACCAATTTTGTCTTACAAACATCCTTGCAAAATTTTATATGGAAAAAGTAGTTTTTTTAAAAAACGGCTCTAACGATTTTCAATTTTTGTTTCTAAAAATTAAAAGGGGAAATCAAATTGTATGCTTCGTTTTCAGGTTAAATTCATTTAAGAAGCTTTTTTAGTTATTTGAAAATCGAATTTTATGCTTTTTTAATTTTTTTTTTTTCTAAAACAGCATTTACAAATTTTTAATTGAAAAGGCTTAGCATAAATAGTAACTTTATCTACAAGAGCAAGTACGTGCGACCCAGTTGTGCATTTTATTTTTTTAGGTTTAGTTGTGGGTACTTCCACCTGTATTTTTAATCACCTCGTAAATTCGATCCGGCATGGAATCGTACAGCCTTTCAATGTAGTTGAACAAAATTTCTCTCCATACTAACTTAATTGCAGAAATTAATGATTATTTGTCTTCAAACTGACGACCACCTTCATAAACCTTGCGAACTAATCATCTAAAGACAATTTCAATGATGTTTAGATGAGGTGAGTACGGTGGCTATTGAAGCAACTGCGCACATTTTGCTGCTCTATCTTGGTTTTTATGATGCCCGTCGATGCGTTATCTATACATTAGTTATACATTATACATTTGCTTACTAACCACTAACACATGCACTTATGATGAGCCTCTGATTGTGTACTGCAGCTTGCTAATCTTACCACAACAAAGAATCTGTTAATCCATACACCAATCTTTTAAAAATGATTGACGCTGGCTCCCAGGCTATGAGTTTTGGTTCAAAAGTGTACACTACGGCGTATACGTACTTTTCTTACATTTTATTTTGTATTGCTAAATTATCCATTTTCCCAGTCATATCTCATCACAAAACTGAGGTAATAAGATGTTTTATATGGGTACTACCTGTCTACTATCGGTAAGGAATGCAAGTTCAAAGGGATAAGGCATCATGATAAACTACTAGTGCTTGTATGTTTAATTAAAATTATATCTAATTATTATAGTTGTTTTTTTTTTTTTGCAATGATAATAAAGATTTTAGAAAAAGTAAAGCTAGTATCACACATTTTGTGTAAACACTAAAATTTGTGTAAAAGTTTGTGCATTTTGAAATGCACAAAACAATCTAAGCTACAAATTGTATCACAGCAAATGACATACAAACACGATTTGTGTATCATTTGCTGTCTTCAGAATTGTGGTTCAGATGGTATTTTTATAACTAAAATACAAAATTTTTTTTGTATGTATACAGTCGCGTGATCTAAGCTTAGCAAAAAGCTAAAGAGGTAGTAGTATTTTTAAACTAATCATTCAACTTCTCAGATGATGCGAGGACTTCAAATCAATAAATTTTCAATTTTCCATTACAAAAAGTCATACAAAAAAGTTGCTGGTCGGCTGGTAATGCAATCTTTTCAAGAAATTTGTTAAACCCACTACTTGGCCTTAATCCATCCTAGAGTCTACATAAGTAAAATTTACGAAAAAAAAAATTTCCATCTAAGTGGTGTTTTTACCAGGAAATTATGAAAAAATTTAGATGGTGCTTTTTTTTACAAAATACTCGGCTAAGAGAGATATTGGAATTGTTGCTGTTTTCAGATATACATAAATAAAAGAGATTTATTGTGAACACTCCATAACTGATGCACTAAAGTCTGCAAGTATTTCAATTTTTATTACATATACTATACTGCATTGCAAAAAGTGTAAAAGCACCTAAAAAGTGACATCAAATCCATCATAGGTATAAAATAGAAAAACGTAATGAAATGTAGACGTAAGACTCATCAATCATTTGATCTTAAAAAATCCCCTCACTGCCTAATCCCTAGCAAAGAAATGTGAGTTGTGTAAAAACTTTTACAAACTACTGTTTGTGCCAATAGATATATACATTTCAAGCACACTTGCATTTGAGTTTGTAACATGTTGCACACGGGTGGCTGAAAATAAAATGAGGACTCCACCCATTTTATAATGTTCATGGCCAAAGATATTACAAATTCAATTTTGCAGAAATGATTCCAATGGAAATATTATGCGCACTCATATTTGTTCATCACAGGAAACTCATTGTCCTTGAGATTTGTCTTCGTATATAGCTTTGTGCAGTTATAGTTTGAGTGTGCACGCCGCGCCTGATGCACCCGCATGGTTTGTGACTCAACGACATACAACGCGACAGTCAGCGAGGCGGCAAACGACATTGCACGAATGGTTTGAGGATAAACTTGTTGAATTGACGACAACGACGACGACGACATAATTTTAAAGTAGTTCCTTTCCTGAAGAAAGTGTGGTGGCAAATAATTTACTTTGTCACCGTGAAAAAGGTTTTTTTTTTAAGTTTTTTTTTATTTTTTTTTTATAAGAATGAAAAGAAGGTGGCACTATAAGATTTTGAAAGGAGAACACAGTAAAAAAGTTTAATTTAGATGATGAAGGCAAAGGCACAGACTCATCGTCATCGTCATCGTCATGATGCTAGATAAACATCGAGGAGCTATATTAATATCACATTAGATATGGTTGTTTTAGTTTTTGCCTGGATTTTTTGAAGTAGTTGGTTTACGTGTCACATAGTTAGTAGAGACAAGAACCATGATGAAGACAAAAAAGAAATGTAAACAGTCGAAGCGCATAAAATTAATGAGCAAACAATAAAGTGAAGTTTAATTGATTTGCCTTTACTGATTTTTTGAAGTAGTTGGTTTACGTGTCACATAGTTAGTAGAGACAAGAACCATGATGAAGACAAAAAAGAAATGTAAACAGTCGAAGCGCATAAAATTAATGAGCAAACAATAAAGTGAAGTTTAATTGATTTGCCTTTACTGCAACTTTATTTTAGGTATGTTTGCCTACCTCAACCACCCACTCTGGCCTCTAATGTGTACCAACTTTGTTCTCATCATCTTCATGGTACCTACTCACTTATCGTTACCACCTTAGGCTGTTGGCTAAGACGACATTCATACACATAATGTCTTTGATGATGTACTTTGTAAATTTTATGCAAATTATATGTGCATTGGGGAGGATGTGATATTTTACAGGTGTGTTTTATGAAATTAAATTTTTTTTTAATCGTTTTTGCTTAAAACAAAAAAAGTTTTAAAATAAAATGGATGAACAGGAATTTTTCAGGAATAAAGTATTCAAGTGTATCTATGTGTGTTGTACGTACATATTTAACGTTGTTTTTTTTCTTTTGGCAAAGAAAAAATTGACTGTAATTGTACTTTAAATGCGGAAGCTCTATCATTTTCACAGTTTACATTGACGGTTATGTCAATTGGGCATAGTTGAGTAACTGAGAGCATAGAAATAATAAAAAAAGGACTTTCGTACTCAAACAATCCATCATCATAAAAACTATAATATTGAGAGGATACAAAATATAACGATTAACATATTTTGTTTCACAAAATACAAATGAAATGTAGTAATGTTAATGTTTTATAAAAGCCAACTAGAGCTGGTGTGAATACTTCTTAATAAATCCTTTTATATTAATTTGTTCACCCCTTGGTATGACTCTAAGGGGCTATGGCAGAATGATATGGAATGAAACTAGAAAAATGTTCAACCCTTTTTGGAGTGAATTAAAAAAGTTATCACATTGGAGGATGATGGTCCGGGAACCTTATTCTTTAGACACAAATATTGCATTTAACTTCATTATCTTAAGCCCTTAAAAAAAAACAGGTAAAAAAACTTTTACCTGTTATTATTTGCTAAAAAAATAAATATACAGGATGCCCCATAGTCAGGTCATTCTAAGTCGAAAAACTTAAGTTATAACGTTTTTTTATGATTTTGGCACTATTTTCCCTTAACTGGGCTTATTTGTGAGAAAACGACTTAAGAAATCATTAAAATTGTGTTTGATAACAAAAAAAAAATGCTAGCAGTAATAAATTCTCAATTGAATAAAAGAAAAATTTTCCAAAAATAAGGTCAGTTAAAGGAAAATAGAGCCAAAATCATAAAAACCGTTTTAAATCGAAAACGAAGCGGAAACGAAAAAATTGCCCCTTAAGTTTTTCGACTTAGAATGGCCTCAGGAACCCATGGTTTTCGTCTGAGGCGCGGTGACTGTGGGGCACCCTTTATATTGTGGCACGACTAGCTCACGAAGAACCAAGGCCTAGTAACAGTCTTTTTCTCAACCATTTCCTGTGTTCACGTAGAAAGTAGGAATAAAGGGGACTTACAGTTTTTTGTCGGTTCCGATCTTCTATTTGAGATGCACTTTTTGTAAAGGTTTTGTCAATACCTCATAATAGGCGGTACTCCTGAAAAAAAATCAGGGTAGCATGCATCGAACCCAGACCTCAGGCATGATAGTTAAATCCATCGCATTAACCGATACGCCAAGACCAAGGGTTACTACTTTATCTACTAGATTAGGGTCTATTATGAAAAGTATTTCATACTGAGACAGAGGTAGACTCTTCGGTGTCTAGTTTAGTAAATGTTGAAATTAATGCCCTTATTGATTTCTGAAAAGTACCAATAAACGTCCCCAATGTGTAGTGTACCATCTTGAAAAAAAACTTGGATTTTTCGCATTTCCGCTTTTACGTATTAAGCGGCATATACACACGTCAAAATCTCATCAAGCATAGAAACTACTTAATATTTTAAAGGTCTCAGAAATTGTTAAACTTTGAAGAGGTATATTTTAAAAACTCTAATTGTTACACAATTTTAGACTCAAATTTTAGCTAATCCAGTTTTCTTGAACATTTTAGGTAGTAGTTACCAAAAACTAATCCTTGAGGGTAAAAAAAACTGCAAGTTCGTTGAAAATTTTGCGGTTTTTTTGAATTCTTGACCATGTTGCGTCACAAAATTTCGTTGACCACCAGATTCGGATTCAAAACCCCCAATTTTGTAAAAAAATTTATACAGTTTGTCTTTTATTTTATAAATTTTCATACTTTTAACAGGGCTTTGTATTAAAAGTACTAATACGATATTTGGTATGCTTGTCCAATGAGCACCTTGAAGAGGAACCCCAAGAAATGGCCTAAGGGAATGCGGCTACGAATAGGTTCTTTTAGACCAAACTCTAACAGCGTGTTTCTTTGGGCACTGGTTGTCGGTACTCAAAATTAGTATACTAAATCAGAAGAAATTTTTTCACAGTTCTCCGCTCATCAAATAGAATTCTCGGGCAGGACCAGTTGCGAATTGTAAAGCAAAAAAGTAAAATCTTTTATTTATATAGAAGTTAGTGTCGCTAAAACTCAAAAACGCATCGACCGATTTGGATATTTTTGTATTTATATCAGGACTGGCTTAAAAAAATAGAGGAAAAGCAGGAAAATTGAAAAAAATATGAATTAGCATTTTCTGTAGGAATTTTGTATAAACAGGTGTATGGTTCTGTTTCGATTATTCAATCCGTGTTGAGTGCACCAATGCTCATTTGAATTCGGTTAAAAACGTTGGTCAACACGGTAAAAAGTGTGGAAAACCGTGGCAAAAACCGCGGATTACTTGCAAAGGATCGCGAAATTCAGATGAAATAAAGCGAAATACTGCGGAAGCATAGGAAGTAAAAATCGAAAAATACCGCGGAAAAATCCAAATAAAGTTGAAGAAAAAAAATTTTCAAAATCACGAAATACCGCCGAATACTGCTATATACAATTCGAAATGTAGTGTAAATAAGCATAATCACTGGTAAGAAATCATAGAATAAAGCGGAAAATAGCATGGGAAGTCATGAAAACGATAAGTAACACTGTTCTGTTACAAAAACTGCAAAGCTGAAGAAGACCCGACCAATGCGGTACATATTTTGAATGCAGAGTTTCTACTCTGGCTCTAAAAATTATATGTTTTGGATTGAGAAAAAAGAGGGACACGTAACCTTGAGAGCTACCTTCGCTTATTTACTTTTTTTGCCTTACATGCTTAGTAAAGCTTACGTTAGCAAAAATTAAAACTCCTAAGTACTTAAATTCTCGCACCATTTCGATAGGTTCACGACCTGGGAGCAAGTTTTCCTCCCTTAATTTTTTACATTTTCGAGCTTCGAATACTATAGTTTTGGGACACAGAATACATCCTTAAGGGAGTCCAGCAGTCGCTTGGAAACAATTTGATGTTTATGACCCATCCTGCGACAGTTTGACACAAAAACTTTTCATAGAAAGACACAAATTTTCTAGGAGTACCAAGAGAATACATTTTATAAATAAGAGCTTGTCAATTGACAAATTTGTATTAAAATCTCCACTTCAAAAATTTATTTAAGAATCCAAAACATCATTTCTATATACAGCAAGTAGTAAAATAAGTGTCCTTATTTCCTAATCGCTCTATATACCTACTCCTACTTCTAGTTTTCTAAATTTGCATATCATTTCCACGTGTTACATTTCACACAAATCCCTGTAGGCTTAACTCAGTGCCAAATATTATAGTAAACAACCTGCTGCAGTGTTTTAGTTTTTATTTTTTCTCTCAAAAGACAACATAAATAACGATGCCTTAGGCATGTTTGTGTATCTAAACATACAAAGGTCTTTACATTTTAAAGAAAAGTGCATTATTCTTTCTCTCACTTTGCTATTCTGGACAAACTAAGTGAGTGCAGGACCCCAGGCCAAGGACATAAACTATATATTTACCTTAGAATAACAAACCAAAAAAAAAAAAATAAAAGATTTGCAAATGTTCCGCATTCAAAGTCAAGGACATAATAATTCTGGAAACAGAATTAAGGAAAAAAAAACAACATCAAATATTTGTGAGTTAATGCAATGTAAAACAGAGTTTGTGCATCTGAAAGAGTGGATGGATGTAAAATCTTTTGAGTTTTTCAGTCGACATGAATGAATAATTTACGGCCTTAAAAAGTCTGAATAAATTATTTCCTATGGATTGGATATTTAAGAAAATAATTTTTTTTAAATTTTGTCCTTGATTCCAGCTAATGAAAAATTAAGATAAAATAGATCAGGCAAGCCAACTTGATTAAAATTATCTGATACTAAGATTATGGATTCGCACTTTCGGAGTCAGAGAAAGACTAACGATGCATACCAAGGCATTTAAAATTCATAAACGCGTTTGCCTCTGCGGAACAAAAATCGTCACCAAAATACATACGTCCATGTCCCCAGCTCAGTAATTTCGCAACATTAAAAACACAATTGTTTACTTTTCTGCTGAATCCAAACGGTTTAGACAAGATGGAGTTTTTCGTGATGCCATCAGGACTTCTGCAAAAGAGATAGGTAAGATTAGGTAATTAGGCTGATAACTACCACAATTATGTACATTGATAATTTTTGTGATACCTTGATGGGATTTAAAAAAACATATGATAATACCTATGATAAATTCTATGACACTCAAGACTATTAAAAGTGTTGATTAATTTCAGCAAACTAAATCCTGAAATAACGCAGGGTACCTACTACTATTCTTTCGAAATAGAGATAGTCTAGGCATCGTGCAACCATCACCGTAAAATTCTTGGTTCGAATCGAAATAATTCCAGATAAATAAATAATATACACCGAAACTTGTTGCAATAATCTGTCACATGCACATATCGAATACATTTGTCACACACACTTGTTGAAAGTTCTTATGACAGATAATTTTCGGAGACACTTGTGATCAACATTTGTCACAGGCCACGTATCACAGAAACTTACCACACTTATCGCGAATTCTTCTTGTCACTGGCATTTGTTACAGACACTTGTTCCAGATTCTTGCAACCGATAATAATTATAAATTATCGGAGACACTTGTCACAGACACTTGTGGTAGGCATATACCACAAGCACTTGTCATTTGTGATAAAATTGTGGCTAGACCTTTGTAGAAATCCACATACACATTTAGGAATTGGCACCATCATGACATCAAATTCAATAGTCTTCCATTCAAATGTAAAAATATGTTTTATAGAAATAATTATAACGTTAATGAATGCCACTGAATATAATTCAATTAACTAAAAAAGTTTATTCATAAAAAATATGTTATATAATTTTGCTGCAGGCTCTTGTTAGCAATCAAGATCACCTAACGTATTTCCTAAACCTTCTTCTATATTATTATTAATAAACTTCAAAAACTAAAATGAAAAAAAAACTACAAACCTTGGAATCATAGAAAGAAAATACCCCCCACCATTGAAAGAAGAAAAAAATATAAATTAAAAAAAAAAAAAAATCATATCCTTCTTTTATGAGAGTAAAACGACTGTTAATTGTGGGTGCTTTTGCGTGTCGGCGTACCGCAAAGACAATTTGTTAAAACTTTCAACATACAAAACATTCTGCATGTTTGATCCTTTTCACAAACTGTTTTCCACCATTCAAGAACTGTATTTTGTGTATGCGTACATGTGATAGAAGCCGCTGGCTATTCCTATGATTTGAATGCTGTATATGGGTTTTTCTTTTATATTTTCTTTTTCTTTTTTTTTGTATTTTTTTTACTTGTTATATTCCAGGTCAAGTGGGCCTTTTCTGTACTTCAGAAAGTGCATGGACTTCCACACTCGAAGCGCAAAAAGTAATTTCGCAAAGAGTAAAACTGAATTAAGCTGTGAAGTGTGCAGTGCTGGATTGACAGTGCTCAAAAACATATTTTTAATCTAAGTCCTTAAAGAATATAGCAAAACTAAGCCAAGTAAAAATGAAAGATTCTAAAAACTTTAACAAACATTTTAATAATACTTTTAGATATCAATCGTGAGTGCAAAAGTGCATATTGAGCTAACCCTGGTGTGAGTTAATCGTTGGAAATGATTTGAATCCAAGTTAAAATTGACGTAGTTTTTCAATGCTGGTCCAAATTTATATTTAAGCTGTGAAAAATCTATTCAAATCGGTTTTGGAAACTTTGAAAACCGCTTTTTCGCTACCGAAAACATAGGTGGCGATACATAGTATGCGTAGCCATGTTTTATTGTTGTTGGGTAGGCAGCACTGCAAAACTTTATATTGTTTCGAATTTACGAGTTAACACACCTAAACAAAACGACACATGTAAATCCTTGGTAATGCGTAAAGCCTACAGACTAAAGCTCTGAACTCTTTCATTTAGCAAGCGGAACGAAATGGAATGGGATGGAATTTTGGTAGTGATAGGGATAAGTGGGTGTGAAATTGTAACAGTTGTTATAGATAAAAGTGTTTTTTTTAATTTGAAAGTAAATAAAAGTGAAGTAGTAAAAGTAGAAATAAGTTTTATTTTTTGAACAAAAAAAAAATATGAATAACAAAGCAAAGCATATGTTTGTGAAAAATACGCCAGTTAAAAGCAAGATGGCGAAGTTATCGAAGTTGGCGAAGTTGGCTATAGAGTTTTGAAATATTGAAATAAAGAGTGCGCAGAGTCGTATTGAATAAATCTGCGAGGATGCGTTCGTTGATATTTGTTTTTTTTTTTATAAAACACATTTTGGCCAGAAAATAAAAACAAAATAACGAACATTAATCTGTTAATTTATATCTCTACCATCGCGAAGAATTTGAACAAAATATCTGCTTATTCGTATTTTATTTAAAAAAGGAAGAAAGGAAGATCGTGAGCACTCCA
This sequence comes from Meliscaeva auricollis, assembly GCA_948107695.1. NCBI lineage: Eukaryota > Metazoa > Arthropoda > Insecta > Diptera > Syrphidae > Meliscaeva > Meliscaeva auricollis. The sequence goes on along the minus strand of OX403619.1, from coordinate 31,898,469 downwards.
TGTGGCATATCGACAAATTTGATATTGTTTGCGAACACACCCCTAAGCTGGTTTTGTTTTATCATAAATTGTACCAGGAAACATCAACTTTCAAACATTGAATATTCGAACGAGTAAAATCGTATTATTGGCTTTTTACCCATCTCACATCATCTTGTTTTCATTGATTTTTTAATGTCTCTTTTCAATTTCATAAATTGTGCACATGCATGTGTGAAAGTATTCCCTTTTTTATCCCGGAGTTTACGTTCTCCGACTGACACTTCCCCAAAACCCAATACAGATAACACTAGCCATTTTTTATTGGTTGTTAGCAAAACAAATGCTGCCGAAAAATAAGGCAGCAATGCTGACTATAGAATTTTGAAATATTGAAATGAAGAGGGCGCAGAGTCGTATTGAAGAAATAATTTTTTGTTTAAAGGTTGGCAGTTTCAATTGCGAAGGATACGTTCGTTGATTATTGTTTTTCTTTTTTAAATACAAAATAAATTTAAATAATAAAAAAAAAAATACAATAACAAAAATTAATCTGATTTAATAAAGAAGTTAATTAATATCTGCACCAAAAATATTTTCTTATTCCTGTGGCATGTGGTAAAACTAAGATAAAAATCGATAAGGTTTGAGAACACAACGTTAAGCTGGTTTTGTTTTGTAATAATTTGAACCAGGTATCAACTTGGGCATTCGATTGCAGTGCTTTTTACCCATCTACAAATAGATATGCCAGATCCCATTGATTTGCCGGATGCGTCCACACATTCGCCGGATTCACTCGTTGATTTGTCGTGTAGCAAAGAATTCTACAAAAATAGAGATAACTGTGATAAACCAAACGGAGAATAAAACCAGAGATCTTGAAATCAAAAGATTTCTAGGACCGAATTGCAGAAAAGGATCCAAGGATTACAAATTTGTTTATGTAGTTTAAGATTATTGAATTGTAAAAAAGACTTTTAATAAAGATTACTTATTTTCTTATATCCTCGATAGACCGGTGGCCAAGTAAGTCACATGCTTAGACCTTAAATATATCACAGGCTTACCCAACAGATTTGGTGATAATGACTTTATTTGGTGAATGTAATCCCTTACTACAATCCCCAGGATTAAATTTAAACAAAAAAAAAATTAATATTTGAGTACAAAGGAATTAAGGGTTAAAATTTTAACCAAGATCTTCTAGCACTGAAAAACTGGGCCTTAATAGAGACTAATGCCCAGTTTGTTTACATAACATTTGACTATCTTCAATCTGTAATCTGTTAACTTTATAAACAAACTGGCCCTTAATAAGGAATAAGCCTCATTACACCCCTGTGTAAGTGGAACAGATAGATAGATATATAAACACTGAGAGAGATTCTTCTTTTTCTTTATCCATATCCGGTAAAATGTTTGCTTTACCAGGCGTGAAGCACAAGTGTCATGTATAATGTAGATACGACTCTAGTCAAGGCTTTATGCAAAAACAAAAACGAATCTGCGTGAAGGATGTTAGAATCGAGTTGTAAATGGAAATGGACAAATTAAAAAATTTCCACTTTTATACTATAAGGAGAACATGCGAAGGTTGGCTGGATTTTTGTTTGACCATTATGGTATAGTAGGTTTTTTTTTTAAGAAAAATAACTTAACCACTTTTTCCAATTAGACATCTTTCTATACTTTAAAGCCAACAACTTTTTCTGTCTCTCTATCTTTCTCTGTTTATTTTCTTGTACACACATACATACATAATACAGATGGGAAAAGTCTGTTTCTTGATAAATTTTGGATGCAGAACTAATGCCCATAGTGGCCCCGTTTTCATCAGATTCGAATTAATTTAAATTGTCATTCAAACAGTGTATTCCCGGATAGGCACTCAACATAATGTAGAGAGAACGAGGCAAAAGCATTTCCTGTTGAGTTTACCTTGCACCTGTTTCTGATGATTTTGATAAGGTGACCATTTGATTTGTATTTCTATATGTCATACAAAAATATTTGATTTTGAGTTTGTTCTCAGCCCTCTTATTACATGTAAACAATAAACATGCTGCCAATTTCTGAATGAAATCATACATTCATTCATTCTTGACCGATCCAGATTCCTAAAACTTAAATTTCTTCAACATTTTCTGTCCTCAGTCCCGTGTCCTCTAGAAAGTGTCAATGGGTCTCTACTGTAGTTTTTGACAGCAAAAGTATCAACTTTGGCGAGCAGCCAATAAACCATCCCTTATAGGTTTTGTTGACTCTGAAATGGCTTCCAGAGTTTACGTCATACTACATCCAGGCACAACTATTTGCATGACACATGTTATTCCTTTCTGACTTCGAAAGCACCTTGCTAAAATATGTTCGAAACCTTTTTTCTTACTTTAAAAGACACTTCCAACAGTAGCAAAATAATTTTGACGTTAATTGCGTCAGCGTCAACGATGATGAATACTTCCCTGGTGTCGGATAGGTCAGTAGACCGGGAAATTGCGCATGCACAGTCGTGGCTTCAGTTCCTGGAAACTTTTCTCGCAATCGCCTGATCACTTAAACTGCCTTCCCTTTTCCGTCAGTTGATGCAAACTGTCTGAAAGTGTTGGCCAATTTTTCACAATGTCAACTGGTTCCACATTGGTCATTACTTCTTGGGATGAGATGATAATGTTTAGACGAACTTCTCGAAGTCTCTGAAATACTGGTTTGAGGTTTTCGCAATTTTAATCAAGCGTTTTTACATACATGATCACGTCATCCAAATATACAAAGCAGGATTCCCATCAAACGCTTAAATGTTGCTGAAGCGTTACGAAGCCCGAAAAGCATCACTTTAAACCACAACAGAAAGAATTATGTCCTTCCCCGATCTTCAGAATGAATTTCTACTTGCTTGTAGTAACTTTACAAGTCTCACGTTGAGAGCAATTATTGAGATCCTTCAATCGCGCATTAAGGGTCACTAATTCTGGGCACAGCATAGCACATATCTATCTTTCTTGGTAATATGTTACATTGTAGAGTCTTTGATAGTCTACATAAAATCGTGTACTTCCATCTACCTCCTTTACAAAACCACTGGTAACGGCCAAAGTTTTTTTGAAATTTTTGATCAAACCACCTTGTCTTTATGTTTATCATTTCTTAAACTTCTTCAGTAGGATAGGTCTTGCTGGTTAACGACAGAGTTTTAAAAACTGCAGTCTTTTCGGCTGTTATTTGACTAAAAGTTCATTATCTGCAGTCCTTTTTGACTGGTTTAAGTACAAAGGTCAGTTCAAAGTTTTTGTACTTTTGTGTTTAAATTTTTTATCAGGCGTCTACCACACTTCCATGACACTTTCTTGTAGGTATATAGAGCTCTGAAAAGTACTTTTAGGTAAAAGTAAAAAAAATTCCAGGAACTAGAAGATTAAAACCAGTCAAAATGTACTGCAGTGATCCAGTGATCTGGATTTTCTCTGCAAATTGAATTTCTTCATCGTTTTCTAAGCTTTATGTCCGAGAGCTGTTTTTCGACACATTCGTCAGTAGTAAGGAAATTATTCTTAAAATCAGCTTAATATCTTTCTTAAAGGTTTGTTTGTTCTTCCCTCTTTTTTGCTCATTACGATGTTCTATATATCGTAAGTATGTTTCGCATCTGTCTTTCGAGAAGATTCGTTTGCTCGGTTTGTTGTCTGGCAAGAAGAATTTTCATCATTCTGAACAAAAGGCCCCAGTACTCTTACTTGTTCTTTGGGAATTTCAATCATTAAAAGAAGTGTTTCGAAATCTAATGGTGCTGCCGTAAATATTCATGCAGTAATGGCTCTGAACAATATTTTTTTTTGGAGGAAAACATGAAATATGGTAACCTTGCAGTAAAATATATACACCTGAAACTGGAACTTATACTGTGGTAGAACTATGCCAGCAAAGTGGCCTCCTGTTGGACCACATTTCTCTGTCGGATTGAAAATTGAAGGATTGGAGAAAAGTGTTGTGCTATTCGTATATCGTAGGTATCCTCTCGTTCTTGTTGAACCAAAATGTAAATGAAGCCATTTGAAGGTGAATCGGTGATTGCGGACGAAAGAGATTGACGTGCATTTTGTACCAATCAGCACCTACAGAACAGAGAGTATCACAATCATTTCTCTCTCAGTTGGGTCTACTACTCTGTTCCCCCAATCATTTACATTAATTATGCAAATGCAGGTGACACATTTAATGCCCAAATGTCCAGGTTTCAGGTCGTATAGCTGATGATGAGGCTTCTGGTATTTGATACAACTCAACTCACATATAAAAGTCCTGTATTATACACACACGTGTTTTACATGAAGTATATATGTATGGAGTACGGGTCAGCTTTTTGCGAATTCGAGGCTTACTTGAATAATTGTTTGTAATTGAATTTTTCGTGAAATTTATTTTGGGTTTCGTTGACTATTAATACGAGATAAATGTAATGAGCAGTAATGACGACGGAATGACAAACTAATTATGTGCAAACAGAATTACACAGCAGCTATCTATATCTTGAAGGTCCATTTAACTGAGCAGCCAGTGGTCGACGTTGAAAATTGAATTTCATCGGCAATATGGACGAATTGAAAACACAGTCACTTTGAATCCCTTTTATAAAATAAATCAATTTGATGTCAATACTTTTGTTTTGGAATGATTTATACTTTTGTAAATATAGGCACTTGAGTTGTAATTTCATGGAATTGTAATTAATTTTGGTATCAATAATTGATGGGTCTAAAAATTTTTTTTGTTTCGATGAAACTTTTGAGAAATTTTTTTAATATAGAGAATGTTTAAATGGTAATCCCGCCATACATCGCCTTTCCTTTTTCGAGTTTCACAGTAAAATTTAAAAAAGTTGGCAGCTAGAATTGCCGCTCCATATCCAATGCAGGAGACAGGAGTGGCATATCTTAAGAATTAATTGTTTTAACCTTATTTAGGATAAGTTAAGGATTCGAAAAAAAAATTTAACATGACAATATATTTGCCAAAATAAAGTGAGACAAAAAGCTAAAAAACAACGAATTTAGCGAACATCCTCGAACCTTTTATGAGATTACAGTACCTTCATCCACTGGTGGCTGTTTGAGTTTCGACGACCAAAGTAGATATTCTTGCTAAATTTTGATCAAACAAACGAAAATACGCAAGTAACAACAATTAGTATCGGTACGAAAAAGAAGGAATTCAAAATAGCATCAATATACTGCCCACCAAGGCGATCTCCAACTGAAGATTACTATACAGAACTGTTAAATATACTAGGACATAATTTCTTTGTTGGTGGATAATTCAATGCTTAGCACACCCATTGGGGATCGAGACTTATTACAAAAAAAGGTAGAAGACTATACAAAGCATGCCTTAAATACAAATTTAATTCCTTCAGATCGCCAACTTACTACCCATCAGATACTAACAAAATACACACCTTGTAGACTTTTTCGAAGCTAAAGGTATCAAACAAAACGATATAAGTGTCGAAGACAATTATGACTTATCTTCAGATCACACTCCAGTCATCTTATCACTAAATGAATCAGAGATAATAGAAAAATGTAATCCTAAGCTTATAAATAAGAAATCGAACTGGAGCGAATACATAGAAAAGCATGAAAGTTTTATAAATCTCGGATATCCAATGGAAACAACAGAGCCAATTGACCATGAAGTGCAACAATTCATTGCCGATGTTCAACAAGTTCAAGTAGAAAGTACATAGACTTATTCGAACATGAAGCAAACTGAAATAAAATACCCTATCGACATAAGTGTGTTGATATTAGAGAAAAGAAGCGCTCATAGGAAATGGCAGAATACTAGATTTCCAAACGATAAAATGGCGTTTAACCGTCTAAGTAACAAACTTAAAAAACAAATCTACGAATTCAAAAATGATTCACTATGTAGATTCCAGCAAAAACATCTGATAACAGCTTACAGTTAATAACCGCTCAGGTTATTAAAGAAATGCCATTAAAAGCCTTTATAAAACTCCAATACATAATAAATGCATTTCTAAAGATCCAATGTGACCCACATCATTGGAAAATTGCTGCTGTATTTGATATACTACACCAAGGTAATGCCACCAAGAAGATACGTCTTACAGACCAATATCGCTTATACCAATTATGTCAAAAGTTTTTGAAAAAATGCTACTGAAAAGATTGAGCAAAATTATAGAAGAAATAAATTTCATTCCAAATCATCAGTTTGGATTCAGAAATAAACGTTTCACGATAGATCAAGCTCATAGAATAACGGATGTAAATGAAAAAACTCTAGAAGAGAAACAAGTATGTTCTTCTTTATTATTAGATATTGCTCAGGCATTTGATTAAATATGGCATAAGGGTCTAGAGTACAAACTGCAAAGGGATTTACCCAGGCAATACTATGAACTACTAAAATCAACGAAGCTTAGTCGCGATTGCTGATGATGGAGTGCATACGCTCTGAAATGCATTCAGGTTAGTTACGTGTTTGTTTATATCGTTTTGCGTTAAATGTAGTGTTTTTTTTTTTTTTGTAAAATTAAATTTAAACAAATGTGTATCGACTCAAATGAAGTCATAATAAGGTGTAACTAGATTATAAAAATACAACTAAAATCGTTTTATTCAGACCGATTCTTTAGAGTTCGGTATGCACTATCAAGAATATTGGTACTGGTACGGTACGATCAAGAATATTCAGAACTAAAGAAAATAGAAGCCGGTGTTTCACAAGGAAGTGTCCTAATACCTATCCTGTATTTGCTATATACAAGGGATATTCCAGTGGATATAAACGCCATTATGATAACGATTGCAGATGATACTGCAATTTTGGTACCTGACAAATCTGTCGTCGTCAAGGCAGCAAAAAATTGCAACATACAGTCGACACAGTAAGATATTGGACCAAAAAATGGCGTATCAAACTCATTGAAACAAATTGAGCACATATAAACTTTACAAATAAAAAGTTAATCAATGTTCCAATATTCATTAACTATCAAGCTGTACCTTACGCCAATACGGTCAAATACCTTGGAGTCAATTTGGATGCAAAACTAAAATGGAAAGAGCACATCAAAAAGAAAAGAGAAGAACTAAACTTAAAATAAAGAAAAATGTACTGGTTTATCGGTAAAAATTATATCAATATACGTTTAAAAATGTATGTATTTTTCAAAGTTCATAAAACCCGTTATGCAGCACTTTGTGTGTGATTGTTACCTCAAATTCGATTATCCTCTGCGTTGCAAGTAAAACAAAAACAATATTGTAAAAAGAAATAACTCCTACTAGAAACTCAATAATTAATTTTTTAATTTTTCGCTGATTTTTCAAAGAACCAGTTTTATTAAAATAATAAAAAAAAAAAATTGTTATGCAACTTTATTAAAAAAAAAGATATTATTTTGATTTTTTTTTAAATCGTTTCTTAGAAATTATTCCACCAAGGATGATTAAAATCAGTACATGCTGCTGTTGGAACATTAAGAAAATTATACGAACGAACAGCACCTTCCCTTCTCCAATTCAGCAAATTCCCTTGATAATTGTAAAATCTCACCGATAATGCAAATGCTGTTGGTCTCCGTGAATTTGGCAATAAATTATATTCCAGTAACAAAGACCAACGTATGTAACCGATTCTTTCAATTAGAAAATTTCGAAGCAATTCCTCAACATCATACCAACCCGATTGAGGTTCTACACTCCCAGTTACATTAACTCCCCTATTCAACATTGGGCTTTGTGGAGCAAAATTTTCCGGTACAATTGAACCACCTAGAGATGATGCTAAAAGGTGGCCTGCTTTATCGTCATTTTCTCTGTCCATTTCTCGCAAATGACGATATACCTCTGAAGAAATTGAAGGATCTCTTGTTGGATTCATATGACTATAATGTATTTCAGCTCTCATGGCAGCTGTTAAATCAATATAATTCATATGATGAGCATCAGCAAAAACTCGAAATGTCGACACTGATGTTATTGGATTAGATGGATTAGAAAAAGTCGTTGTTCGATAGTTATCAATGTCACTGTTTTCAATTTCAGTAACATGTTCTTCGATGGCATTAAGTCCTCCACATTCAAGCTGGCAAACGTTCTTGTTGTTACTGTTTTGTCGTTTTGGTCTGAGACCACTTTGAGCAGCATTACAAAATTCATTCTTCGTGGTAGTTGCAATAGGTAATCTGGGATCTTGCAGTATTTCTTGAATAAACCAATAATATTTACTTATCCCATAGAGGAATTGTTTTCCTTTAATATTAAATGCAAACATTACATCATAGAAGGATTTCCACGAGCCATTTGCCTTTTCCGTTCCCATTTTTCCACCCGGTAATAATTCTTGGATGAACCAATATCTATTATGAGAAAGATCAGTAACTCCATAAAAATAGTGTTTGTTGTCTATACTGAATGGAACATTTAGTTTATGATTTGTTGTCCAATGTCCTTTGTCAGTTTCCATACCCATTTTGCCTCCAGGTAAAAGTTCTTGGATAAACCAATACTTTTTGCTAACGCAATAAAAATACTGTCTGCCGTTAATTGAAAATGGGAATCCTATGGTATATTTAAAATTCCACGTCCCATGATCAGTCTCCGAGCCCATTTTTCCGTTCGGTAGTAATTCCGTAATGAACCAATTCTTACCAGTCAAGCTGTATACATAACTTTTACCACCAATACCAAATGGAAATATTAGTTTTGGTAATGATTTCCAATATCCATTGGCTGTCTCCGTACCCATTATTCCACCCGGTAGTATTTCTTGAATAAACCAATATTTTTGGTTATCGATGCCATACATAAATTGTTTACCATTGATAGCAAACGGAAATGCCTTCGTATAATAATTTTTCCATGTACCCTTATCTGTTTCCAATTTCGTTTTGCCATCATCTTCAATCTTTTGAATAAACCAAGATCCTCCACTATTTCCATCAGTTAAACCAAAGAAATAATGTTGACCTCCAATGGTAAATGAGAAAGAAATCCTATGTTTTGAAGTCCAATATCCATTTTGAATCTCACTACCGAATTCAATTTTAGCACAATTATAAAAACCAACTATAGTCGTCAATAAAACAATAATTCTCAAATATAACATTTTAAAACTTTTCACACTATGTACAGTTCTGATTGAGTTTTAAAATAAAATTAAATTCTCATCACCAATTTATATGCTTTTATACTAGTATTCGCAACATATTCTCTTATTTCAAAATGTTAATAATGAAAAAAATCACATTAAGCAAAACACGATAGCATTTTTGATTTTGATAAGAGTACAAAGCAAAATGATTCAATAGCAAACTTTTTGGTAAGGAATTTACAAAGAGATAATAATACCAACAGACTGTGTTAAATTTTATTGAAATTAGTACCGCTGCACTGTGGTTCAAGAATCTAAAAGTTGTGGTAAAAACCGGAAACCCATACGAGAAAGCAAGAAGTTTAGGATTGACAAAAAAAAAAACAAATTTGTAATACAAAATCGGAAATTGATATCAATTCAATTTTAAGCATTCAAAAAGTTGAATAATTTTATACCATAAAAACCAATAAAAACTTTTGACCTGAAATGTTTGCGAAGAGGGCAAATTCACAAAAATATACTTGACTTTTCGGATTAGCTCGATTAAATTCAAAAAAAACTAAAACGCATAACTGACTCGCACGACTTTTGTAATATATGAAGGTTCCCGTAGTTCTAGAGTTGCCACACTTTTTTTTTAATTAAATTTAAAATAGATATAAAATATGAAAATAACGTATCTTTAGTAACCTATTAGGCAACCCTAGAACTGCTGCAACACTTATATATTATAAGACTCTAATGATTATGGCAGAAATACACACCAAGTCTAGGTAATAAATCTAGCCAATTTCTAAAATTATATGATGAACTTTCTTATACTATCTGGCAAGCACCTCGGCTCATGGCAACCCCGCCAGACTTTATTTGTATGTACTAAAATAGTATCAACTAAAATATGAGTATAAGAAAGGAAAACAATCATATTAACAATAAAAGGACTTTAATTTTATATTTATATATTTAAAATTAAATTAAAAAAGGATGGCTATCCTAACACTATGACAACCATAATATATTACAAGATTTTGATTGTTCATGCAAGAAAAAAAGAAAACAAATCTAAATATATAAAACATAGTCGGGTTAGTTACACCCTTTATAACTCAAGAACTACTGGACCAATTTTAATGATCTCTGATTAGTTGGATTCGTCTCCACTCCGAATAACAGAATAACTTTTAAAACTTCAAAAAATCATGGTCCCGGGAAGTTTTTCCGTGCATTGAAAAAAAAGAAGAAAATCACCAAAAACGATCTCTGATTCAAGATAGAAACAGAACACGGAATGCTTGGTTAGAAAATTCCAGCAGATGGCGTTTTGTGCATTATACTTTGAGAGTTAATTCATTTGCAAAGTCCTTTAATTGTATACCATTGAGCAAGCTGTTGAGGGGTCTAGGAGTATTTATCAGTATTTTTTTGTTTCGAGTTTTCGATAGTTATTTCATTTGAATTCGATTTAAATGAATATCGTTTAAACAAAAAAAAAAAACAAACATAGTCACAGATAAAAGCATGGAGTAATGGAAAAGAGTGTAAAAAGTCTCGAAAAAATATGAGATATACCGTGATAAAAAGCGCGTAATACTGATGAAAGATCACGAAATGCAGCAGAAGAGCAAGAAAGGTCATGACAAAAGTCCTAAGTACCACCGGAAAAAGCTCAAGGAGAAAAGCGATTAAAATCTATAATTTAGCTTATTTAGCTCTTAAAATAACATGAAAAGTCGCGGAAAAAGCGTTAAACTTTGAGGAAGAATTTGCTTTCGCATCACCACGGACTTACACAGTAAAAACGCGGAAAACAGTAGATAACAGCGTGACTGGTGAATAAACTTTTAAAAACCACGTTATTTCATGATCTGACATGTTTCTTTCTCAGATATTCCACATGTTTTTTTTCGACTTTTCACTTATTTTCCTTTGTTTTCAACACTTTTTAAACGTTTTTTCTTTGGTATTTCGAATTGTGCCATGTTTCTCACATTAATATGGAAAACAGTATTATTTAGCCCATTTATTACTGATACGATACTAAAAATATCTATGTTGAATATAAGCGCTTATGGGCTACTCCTTCCTAGCGTAAGCTGTCACATAAAACTTTATGTTGAACATAATTCAATAAATGATTAAGTTCCTTTCAATCAGACTGCTAATGCGTCGAAAAAACTTCAAACTAATTTGTCTATGGTCCGAGCAGAAAAAACCTAAAATGTTGTGTATTCAAGAGCATTTGAATAAAGATATTTAAAAAACTGAAACTATGAAGCCAGGACAACGTCTGAGAAAGAAAGTGCATCACATTTTTTTTTTTTAAGTAATAGCTTGGGAGCAAAAAACGCAAAAATTGCTTATTTTCAAGATTAAATCTTCCCCACAACAACCAAAAATCTCGCAAAATGAGATATGTAGTCGGAATTTACCCCTGCATTTAAACTTTGATGCCTTCAAAACTTTCCTCAGATTGACGATTTTTCAATCCCCGTTTCTCGTACAAGGACGAAAACCACTTTTTCGGGCTTTTCCACCATCGTATCCGTTGGTTTTGATTAAAACCAACCGATTTTTTTTTTGACACGAAACAATACTTTTTCTATATAGAGCAAGTAAAAATGAAATGTTTCAATAAAGCTTACTGCTCTATCATATCTGATATAACACTATTTATTAAATATGATCAATTATGTAATTATTATTCTACGAAAGAAATATTGATTACTTCATTGACCTCTGGTTTAATACTAATAAAAATGTATTCCAGTATGTTCAACGAAATCTTAATTTAAATATTTGTTGCCTTCCGAATGTTATCGACAGTCTGCCACAAACACGAAATACTTGAGTTTAAAAAATTATAAGTTCAAAAGCAAATTTTAATAACACACCATCATCAATATTAAGCAACGAATAAAAAAAAAAATGTCCTTGACAGAGTGACCATTTGCTCATAATGATGTTGTGTATAACACACATAAAATGATTGATGATATAAACGATATAATTTAAGGCTTTGACACTTTCAACTTGTATATTTTTGTTGTTTTTTTTTTTCTTTTATGAATTCTGTGTCCTTAACCAAGCCTATTGTTTTGTCTTCTTTATTTCTTCAACAACAAGGACATCGTTTTCCCTTGACGTATGATGTGATGCCAGTGACAAGTCTAAATGCAAAACAGTTTCACTATAAACACTCACTATAAACAAAGAAAAAAAAAACTTAACAATTTACCTACAGGTCTAACTGAAACATTAAGATCTTAACAAAGGTTGCATGGAATCGCTCAAAAGTATTGGGTGAGTAAGTTTGAGTTTTGAAATGAGTTAGAAGTTGACCAGGTCTTATTTATATGAGGCTGAAAAGGCTCTTGATATTGATTGAATGAAGGAAATCTTCTTAAAATTTCAATAAGTTTTTTACACATTCTTGCATTTGGCAGTTAAACCGAAATTGGCCCAGTTATTTTGTACATTAGACTGGCCTTGAGGGTAGGGTAAGCGTTTATAAATCTTGACACTCAGGTTCAATCATCATCAGCAACATCTTTTATTTTACTTTTCCGTACACGTCATGCAGAGCAAAGGATAAGTATATCGATTAGAACAAACATTTGTTTTTCAGAATTATTCAATTTCATCATGAATCATCATGAAACTTAAAGAAAACACGTTTTCGAGACATTTGTATGTGCGTGTGCCGTTGTCGTCGTCGTCGTTGGCGTTGAAAATTTTGAAACACCATAACTTTTGATAGAATCATTATAATTGGAATCTGTAAACGCCAAAATCTGAAGATTATCTTAAATTAAGTTCAAAATTCAGCCATTTAAAATAAAATCTTCTTGTACTTTTCATACAAAAACCTTCCAAAAATGACACTTTTGTATGAGGAGTACTACAAATTTTTAATTTTTCCAACGAACAATGGTAGGTACTGATTTTTATATAGTGGGGGTATTCAAAAACCGGAATACTTATGTATGTATTTCTCAAAAGTATTGGTAAAAATCAATGTTTTTCACCTTTTTTTTTAAAAAAATTCTTGCAACAGTACGGAAAAGTTTGGGATTACTAATGTAATTCGTATTTTTGTTTCATAAGATTGTCTAACTTAAATTAATAAGATTACCTTTTTTGATAAAAACCATAGAAAAGTCTTATTATTTTTCTTCTATTTTATGTGGTTGATTTTTGAATTTGTAAAATTAAAAAAAAAAATAGAATTAACTGAAATTTAACTGTATCCTTATTCCTATTCAAATTTTCGCTTAATAAACACGCACCTTATGTTTGGTATTTATTTATTGCAGCTAAAAATATTCATTTTTTTCTTTTTTAAGACTATGGGATACAATTTTCAGATCCATTCATATTATTACTCTGCCATATTTCTGAAAAATTAAAATTTTTAACAAAATTTTAATGCATAAAATGAGAATTTTGACCTAGTGCAAATAAAACTAAAAAATACACCGACATTGAAGCCACCAATACGAAAAAAGTAAAATATAGATTTAATTCAAATTTACTCCTGTGCAATTTTAAGTGAACTTTTTTGCCTCGAAGTTTTCCATAACTTCTACAAATTATCTTGCAGTTCATAAACTTTTAAACGTTTACCAGTTACAAGCACTATTCAACGAGCTTAAGCATAACAGAAACTGGGATTCAGTAACCCAGCCATGCACTGCAACAATGGCAATAAAGTACTTACTATGTACCTACTAGCTCCATAATAAATAAAATATAAACACTCGAAGTTTCTAAATGAAGTAACTCGAATATTGGAGGGAAAGTGAATAGTATATTTATTTCAACTGTCTTGCAATTTTTTGAAAATCTTTCTATGACAATTTGAGCTCAAAATTTTGTATATTTTGACAAACTTCATTTTTTTTAAATTCTTTTGTCACCATAATCGGGCCATTTCACCTTGTGTGAAGCCGTCAAATTTCCCATCACCTACACATATAATATAAAAATTAAATTAAAGCAGGGAGACCACTTGTAAAAGCTGAAAAGTACAGCTACACGTTCATCCTCTACAGAATAGACAATAAGTTTACTTATGACATACATACATAATTTCTTAAAGGTGTCTTCTTTTATCATTTTCACCATTTAATATGATTCTCAATTAATATTGGTTTATATCTTATCACACAAATTATTATAGAATTTATGTTAGTCGTTGGCAATAGGTACTACAAAAATTACAAGTCATTTTTATTTTCATTTGTTATTTTGTGTGATTAAAATAATGCGTATCCGCCCCAGTGCCCCATTTAACTTGCCTTTTTGCTTGCGATATAGGTACTATATATCAAGTTATGCATTCGTACAAAAAAAAAGTTGAGATAACAATCAAACACGACAATTCCGTCTGTCTGTCTGTCTGTCTGTATGTATCAGAGACCACAGCCTTAACGAATGGGTCGATTTACTTCAAACTTGGTATGTGGCGTTTTTTCATAAATCAATGAATTTCAAACATTTTTTTTACATGAAAGTTTTAAAGTTGCCGTAATAGTTCTTAGGAATTATTTTTTTGGATTTTTAAAAAATAGTTGAATTTTTTTTTTTTTTTTTTGAAAAATCAACTACTCAATATTTTTTTTTTCAAAATTTTGCTTTAAGATGTTGATAAATAATATCTTAAATGGCGTGCCAATTTTTTTTTATAAGAGTGATTGCAAACTTTTATATAGAAAAAATAGTGGAGCAACAAATTCAGGATTAGAACAACTAATTAGCAACAAATTCCTGCATACTTACTTTTTTGAAATTTTGAAGTTTAATTTATGGCGGGCCCATCTTGACGTCAAGCAGGGACCGCCACAAGTTTGAGGGGTAAGGGATGGAGCAACAAATTCAAGATTGGAGCAACTAATTAGCAATAAATTAGCAACAAATTCCTGCATACTCAGATTTTGGTATTTCCGTTGTGACGGGCCTATCTTGACGGACCTGCCAAACGATAGTGCCTCGACGATGGTGTTGGGAACTCCTTGCTCTCAAAATCACTATCGTCTTGATGATATCTTTTAAAAGATTCAAATTTGCTCTCCGCAACTCGATTATCACCATAGCGCCATCGTCAAAATTGTTGTATTTGCACGATAGCTAAATAGGTCTCGTCTGTATTTTGAAGTAAAATGTCCTCAAAAAGAGAAAAACTTAATTTTTGGAGGGATTGTTTATTGATTAAAAGTAAGTCACAAATTAGGCACTGGTTTGGTGTTTAATTTTTCTAAATTTACGAAAATGTTGCTGCACATTTATTTTATTAATTCAAGAAGTGATAATGTATATTCGATTAAAAATTACAAACAATTTGAATGCATACACAATCACAAAAATATTTATTATTTTAATTTACTTGCATTTTGTAATATTTTTAATGTTCAGCCACAGGCACAAAAAAAATTATGCGAATTATCATTTTTGGTAGCCCGATGACATTTCAACCGAAGTTTGAGAGAGTGTGTCGCTCACTAAGAACGAGATGATAGTGATAGCGTAACGTAGAGCAAATCTATGGCGATCACGTTCACTATTATGGTTTCGACGATTATTGTTTTGAAAATTACGGAATGACCCCCAGCATACCGCGTCTTTTTCCATTTTCAGGCTTTTAACCGCAGAAGTCCTTTCTTAAAACGACATTTTAAATTTTTCATCATTTTCATTATTATTTGCAGAAGATCTTGGCAGCTTAGCACAGCGTTGACTTGTATTTGTGAACGGTGATAAGATTGAATTTACTACTGCTTATAAATAAATAAATACAATTTTGTGGCACGACTAGTTTACCAAAAACCGATCCCTTGTAACTGAAATTCTCAACCATTTCCTATGAGCGTGAAGTTAGCAGGAATAGAGGGGACCCCTAAAATTTTTGACAGATGTGAGTGATGCTAAATCTATTATGGAAATCAAGGTCCAGGACGTCAAAATGCCTTTTTAATAGTATCGATAGTATCGATTAAAAGGATTTTTGATAATTCGAAATTTCTGCACTGAAAAACTGTTGAATAAACTCAGGGCTCACTAATTTAATGCAAATCAGGAAATCCTGAGTTAACACAGAGTTTCAAAAAATTGCACTGAATACTGAAAACACAAGCGGGTAAATGGCATACAAAAAAGTTATTTCATGAACTTTGAACCCTGTAGGACATATTTTTGTCTTAATGCAGTAAATCGTTCAACATGTTTTAAGTTCATTAGATTTCTTTTTTTTCGTGGCTAGTTATAACAGCGAATTTTTAAATGTTTTTTCTCTCGTTTTCCTAGATTACTTCGAAGCATTTAAGTTTTCAATGTACCTACTAGCGTTTTAAAAAAAATTATTTTAATAATTTCAAAAAAAAGATTTAAAAGTTCATTTAAATAAATCATTTGAAAGCAACTTTTGAGTATGCTCAGTCATCAGTGTGTGCTGGTCTTTATTAAAAAGTCAGCAAAAAAGACGAACAATTTTGCAAAGGAGGCTTATTTGGAAAATTCTCACGTACACAATTGCTTCCGTTGTCGTTGTTGCGTTTGGGCTTTGGGTGCTGCATACCTTCCGTGAAAAAGGCACAGGAATTTCCCAAAGAAACTATTGTGTAACTTTGTATGTGTGTATGTGTGTGCCTTTGCTTTGGTATTTCACTATACGAACTGTTATATGCAGTTGGTGAATGAAATGGGGGAATGGTTCGGACAATGAATAGTATAGTAGAGGTATAGCTATAGCTATGGCTTGAGTATTACACTTTTGATGATATTTCATCGCCCTTTCATCGTCCTGGTATACACACTCCATTTAAACCCACATAGAGGAACTATACCTACCTAGATACGCTATTAAATAAAAATGATGAATAGACTTAAAATGGCATTGTATGTTTATGAAAATATTCTTTAATGTTTTGCTCTTTTATTTTTAGGTACACTTCACTCATTCAAATTCATACAAAACAAAAAAGTAAATAACATTCCGAATGCAAATAGCATTGAACGACCTTACCTTAAATCTTAAATTTAAGTGTAGTAGTTTTTAAAAGTGAACTTGGAAGCTCTGTTCAAGGCTAAATTTTGATGGTGCATTGTGTTTATTCCAAAGAGTTGAAAAGTAGGGCATATGAGCTGCAGATTTATTAAATGATTTGAATTCAAATACATTCTTCGTAGTTAATATTTTTAAACAATCGGAGAAAAAATATTTCCAATGAGGATGGTGGACTTTAGAAAAACTGAATTTTAGTGATGTTAAATTGATTATTTTTTTTTATAAAAGTCCTTGCAAAATTTTATATGGAAAAAATAGTTTTTTTTAAAAAACCGCTCTAACGATTTTCAAATTTTTTTTCTAGAAATGTATCATTAAAGAAGAAATCAGATTGCATACTTCGTTTTGAGTTAAAATTCATTAAAGAAGCTGCTTTAATCATTTGAAAATCGAATTTTGTGCTTTTTTCATTATTTTTCTAAAACTGCATCTACAAATTTTTAATTAAAAATGCTTAGCATAAATAGTTACTTTATCTATAAGAGCAAGTACGTGCGACCCAGTCGTGCATTTTGTTTATTTTATTATCTGCTTGCTTGGAAACGTTACGCGTTTCGGAAATTTGTTCCATCTTCGGGCTTTTTCAAGTTAGTTTTTCTGGTTTTTGTGTTGTTGTTGTTGCTGTGCTATTATTATTTTTGTTGTGAAAGTTCAATATATGTATTTGGTCTGTTCTTACTTATTTGAAAAAGCCCGAAGATGGAACTTTCCGAAACGCGTTGCTTTTTAATGTAATAATTTATTTATTTTAATTTAATTTTATGTTAAAATCGAATTAAATTCTTTCATTTTCTGTATTTTAATTAATAATACAACATTGAGACAAACACACAAATATATAATAATTTTAATGTTTACGTTTTAACCTAGTTATTTTGTTATCCTAGATTTTTCCACACGCAAACTCTACGTGCTCTCAAAAGACCTAAAAAAACCACTTAAATTCCAACATTGTAACAACCAATGAAAACACCAAAAATCTACGATACATAAAAGTGTTCAAGGTGACGCTAGTTTTATGGCATGGACTTAATAGCTTCTTTTAAATTTCTAGATAAAAAAAAAGAGAAATTATAAAAATTGTACTCTATATTGCAGCAGACTCCACACATTCATTTGATGAAATTTTTGTATAGAAAGTTTCTCCTCTCTAGCCTAAGGTATATTTAACAACTGAAACTCACATAAGATTCTTGTGAGTATATAAACACTTCCCACACATCATTTCCAAATGCAAGACATCCAAGTTTGTATAGTTGAAGAAATATTTTGCCCAAAAGGCACTTTAGCGAATTACAACCTCTCTATACATATAGCATAGCTACTTTTTTTTTTTAGTTGCTCCAAAAGAAAAGTGAAATCGTAAAAAGAATTTAGCATCGCAATAAAATGCAAGAGAAACTCGCCTTGACTGCGATGTTAAAAGCATTTTTATTATCGAAATGCATCAAAATGTTAGTTTACCGTATCCAGATCGAGATGAGTGTGAGAGATGTTGCAAAGGACGAACCGAGCAGAAAAGTGATGTGAATGTGATGACTGTTACCGTGTACAAATAAAAATTGTAACAATCCATTCGGTGCTTATAATGCTCGTATGAACATACATAAGTAGGTTTCAAAGGTAATTTTATACTTTAAAACATTTTACCATCAGTATTTTAAAAATTAGGTTCGTTTTCGACGTCAAGTTGCTTCAAGTCGGTCGTCTCGTAATAATGTCCTAGTTAGATGCAAAACACTAATATCGTCATCAAAAATGCCGCTTTACCGTTCACACCCAACACTTTCATTTTTAAAACCCAGACAAGAGGAGATTGTTATTATCCTGGTTTAAAATTTTTACTTCTGACTTAGACTTCTTTAAGGGTAAGTTTTGGAACCGTGATTATTTTTGCAGGAAAAATACTTATTATGTTTATGCCCCAAAAAACATGGAAGTCCTTTTGTACGATTGGACTGCATCCACATTTATATTTGAAAATTCTTTAAATCACATCATCGAATATTGTAATAAGTAACGCCTTCAATAGGTAACTTCCGGTCAGAAAAGCAAGTACGTTCGACCTTGTTGTAAATATTTAACAACACAAAACATATTATGCATCAGCTAGCGATGCATAGAATGATGCCAAGCGCACCCACTGATGCGCGTCTAATATTAATTGCATGCTGTCCATCAGCGGAATAAGCTAAAATCGTTATAATTTTGTGAAAAACCTTCTACGACTAGCTTTGTATATGTAGAGTGTACCGTAACAAGCACGATGAATTACTTATTTAATGTTTTTGTATATTAAAGTGGATTCCGAATAAGAGAGGTGTCCAGACATAGAGTATATGTTGCTGTAGTTACCATCATCAGGATCAGTTTATTAAAGTGGACATAGAACATCGTTATAATGCGATGCGATGGAAGCGAAATGAAAGAGACTGAATGAATTAATTTGCCATAATACTCTGTGCATACACAAGCAGGAGCATACATACATATGTATGTAGGCAAAAGGATATCCTCTTTTATATGTGTTTGCTATATAATAGCCTTTGAGAGTCAACGAATCAGAGCATAACATATGAATTTGTTTCCGTTGATAAATTGAGCGGAAGTCTTATTAATGCAGTGATGACTATATCATCGCCAGCATCATAATATGGAAGAGTAGAGTTTGTACATCCGGTTCATCGACACAGTTTTTTTTTTTATAGATCATTTAGTCAGGTCCATTGGGAACTATAGAAAATATATATATTATTATTTCTAGAAGTAGGTCATGAGCAGTCAATCATTGGTTTTGTAAGTAGTTTAGGGAACACGCATAATTTGTATTCTGTTGGATTTGGTAGCTTAAGGGAAAATAATTTTGGATTTATTTTTACATTTTTATCAGCAAAAAGACCATGAGTATTTGGTTGTGTTGGATATTAAAACATTCTTCTTCTTTTCTTTTCTGATGATTGTTACAGTCTTGACTGGGACCACAAATTACCCTGTTCACCGTTTCACGCTAAGGCTCCACCTGTTGGTGTTGCATTAATAATAACGCTATTATATGATGACCTTATAATACAGTAAATTTGTGATCAAAAAGGTTCCTAGAAGGATAGTTTTTGAGTAGTATTGTTTTCTTTCACACTCTATTTTTTCCGGGGAATATCCGAGTATTAGGTTTGTCAACAAAATTTAGTGAAGCAACATGGTCAGAAATGCAAAAAAACGCAAAATTTTAAAACGATTTGCCAAATTGAGTTTTCTACATAATTGTAACTAAAAACTATTCCTTTAAGGTAAAATATATCCACAACTCCAAAATCGTTGAAAAAGCATTTCTGACCATGTGGCGTCAGGATATTTTGTTGGCAAACCTATTCAAAAGCGTTTGATAGAGCTTAGCATCAAGCTATCTTATCGAAAATGTATGCAATTGGTGTAGATAAATCCTTTCTTCGATGGACTAGAAATTATCTGTAAGATCGTTCAATACAAGTCGTATTGGATGGATTCAAGTCTGAAACCTTAAAAATAAATGCTGGTGTGCCCCAGGGTTCCGACTCTCTTCCTCATTTTTATAAATGATAAAGTGGAACCTATCCCCCATGCACTCTTTCCATGAGTGGCACCTGCATCGTGGAAACGAAATAGCTTTCTGCTCTCGGTATTTGCGTTACAAGCAACCTTTATTGGAATGATTGGAATGAACACATATTCAAAACGAGGCGGGAAAACAGGCTCTTAAGATTTTGATTCAACTTGATAATATGATTTCTTCTATAAAGATAAATTTTTAGATTTTTTTTGTTTTGAAAAATCGTTTTTCAAGCTTAATAGCCTTTGTAAAAAGATGCTATCTCCATGTACAACAAACATCCAGACGTGTTCCACCAATACATAATTAAGATTTATGTGCAGTTGCTCGAATCTGAAATATTAACTCCCTTTCCCACACTAAATCACAATTTTCTGCAATGAACATAGAAATAACAGTTTTTCGTTTATTTTATTCACGATTTAAGTATCAGCATTAAGAAGGTTTGGGGTTTCCAAACTCGTTGATTTCAATTAATAACAAACTCATTTTATTCGAAACACTATAGTGCAATCATGAAAACTAAAACAGTCATTGTCCCCTTTTATCCCTAAGGAAATCTTGTTAACTCTAATCCACACAGATACCATTTCATTTTAAAGTGTTATTTCATTTTATTTTTTTTCCCCCCGTTAGCTGTACACAATTAAATCGTTAAACTGTACAATATGACTGGAAATTTTCAAAGCATCAGCCATATCAGAGCGGACGGCATTTTGTTCGCTGTCCACCACCAATCGTAACAAGAGGATGATCCTGCAAGAGGGTATATCATTAAATTCTCGGTTAAACGACAACGCCAAAAACCCAGTACTCCCAGTACTATTGCGAAGCCAATTTTAATGAAATTAAATGACAAGTGCTTACAATCTAACGACCAAAAGAAGAAACACTCTTTCTCTATATAACCAAAGAGAAGAGAACGAACAAAAATAAAAGACTTCTTCTCATTTCTTTTTCCAGAAGGACGAAATTTTGATATTGTTTTTGATATCTCTATACATGTGTAGTGTCAAGTGTGTGTTCTTTTATAATAATATGTGGAACATCTTATTGTAGAACACAAAGGGAAAAAAAATAATAATTTATGATTGCCGTCAGGAAAGGAAGTCATCCTAGATGCACCCCACTGGTATAAACGATGCTGATGTGATGATCTTTATATCCTTTTTTGTAAAATCCTTTTTTCCAGTGTCATTTGAACAAACTCCCTCTAGGGAAATGGCTGACACTTGTCTAATAGAATACAGCTTAGGGAGAGCAAGTTTTCATGTTGAGATTTTATTGTAGTACTGCTACTGTGCTGCTATGCTGCTATTAAATGAAAGGATAAAAAGGAATTTCTAGTAGAAAACAAAAAAAACAGGGGATTTTATTAATACACCGTATAAATAACACACACTACGTATACACAATATAACAGCACATTTGACAACATTTTTAGAATATTCCCATCGAAAAGTTCAGGCACATTCCCAGTGTGAGGGTCACAATGGATATTATTAAGATGGCGAAACAAAGATAGTTTTGCTGAATTGGCATGCGGAACAATTTGGCGGACATATTCAGTGATGATGCAAACAGTAGCGTAGAATTGAGATCATCAGCTGAAGTATTGCGATAGACAAAAGGTCGAATGCGAATGTGATGTCCATTAGCTTGAGCCAATTGACAAACACGTGTGACAGATGATGCTGTGAAGAATGGCATTAAGCCCATTAGCAGCCATAGGAGGACGTTTGCAATATTCAAAATGACCACCTTTAATTCGGTGTATTGAAAGTCAAAGTCCTTGAAGAGGTATATCATTCCGGCTAAGGCATTAGAGAGATTCAGAATAGTGAAGAAACACACTGGAAGGGATAGTTTGTTGTTTAGATGATCCAGTAATTTACGGAATTCTAAAACTTCCTGCAATAAAAACAAGTAAAATATGGAAAATAAAGATTTGTTTAATAAATATTTGTTGTCAATGAATTACCCTCATCCAATCCAAGCTTTCTATGGAATGCATTAGAAGCTTTTGAGAAAGCGTCTGCAAATGGACCATCAGTAAGTAACACTCTATGCTGTAACTTGTCAAGATGACTATTTCCACAAGGTCCTGAGTGAAAATTGTACACAGAAGAGCAACCTTTAATTGAAGATTGAAACACAAAAATAATTTTTTTTGTTTGTATTATAAATGCATCAGTTGATTTTCTAACATAATATACGCTTTAATATGAAGCATGTTACTGTTCAAAAAAACAGTATCGAGTTACGTTGTAAGGTTTCGGATAAAAGTAGCATAAATTTAGATATCTATCATCTTTTTGTATTTAAAAAATAACGGTACCTGCCATATGTGTATTGATGAAAAAAAATAAACTTATTTATTTTTTTTTTAATCATTAAGGTCTTTATTTCTATGAAAATAGGTTTTTTCAATAATCTTTATTAACGGTAGGTACCTGCCATAGAACGTTTTTTTCTTATAATTTGTTGGGTTTCTGAAGTTTGCTTGGTTTTATAATAAAAAACTATTTTTGACAAAAAAGATAGAGAATTGTTTTGATATTTTTTCAGCACATTGAACTGTAAACTAGGCTTTATTCAATAATCTTAAGGCCACCAAAAAAATTTCGTTGCTGCAAAAATTCAACAGCTGGAAAAATTGCTGCTCTTAACGGTTTTTTTTTTAGCTTAACACTAAGATTTTTGTGAACAAATAATTTTATTTATCAAAAAAAAATTTTTAAAATTTTATAAAATAGGTAAACTATGCAAAAAAATTTCCGGGTCTTTTTAAGGAAAACAATATTATTAAAATTAGGGGTCTATTTTTACCCTTTCAGATGGGAAGAGGAATTTTCTCAAAAGTTGACTTCAAGCAGAAAAAAATATTATTAAAATAGAATGGAACTAAACACAAATAAAATCAAGTTTATCCAGTGAATAGTTTTATAAAAAATGCGGATTTTTGTTCAAAATTTTACGTTATAAAATACAAAGTTTTCTTTCAAAATTCAATGGCCTTATTTTAATTCAATTAACTATCTTTGTCTATGTTTTTTGGTTTTTGTGTCTCAAACTTGAAATTTAGGATAAGAATAATATAAAAAAAGTAACTGATTTTATTACATTAATTACTTTTTTGAAGTTAACTTCTCTACCAAGACTTAATGTATTTATTTAATTTTAATTCAATACAAAAAAATTAATCTAAATATATATTTCTTTTAGTTTTGGAGAAATTAAAAAAAATACAAAACTGAAAGCTTTTTTTATCGAAATTTTTCTAAGAAACTATAATGCATAAGACATTTTAATTCAACCGTTACTAAAAAATATTTTGGAATACCAACATTTCAAAAAAAAATCATCCCAATCGGGGCAGTTTTGTCCGGTTCCGAGATAATTTGCTATCGTTACCAAATAAGTAATTTTTTTAAAATTAAAAAAATCGGTGAGTGTAAGAAAACAAATATTAAAAACCACGTAGCACCAAAAATCCCAGCGGATAAGAATTTTGTGTTCAATCATTTTTTCTCTGTTTTCTTGATGCAAAACAAAAAGTGGCGGAATATGAACCAAAAGGTTTGAAGACAAATAGATTTTGCCAATTCTAGCCGCAAACGAAAACGAACCGAATGAAACCGAATACGAACCAAACCAAAAGAAAAAGGCGTGTGAGACGAGCCTTAAATAAACTACACAATACAGCATAAAAAGACACTTAAAACAATACTTCTCATAAAATAAAATTCACCTTTATTGGCATTTCATACGGCACTAGTTCCATTGGCATCCAATCGACCTGTACAATCTGCGTCTGCATCCACACCGAAGGTATGACGTATGCCATGAGAAGCGTCAGAAAACCCAATCCCAATCCAACGTAAACCCAAAGAATCGTACAAAGTCGTTTAGGTTTCATTGACATCAAAAATACTCGCTCAATCAAATTCTGCAATTGTTCGTTGTCGATGACCTTACACACAAAAATTGCCGTTACAAATCCAATAAGATGCAGTGCATTCGGTATAATATAACCAAACACTATTTCCCCCCAATTATGAAGGGTCATCATATGGAAATTCGTAAGATTTGATGTTGCTTTTCTGTCATTCGTAAAACCGCGATCACCTCTAAAATGAGATTATTTTTCCTTATCACTTTTACGTAATGAATATTTTTTTTTATGTGACACACAATACCTGTACGATGCTAGAAATTGAAGAAAATATCCAAAACAGATGATGACCATGATAATCATAGCTTGGAGATAGCTCAGGCAGGCTTTCAATTGCGTTGTTTCGGTTGAGATCGGATTTAACCCAACTAGTGCAAGTATTGTCATATAAGGTCGCAGAAACTGCAATAAATTTTCCACACGATCATCACAGCAAATGCAAAAAAAATTACAAATATGATAAGCAAAAACCTCACCTTCCTTTTGCAGTAGTCAAGGATGGCCGAAGTAGGTTCATTATCACTGGGAACATCGTCCATCTGGTTGTTACAAACGTTAACAAAAATGAAAGAACTATTAGACGTATTTCGACGCATTTTTTTATCGCGATCTTATCACAAAACAACAAAAGTACACACAGATAAATTAAAATTTTAATAAAAAAAAAAACAAAATTAAGCTATGACTTAGGCAAACAATTACGTACAATAATCTCGGTCATACTGTCTTCGAAGGTCGTCGAAGAAGATGCCATTCTAGAGTATCCATGTCGCTCATTATTGATCGAGTGCAGCGATCGTTGATTTGGTGAGTCGATCGGTTGATGCTCTCGATCCTCTGATTCGCAAAGTTGTCCGTTGGTGCATTCAATCGAGGGGCCAAGCAATTGAGCTGTACTGAGTAGGTTGTCGTCGGATCCATTATACATCGTCTTGACAGTTTAAGAGTGAACAATACAAAGAACGCGTATGGAAAAACAAAAATGCCAAATGATGATCGGGAAGCAGAATATCACACTGATCATGCTCATATTAGCCGGTGCACTGTTTTTTCTCGCTGTTTGTTGAAGGAAGAGGGCCTGCCAGTAGGGGCGATAGTGTTGCATTTTACAGAAAACTATATATGCGATTAGCTGATTACAGCTTGAGTCTTTTGCTGTTTTGTTTATTTTTTATTTTTTGTTGTGAGACTTACAACACATGTTCGACTAAGACAAAGCAGTAAGAGGAGACAGGAGAGATCTGCAGTCGCACTTTCTCCAACGATAACCCTGACTGAGTGACTAAAGACTGATAAGATAGTGTCAATGTGTGTAAAACCGACTCACATCAGCGATAATAAGCTTCGTGTGCATTAGTTGAGTGAGCAATATTTTTTTAATTATTATTATTTTTTTTTTTAATTATGTGCTCGTTCAGCAAAAATTAATCAGCAATATTCAAATATTTTATTTTAGTGTTTCCCTTATCTTAAGTATCTGCAGGAATATTTCCTGCTTTTTTTAATTACTCTATGATGCTAATATTTTTTTATTTACCTACTCTATGGGGCTAGTATTGGATTTTCATAAAATTTTAATTTTAAAACAGTCAAAACTTCGTTATATGTATGTTTTTTTGCTTTAGGCCTCTGCATCTACAGCTTCCAAAGTTAAACAGGTTTGATGTGTAGGCCATTTTATTTTAACTCCCATATTGTCAGAAAACTACTTTTCTATCAAAAATATTGTCTTTCAAGTTTATATCAAAAATAACTTTTGTTATCAATTTTCTCTAAATTTATCAAGATTCGTTTTGGTACTTTGAGGGCTGAAATGTAAAAAAGTTTTTAAGAGGGGATGAAAATTCGAATCATTCCCCGATTTAATAATGGAATACATTTATTTCCAACGACAACACAGAAAAGGAAGGTGGTATGTGATATGGGGATTAATAAGTTTACATCAAGGGCATTCGCAGAATCAGGGGCAGGGGGGCAAACTCATTCAATAACGAATTTTATAGAACAAAATTTAAAAAAAATTGTATGAGCATACAAAACTTAGGTGGGCAAGTAGTATTTAGAAAATTATAGGCGTAAAAAGGGAGTCATCATTGTTCCAATAACCTAGATGATCGTAAAATCGTATCGATAGTGCAAATGCAGTTGGTCGCCACATTAGAGCATATTGCGGCAACCAGAGTCCAAATTATGAAACCAATTCTTTCTGTAAGGAAATCGGTAAGCAACTGCTCTGTTTTATGCCAAAACGATTGATGTACTACACTCAAAGGTTTGTTTTTAAATAAAGTTGATTTTTTAATAATAATTAAAAAATCAACTTTATTTCATAAATAAGTTTTTACCCTCATTAGTTGAGTTTAGTTATCATTTAGTAGATCCTAATCGGGCTGAGGTTAAAGTTTTTTATTTTTTTTTAATTTATCGCAAAATATTGAAATTTGAGTGTAGATTCATTTAAAAAGTGAACAAATTTTAATAAATTAGCCAAAATCATAATTACTTGTTAGAATTCAATTTAATAAAGTTCTTAAATAAGCTAAATGGATATTTACTCACGGGTAATTCCACGTAGGCTGACCACTTTTTCGACGAATATTAAATGGCCGTTAAAGAAATAATTAAATCATTATACTTAGATGCTTTTCCAGTTCTTACATTAATAATCCCATAGCCTTTAAATTGTTTATGTATATTTCTTATATTTAGGGATAGTTTGTTCACAGCGGGTTAAGTTTTTAGCATAATTTTCAGAGGTTCTAGTTAAATGGCGCTTATCAACCAAAATCGGTTGATTAGCTAAATCCATGGTTAACAACTAAGAAAAAAAAATTAATTTAACGAGTTACAGTTAGCAACAATCATGACTTAAAGATGATCAAGGGTGAATAATTTCACCCTTTTAAAACTCCAAAGCCGACAAACTGTTCCACCTCTAGTCGTTTGTATTTTCATTACTGGAAACTATCAGGTTTTTTGTTGCGTATTTCGAATCTCTCACCGAAACAAAAAACTAAATATGAAACCTTAAATTAAGATGGACCATCAGTTATGGTATGCACTGCTGCAAAAGATTTTGGAGTTACGAGTATTCTAATTGGTCGTTTTTAAACACTGTTCATTGAAAATATGCAGTAGATGGGATAGAAGCGGTGGTAAAAAGAGTTTATGGTTAGTAATAAAAGCTTGACTGTTGTCACCAATAATTCTCCAATCGAATTATTCTACGATTTTTAATGAATATTAAGAACTTCAATAAGGAAATTAAATTTTTTTAATGCGGGAATTTAAAAAAGTGGGAAATCTTTGAATAAAATATTAATACAGTCGACTCCGCTTTACTGCGCACTCCGTTTAACTGAAAAAATCGGTTAACTGAAACAAGAAATTTATTTCGAGGCTTTTTTCAACATTTGCATGGAGCAAACTACTTCGGATAATTGAGCTTTGCTTTAGTGAAAATTCCTTTTAACTGAAACAAACAATCTTGACTCAAATGTATATTTTCACCTATTCAGCTCCGCATAAATGGAAATATCACTGAACGCTGCCACCAAATTTTCAATTGAACACATCTTTTCAACTTCAAATGTCAAAATGTTTCTTATTTCTTCATTCTCGAACTTTTTTATATGAAACTCCGCTTATGTGAAACTAGTTTCAGTTATCCGAAGTTCGTTTAAATAAGAACTCCCCGTAAATGAAACAAATTTTCTGCAATTTCACTGTTCCTATTAAGCGGAGTCGACTGTGCTTCAAAGCTAGCATTATTTTAAAGATCCTGTATTCTCCTACCGGTGGACTCACATTTGTGTCCAAACTAGAAATAAGTTAAAAAAGTCGAGTCAATTACTCTGATGTTAACTCTTACATCGCCTGAAATTAATAAATTATTGCGTATCTTTTTGAAGTTTGAATCTATTCCATCTTTATTTTACAATTTTTCTATATCATACATAAAGTCCTTAATAAATTGTCACACCCGTTACAAAAAGATATCACACCCGTTACATTTTTTAACTGTTTTAAAATCAAATCTTTATATGAATTTCATTCAAACAAATGGCTTACTTCAATCGTAATAAAATTGTCTTTCATATTCAATACGAAATCCATTACTTTTCTTTCTAAAATTTACAATCTGAGGTGAAATCGGCTAAGGGAATTGTTGATTGTCACATTTGTAAAAATCAAAAGTAATCAAATGAAATTTTCGGTTTGCGTATAGGTGATCATCTAAAATATTTGATTAATTGGCATCACTTTGAAAAATACACAAACAATCGAATTTAGCATCATCAATTCCCGGCTATATTTTTTATTTTATAAGTTTTTCTTCTTTTTTTAATAAGAAATTATTCTTGGATAAAAACCATTTAGAAATATTAATTTTTTAGTGGTCGGTTTTTCTCTGTTGGACAAAATATTGCAATTTCATATGAAAATTATATAGACTAAGAGCCGGAGATGGAGGTCTCTAGACTTAGAAAAAATGACAGAGCATCATTTTCAATACAAAAAATTTCAATTGAGGTGAATATATTTCTATCTCAGATGAATTGAAATAATCGCGTTTTTAACCCCCCTAAATTCACAGAAGGCTGAAAAATAAACCTGCCAGACTTTCGAATATGAAATCAGGACGCGTATACCTATAAAACTGCATACTCAGATTTTGGTTATACCTCCACTCCCAAAATTGGCTGTCGGCTCTTGGGATTTTGGCCCTTATGCTCAACATAAATATTTTAAGTATCGTATGAGCGAACGGCCCTAAGTCATTTTAGTAATGAATTTTATGTTTTTTTACATTTCTTATGTAATTTAGGTGTTTATTTTTAAAAACTTTGTTTAAGAGGCTTTAACGTCCGCAGCAACTTTGAACCTTAGAGCAAGTACGTGTGACTCGTTCGTGCATTTTATTTTGGTTTGTGTCGGTGTTCAATTGTCGTCTGAAGCATGTGGATAGTAAGACTTGGGAAAATTAAAACTCTTGGTTAACCATGGCGTATACGTACTTTTACTTTTTTCCTAAGCTTTTTTAGGCGATTCGTAACGTGTTATGTCTTATAAATTCTAGAGTAATAGTCAAACTGCTTGGTTAAGGTAAGTGTGTTTGTTTTATTAAAGCCACAACATACGTATTACAATATATTTTATTTTTTAAATGTGGACTGGAGGAGCCTTATGTTATTTTTTAACATTATACCAATTGGTTGGAATCAGAATCATACAAATAGTTTTCCATAATTTTTTAAACTGTGGTCTAATAGGATGTTCAAAATGTTTTGTCTTGTCTTTCCTCCTTGTATAAAAAAACGCATTTTTTGTAATAGGCATTTTTTAATACAAACAACTAAAACACTTTTTCTGTACGACTTATGCAAATACAAATAAAAATTACTTACTTGCTTTGAGACCTTTCATATGATAGGTCAAAAGCAGCACATTTCTTCACAGAGTCATATGCCTAAGTAAAGGACACTGTATGCTGCCAAACTTCGTGTAGAATCAACACTTTTGAAATCTTTTTGATTTTTAACGAGTAAATTCATGTTTATCATGGTGAGATGATCGCAACTTATCGGCGGTTGGTAGGAATTTTCGCTAAACATTCATTTCATTTTATTCTTTTCTTTGAAAGACGTTTTTCCTAAGCAAATTACTAGGCTTTTTGAAAGTTTTGACAAATTCATTGAAAAAGTAGTTAACACGTTGAATATCTGTGTACTATCTAAGGGGCGGTGTGTGTGTGGCAAGAAGTCAAAATCAAATAAAAGAATTATTGGAGTCACTTTTTTCAATTAATATTTAAACTTTGGTTTCTTTTTACTTCAGCATTTACAATTAAAATCAAGTCGTTTGAAACGAAACAATAGAACATATTTTTTTAACACAAAAAAACCTTAAATCGTGTAGTTTGTCTTTTTGTGGATTCTCTCCAGCAATAGCAGAAGGACTCCTGCTTTCTGCCTTTTTCCTTCACTACCATCCAAGCCATGGGGGATGATTTATTTTGTGTGGTGGTATAAAAGTCAGGTTCACAGGAAGATTGATTAAAGCGAATGTTCGTTTTAGTTTTCTCAGTGTACTCCGAATGGCCATGCCATTCTTTCCCAATAAGAAACCAGCAGGAATATGAGCATCATTGTCCGAGTTATCGTGTACCATTTCTATATAAAAATCAAACTCATTGGACTCAGAATTAAATTCTGTGATAATAGTAGCTACAGCACCAGCTAGTTCTGCATTAACTGTTTTCGTTAGGAACGAACATTCACTAGAATTTAAAAGACAATATTCAATTTAATTTAAATTGTAAAATTATTAAATATATTCATTTTTATCATACCCTCTCTCAATTAAGGCAACATTGCCACGTAAATCTCGCTTGTTTGTTATTGGATTGCAAGCGTGCAAAGGCACTGTCGGCACCAAAGCGACACCCTCAAGTTTAACATTGAAAGAGCCGCCAAAGTCTTTAGCTGGTCGCAAACGATACGTGTACTCCAACTCAGGGGGTTCGATTATTTCAAAGAATATATCTCCAGCTATGATGTCTTGAGTTGTTATTGAATCAGCTAGTTGGTGGGTTCCTGAAAAGAATATTAAATCAATCTGAAAAGTTTGTTGTTAAATTGATTTTTAACCTTACCGCCAACACTTGTGATGCAAAATTTGTCAACTGATAAGATTGCTATGAGAAACCAAAGCAGAACACTTAATTTTGCACTTTGTATCATTATTTTAGTTTGATTTGTATAGAAATTCATTTAATTTTGATTCATGGTCGTTCTCTAAACAATTACATGGTTTTAGTTTTTTTTTATTCCGGTAAAAGTGATGACAGTTCAATGACGTTTTTGTATAAAAAAAAAAGATACTTGAAGACAGGTGCAAACCAGTCATACCAAAATAAATATTTTTTTAGTCGATAAGGTAGGCTTTTTAGTATTTGTTGTGTGCTAATAGTCCGCCTACACTCCTTACAATTGTGTATTGATAAATCCAAGTTTTGTTATATATATTTTATACTATACCGATTAATTTAACACAGAAAACAAAAAACAACACACAATTCTATATACCAGGCTTACCACGTTTACCACGGTTGTATGAGTACCCCTAGTTTGCTTACAACATTTACCTCGTTGACGCAGAGAGAGACGCCAATGCATGAATATCCTTAAGATCCTATGGATGGCGTCCAACCAAGACCGCTAGATAAAGTGCTGCTGTCTAGAGTGAGGCTCGAACACACACCTCCGAGTTAGTACTACTATTAACTACTGTTCGATCTGTGTATCATTTTGTCATTCCAGCCGCCAATTTCACCAAGCCCTTTTAAAAACTAACAGGCTTTTAAACCATTAAATGACGTTTGTTTCATAAAAAACGTCATTCAAAAATTTTTAAGGCTTTTAAATGTTCGCGAAATCGGCTATTGTTGAGCCGAACTTATTTCATAAATAGGGTATACACCACACTTTTCATTAAAAAAGTACTATACTGCCTATATGTTTTTATTCAATCGGTAATGTAGTTCGATCAGCAGGTTGTCTTTCAAACTACAAAATACATCGTCCTTGATCTTCTTATCAAGTGCAATAAAAAATGCATTTGTTTGTTTACATTTTTTGTTTATTTCACACGGTTTCCACACAAAATGACTCGTTTCATCTTCTTCCTCGGTTCTGGACAAACACTGGTTTCTGTCCTTTGGGCGACATTCAAAATACGCCCATTTCAAATTATCTCCTCTCGAATGAAATGAAAATCAATTTGCAATTGATTGGAGCCCTACCAAATGCAGCTCTATCAAACATTCGAATCCATTGGCTGCTGGAACTTATTGAATTGGTAGAATATGAAAAACATCATATTCCCAAGTATGATTTCTCAAAACTTGACAAATTTATTTGGTGGTTGGACCGAGCTGAACTCGCATTAGGTTTTGAATTCATGGGAAATCCAAGTGAAATATTTACTAAAACTCAAAATGAATCAATAGTCGAGTTCCTTTGGGAGGATTTAGCTTTTCAAATTGGAAAGAGATACTTAAGTATGCAAGCTATTCATTGTTTTATAATTTATGTGTTTATGAAAACAACTTTATATTTTCAAAGATCGCCTGGGACCAAGCAAAATAAAACAATGGAGATTTGAATCCTGGAATGAACCTGATTTAGCCAGCTATAACATTCTCAAATTTAATCCAAGAAGTAAGTAATTTCCGTTTAGTTCATGGAAGGATACAAATTACATTCTTCCTTTTTGTTATTTTTTTTCATTTGCACTCACAAAAACAATCGATCTTGCATGTCATCATTAGCTTGCATGTTTTAAAGGGATAGAAGTCTTTATTACATGATTCGTTTCTTAGCATTTCAAGGCTACCTTTACGCCCTTCGCAGAGGTTTAAATGCAGCTGGCAGAAGACCCCTTAACGGTGTCAATTTTAAACTTCATGGACCAGCTGGATTGTTTAAAAATAAAGAACACCATCCGTTGTGCTGGCAGTCTCTTCAAAATTGCCATGAAAATCCAAAACGCTGTCCATTCGATGTTATTACTTATCACCATAAAGGCTCTGGAATCAGCAGCGAAGTAGCTTCAGGTGGCCAGCGTTTGATTGAAGAAATTTTTCATAAATTTCCTAATCTGGCCAGCATGCCAGTTGCAAACAAGTACTTAAACTAAACAAAAATAGGGTTTTTCTTTGAATAAAAAAAACTTTTGACTTTCAGTGAAGCTGACCCCATCGCTGGATGGTCAACTCCTAGAAGTTTTCAATCAGATGTCCGTTATGCAATTTCAGTCATTTCAATTATATTTGATCATTGGACTGCAAAACTCAATACAAAAGTTTTTAAGAATTTACAATTTATCAGCCATGACAACGCCTTCATTAGTTACCATCCACATGAGTTCTCACAAAGAACACTATTTGCTCATTTTCGAATGAATAACTCCAAGCAACAACCGTATTCGCAATTTATTCAAAAACCCGTGTATGGTGTTTTGGGAATGATGGGTAATTTAGGAACACATGCCGCTGATGTAAAAATAACTCCCCAGTCAATAAGAATTCTACAAACAACAGATGATTATGGTAAATCATTTCTTAGTTTGATTGCCATTTCGAATGGCGAACTGGGAGACGAGGAACGCTTTCAAAAAGAGATTAGCCTACGTACTATGACTGGAAGACGTTTCTCTTATATTGTGGAATTTCTGGAATACCAAAATACCGATCCAGTTTGCGTGTGGAATTTATACGGCTCGCCACCATTTCCAAACAGCACTGTTAGGGAAGCAATGCGAAAAGAACAAGGACCAAAACTCTATACAACCGGAATTTTGAATCATCCATTGCTGCATGTCAACCTTCCCATACGATCGCCGTGGCTGGTTCATGTGAGGATGTGTTCAGATTTGACTCCGTCTCCACATCGACCACAGAGACTCCATATATATCCCATCACTTCAAACGAGGTTCTACTTATTTGGAAGGAAAAATTCACCGCAATTAGGTGTGTGGTCACCTATCAAGTGTGGTT
Organism: Meliscaeva auricollis; assembly: GCA_948107695.1. Lineage (NCBI taxonomy): Eukaryota > Metazoa > Arthropoda > Insecta > Diptera > Syrphidae > Meliscaeva > Meliscaeva auricollis. The sequence goes on along the minus strand of OX403619.1, from coordinate 31,864,204 downwards.
TCTTCCTCTTAATGGTACAACGCGCGAAGAAGTCACCTCTGGATGGCACACACCGTTTTTATCATTTCACTTTGCACCAAAGGATCATAACGTTAAAGGTATTCTCATAAATCAAACAAGAAAATAGAAAATAATTCGTTTATTTGGTTATGCAGGTACCTATGCTGTTCGTGGTGTTGATACTTTTGGACGTCTAAGTGAATTCTCGAGAACCAAACAATACATTTAAAGTAAATTCCATAGCTCGTTGAGTTTTAAAATTAATTTTATATTTTAAATTACAATACAAATCAAAGGTAAATGCCACGCATTTTTGTTCCATCAGCAACATAACAGTATTTTTTTTATAAATGAAAAATTACAAGTCATTTATAAATAATATAATAATAAAAATAATCCTTGAAAAGCACTCCTATGTATCCAAAATGAGCCACTTTTCATTTATATGTTCGATTTGTTTGGTAAGAATGGGATTCCTAACTCTCACTTTAATCTCCAGTTTGCCACCAACAGTTTTTCGCCCTTCCATTAGCTGTAAAAACAAATCGATTTTGAAAACAAAAAACTTAACAGGTTTAAAATATTTGACTTACATCATATGTATCGTGTATTTCACATTTGGTTTCTAATGGTTGCAGCTTAGCATTGACTGTTCCTATGAGCGTGTCCGAGCGCAGGAAACCGCTGAAACAACACATTGGCAATTTTCGACAAATTCCACAGCATCTGGGGCATGATTTTAGTTTTTGCTTGTTTTTTTTTACAGTTTAACAAAAAATCGTAGCAATTTTTTTTTTTTACTGTTAATTAATGAGTTAGTGATGGCAAAAAGCAAGCGATGTAAGCAAGAGAGTAAACTTTTTATGATTTCATGGAAATAAAAATGGAAAGTTTACTCTCATGCTTATAGACACAGTTCTACGTTTGATGAATTTTACAATTTTCAGATTTCTAATTGTGCAGAAAATAGATCAAAAATATTTAACTAATTGAGCTTTTTCGGATAAAAGAATAACTGAATTAAGATTCTCATTGGAATCACAAACATTTTGTTTTGGTATAAAATAGACGACATCAGACTACTTTAGAAACGGAATATCCGAGTTCGTAGCATGAAAAGATTTGATTACTCAGCTTAATTTTCTACAAAGGCAGTTAGTGATATTCTGATGGTTGAAAATGCAACCTATGACCATATTACAACCGAAGATCCTGCCCTAGCATATATGCAGAAGGGATACAAGTATGTATTTGTATATCCAACTTAGGGAAAATTCAACGTATAAAAACAGCAATCCAAAGAGAGCATTCTATTTCGACAAACTATATAGAGCTTGCTAGGGACCCTAAAACTTAGGAAACTGCAGAAATGAAGAACTAGAAAGAAAAATTCAATTGCTCATCTATCGAAAATGTATTCGCAGAAAGGAGAGCACTCAACGAGTAGAAACTCGATTCACAAAAAAATGTGACCAACCGTAGATGCCCTCGTCTATTGAAAAAGACTATAAGAATAAATCCAGCCTTTTGTATTAAGCTCTCAGGTTTACTGATAATCTAATTGGATTTTACCAACTAGGATTTTGCGTGAAAATCGACTATCGACAAAATATTCAGATTTTGAATTTGACGAGTGATACTCCTCAGCAACTGCAACAAAAAATGCTATTTCCACAGCAAATGGAAACTAGCTAAAATTGTTACTTTATCGAAGAAGGACAACCCCAACCTGAGCAAAATCCTGGAACAACCTCTCCTCAAACCACTAAAAAACTTCTCCAACGAAAATCACACCTCCCAGTAGAGAAGAGATCATTGCCGCAATTCAAACACACACAGGCGGTAGGACTCGATGTAATTCCTGCAGAGCTCTTATAAGCAGCAAAAAGAGCTACTGCATCCACTCATAGAGAGAGCTTGGAATTCCGAGTGTTTCCCGGAGAAGTGGAAAAAAGGAAGAAAGGCGATTTGATGCAGTGTAAAAACTGAAGAGGTATTTGCGTTCTGCATGCGGTTTGCCAAGATAGCAGCAAAACTTGTGTTAGAGCTAATAAAGAAACATCTAGAAGACACACTCGACGCCGAACAAGAAGGTTTGCGCACTGGTTCACCTGTGTTGACCAAATTGACCTTGCAGATCATTATTGAACAGTGCGTCGAATATTGATCACCTGCTGTTCTTTGATTTCGAAAAACCGTTTGATAGCGTCTACAGAGAATTTATTCGGATACCCTTACGCAGGGAGGGACACTTCAGATAAGTTAATTGCTATTATTAAGGCAATTTACGATGGATGCAAATGTCACGTTCTGCATAAAGGAAGGTTCTCTGAGGAATTCGAAGTCCAATGTGGAGTCAGGCAGGGTTGCATCTGGACTGCGGGGACGGCGTATGCTTACTCTCTTATAGAATCATGCGTCTCCATAAAATGTCAACAAGGGTGGAGGGATGGATGATCAGCCTGGGAAGTAACTCGTTCTAACCAATATTTCTAAACATTCGGTAGAGAAAATAGAAGACTTTTAATATCTTGGGAGTTTTGTCTCTACCAAAGGCGGTAGCTGTATTAAAAAGGCAAAAGCTGCTTTCGCAATGCTATCCAAAATATGGAGAAATAATTATATCAGCTTAAAGACCAAGCTAAGACTGTTCGGCTCCAATGTTGAATCCGTGTTTCTGTATGGCTGCAACACGTGGAAAATCTTAACTACTGTCACAAGTAAGGTGCAATCGATTGTGAATAGGTGTCTACGAAACATCTTAAGGATTTTCTGTCCCAACCATATTTCTAATGAAGAACTTCATTGGCGCGTAGGAGTAGTGAAGGCCCTATGCCTCTTAATGGGATAACACCGGACTCTTTAAGGTCTGAGGACCTAAGTAAGTAAGTAAGTATTAAAAACATTATAGTTCCTGATAGGCAGTTCGACATAATTACTCCATCCTAACCTGGGGTCTCCATTGAACATTTCCGATGACAAAACTATAGTTCTGTCATCAGTTAATCCAACGGAGACCAACATTCCAATATCACAGTCATAAATTACACAGTAAACAAAAAAACACTGGATTTTGAATGAGATTGCGGAAGAGAAGTTAGATTGGATTTTACTCTTCTGGACCCGCGGGGTAAGAGATCTACATGGGCTAACTGGCAATCTTCGAAAACAAGTTATTGCGAATCTGAACAGGAACGAGAGGATCTACTAACACAATACCGAGGCTGAACATTTTTAATATCCAAAATTGGAAATAAAAGTTTTAAAGAGAGTCATATTAGAACACAAAAATGTATACCTGAATCTTGGCTACGTAAAAGTTTGTCAGTAAGCTCAAATCAATCAAATATTAAATACTCCTCGAAGAGTGCACATTTAGAATTTAGAAAAAAAAAGCATTTTTGACATTAAAATGAAGCTAAACAAAAGTTAAATCATTAAAAGCTACATTACACATGAAAACCTTCCGGAGAGCAGAAGAAGTTGAGAGTATTTTGAAAAAATGTTATTAGATTATATTTTAAAATTAAATTATAACGACCCAACACACAATAAAAATAAATAATAACTAAAGCATTTCCAATAGTTGTGCAGCAACAGTAACTTCCTAACAAATTACTTACCCTCTTGAATAGACCTCAAATTTGACTGCTTGACGCTTGAATATTCGTTGACATTGCCTATTGGAACGTTGAATATCTACACTAAACCTCTGATTATATTCCGGGCTATCAGTATCACGGACAAGTGAACTTTTTGCTTTGAAAAAGTCCTCCTACAAATCAATTGGAACCATTAGGAATGAAGTCTTGCAAGTATAAAATAGATATAAACTACTTGAGGGTATGGGAATTCAACTTTGACATAAGTATCGACATCTTTTGGATTCGGTACATTGTAGTTTATTCCTCGGACAACCATGATTTCAACCTCATTGTCAGTTAATTCTGTATTGCAGTGAACTATGTTGAAACTCTTCTGTTCATAATGGAATTTGGGTAGTGATAAATTTTTCCTGAAAAAAAAGCATAATCAAAAGCTGTTCCGATATTTGGTAGAATTTCAAACTTCTTTACCTTTTCGAATAACGAAGTAGATCTAAATCTTTTTGAACAGTCAAGGCTAAATTTTCAAATCTATTCATTCCACCAATGTCGCCCATGGCCTTGTGATGATCTCTGGTGTTTTTGCACATCATAAGTTGCTTAGCCAATTGTTCTTCTAGTCGAACACTTATATCGGATATATCATCATTGGGATCACAATCGCCTTGATTGACAATTGCAAAAGATGCTTCTAGGTTTTCTCGTTGGGATGGCGGCAAAGGAAGCTGTGGAAATTTATTAAATCGTCTCAAGAAATTAAATAAAAAATCGAAGTAAAAATATGCTTTATCTTTAACGTATTCTGAATCAAAAGCAAGTACATAAAACTGTTCTAGACAACGCAATTGAACAGCAAAGGAGGGCATCTTTGGTTGGTTATAGGAAAATAGACTCAGACTGATTAACTTTTCGACGGGGTGAAATATCACCCTGATAAGCACTCGATTCGCGCATCTTAATATTCACAAGGGGACTAGTTTACTTACTGTTGACAAAATCGATCATACTGAGAAAGAGCCAGGTATTCATACAGATGTCCGAACTTTCCGAAGGATAACATAGACTCGGATCACTAGCTGTTAGTCGTTAGACATAAATGGCGCCGTAGCGAAAAGCGATTATTATGAGAAGATAAAAGTCAGCAGGACTTTTCCCACAATTTCTCGCAGCACCGAATATTAACTAACAGTGGCGTCATTGCCGACTTTCTATCATGATGTGTTGGTTTTCAGAATACTACAGAAGCGAAACACCTGGTGCCGGTAGGCATTGCAGTCAAGGACGTGGCCTATGAGTCAATGCTCCAGGTTAGGGGGAGAACGTGTGAGAGAGTGCAGTCCGTGAGGTATATGTGCAACAAAGAAAAAAGAAACACCGACTTGTAACAAGTAAGAAGAGGGAGCACGAAGAGTAAGTGAGTAGAATGGAGGATTCTACGGCAAGGGTAGTGCTCAAAAGTTCTACCAAAGGATACTAGACCAAAATACAGGCCTGTCGTCGAATTCCAAGAATTCCATAATGAACGTGCATCGGTTAGAGCATCACCAACAGCTTTGGTGTCGAGCAAGGTTTAAGGCAGGGTGATGCGCCAGCATGCAACCCCTTTAACATTGTACTTGAAGCAATTGTACACAATTCATAATCAACACCAGAGGCACAATTTTTCCTTTGCTCATGCTGATGAGGATAACATTCACATCAGATCGGGAGAACGAATCGAGCAATTGCAAGTATTGAAACTGAGCCGGCGAAGACGAGCTTGACTGTAAAAGAGACGAAAGCAAAGTATATGAGAAGATACTTCCATGACCATTGAAACTAATATAAAACATTACGATGAACCGTTATAAATTCAAAGTAGTCACAGACTTTGTTTAACTGTGATCCACTATTACATCATTGCAGAGTGCAGAGATCAAACGAAGAATCACACTTGCTGTTTCTTCGGGCTTCTAATTAATATAATTAATAAACCTCCTTCACAAAATAAGAACCAAAGAGAACTTGCCATGCCAGTGTTACTGTATAGAGAAGAGGCATGAACACTGCCATGTTTGGATTAAAACCAGATTTAAGAAAAGAGTGAACATCGGCGGAGAGTGGTGCAGAATAAAAACCAACAAACTCTACAGAGTATACCGCGATGTCTAGCTTATCAAAAAGCTGAAAATACAGCGGTTGAGATAGCTAGGTCTCGTGAAACATATGAACAGCAGTCTACCAACCCGGCAAGTATTCGCATTCATACCCCAATGAACAACGTGACTCAAGAAAGCGTCGTCTGAGGTATCGTGATCAAGTGTTTAACGACCTCAGCCAAAATGGGTTGCGTAACTAGAGGGACTAGCTAGGGACGAGACATGCTGGAAAGGTTTTTGTTCAAGGCTGTGTTCCAAGCATTTCCATACAATTTCGATTATGAAAAGCTCAAGTGTCTCAAGCGTACACTTAGAAAAATCTCGACTTGAGGAACGACCATAACTAAAGTATGGAGAGAGAAATAGTGGTGAAAAGTATCCAATTCCATTATAAGAAAAAAAAAAATTGCATTTATATGGGAACACTTTTAGCTGCCAATAGAAGCATAACTGCTAAAAAAATGTACTTACCAAAGCCAACCTTTAATAATGAAAATATCGCATGCGAAACTTTCAATCAATCAACACCCATGCTTACCGTATTTAAGTCCACTGGCAATCCACTACTAGCAGCATTGAGCAAACCCTCGAAACCTTTATAGATTTTAAGATACTCTTTGGCCTGATCGATTTCTCCAGCTTTCTTTGCCTCAATAGCTGCAACTTTGAATTCCTTTTGTCGTTCCAAAAGAATTTTCATCTGTTGTTCGGCCAAATTCGTGCTATGTTGATTTCCAGAAATTCGTGTGGTCAATTCCTTTTTGGGTGAAGGTTTCTGCGATTGTGTGGGAGTTCCTTCAGTGCTATCGCCATCTCCTTCGGGTGTGGCTACTGGCGGTGCCGGTTTAGGTGGCAGTACTGGGGATGTTGCAGCCGGTGTAGATGGTGCAGCTGGAGCATCACCACTTCCAGGCAGAGGGCCGAACCCGGGTGGAGTAGGTAGTTCGTCAAAGGCAACCGATCTACCCGCTTTATAGCTTTTAATAGCATCCTCGTACTGTTTGACAATACGTCCGAAGCGTCTGGCTTTGCTTGAGTTGTTTTCAGCTTTGGCGCCTTCTTCAACAGACTTGTACTTTTGAAGACGCTGCTCTAGAGCTTCAAGCATCGATGTGGGTGTTGCTAAAGGTTCTTCAGATGGTGGTGGCACCGGTACCGGTGCGGGATCTTCGATTTTTGTCGGCTCCTCAGCAGCTCCCGATTGCATTTTGGCTAGAAATTCTGCAAATTCATTAGGAGGAGGTGGCATATCACTTAGATCGACTTCTTTTCCTTCCTCGCAGAGTTTAATCACCATATCAAATTGTTTGAGGACTTTTACGAACTGCAAGGCCAAGGCAGTGTCTCCAGAGCGTTTGGCTGTTAGCGCAGCGATCTTGTACTCTTGTTTACGGTCATTAAGTTTGTTCAAAACTGGATTATCTGCTTTAGGGGCTTCCTCGACTACGGGAGGTTTCTCTTCGATTGAAGGCGATTCCTGTACTGGTGGTGGAGGGCCAGGAGCTGGCCTCGATGGAACTATTGGTGCTTGTCTAGGAGGAACTTTTGGTGTGTCTTGTGCCTCGGCAGAAGGTTCGTCTGCAGGCTTTGCTGATTTAACACTCACCTCTGGGGGTATATCATCGACGTTAATGGAGTTCCCAGCAACAGATTGCTTAAGCAAATCATTGAGCGTCTTCAGGCCACGATTAAACCGACGTGCTTTGCTCGATTCACCGGCACTTTTTGCATTAGCTTCAGCTAACTTGTACATTTCAATACGGGTCTTAATAATTGAAATTGTATCCGTTGTAGTTGTTGGAAGGAACGTCTGCTGTTCATGTGATTCTCTTTCCTCCGATGGACTAGGGTTTTCGGCCTCTAAATCGCCTCCAGAAATGCCTTGCAGTTCTCCTAAGAGTTCCGGATCATCGTCATCATCAGACAAATCTTCATCACTGCCAATGTCTCGCATGCTCTCAGAAATCATCTTGTCTAAATCTGATGCCGGAATCAATGTAGGTTTTGGTTTAGCCTTCGGTTTTTGTTTACCACCCCCACCGACTATGGCAGCAAGTTCAGCCTCGAAGTCACTATCACCACCATCGTCGTGTGCTCCTCCAGATGGATCAAAATCATCGGGTATTTCTGTCAAACCAAACTAGACAACAAAGGAATAAGATTGATTATTGGATAAGGTCGTTAAATAGTAAATATTAAAGTGACTCATGATTTTACTAGGATGTAAGTTTTAAAATTAAATTTCAGTAAACAATTACCTGAGACAAATCATGATTACGCCTCTTTGGGGGTTCAGGTTTTTTCCTACTAAACATGGCACAAATTAGATTGTTTCAAATTAAATTAATTATGATGTTAAAAATAATTTGTTAAAAAGATTTTGCTTGTTTCTTCGTTTTTTTTCACTTTTGTTTCGGATGACATCAACCGTTGACATTTCATATGACATATGACATTTGAATGAAATGTTGAAGTGATGCCAAAAATTTGTTTTATCTAAGAAGTCATCTTTCTCACGACGACTCTTGAGTATTGACTCTAAAGTTAAAAAAAAAAATAAGTGAGTATTTCTTTTTGTTTTATTTTTTTGTGTGGCGCTTACAATCGAGGATGGACTATATACAAAGCCTTTCTAGCCACCTTTGTCCCCTCACTAGCTAGCCACCTACTTGCTGTGCAAGTTGGCTTACGTCACTGACAGATGAAATTTTTGTTTGGTAATCACCCGTCGCAAAGTTCTTGGTTTCTTTTCTGCACGCCTCTACAATCTATATGAATCGACATGCGCGACGTGTTGCATTCAAATTGATTTGACCCACAAGTTGCTACAGCAGATGTGGAAAACAAGTAAACAAGTCTTGAGGCGTGTCCAAAAGGGATATAAATTCCCTTCTACACTGGGCCGAAATTTACAGCTCAAACTTTCCTGTGAATGCGATGTATAACTATCTATTTAAAATGAAAATCTATTCCAACTACATACAAAAATCGGCACTAAAAATACCATCAAGTGTAACTACCAACATTCACTGAATGCACTCATTTATGCCAGATGATTTTTTTCTCAAACGTCAAACAAAAAATTAACCGGCCATCGAAAAACCAAAAATAAATAAAAACAAATTCCAAGAATTTAATAAAAATAATAATTATTGAATTTGTACTCGAAATCTAATCTTATTAGAATGTCCATGAGTCTGTTATCGCCTTTCAAAAAAGTCATTCATGGCAAAAGGTTGGATTAATTCATTTTTCTTTTTTTTTTATTCATAATTATTTTCGAATTTCACCAGAATTATACAATTTCAATTGCGATTTTTTTCGCAACAATCGACGCCACACAAAGATGAGCACCATCAAATACAGCCAAATGCAACAGAAAAACCCAACTTTGAAGTGGAGCACCATTCAAGATTAGCATCGGAATGGTGGGACCCAGCAGGTCAACTCAAAGGCTTGCATGCCATGAATACAATAAGGTTAATTTTTGTTTACAATTTTAATCATCAAATTCTAACTTGTATTTTGATTTCAATTCAGAGTACCTTTTGTCCGTGATGGCATCATTTCAGCTGGTACTGTTGATCCAACACTTCAACATACAACTAAAGTACTTAAAGGCAAACAAATTTTGGAAGTCGGTTGTGGTGGTGGAATTCTCACTGAAAGTCTTGCCCGGCTACATGCCAATATTACAGCAATCGATTTAAGTGATGAGCTTATCAAGGTGGCCAAACAGCACCTTAGTGATTGCAGTCCGGAGCTGAGTTCGAGAATTCAGTACAGAATGGAACCACTGGACATACATGTTATGGACAATCAGGAAAAGTACGACGCAGTAGTGATTTCTGAAGTTATCGAACACATCGACAATAAGCCAGCTTTTCTAACATCCTGCATTGACTGTCTTAAGGTGAAACTATTTTTTATTATTGTTCTCATTGTGTTTATGAATATTTTATGTATGTATCCTTAGCCTGGAGGATCTATATTTGTCACAACACTTAACCAAACGCCAGTTATGTGGTTTAGTGGTATAATTTTGGCAGAATATTTACTCAATCTTGTTCCTAAGGGAACTCATCATTGGGACAAGCTAATTGCTCCAAAAGAATTGATAAAAATTCTAAATGCTTGTATGTATTTATTATTTTCTCAGGTACATAGTAGATAATTTAGAGATAACTTTGGTTTATTTGCAGTGAACTGTGATACGATCATGTTGAAAGGATGCATTTATGAATTCTGGTCAAATAAGTGGCAATGGATACCTGTTGATGATTTTTCCTATGCGTTGCACGCAATTAAGTCAGAGAGATCTTAAAATGTATGGCTTCTTGTAAGGTAACACACAATTTATTGGTATGATAAGCTTATTTATGTAATGTTTCTTGAAATAAATTTGTAGTTTTTGAGATAAAATGATGCAAAAATGTTATTATGTTAATTATTTTATAAATTTGTATATTGATTTTTTTCTTCAAATGTTGGAAGCCTCTTCCATGTTTTTTTTTAGCCAGTTCATGTTTCTGAGATCTCTGAGCGCTCAGTAATCTCAGCAACCTGAATAGGATTCCTCAGTAAATTGCAGGTCAAAAACGGATCCAAAAAAAAATGTTGATTCGTTTTTCAGCTGCTTTCAAGAAAAATCTCTGAGATCTCAGGAAACGTGAACTGGCTAATTAAATTTTGTTCTGAGGGGCCCTACGACATCCTTCTTGTCGAACCTCTTTCTTTTATTTTGTAAATTTAAAATTGTGTATGATGCTTCATGACTTCTTTTGTGCATTAAAGGCTATCACGTTATTAAAGCTGAAAACATTTTCTCTTTATTATTAACTCCAAGGGATTTAGCTTTTAGCAGCTAAATCTTTGGATCCACGTCGCGATTCCAACTCCATCTACCCCGTATTGTGAGAGATTGCATGATCACATGTCACAATTTTTTCTCTAAATCAAAGGGGTTGGTGATGTGCTTACAGACTTTGACGGAGCAACGAGATTTCTCCATTGTGATCTTGCACAAGCGCACAAGTTTGGCAGGGATGTAGAGATGTGTATAGCTCATCTCTTGACTTGCCTTTAAAATCGTCAAGAAAAATCTTGAAGTTATACTTCAGGTACCTATAATACGTCTTTTTTAAAAAGTACGTAGAATGCTTCCTGATCGAGTCAAATATCTCCCCTATTGGGGTGTGGGCGCAGATCGGTTCTGATACTGATTGTGACAAGGGGCTCGATTGCATATTGGAGGCTATCGTGAATAAAAAGTTCCCTTGAAATGTTTCCCTCGTAAAAAAATTTGGGAACTTAAATACCGAGGGGAATGTTTAATTCGGAATTTATTGGTATCGGGAACATAATTTCGAGGGAAATTTATCTGTCATTTCAAACATATTTGTTCATTGGAAAAAAATGCCATTAAAGATTCATAATTCCGAGGGAAATAAATATTTCCCTATAGGGCCCATTTAAAGTGCATGATTTCTTGCATAAGTCTACCTCTTATCACAAAACCACATCCAAAAAGCCGCTGTCTTCGTTCCCCTACGCATTTTTCCCAGTAGATATCGCAGCTTATCTTTTTTTCTATGCCCTCTTCATCCAATAGCATTTTCTAGATGGGGTAGTGTTAGCTTTCTTTCTATCTAGGATTTCCGCTTATTGTCTGGACATTCCACGTACAGATCCGAAATTCTCTGTCTGAGTATCGTTTGCAAGGGTCGTTCTTATTTGGTAATTAGTATCAACTCCCCTTTTGCAGAAACACTTTCCGCTATTGCACAGCCGTTAACCCATCCATCACGTCAGGGCTTATCCTCATGAAGGGGTATAAAATCTTGCGTTTAGGAATTTCGCAAATTCATTCAAGTAGAGATTCATCAACACTTAATACACGTGTTGTTGATAAGATGGCTTGATGAAATGGCATTTCAGCAATTCTTCTTAATGAAGTAAAGATTGGTAGTTAGAGGTTGAAGAAGATTAAACTGTTTAGGGGCTTGCTTGGCCGGTATAACAAATTACGAAACGAAAGACAAGAAAGTCAAATACCACCACCGAAAGCAGTCGTAAAAGAAAACGAGTATCATTTGTAAAAAACGATTATCGTCAATCGTAATCGCAATTTAACGAAAACGAAGGATTTTGAACGACTATCGCAATCCGTAATACGAGCCCGGGCATATGCACTAATGAAGCTAACGCATTGGCCGAGCTACTCAAACAATGCTTCAGAACTATAAAACGAAACTAGCTAGCTCCTTTGTATACCTAGAACTTATGGAAATGCTCCCACTGCACTAATGCACTGAACAAAACAACAATATGTCTTTTGAGAAGGTTAGATTTTTCAAGTGAACTTCCAAAGAAGTTTCATTGAAGGCGAGAGTTCAAACTTCAAACTGAATGGCTGAGCATTGCAGAAATCAATGAACATCGACGTTGTAGCCCGTTAAGTCTTCGATATCAAAAAGTATTCGATATCGAAGAACGGTTCTCAAGTTGAAGAGTATATCCAACAACATGAGGTGTAGCTATTTGGTAATCCAGCTGGCTGAAAATACTTTGAAGCGAGACCCGGAACACTAAAAAAAAATTATCTAAAATTCAAAGTCAATTTTTATTCAAGAATTATAATTATTTACAACGTATTTTTTTTTTTTTTTTCAAAACTCTCACGTCCTTCAGTCATCCTCATTCGGTTTTAAAAACTTTGGCTTTTTATTTCCGCCTTTATTGTTGTCATTACTCTTTCGCTTCTTTTCGAACTTTTTGTGCATTGTCCTTGCCAAATTATTCTCATAAAAAGCCTGCATTTCCTTGTCCGACACATCGTTCGCTTGTTGAGGTGGTGCTGTCTTTTTGTCTTTTTCTTCTTGTTCCAATTCCAGAAGTCGTTCAATTTCTGGATTCATGCCACGATAACTGAGTCGTCCCTCCATCAGACCCTCGCAATACATAAAACTTGGTTCAATTATAAAATTAGAATTTTGATTCATTTTGTCTGTGATTTCACTCGAGTACATTGCCCGACCCTCGGCTTCCTCGATTTCTTTGTCGACTTTTGCTTTGGTGCGTTGCATAAATTTCATTTCAAGAATTCCCTTCGACAGACGGGCACGGTTTTGTTTTAAAGCCATTTTATTTATGTTGTTTTTCGAGATTGGAGACGAAATAAATAGATTTTATGAGAAATTATGCAGAACACAAGTTTGTACTTGTAAACGAAACCAACGTGTGTGAAAAAAATATAAACAACCTAGCAAGCTGCTATGACATATTATTTGACAGTAGTACAGTTTATATATTTTAGAAAACTGTTCTACTTGGGGAAGTGTGGTGAGATTATTTTATTAAAGTTTGTTTGATTTGTTCATTCCTTAAAAATTTCGGAAAATTCCCTCCTGTGTCAAGTTTGTTTTCTCAGGATTTTATTAGGGTTATCCCAAGTCATCTTTTGAGCAATACAAAACAAGTGATAGAAATAATAATTGGTAAAACGAGAAGTGAACAATTTTCTAGAACCTTAGGGATTTTCATGCAACCTGCTTAATTCTTGGTAAACGTGGTAAAGTGCAATATCTGGTAAACGAACTATCATTTCCATACAAATTTTGACATGCTTGGCTTACCAAGTTTACCAACTTTGCATGAATACTCCTATTGATCTGAACATCAAAAATATAAGGTCTGTTTAGGTGCTGCCGAAAACAACAAATTTTAACGAATTTTTATCCCAAGTCCTGTGAATTCAATGACAATTACAAAACAGACCTATAATTAGCCAGTTCTTTGAGATTTTTCTCAACATAAAGCTTGTGCTCAGCCTTTGATTACTAAATTTACTGAAGAATTCTGTTCAGTTTGCTGAAAATACTGAAGCCGAATCGTCGCGTCAAATTATTTGTGTCAACAATTGCTGTCTCTAAATAATCTATATAATCTGTACAAAAAGGTAGACCAAAAACGTCTACTTCGATTGTTTTCAGATGCGATGATTCGGCACCTGAGCTCTCTGAACTATCAGAAACGTGAACTTGCTACGTTAATCGGACGCGCCCATTTGACTATTGTAATCGCACCGTGGTGAATTTTAAAAACAGCTGATTTAATTTTGACGTTTTCAAAATAACCTAAAACGCACAGTGCATAATTTTGTGTAATAAATTCGTAATATATTTTAAAATAATTATTATTTATTTTTAAACAAAAAAAAAAAATGTCTAAACCAACTCGTGATATAGTTAAAATAATTTTTCAAAATTTCCTTAAATCTTTTAAACCCCGGCAAATTCGTGGCAACTACATGGGCGAAGATTATTTTGGAAATAAATATTTTGAAATTCCAGCCGATCCCTCGATTGGAAAAAGAAAGCCATCTCGATGGTTCGAACCGGCTGATAAAGAAGCATTCGATCAAGAAATGACCGCAGAATGGGAGGCTTGGTTAAGATTTCGAAGGTAAAAAAATATTTTTAAATTGCGCATTTTGTTGTAATTTTGTGTTTTCTTAGGCCAGAACCACCAACAAAAGAAGAACTTGTGCGCAATTTGCAAATTATTGAAATGAAAAAACGTAATGCAGCTGAATTGGATAAAATTCACGGCACATCAGAAGAGAGAAAAACCAAATCGGAAAGTGGTTACGAGTCATTTCCCAAATACAAGGAATATGAATCTATTCCTGGAAAAGATCCACTAAAGAAAGAATAATTTAGAAATAACAATATTCAAGTTTTAAAAAAATACAATGTTTAATAACTGTTATCAATAGTCTACCAATCATTCATATCTAAATCCTTAACTATATCAATGGCAGCATCTGCTCCATCGTCCTCCTCTTCTTCTACTGCAACTGGAGCCGATTTTTCTTTTGGTGCCTTTTTAGGTTTCTTTTCTTTCTTCTTCTTGGGTTGTTTCACTTCAACCTCTGGGCCATCTTCTTCATCCTTTAATATGTTGTTCAAACCATCGTCTTCCGAATCTGATGGGAATAACTCCACTTCACCATCATCACCGGCCTTCTTATCAATCTTTTGCCTCTTTATCATTGGCACGTCATAGTCGTTAATATCATCAGTGTCTGCAGCTTGGCGACGTTTCTTTGTCTCGTGCGTCTTAAGCCAACTGGTAAAGTAGATTCCAAGTGGTGTTCCGCTATTGCGAATCTTTGTTTCCCAAGACTTCACTAGAGCCGTGTCTTTTAGGCCAAAGTTTATCTTTCTTCGTTCATTTTCAATGAATTTCGCATTATCGAGAATTCTATCCAAAACTTGCTTCAATTTTCTTGAGTAGTTTGAGTTCCTACATTTCTGCGGAGGATAAATCATAAGAAATTGAAAATTATTTGTAAAAAATATGACCTTACCTTCAGATATTGCTTCAAGGCGACAACTGCAGGCACAACAAGATCGGGGAATGCCAAAGTCGCAGACTCGTGGGCAAGATAATCCAACAAGAGACCGCAAACATTCTCCACCACCTCATCGCGGAATCCGTTCTCGGCCATTTGTGATTTATTCAATCGCAAGATGCAGGTGAACTGCATGGGCTTCATTGACACCGCACTGTGCTTCCTGTTGAACGTATTGCTATTCAAGACTTCAAGTACGAAAGGAAGGACAGGAATGAAGGTGTCTGTTTGCTTTGCCAGGCTGATCAGAGAGTTGATACAATGGAAACGCAACGGGAAGTACTGAGCGGTTGGGATAAGTTTGATAGCTCCAGTCACTATGCTGACCAGAGGATATATCAAAGGCTGCAGCTGAGGTTTGTTGTGTGTAGCCCCGAGCAAATCAACCCACAAACGAATCGAATTCACATACTGCCAGTTGTACACCGATTGAAAACTGTCCTTCTTCTTCAAGATGACTGCGTTTCGCAGATGAATTGCCAGTTGACGGATGTACAGGAAAGCATGTTGGTAGGCCGTGTTCAGGTCGAGAGCGAACATTTCAACCAAAGACCGTCGCATGAAGTTGATGGAAGGAAGAGTCGTTGGGGAGACGAATTTTGAATTGCGAACGTAAGACATGTACATGGCCTTTAAGACGTGATTCAGCATGGAAACCTGTTGACTCCTCGTGATTTTCAAGATGCAAAGAAAAGACAGAACACGAACCGTCTCATCAGCGGTAGACCAGAGAACTATCAAACGCTTGAGGATAGTCTTTCCAATGTTGGCAAAGGAACCAACCATACCAGCCATCTGGTGGAGATGTTTTAACAAAACAGAGAGTATGTTTGAGCTGGAAACATGTTCGATAAGTCTTATCAGGTCCATTAGATAGAAGCGGAGACAGCTCCTGACTTTGGGCCACTTCTTCATTTTGTGAATTGGAGTTTTTGTCTTTTCGGAGATTCCCAGAAGATTTACTAACGCTGGGTGCATGTTGAGGACACACAGTTGAACAACACCATTGAATGCGGCTGCTCCTTCAACACGAAAAGCAGCTATCTTGGAGTCATCGCCGGACACACTTGCCAGTGCAGAACTAAAAGCTTGAACAACCTTGCGGACAACATCTATGGGTACATGGGGTTTTTGCAACTGTAATTGCCACTGTCGCAACAAATTGAGGGTAATCTTTTGTGTGCCATCTGCAGCGGTTTCAACTTCTTCTTCTGCATCACTCTCATCACTTGCAACTTCTAAATTAGCACTTGGCTTATGGAATTTTGCATCATCATCATCGTCAGAATCTTCGCCAGACCCTACCTCTTTGTCGTCGTTCTTTTCCTTTGAACCTGCATCGGCATCTTCATCGTCATCATCGCTGTCCATCAAATTAAATTCCAAAAGTTCTTTATCATTATCTTTGAGAAATTTATAAAATTCAGGATCAAGACTTTTCAATCCTTCTAGCTGTTCCGTGTGAGACTTGGTCTTGGTCTTGGTCTTTGTCTTTGATATTTTAGACTTTTTATCTTTGACTTTCTTCACAACTTTTACAGGAAACTCTTCTTCACCCGGTTCATCAACATCTTGGGGAATTTTCTTGACTTTTTTCTTAGGTTTCTCAACTTTTTCTAAAGTTTCTTTTAGTTTTGTATTCTTTACTTTTTTGTCTTTAAGTGATTTCACTTTGTTTGTACTTCTAACTTTCATTTTTAACATGATTTTTGAGATAAATAGTTTTTCTTTTTACAAAAATATATTTCTATTTGTTAAAATGAGGTCTACTTTGTCGCGACGATTTGTGCCATGTGCGATTTGGTGTGGTGAATATCTTTTGACATTTGACAGTAATATATTGAGGACTGTTTGTTTTTGCTCTTGCACTTGTTAATAAAAAATAGTAGCCGTGTTCCTTTGGGTGTGTTTTTTTCTATTTTTTTTTCTATCTAGCCCCCTTTGGTTTTCTAGAAAATTGTTTATTATTTAATTTCGATTCTTTTGAGGATGATAGGTAATCTATTGCGCATGATGTAAAAATTATCAAATGGTACACCTAACACACCAGCTTCGATAACAATTAATAATAGGGGTATTCATAAAACCTGGTAAATGTGGTAAGAAAATGGTAAATCTGGTAATTGAACTGTCAAATTTTCTATAGAAAATCTTTACCAGAATATGGTAAACTTTTCCACACAAACTTGTTTGGTAAAAGTTTACCATCTGGAGATGGTAATTGTGAAAAACTTTTAACGTTTAATTTTGGACAGTTTAGATATTATATAACCAGCCACAAATATGTAGCTAGTCAACGAAAACAAAGAAAAAAACATAATTTTCCCCAAATAGTTTAATTGTGAATACATAATTTACACACATTTACCCAAGTTGATCTTAGGGGCGTTCATGAAACATGCGTGATAAACTTTCCCATTTTACTGGATGGAAAAGCTTACCAGTTTTCATGAATAATTTGTAATGAAAACACTTTATGAAAGTTGTCAATTTATCTAATTTGGGATCTAGTCGGAATAGGCTATAAAATAGGTGTGTGTCATAGATAATCTGACCTAATTTTGATCAAATGACGAGGAAACTATCTCATTTCAGATTTGAAATTTATATGGGACATTATATCACTTCGAAATTCATTTGGCAAGTTTGATTGAAATCATACCCTTTGACCTAGTATACAAAAGAGCAAATGAGCTGTCAAACGAAATGAGATGATTTGTTATGAAAGAACTTTTTATGAAATTTGATAAATTATCGCATTTTGGCTTTGCTCGAAACGGGCTATTGCTGACACTGTGATGTTAAATTGACAGGGTTTGTGAACAGTTTCACGAACATTTAACAGTCTTTTAAATTTTAAAATGACGTTTTATCTCTAAAATGATGCCTTTTAAATTAATAAAAAGACTTTATTAAATCGGCAGTTGGCACTAATAATAGTTTTCTTGTCAATACTATTTATTAATAATAATTGAAACTTGTTGTTGTCGTCCTGTCATTTATAGGATTGGTAGGACTTGGAATAAAAAAAAAAAAAGCAGACCTAGTGTCATATGGGCCTTAGCATTCTTTTTCGATTTCGAAAATAAAATTTACTACTGTCATTCGTTAGTTTTTTATTCGTCACTCGTTACTTTTCCAACTCGTTCATTTCCCACAAAATTCCTTCAGTCTCTTTTAATTTTCGTTCATGGTGGTTCGTTTAGTCATAAATTTTTACAGGCGTGAATTCGGTTTAAACAATTTTTTGATGGTTTTTTTTTTCAAAAAAATCTAAACTAAACGCATTTATCGCGTGAAACAATTATTTTGTGTTTTATAGAATTTAACTATTATAATTTGAATATGTTTAAAATACAAAAATAGTCTTCAAAGAAAAAGTGAAAATTTGTGCAAGAAGAAAGAAAAAAGAAAAAAAAAACTACGAAAAATCATTTCCTAATTGGATAGAATAGTTAAGCTATATACCGGTCAAAGCGAGACAATCGCATTTATATTAAACTAAAATCGCCGTACATTTTGTTGTTTCTTTTCTTGCAAAAGTGACGTCGAGTGTTTCTATTTCAGTTGCTCTTTCGTATTTCAATTAAAAATTTGTTTAAGTGCATTTTGATGTGTCAAAAGTGAAAATTTTTCACACGCAGTGAAAATTCCATTACGGGTGAGATTTGTATTGCTGCCGATACCATTGTGCAACGCAAATAAAAAATACTACTTTGTTTTAGGTAAGTTAAAGAACTCAAATCATTTTAATTTGTTAATCATTTTAAATTAATTAAATAAAAGTGAGTTCATTGAAATAAAAAGTTTTTTTTTGATAATAAAAAAAAAAAAATGTTTGGTATGTTTATATTGCCATCTGTGTCAGTCTTTTAAGAAGATCGTATGAGTTATATGGTCATCTCTGTTACTCCTTGTTGACTAACCGCCATTTTCTGTTTCTTCACTTGTCGTGGCTCTCTTGTGGTTAAAGTGGTAAAAGAAGGTTTTTCCTGACCGACGTAGTTTTTTATTAATTGGAAAAAGTAATAAAAAAATATAAATAAATGCTTTTGTGCTTTAATAACTGATTACGTGATGCTACTGAACAAACAATTAAGCATAATTTACCTCCAAATTGTTGATATAATTTAATTACTCACAAATGAGAAAATGTGAACAAGTTTTTTCATTCTTTTTTAAGTAAGTATCAGTGCTAGTGCCACATAATCATGATCCATGATGCGGTCTAAGGACTTCAAACTGGAAACTGCATTAAGAATTAAAGATAATTTTGTTGCTTAAAGTTTAATAACGATTTTATTAATTTTACGTGTTTATTTAATTTAACCTACCGAAATTCAAAGAAGATAAGTCACCTTTTGCGACGTAACTATATTTTGGAGCTGCTGGCCAGACTTGTTGGGTCCAAGTTTTCGTTATAATTTAGTGTGTTGTTTCTTACTTTATTTTTTTTTTTTATTTGTTGTACCTTCATGGATTATTTCTTTTTTTTTTATATGCTGGCTACTCATATATTAAATAATGTATGTTAGTAGGAATGCGGAGCGATAGGTACCTTAAAACAAAGAATCGCTGCCGAGAGCACTTACATATATTTACCCAAAAAGTTTATTTACTCGCAGAATAGATTTTTGATAGAGAATCTTTCTTCTTTTAGAACACGCACACAATATAGTTTTGGTTGCGTACCTATTCCGACTTGAGTAAATAGAAAGGTAACTCTTTGTTTACGATTTCAGTAAAATAAAAAAACATTGGAAAATTTAATGCTTGCAGTTCCACCAGTTTTTGCTGGTCGCAACCATTCCTTTTTTTAAATTAGAAAATGAACATCAATGTGACATTTATAACAAAAAAATGATATCTTTGTCTGATGCTTTTGACCCCTTGTATTGTAACTTATCGAACCTCACTCTGATGGATTTATAACTTCCATACAATATGTTTTTATATTGCAACTTGTTTAAAAGTTCACAAATTTTGATGTCAAATATTTAATTTTCCCACCGAAGAATCCATCCTTGAATAAATCCTGATTTTGTTTACTTACATTCAGTCCACTAATAGAACCTTTCAATATGAATTGGTTTGAAAATTTTAAATAATTCCCGTTAACTGACATTTCGAAGATGATAGGTGGAAGGGTTTATAAAAATCATTTTTTTTCAAATTTTTGTCTGTATTCTTAAAATGCTTGTCTTATTTTTCACCGTAAATATTTACTTTACAAACTTTTATTTTAACTAACAAAAATATTTAAATTTTCAAAATCAAGTATACCTACCTATGCGTTATTTTTATGCACAGCTTTTTAAATTGGATGTGTCTATTACAGTGGGCACGTTCAGGAAACATTTGGGACTAATGTTTTAGTCAACTTCATTTTCTGAACGGAAATTTGAGTAAGTTGACTATTTTGGAAATGTCATTAGTGTAAAATTTTGAAATTTACTCCAGAATTCTTCTAGTTGCGTCGAGCAGAAATTTATTTTTATTTATTGTGAAAAATAGAATAGGTATACGATTTTATATGTAAATACCTAGTTTTTTTGTATTTGTGCTACTGGACTGGGAATGTCCCTTATATGTACATATTGATTTCACATATCATATCAGTCGTACAAGCAGCCAGCGGTGGGGTTGATATAGAGGGAGAGGTCACTGCCAACTGCCATGCAACTATTCTAAAATATGGTAATGGCAACGAAACCGAAAGTTTAAATGGAATCTATTAAACGTAAAGTGAAGTTGCTAGCCAGCCGAAACACGACTGTATGTTTCTTCAGAGTCCTTGACAATAAACAACACCATCATAGAAAACACCAAACTTCATATTAATAAAATACAAATTGTTATCGGTAATCCACTTCCAATTAGAGACCCGAAACTTGACTAAACATTTAGTCCCTAACGTTTCTGAACCTTCCCAGTTATGTACTTATTTTTCGTAACTCCCCACATATCATAAATTAATTATTTATTCCCTTTCGCCGGCCGGTTGGAAAAGTCCTCTGCCTTTTATAATTAAATTTAAATCTAAGACTGAACCTTTTAAAAAAGTTTTATACTTATTCAGATGGAATTTAAAAATGAAATGCACGACTGGATCGCACGTATTTGCTCTTTGGGTTAAAGTTGTTATAGACTTCCGTGTTTTATATAAAGTTTATAAAAATAAATAATTATGCTAGAATAAAAAGAAATATAGGGTTTTGCTTAAGTTATTATTCATATTTATTTTATTTATTTACAAGAAAAGTGGAACAGTAAAAAGAATAAACCTAATTTTAACTTTTTATTTGTTTTAAGTTTTTTAATTGATACCTGCATATTTTTTTTTTGAAAACTTAATAAGATAAAAATGCTATTTTGTTGCAATTACTGAACAAATTACATACACAAATTTAAAAAAAAATCGTTAGAGCCGTTTTCGAGAAAAATTCAGTAAGTAAAAACCGTTATATGTGAGGTAGTAGTTCGAGACGAGATATTCAAAAACAAAAAAAAAAAACAACTTTCGAAATTACTTAAAAATCATCTGTACCAAATATGAAGAAAATCCGTCCACCCGGACGGACGGACGCACAGAGGCACATACCGCCGGACGGCATGACGAAAACCACTTTTTTGGGATCATCGTAATGTTGGTTTTGATTAAAACCTCATTTTTTTCACACGAAACCAATACTTGCAATTAAGAGCAAGTAAAAATGTCAAACTACTACAGCGGTGGTGGTATCAGTTAGGTACAAATTGTGTCTATCATTGACCAGTTGTGTAAAGCTGTGGCATCCTCTGCGTCTGTAGAAAGGATATTTTCTATATTTGGCTTGGTTCAGTCTAAGATACAAAACAGACTGGGGAATGAAAAGGCAGCAAAATTGGTGTTTCTTTTTGATTAAAATCATGATTTTTTTCAACGTCGAAACGAGTGATAGGGTAGATGGTGACAGTTGTCAGAAAAATAATAAAAAATCGTAGCCATGGATTTTTAATCTTGAACTAATTCAATGGTTCGGGTGTAAGTTTACACATATCTGGCTTCTTCTTAAAAAAATAGTTTTATGTGCAAATCAATCAGGTGCACCTTCCCTTAGTCTCAGAGAAAACGATGTTAACCCTCATACTAACCCTCACTTGGTGTTGCCCACAAATATGTTGCATTTGTTATGAAATCAAGTGTTAATTTTTTAACAATTCTCAATAGAAGGACAACAGTTAGTTATGCAACAAAAATTTGGCAAGATGAAAGACAAAGGGAAAATGATTGCGACTGTTTTCTGGGATAACCATGATATGAAGTTGTCCTTTCAAAAACAATCACAGGGGCATGCATCTTATCTTGACCAGGAGATGTCTGAAAATGAAAAAAATGAGATGTAACGCTTCATCAAGATAATGTGTCGTCTCACAGTTCAACGGTTTCCAAGGCAAAAATCCACAAATTAGGATTTGAATTGCTTGAAAAACCTCTTATTCAAATATGGAACTTAAAGTTACAATCGAAGGAGAAAGATCAGTTGGTTTCACAGGGTCTAATTAGCCAAATGTCACCAAACGTCAACTTTTTGTGACATTTAAATTATCGAAATAATTTCTTGAGCCTCACTATGTGGAACGCATTACTCTATTTTTCGATCCCTTGTTTTCAAAACCCATGTGCATTGGCATTTCGTTTTCGCTTTTCCTTAAATAAAGATTCCAAGTCAAGGCCACTGGTGCAATCTATCTATCTAGTACTAAATCGGAGTCGGCGGAGAAGGAGATTCAACGATGAGCTTTACGGGCTGAACAGCTACGTTGACCTGCTCAAGAAGCTGAAAAAACAGCGGCCGAGATGGCTGGACACGTGGAGCGTATGAACATCAACCAGCCCGAAGAGTCTCCGAATACAACCCTGATGGTGTACGCAGCAGAGAAAAATAACGTAACTGTGGCGCACACAAGTGGAGGATGACCTCAACCAACTTGTCGTGCGTAACGGGAGGCGGAGCTGTCTGCAGAGGCATGTTGGTTGAGGCCGTAATCATCCTGGATTTTAATCGCTATTTTAAATAAAAATTACTAAAAACTTGGTTTTGAAAAAATTGCGGGAGCAACTGATGGAGCAATCACTGAAACAGGGTCAAAGAAATCAAAGCTTTTGAAAATTAATTTGTACGCAGAATCTCTTTGATTGCCTAAGCCTAAGATCCTATCTATCCTGTGTTTGCATCTAAAACCTTTGTCAACATCATAGTGAAATTGAATAAATAAAATTGCAATTTCTACACACATTTTGATGGAAGATTACGAACTCTTTCCATTTGAAATGCACAGTGGAGAGTGGACACAATGAAATTAAGTCAATTAGCTCAACAACAACAATGATTTTATTTTCAATTTCAAATTGCCCAAAAACTACGTGAGTCCGACCGAAACTTTCGAGCGTGTTTATAGTTAGTTAAAAATTCAAAAAAATAAAATCTTGATATCCTTGAAACAATTCATAAATTTAACTTAAGGCAAATATATAAGAAAACCTCCTGTTTCATACAAATGATTTATACTGGTGGTTGTTTGCCTTTTAACCTTAATTCCAACAATTCCATTGAGTCTGTCCGTCAGTGTTGTTACATGCTATGCATTTAGTAGCAATAAAAATAAAAATAAAAATACAAAAAAAAAAAAACAACTACGATGCATAGGTTGCAGCAGAAGTCATGGTACCGCGTGTACATGAATGTATCAAGTGACAAGACATGTAGGTAGGCTGTATAGTTTGCGAAACACCAGAAATTCCATTCAATGCCGATGGAGAAGCTAGAATTATATATAAATTCATACAAAAGCAGAGTAGTATAGTTGGTTTGGTTGGTGGCGGCGGCGGCTGTAGGGTACCTATAGACTTCTTATAAAAATGTATCGTCTTGCCTGGCACCAGCACCAGCACCAGCCAGCCAGACAGCAAATAGACCGTGTGCGCTTTAAATTTGGCCCCCACACTCGGGAAAGGAATGGCGTGAAACCCGTTATGAAAATAGCAGTGTCCAGCTTTTTTTTTTTAGTTGTGCTTGTAGCATTTGTGCTTGTGCATAAGAAGAGTGAGAATCAATAACACACATGTGTTAGATCTGTTTCCAAAGATATACCTACATATATGTAATAAATTGTAGGTAAATCAATAAAAATAAAATTGTTCACTTCTCTTTAGAGCAGTTTTAAGGAATTTAAACAAAAATTCGCGGATTTTTGGTTCTAGTAGTTGTAGAAGAAACAACTTTCTCCTTAAAAAATTAACGAAATAAATTCCATTCGGATGTTAAGCAATCATAACTTCCTCCTTTTCTTAAATTGAACTAAAGGGCACTTGATTTCATTCAAAGAATATTTTTTTTTATAAATACGAATAATATGTAGATGTATGAAACAAACTGTGGTCAGGTTATGTGGAAAGAACTTAATGTGGAAGGAAGGAAAAAAAAGTATCTGGGTGATGTAACTACAGAATGAGAATATGTAGACGCAAAGTTAAGTAAACCTACTTCAAAACACTTGGTCTTCTTTTTTTTCTTCATCCGTTGTATGTTTGTTCAAGCAAACAGAACGGACCCAAGAATCGAGTCAAGTGAATAGGTGCAGTTCTATATTATACGTAGATTAAAGTAGAGGAGGGAAGGCAACATTGGTAGAACTACAAATCATTGTTCTTCTCACATTATAAAATGATTGTTGTTAATCTAGAAGATAAACGAAAGTGGTATTTAATAAAAAGCAGATTCATCTTGAAGATTTTAAAAGTGTAACTTTATTGAAATTGTTTTGTAATTAGCGGACAGGTTTCAATATTTGATACATATTTTGGATATTTAACGACAGAGTTGCACGTATCGAGGCTAGAAAGGGGAATATACAAAATATTTAATTAAGTATTCAAAATATTTATTTTGTAAACACCTGCAACGGCAACATTGAATTTCCATACCACACATCCAAAAGTGTGTTCATATCTTCTTTTAAATAGCATTTTATTCGATCTTTGTTCATAATTTACCTACCTACATTTTAGTGTGCAAAATGTGATATAAGTGATATATTATTATATTAAAGAATATCGCGGATTCTTTTGATTTCGTGTCCTTCCGCTAATGAATGCTCATATATTGTTGCATTCAGCCCACCCTATCAAAAATTTGTGAGAAAGTAAACACAAAATTCGTTTGTAATAGAACATATATTTTGTACCAGATTTTTTGGAACACTTGCTTCTGTAAAAAAAAAAAAAACATTTCAATCTAATGGATCAATAAAAGTGAAAAATCATAATTTTGCAAATTGATATTTACAACTTTTCCAACAAATCTTCTGAACACTCGCACGCAAATGCAAATCTGTAACGAACATTTTTGCAATCATCGCACTCGTTTGAGACTCCACGATAATGTAGCATTGGACAAAAGAACATTTCTTTACAAGGTCGCCTTGGATCCTTGGGTGAGAACTGTCAAATGAGTACAACGTAATTTGTTTTCAACTTAGGCACTTTTTGAACCTACAGCAGAAATTACCTTCTAAGAATATTATTAATGTCTTCTGAATTGGCTTATGTTTTGATAATGATGGTCCTCCGTTAAAAATTAAATAATTTAAAAATGTTTGTTCTGTGTGCGTGTACTTAGCAGGAATGTATTTTCTGCCGGTCTGAATGGCTAGTTTAGATACACTTTTCGTGACGAGCATTACTCTTTGAGAATTTCAAGAGGCAGTTATGAAATATCGGGATATCCTATCCTTTACTCGAACTACTCAAACAAGGCTTACCACTTCTGTTACACGAATGTGACAACCTAGTAACCTTCGTTCTTCGGACATGCGGGGCACCACCCAGCATCCACGTTGCCATGGACACTGAGTACAACTCCACATTACCAACCTTAGTTCTTTATCTTGCGACTTCGCATGGGTGCCGGTGTCAGTACCCATGTTGCCACAAGCACTGACCCGACACCCTACAATTCTGACACTTCTTGAAGCTTTTTGTCACACTTTTCCATCGCTTTCCCTCGGCATTGTAGGCATTCCGACTCCAATATTCGTGTTGCCACTAGTACTGAGGCCGGCACCCTATATCAACTCTTGTTCACCTCGATTTTGGGTGTATCCACTATGACACGTATACAGTTTCCATAGCCGACCCCCACTCCTTATGACACCTCAGTCATACAAATATGACTCCTTCATTTCCCTCAACACATCATCTATCTAATCGATAGTTCTATACCCCAGCAAGCTGGAATATATGCCCATGTTATGAAGACTCCCCTTCAAACGTTTGGTGGGTAACCGTTCGAGCATCTTAGGATCATTCTATTCAGTAATTTGCAAGCTGTCACTTTCCTGTTGCCCAGAATTCTGGGATAAGTTCCATGGCAGATGCTTTTAGGGTTGGCGCCTAAAATACACATCCAACCCAAATCTTGATAGGAAGAGTTACATTACCCATGTAGATCAACATTACCCATGTAGACGTTTGATGGGTAACCGTTGAATAAAAACAGCTAAGCGGTTCAGTACTCCGCTTAACCTAACTGTTTCCGTCAATTCAATTCTACCTCTGTAACGTTGGATGGGTTTCCGTCGAAAACTTTTTCTTCTCCCATAGCAATATTTCTGACATATAAGCTTCCTCTTTATCACCGACCTTTACTAAATGATGTAGAACTTTAGCCCTTAATATCGCAAAAAATCACACAAATAAAGTACAGGAATAACAAAAAGATAATGAAATTAAAATTTAAACTCAATATATAACAGTTCAAAAGAAAAAAAATTGTTTTTCTTCTTCAAATTATTTTGCAAGACATTGAGAGAAATTTATAAAATTGTATATTAGATAAAACCATAAGCCGGGCATCATGTTTTCGTCACCTGATCGACTTTTATAAGAGGAACTCTCCAAGCTCAAAAGTAATGACTATTTAGTGTTCCCTATAAATTTTGGCTAAGCTGTAACTTTAATTCTAAAATTAATACAGCTGGTAATAATACTTCTTTCCTTGCTCTTCCTGTGTCCCGGTAGTTCATTATGCTCCTATGTTGTATTCTCATAGTAAAAATATTCAAGGTCGTTTGTGTATCAACGAATTTCTGTTTTATAAAAACACAAATATATGCGATCGTATAAAATGTGTTTCCTAGTTTAAATGTCCAAAAATATATCTGGTTTGTAGACCTGTTTTCTGCATTCATA
This sequence comes from Meliscaeva auricollis, assembly GCA_948107695.1. Taxonomy (NCBI): domain Eukaryota; kingdom Metazoa; phylum Arthropoda; class Insecta; order Diptera; family Syrphidae; genus Meliscaeva; species Meliscaeva auricollis. The sequence continues at coordinate 31,836,814 of OX403619.1, read as the reverse complement.
AAGTTTCCCAAATTTTTAAATAATAATTCTACCAAAAACGTGTCGTCTATTAGATTAATGAATTCACAGTTCTCATTTTCACTCTTGGCATTTTTCATTCACTGATGTTTCATAATTACAATCATATCGTATGATAAATCAATCATGTTCATGACTATCACACTTAATTTGTCCACTCTTGTGAACAACTATAAAAACAAGTCACGAAAACAAGAACAATATAAATAATGAAATATCCACAAGATACATTTTACGCATAATATTATCGCTTTCTCTGTATATAAATTCATTCCGTCAACCAACCAGTCTAATTGACATTTCATTTCGCATATTTTTTCGTTCCTCTTTTTTATTTTTATTTTTTTGGCAAAACGAAAAATGTTAAAAATGCTTAAAACACAAGCAACAACAAATTGTTTGTTGTTATGACGAGGGACTGACGGACAAGACGGCGATAAACAAAAACAAAATATAAAAGAAAGAAGAAAAAAAAAAAAATGTGGGCGATGACAGCCAGCCGCCACAGCAACAGTAACAGCAACAGCAACAACTGCGTGGAAAGGTCGGTCGCTTAATAGTTTTCACTTTAGTTGCTGCAGCAATACCAGTACCAGTCTCAGCTATCAGGTCTCAGCTCAGGTCCCAGCGCAGAAGTGGCGGCAGGTTGCAAATAGATGGAGCCTCACATCAATCACGCGCTTGGCAGGCTAACTGGCTCTAGTGGCTAGTTGTCTATCTGTATAGTCGGTGTTGGATGTTGTAGGTATTTCGTTTTGTATGGAAGCCAATTGTACATTTTCAGAGTCCGAAGGAGAAATTTCCGAAAGTTACTTGGCAAGATTCATTGAGAACAAAACTACGACAAAAACAACCAGCTAGCGGCGCGTTATGTGGTGGGGCTCCTTTATTGTTTTTTTTCCCATGTTTGGCAAAGCACCCATCATACTGTATAAAGGCGTTTGGTTTCTTTCCATGGCTGGCTGGGTGGAGGAGAGCATTGTGAAAATGAACGAGATTCTTCTTTTCGATTCTTTTTGTACCTTCGTTCGCAATTTAGGTGCTGCCGAAGCACTCATACATTCGAACACCTGTGGTGGATTAAAATTATCACCTTTTTAATTTGCCATCTAATATTAGATGACCGTGACCGTTTATTTGTTTTTCAAATCTCTCTTGGTATTTTTTTGATTTTTTATTGCTACCAATTCTGATGATGGGTTGGTGACCTCAAACCGAAGCTTATGAATAACGTTAAATACCTCTATCCTCAATGGTATTTCATTTGTTATCAATTCATAGATAAATAAATCACTGAAGAGAGCTTTTGAGATAAACCGGTCCGAAGTTATGTTATCGATGATCGGCTTCAATAATTATCAAGTATTGTGTTCTTGACTTGTGAATTCTATGTTAAGTTATTTGCCACTTTTTCAAATGTCTTTTTTTTTTCTTAGTGTTTTCATAATTGATTTTGAATAAAATACCAAAATGAAAATGCATTGATATTTATTGGTTAAAGAATGATTTCCGGTGAATAAATATTGCCACAAACTCTCTAACTGCCAAGAAATACACGCTAGAAGACTACATAAGTGTCTTATCAACTGATTTCTGTAGAAGTTGCATGGACGAGGAAGAAGAAAAATCAATCCCACCTCTTCTCTGTTCATGCCCAAATCCAAAAAAGGACATTTTTCTGCGATGATCCCAGTGATTTAATGAAGACTGCCATTCACATTCTTCATAACTTTATTAAAAGCACGAACTGGTTTAGTCAGAGGAACTTAAAGTGAAATTCATAGACGTTCTCCCGCATGTTGAGAAAAATCTTGGCTTCAGAAAAATTATTTTTCTGCTTGATAACGAAATACGTAGCGTATTCAAATTTGGTTCTAATAAAATAAACAGTTCTATACAGGAAACTGCATTTCTTAATTTATTACCACCAATTCGTCTATTTGTAAGTGCTTGACGCACGACTTTACTAAAATATGAAGGAAATACAAAAGTTATACATAATAAAAAACTAATGTAAATCGGATAGATATCCGATTTATTTATTTTAAATTGTAAAAATCCTAAATTTTTGTATTTAATAAATCACATTAAGCTATTGTTATCTTAATGAGTCTTTAAAATTAAAAACCGTTTGCACTCAGATTAACTCTAGATATTCATAAAAGAATGGATCATTGTAAGTGATTTTTGTTCTCAAATAAATTTAAAAAAAAAGATAACATTACATTTTTGAATTTATACCAAAATGAAAGCAAAACAAAAAAAAAACGCTTATGCTAATTTAAATTGAGAGGAGTGTGAACAAAAATTAATATGATTTGTTTGCTCTTCTTTAGAAGAAGAGAAACTGATGTTGGTTTTGCTTGCGTTGTTATTCTTGAAGTGTGATTGGTTCATAATACGAAAAGTGTGTGAACTTTAGAAGAACTCAACTAATTTTTAGATTTTGAATTTAAAAAAAAAAAAAATATTACTCAACTGGTGTAGAAATAATGTAAAAGGCCGCAAGTATTATAAGAATTTTTTCTCTTCTACACAATTTGATTTTCTGAAAAGGAAGTTAACAAAATAAGTAAGCGAATCTGATGTTCTCTTCGACATTTCGGTGGATCAGGTCCTCATCGAGTAGGCTACTAAGTATCGAGGTTTTGAATGTTTTGGGCTGCTCATTGTCCTTCCTATAAATGGACTGAAATGATTTTCCACATTTTGGAGACATCTTTTACCGGATTGAAAGGTATCTATATATTTGGTTAGACCGAAATAGCTTGTTTTATTTGACTCGCAGATATTTGACCTCGGTTTTGACTGTTAGCTGCACTCCATAGGAAAGGTTGATTATGGTCTTTTTGCAATTCATTGCGTACTCTCCGTCATTTACATGGTCGTCTAATAGCCTTTTGACAACCGTTCACACTAGATTCTGTTTGACATTTCCCTTTGTCTCGCTGCTAAACAATGCTATAACTTTTATACAAGAAAGAACAATGTGTTATAAATGTGTCTCCACTAGCAAAATCAAATAGATTTTGTAGAATATTTCGTCCAAATCTAAGATTACAAACAAGATTTTGAAAACTGAAAATGTATGAGAAATCTTTTTGCACGAAGTCTAGATTATGGTTCAGTGTGAAAGCCATATAAAGCACACTAAGTTTTGGTTTTTATTTTTTAACTGCAACGCCAGTAAGACTCAAACAGGCGATGTATGTTGGCTTCTATTATCAGCATTTTGGTTAAGGATTGTGGATAAGTCCTTATATCCAAACCCTATGAATGACTTTTCCAAATCTAGAATGCATCTGACAGTGACTTATTGAGAGTTCAGCGAGAGGACCACGTTATGCTGGAGATTTAGTGGTAGATGGAGATTTTCCGGAACCCAAACTGCCTGTCACGAACTACATTGTTGTTATTGGAAAAGGTTCTTATTCGTCCAAGGAGTAGTTCTTTCAGTATTTTGTTCATGTTTCAGAGGACAGAAAAAGGCTTTACCCAGCGATGTCGTTGCGGTTGTCCTTCTGAAGAGCAGCCAGTTACCATTTGGTATGAAATTGTTGATGTAGCGATAGCAGGATCACCGATTGTGGTAGTTTTTTCAGGACAATGTTAGAGATCTTGCCGCGACCTGCACACTTAATCTGTGAATGATGTCCTGAATTCCCTGGGGAGTGGTAAACTATGTGTTAAAATGGGGATCACTGTCTGAATTATTGTTGTTGATTGCTAGTTGGATGACACAACAAAAGCCTACCTAACCAATGCATGAAATATGCGTAATAAACACAATATGACATAAACCAATTGTAAGCCGCATAGAAGTTAATCATCATTTCTTTAGAAATAGATTGTAAACAAGTGTTAATCAAATAAGATAATTATGATGTATACCCCGTTTTTAAATAGATTCAGTCAACTAAAATACACAAAAACACAATTACTTATTTATGTTGGCTGAAGATCAGTCATTGCCAAAATAAAACGTTTCGTACATTTATAGGTTTCTATATTGGCCAAGAGAACAATTTTTTTTTGTTGCTCCAAAGATGTGTTTTATCCAATTTATTCAGTTGAATTGAATTTTTCTATCTCATCGGATGCATCAAAGCATAAAAGTTCTGCATATAAGAAACGCATCACTCCCCATTTGACTGGAGGCGATACGAAATGCACCACGATGATGATGATGATGATGGTCTCATTTTCGTTGTTTCTGGTTGTTGGTTTTAATCATCTTCTATAGCAAAATTTCAATGCAAGAAGCATCATTTAGCTAGAAACCACCTTCGGTCCTCATTTAACGCAAAAAAAAAAAAACATAAAAAAAAACAAACACCAACGTATCTTAGTCGTTCCAGTAATTATGCAGCAACAGCGGGTGCAGCAGTGCACACACATACGAGTACCTACATATTATAATGTAGTAGAATGTATTCCATGCATCATGGACACAGCCGATCCCTCGACGACTTCCAAGACTTTGCCACCTGTATGCAGTGTACATTGCAGTTGCAGCAACAAATAGATAAAATATAATAGCTGCTTGGCATGTTTTCTTTTTCGCCTGTTGCATACTCTCTATCGCTATACCGACACAAGGCGAAGTTTTTACCGTAATCAAAATGGCGAAACAGTAAACAAACTAGTATATTCCTCCTCCTCTTGAAATAGTTGCTGCTGCTTTTGAAAATGACTTAAAGGTGCATATTTATGTGACTCACATACCTTTCGGCTCATCGAAACGATCTCAAATAAAACAACAAGTGGGTGAGAAAGAAAGAGAGCTAGAGAGAGAGAGAGAGAGAGAGAGAGCAAATTGAATACTAATAGAGCTTATTTTAAGGGCTGACTGGCCTCCAAAGGAATGTAAACTAACTTGGTTTGGTTGTTAATTGATAAGATATCCCATTTATATACTTTTTTAGTTGTTCTACTATTCAAAAGATAGGTATGATAATATCAGTTTAATTTACTATTCGACCCTAATGACATGTTAGCGTCATTTTATGCCTTGACTTTATTTGAAACAAAACACATACACGCACAGTATACCGCCTTCCTTGTGCAACAATAAAATTGCTGATTGTTCTTTTTTTTCCATAGTTTTTTTTCGCAATTTGTCATTTATGTCATTTCTATTCAAAAAATTCAATTCTAATGTCTAACGATGCCGCGGCCTGATGCTGATGCGGTGTGCGGCAGTAAAACTGGATATTTATTTTGGCATATTTGCTGTTCCAGTTCCAGTTTGTATGGGAATTTATTGATTTAGATTAGCCACGAGGAGAGTCATATAGATAATACACTGATGTGCAAAAAAAATAGTACACCAAAGTTAATAAACAGGTGTTCCAAGCTTTTTACATTAAAATTGAAACAAAAAACGCATATTTTACATAGGTAATTCACATAATACGTAATTTATTACAAAATATGTTATTAATTCCAAAATACGTAATTAATTCCAAAATACGTGATTAATTCCAAAATACGTGATTAATTCCAAAATACGTAATTAATTCCAAAATACGTTACTTATTCCAAAATACGTTATTAATTCCAAAATACGCTTTTAATTGCAAGTAAACGTATTTTATTTCTTAAAACATATTTTATTGAAAAAAGAAAAACGAATTTATTCGCAAATAAACGTATTTTATTGTAAAAACGTATTTTCCTAAAAAAAAACATATATTATTGCAAAAAAACGTATTTTACTGCAAAAAACGTATTTTATTGCAATAAACGTACTTTATTGCAAAAAAAGTATTTTTTTTTACAAAAAATGTATTTTATTTCAAAATACAACTCGCTGGTTTTATGTTTTTTTATGGTTTTAAGATTTATTTTTTTTTTTTTAAATTGTCATTTGGATAAGATTATTTTTTTTTATGGGAGATCGTTTACACAAGTTGGATAAAATTATTCAAGAATTTTACTTCCTTAGGAATATTCATGCAACCTGGTAAACTCTTGGTAAACATATTAAATTGATGAATCTGGTAAACGAACTGTCATTTCCATAAAAAAATTGACATGTTTTCCACATTTACCAGGTTTACCACTTTTACCAAGGTTGCATGAATATCCCTATTGTAAATTTAAACGTCCTAATCTTAGCTATTTTTATTAAATTATTAGGGGTATTCATGCAACCTGGTAAACTTTTGGTTAACGCGGTAATGTACAATATCTGGTAAACTAACTGTCATTTCCATACAAATTTTGACATGTTTCCCACATTTACCAGGTTTAATTGACGTTTGATATTTGACGTTTAGCGAACACTTGATAAAATAGGAATTTTTACCAAAATGTCAATCTAACCATCACTTTGGTTCAATGACAGTTCTCACATGAAAAAAATATGAACAAGTTTGATTATTGCTGTTTACTTAAACGTCATTGGACCAAAGTGTCGATTTGAAGTTTAGAAACTATGGAACAGAATGAGACACAGATACTGGTTTTTTTTTTTGCAAACCCCTATTACACAGCACTAACCCTGATGAGTAAAAGGTCGTTCATGCAAACTTTTGTGTAAACTTATCATTTTACACAATTGATAAACCACACTCTTTAAGAGTATTCATTCAACGATGTCAACCACTGTGTAAAATTAACATTTGTGTAATTTTCCCAATTGGTTAATGAACTGTCAAAATTTGTAGAGGATATGAATTACACAAATTGGATAAAATTCCCCAACGAATTCGCTGTGTAAATCGATTGGGTAAACTTACCAATTGTCATTCTGACTTTGTTATTATAATATAACATAAAACGTAGGCATATTCTTTTCTTCCTAGATGAATAATAGTTTTATGTATTTATGTTTTTGATAAAATAAAAGAATACAAAAAACTCATACTTCTGATTCAATTACTCAGAATTTACACCATCGGTTTCAAGGGGCCTTCATGCAAACTTTTGTGTAAACTTACGGATTTACACAAATGGGAAATTTACGCCGTTGCATGAATACCCTAGATGATTTCTTTTTCTGTCATTTTTTCATTTATTGGCGGATTTATTACTAGAATGTTTTCTTATGACATAACGCCAGTTAGAAGAGAGTATGTACAAAGAACATAGCGATTAGCATTACATATAATATAAATAGTTGGGAAATTTTGTCTGCTGTATACAAATATTTGGCACAAGTGTTTCAAAAATATTTGGAGTTTTCTAATGCTGCAATCTTAACGATTTAATATTATTGTTTCTTGTTTATCCTTTTTGAGATGATTTTGTCCGTTGCGAGTGTTCTTTATCTTATAAAAAAACACATCAAGAAATAAAGATGATTCGATCATCTTCCTTTTCAAACTTGCATGATAAATTTCTATTGTGAAACCAGTTTTTTGCGAACTCCGTCTCCAACCACTGCCGCACCCTATTCGTTTTTTTTTTCTTTATCACATGCGGTGAGACTTGTGCTATGTGAACTTGCTGTAAGGCACAGATCAGTGTTTCATATTAAATTGAAACGAAGCTACCTACCTGCCACCTATCCAATGTCAACAAAGGTAGCTTCTGCTGCTGTTGCTGCTTTTATGTGCTCAGAGTTTGAATCTGCTCTAAACGGCCTTTACGTTTTGAAAGTATTTGAATAATGATGATGCCATCCCCCAGACACATTCATCGGAAATGTTTTTCGTTCAACAATTTTATCTTTTTTTTTTGTTTTCATTTTAAATAACGTGTACAAGTATCTGAGGGTAATAATGTGTGTCACTCGATCATAGCAAACATTACGAGAGAATGAAGTTGAAGATGAATCAATTTTACGCAACCTAACCTCATATACCTATTCGTACACTGACTGTAGAGTGTTCAATGAATTTTAAAATTGTTTATGGCTTATGGCCCGTGGAGAACGTTTAGGCAAATTTATTTTGGTGAAGTGTTAAACGATCCACACACGCAATAGAATACATTTGTCGAAATTACATATTTGACATTCCTTTCAGTAGGTGATGTGTGGTAGATCACAGCGAGGCACCTTCGATTTTTAAGCCATGCAATTGCCTTACCCTATATATGGCCAAGTATTGAAAATATACAAATTAGCAGTCAAAGGATGAATGCGCTTATGCAACTTAAAATTATTATAAATTCATTCAGCTCACGTACTGGCGCTATTTTTATTTATATTTATTCGTTTTGCCAATACATAATTGTTTTTTCGTTTTATATAATCAGCTGCTGCTCAAAGGCATATATGACGGCCATGTTGAACTTGCATGATTTGCACGGTGGTGTCCACAAAACATACTTCCTGCCGCTGCCACACATTAATGATCAAAAGAAATACACAGAAGAAAGAAAAAAAAAAAAGATTTTATTTCCTTTTTAGAAATTTTTATTACATTTTGGCGTTCATTCAACAAAAACGGAAAAACAAATATGTATTATTCTTTATCGTAATAATTATTTTGCTTGTCGAAATGTGTAGGTAATTGTTGTTTGTTTCACAGTAAGATCCCTCTAATCACCGAATAGAAATAAAAACAAAAAATAGATATGAATTGAAAAACTTATATTCAGTATTTTTGTATGTATGATGTGTGTGATATGTATGACTAGAATTCTTGACTATGAATAATTATACTTGAATTACTCTTTACGGTCTGAGTAAAGCCTGACTGTTTTTGCAATTATATTTCCAAAATTTAGTTTCTAATGCCAAATCTCCTTCAGTTTTTTTTCCGTTACTAAAACACACAATATGTTAGTATAGTCGAGTGGATATTCGACATATTCTAACAAAACAAAACAAAATAGGTAACACATTTTAATTGTTCGAAATGAATTTCGGAATACTGATACTGTACTGTTGATTATTTGTATAATTTCTTTCATAATATTTGCGAATGTGTTTTGTTGATTTTTAAGATACAAACACTTAAGCACGTGGGTTTTATGATTGTGCAACTCTACTGTATAATAGTGACGCACAGTAACTACAAGTTAAACAATTTTTTTCAATGGAATGGTTTTGAAGGAATTATTAGATTGGTCCTTATTACTTTTGTTAATCAATAGCCGATAACGAGCAGTCGAAAAATATTCGGGTGTCTTTTGCGATCAAGAAGTTGTCTTATGTTAGTTGTTAAATATTTTAGTGATTTTTTTCCACAAAAATATGTAGTTTTCTGATAGTTTGACATCGTATCGGACAGGCCTTATATTTCAAAAACCAATGAATCGCACAAAAAATGTAAATATGCTTTGGAAAAACGAATGTAAATGCTTTCATTATTGGTTAGAAAAATAAAATTACCGCTTATTCACACTTATTAGTTCAGAAAAGTAATGTTTTTAGATTATTTACTTTGCCTTTAATAGCCCTTTAAATTTTAAAATCTATTCATGGACATAATATAAAAAATTAGAAAAACAAATACACCGGAGAGCCCACAGCTGATTTTGGATTTGAGTAATAGCATAAAATGATCAGTATGGAAAGCTCTTTTGATTGTACACTCCGTATCAATTGATTACGAAGTCATTTTTTTTTTTTAATTTTACGATTTTTGTTTAAAACCTTTTGTTAACCTTCAGAAAACCAAATGCAAAATGAAATAGAGATTTATTATGTTTATGTTGCAAAAAAAAACTGTTTGAAAGTTGATAAAATAATACTATGATGCCTTTTCGCAAAAAGGATAAACAAATGTACCTCGTTTTTTGCCACACTTGATTGCGAAATGTTTTATTTAAACGCTCCTAATAAGCTCAACTATTAATTCTAGAAATTATTAAAGCAAGAAATGCATTTCTGAAGGCGACACAGAAAATAATACAAAACGGGTATAAAACGGATGAATTTATCAAATTCTTAAGAAACCCCAATTCGGTCCATGTACTCTTAGGCATTAAATTTCTTTTTACAATTTAAAAGTTATATATCTTTGTTTCATTTTGCATTTGGTTTTCTCAAGGTTAACAAAGGGATTGGAAAATATCGTATTACTAAAAAAATAAAAAAATTATTGTCCGTAATCAAGTGAGACGCAGTGTATCGGATGTCTTATTCTTGCAGCTTGAAGCTGGGCCATTTGGAAGTTACAGTGCAATAAAATTGCAGTTTTTTAAATAATTATGAAAACTTCAATTTTTCGACCTCTAGGGTGCGCCGTTCGATCCGCCATTTTGAATGAAAGATGCAAAAAAACTGCATTTCACCTAATAACTAATTTCTTATTAAAATATGTCAAGACAAGACTTGTAGATCATAAAATTACATAACTTTTTTGTGTACAAACTTTTTCTCTAAGTTTAACATGTACCAAGATACAGTCCGGGAAAAAGCGATTATACTCTAAAAATTGTTAAACTCGATTTTGTTCAGTGCAAATAGGACAAAATATTGTTGGAAATTGTGCACAATAATCCCTTACTCATATCTAAAAGGTATCAACATTCCCAGCTTGGGGTTTGGCAGTCACCTTGGGAAAAAAGCGCAGCCATCTTGAATATTTGTGATTTGGCAAAATTTTTGGACACAATTGTCTCAGAGAGGTCATACTATATTTGTGCAAGCTTTGTTATGTACTGAATCGAATAACACCAAAATCAAGATGGTATGATGTCTCTAAGCACAGTAATGACCCTTTTTATGTATAGCTTTTGTTTTTGTGCAACAGATACATTTTTACTGAAAAAACTTTTTTAGATAATGAAATTCAAATAATTTTCCAAAAAGGTCAAGAAATCATGTTTTTGTACCCTTTGCTGTAACTCGATGGTTTTTAGTCCATTGAACACAAACAATAGATATATCTTGGAAAGAGGAAAACAATATCTTTTGAAAAAGTTAAAGAATTCAAAAATTAAAATTACTGTTAATGGTATTTATGCTAATATATGAAAATAAACCAAAAAACATGTTTTTTGCTAATATCTCGAGAACGCTTTTTTGGAAAAATAAATGAATGTCATTTTCTTGTTCAGCGACCCAAAATTAATCTAAAAGAATACTTCGCTATGACCCGAAAATTTGTAAACTAGTGTAATCTGTTGGTCTACTGCGATGTTTTCTCATTTTTTCATGAAATTCACATCGAAAAAGTATTAAAAGGTGTTGCCAGCTGTTTGTTCGTTACACGTTCCAGTAAAAAGTAATTAAAGGTTATTTTTTTTCATTCGCGTTTTGTATAAAGTGAAAACGTTATTGGTTTTAAAATTTCCGTATTTGGAGTTGGACCCGAATTGTAAACGTTTTACTTTAATTTAAAGTATATATTTTTTTTTATTCTACGTCTTTTTTTCCCCAAGTGTTATAACTGCAATGTTAAAAATCCCTTGAGATGTTACAATTTCACTTACTGATAAATAAGTGGCTTTAATTATATTTGATCTTAAAACCTAAATCTACCTACTAGAAATTAGCATTTCAAGTGGTCAACAATGTACCTACACATTCTAGAGTTTATTATTCTATTCAAACTAGCAAATGACTAACTTTCAATTTGTTTGTCTTATCGCATTTGACTTGCTTCAAACAAAAATCATACACACACAAATGTTGTGTGATAAAAATATTTTATCAGCTAAAATAACCTTGAAAATGTATTCCTACATATTTGTCAACTATTTCATACATCCAAAGCGAAACAACGTTGCAAATTTGTTCAGTTTGATAACAATTTTGTTTTTCGCTCTGGCAATTTTATTGTTTTGAAATTAAATTTAGTTTTTTTTTTTTTTACAATTTCAGATTATAAAACGAAGAAACTTTTTGAAAAACTTGGAATTACAATCATCATCATAAAAAGGCTATACACTGCCGCAGGAGAAGTATCAAGTAATCATATAATTTAATTAGGCATTCTCGTCATTAAAAAAAAAAGCAAACACAAACACAAAGGTAAACAAACGAACGAACGAAAAAAAGTCACTCTCAATTTGCGACTACTTACTTACCTACCTGTGGTGGTTACCTTGCCCCCGCAGTTGGTTCGTTCACCATCCATCAATCATACATGCAGCAAGTTGTTCGTCGTTTTCCAAATCAAATAAATATCAGATTACATGAATTCAAAAAAGAGACGGAAATTTTGCCATCGCCGCCTCATCACAATCGATCAGCTTTATCGACACACTGATTAGTATATAGAACGGAATCCCTATTGGTTTTCTTTCCAATCAAACACTAGAGAGCAATTACATCATTTATGGGGTCCGGGTCAGCAAGAGAGAGTTCCACCCCATAACTTGATTACCTAAACTTACACAATAATAAACAATATTGAATTGAACCGAAACAAAACGACTGATTTTTTTTATAAATAAATTTATTAAGTGTATTTATATACTTTTTGTATATATAAAATATAAACAAAAAAAAAAAACGATTATTTACTAGTAAATGGCATATCAATTGTGATACTTAAAGAGAGTGTGTGTTAAAAACAAAACTAACTGATGATTCCATGACAAATTGGCTGCTTCTTTGGCAAATATGTAGCAATTAAATTGGACATTGGTTAAGGTTTTTTTTTTAATTTTTAAACTAAGAAGCGACAAAAAACACATACCGTTCTACCCGATCGATTGAAAGGAAGGGAGAACTAATTATTGTCCTTTTGTAAGTGTAACCAGCAAGAAGAAGGACTAAAGACATCATCAAAATGTCTTTCATCAATAACCTTAAGAAGGTCTTCCACATTGGAGGTGGAGAAGCCAAAAAGAAACGTCTTTACAATAACATCAAGATGGATACAGACCCGGCTGATTTCTGGGAAATGGTTGGAGAACTAGGTGATGGTGCATTTGGTAAAGTTTATAAAGCTCAGCATAAAGAGACGAGAAGATTTGCTGCAGCTAAAATGTGTACCCTGGAGGATGAAGAGAACCTCAGTGATCATATGGTGGAGATTGATATTCTCTCGGAAATTAAGCATCCGAATATAGTGGAATTGTATGAGGCGTTCTCCCTCGACGATAAATTATGGGTAAGTTTGTTTTTTTTTCTTTTCTTTTTTTTTCTAAATTAGATTGTGTTTGGGAAGACAAAGCTATTAAACTTAATTTCTCTGTCAGTCTTTTTTGTGTGTTGTCAAATTTATAAAAAAACTAGAGCATTTTAGATGAGTAGATGGATTTTATATTTTGTAATCCAAATAAGACAGCGAAGAACACTTTTAGGGGATATGAATGTGTTTTGTCAAATATTATCAAAGCCATCGCCAAAGAAGCATATTTAAATTGTTTTTTTTTTTTCATCTCACGACTAATCGTATGATATCTATCACGCAGTTCGACGCTAAGATAACCGTTGACGACTTTAACAGAAAGCACGATGGCACTTTTGATTCAATAGTTGACACAAACAACAACCCCCACAACACTCCGACTGATCGACTTAACGAAGATTCTGAAAACTTAATACAAACATGGGAACATACGGTCTCCAAATAAATGAAACTATTAAAACCAAATAGATCATGTTGCCATTGGCGCATTTTTCTCGTTCCATTATCTTAAATAGTACTTCGATCATCGTTCCGAAGAGCCAGTAGATATCCATAAGGTCATAAGGGAGATTGGGTCTTGTTAAAAAAGTATGTCGTCTCTTCGACAAGCTTCTATAGCAAAAGATTTACTTACTCCACTACTCCTTCGCGCCATCTTGTACGGTTTCTGGAAATTTATCTTACTCCTCTCTAACTCTTCTGTAGCTGTGCAGATTTCTTTTCAACTGTCCTGTACCATGTGCTTTTTGGTCGATTAGCTCATCAACACGTGCCTATATGAGTGGATTCTACTGCATCGCTTGTTGTTTCCTGTTCGAAGCGTACAAACAATCCACGTATAGTACTGTCTATAGATTCTTGACCCGTTCTTCTATAAAGCTCATCATTTGATATACGATTGGGCCAGAAAATCCTAAATAGGATAGGGATTTAGGTTTTAACGTGAACAAAATACTTTACAGCATTTTTATTGGTGAAAATTGTTGAGAGTAATTAATGTCCTTACTCATATCCCAAAAGTCCGAACGAATCCCATTTGGGGTTTGGCCACAATCTTGAAAAAACTGCATCAATAATGCAGTTTTTGGTTTAGCTATACCTATTTAACTGATTGTCTTTGAAAAGTCATTTAAATGTCAAAATAAGCTTATTTAAATGTTGAATCTATTGAGATCAAAACCACGGCAATACGACTACTCTAAGTGGCTATAATTGTCCTTTTAATGGCAATCCCTATTTTCAGTGCAACGGGGGTAATTTTTCAGAAAACACCCTTCCACTCAAAAAAAAAAAAAAAAAATATATCTAACAGCTTTTTTAAATCTACCATTGTTTTCACATGGTCTTTTGAAGCACGTTGCACTTGTTCATCAATTATACATACAAGACATTCAGGATTAGAGCTTTGAGATCATTGTTGTTTTACAAAAATCTCTGATTTATTTCAAATATCTCTGATTTTATCTCACTCTGTTGGACTGCATTTTATTACTAATTTTAAACTTCTTTATCAATGCAAAGGAACTGTGAAAAAAGCAAACATTTAAGGGCCTAGTATGTTCTAGATTCTAGAATCAAGGCTATCCCAGAGTCTAAACAAATTATTATGTTTCCGTTTATAGCTTCGTCATATGACGAACAACGACAAGTTAGCACTTCTTTATTTTACTTTGTTTTAATCAGAAATAACGGTACCTGCCACTTACGCGTTTTAGAAAAAAAAAAAAAATTTCTTAAAAATGGCTCCTATGTTTTCGATTTTAAATATCACCTTCAGTTTTTTGTATAATGTTCATCTTTTTTTCAAAAACCGTTATTAACGGTAGGTTCCAGTCATTTAGTTTTTAGATGTTGATAAATAATAGCTTAAAAATGGCATACCAAAATTTTTTTAATAGTCCTTTGAAAATGTTATATATAAAAAATAGCTTTTTTTTAACGGTACTAACGTTTAAAAATTTGTTTTTTCTAAAAATGCATCTTTATAGAAGAAATGAAATTACATAATTTGTTTTGAGGCCAAATACATTTAAGAAGCTGTTTAAGTCATCTGAAAATGAATTTTTTTTTTTTTCTAAAAATGCATTTACAAAACTTTAAATAAAAAGACCTAGCAATCTAAGTAACTTAATTTAAGTATAAGGGGAAGTACTTCAAAGTCATTTAATAAAATTTACATTTTGTAACTATAATTATAGGAGTTTATGTAGGAAAAATCCATGAATTTAAGTAGTCAATTTGACAGAAATTGCAATAAAATATTTTGCATGAACATAAAATATTTTCTTGATATAAATTTGAAAACCTTACGTTTTAGATTGTGTAAAGCAAAGCATGTTTATTTCTAGTCTATTCTTAGTAATCTCTAATTGATGATTTTCACAAATTTTCATTTTTAAAAATATTTTGTATTTGAGACCAATAAATGCTTTTTAAGGCTGCGAAGAAGATTTAAAAAAAAATAAGGCAGAAATCTTTCAAGATACTGAAAGTTATCTACTTTTTCTTCCGGTTATTCTGAAATTTTGCCGTGTTAATTTCGATTTCTGCTTCTCCTTCCACCCTTGCTGCCATTTCATGGATTTATTTGGCTACCTGTGGACACCCAGCTGATTTTGTGGCAGGTCTTGTGTTCAAACATGGAACCACTAAAAACAAGTCGGTTAGCATTGCAAAAATCCGCGAAACGCTCAGCATTATCGATATAAATAATGATGCCTCCGTGGGGTTTATTGTTGTAAGCGGCATCAAGCCAGCTATAAAGAGTCTCCTTTTAGTCATCAGTAGAGGTGTTTGTTTGAGCGAAACACTCGTCCGGAACCTTGCCTTCAGACTCCTGCCTCTTAGAGGCTCCCAAGAAATCAGGCAGGGGATTTATGTCTAACCGAGACAAACCGAGTCCAGATTGTATCGCATGCACTCGAGTTCCAACTAAAGCAATCTGGAGTTTTGGGGCACTTGTCTACAGTTGTGGAGAAGAGTATTAACATTCTAGAAAACAATCTTTGTCCGGAAACAATAGCCAAAAGTCGTCAGTCAGTCCATATACGAGTCGGAGAATGCTTACCTCCTTAACCTATCCTAGAAAGCTAGGAAATTTTTTTCCCAGAGAAGGTTATTATAGTTTTCTTATTTTGTTTTATTCAACACTAGCGGTTATATGTTTGGCAAGTTAAGTCCGGTTTGACAAGGTGGTTAAAACGAGATTTTAAAATAAGCACTAATTTGACCCCCGATCAGTGCCTACCCGATTTCCGCAAAATCAAACATCGAATAAATTTCCACACTCCGACAGGTTCTTAACAAAACCCAAGATTTTCAAACCATTACACACCACCCTTTTATCGACTTGTTTTCGCCCATGACTGCGCGAGTAGAAACGAACTATAACACAGCCGTGCCATAGAAATCTAACTGTTTCGGCAAAGTCAGTAAGAACATGACATAACTTGGAAGTATGTAGTGGTCAGAAATCGACAGGAAATTCTAAAGATACCAATCGCCCACAAGTGACAAGCGACTTTAACTCGAGGCAACTAGCAATGCAACTGGCTGACTAGAGACTTAATGTCGAGGTCCACATCCTTCAGTACAGTAAAATCTAAGAGTAAAAAGCGCAAACTATTATGAGAATTAAAAACAGTTAAAGCAGATATTTGCTGTTAAAATCAGCAAGAGTAATTGAATAATTCCAACCATCCTAAGACCAAACACACAAAAAATGATCAAGACAATGCTTGAAACACACAGCTATTGTGCAAATTATTTACATTTTCTTTGTATTAATTTACTTTCCCAGACACATACAAACTCAATAACTAACGAATTATTATTCTTTTATTAAAATTTAAAAAAAAAACAAGTCTACCATGTTTTATTATCACTTAATTGAAATTGATCTTTTTTTTTACTTTCACAGATGTTAATTGAGTACTGTGATGGCGGTGCCTTAGATAGTATTATGGTAGAATTGGAAAAACCTTTAACCGAACCTCAAATAGCCTATGTATGCAAACATATGACTGAAGGCTTGAGTTTTCTACACAAAAATAGAGTAATTCATCGAGATTTAAAGGCTGGTAATGTACTATTAACCATGGAAGGCGGTGTCAAGCTGGGTAAGCACTTGCATAAATACATATTTTCAAATTAATTAATTTATATTCTCAAAAAATATCATGATCAACATCGTGTCGAGTAGATAGATCATTGTCCCCACCCAGAACAAAAAAGAAAAAAATAAAAGTCTTTAAATTAAAGACGGGTCAATCTATTTATATATACCAAGACACATTATTAAGACTCAATGTCGCCTCTTTACTCATTTATAAAATGAAAAAAAAAAAAAAAAAAAAAAATTAAATTCTCTTTCTTCTCTCTATCTAGCTGATTTCGGGGTGTCAGCTAAAAATAAGCACACACTCCAGAAGCATGACACATTCATTGGTACACCATACTGGATGGCTCCCGAATTAGTTCTATGCGAAACTTTTCGGGATAATCCGTACGATTTGAAGGTTGATATTTGGTCGCTTGGCATTACTCTGATTGAATTGGCGCAAATGGAACCACCAAATAGTGAGATGTCTCCAATGCGTGTACTTTTGAAAATTCAAAAAAGTGAACCTCCTCGATTAGATCAGCCGTCTAGGTATACAAAGGACTTCAATGACTTTTTAAGTAAATCTTTAGTGAAGGTTTGTCTTTTTTTTTGTTATAATCTTTTATAAAGAATAAAAATAAACAATTTTGTGTTTGATTTTAAAGGATCCATTGTTACGACCATCAACTGATAACCTAATGGCGCATCCATTCATTAACCGGAATCTTGATTGCAAGCCAATAAAGGATCTGCTTTTGGAATACAAAGCTGAAGTTGTTGAAGAAGAAGTTGTCGACGAAGAAGCCGAGGTAAGTTCGAAAATATTTTTGTATATTATTGTTTGATTCCTTTGGCTTATCTTTTAAAACCAAATCCTTTTACCTGTTGCAAACAAACAACTATTCTTTCTTCTTTTTCACGCTGCTTTTAAATAATAAATTTAAATTACCTATTTGTAAACCCTTTAAAAAAAATGCTAGAAAGCAAAACGTCAAGCAAAGCGAAGGTCACTTTATCAGAGGGTTGGTAAGTCGTCAGACTAGTGCTGTTTCCAAAACAAAACAAAAATTGCATCTTATCCAAAAAAACATTTTAAATGAAAAAAACTTTTAACAAAATCATAAATCTCATTTCTCAACTGTGTCTTCTGTACATTTTGGACTCAAACTAGTCTGACTGTACATAATGTATTTGTAAATGCTAGCGTTTTAATTCTTTTCATTTCTGTATTAATAAATGTCTTTGAAAGTTTGAACTTTTGTAGTTGGGGAGGCGAATGTCGGATTACTTAGCTCATAAGGTTAGATGTTTAAACTAGTGTTAAATGAAAGATACGTTAATACTGAAAATGAAAACATAAAGTTGCTATTAATAAACTGGGATTATCAACGTGGCAACGAAAAAAGGATCGTTGAACGAAAAAATCACTCTATCCTTTATATTTTTTTTTGTTTATTGAAAAACGGAAACATTGATATTGCCAAACAAAAATCAAAAATATGTAAAAATCCTAATCCATTAAATTCGATTTCGGCGCAAGGATATTGCCAAGAAGAATGTTTAAAAAATCCCAAATATCCTTTTTGATTGGTTTTCCTCTGGTTACTACCTTCTTTACACCATAATTAACTTGGCCAGTTTCAAGAGTATAGAAATTTCATACTATCCTCTAAATTGCAGGTTTTTTTGCAGTGCACATTTCAAAAACTACGGAATATCGAAATTTATGGTGATTTTTATTAAACAACATTTTAAAATTGATGAATAAAAACAAATTTCGAGGCTTAGCTTTGTGAAATAAGTCGACCAAATTTCAGCCGAATCTGCTGTGTAGTTATGAATATATACCAAGTCAACCGAATCTAAGTCAAAACAATCACATTTTTTAAAAATTAATTAAAAAAATTACATTATTCCAATCTTACTTAATTTCAAAAAAATTATATGAAGAACAGAAAAAATCTTTATTTTTGCAGACTAGTGTTATTAATACATATTATTACTAAACAAATTGGTCGCTTCATAGAATTCATCAAAGGCTATCATCTTTTCAAATGGAAGCTGGTTATTGTTTATGGGGTTTGGAGCTGGAACAACTTTTTTACATAATCCCATAGGATCTCTATTGGGTTGAGATCAGGTGACTGATGGTTGGTTAGTCTAAGACAAAAATATTACTGTCCCGAAAATACTCCTTAGTTTTGTTTTTTGCTATTGTGTTTCGGGTCATTGCCTTGTTAAAAATCTCATTATAATTGGCATTTCCTGCTCCGCGTAAGGCAACATGGTGAATGTTAACGAAAACATACTGATCCATCAATCCGTTTATTCGGTAAATGGGTCCTATCTATGATATAAAAAGGAACCCCCTACCATTATGTTGGAGCTACCATGTTATAAGGTTTTTCGCGTTTACCTAAGCATACATTCAGACGTCGCACGTGTTCACGGGAACCAGAGCTGCTATATGGGACAATTTTGCTTTCATCATCTAAAAGATATTCCGCCAATACTGAAGGGGCTTACCAACATGGTTCTTGGCAAACGGAATTGATGGGCCACGGTGAAGAACAATCATATTCAGTTTTTTCGACAATGAGATTATTGTGCTCTTGAAAACGAATCGTCTCGCAAAAGAATGAAAACGACAAACTGAGAGCAAGGTTATAAGTGACACAAAATTTCGAGCAAAAAACAGCTTAAAACAATCAAGAGTTGAAAAATCTCTGCCAAACATGATTCATCTTGATGAAAAAAAGAATGTTTTAAGTGTTTTTCTGCATTCAGATAGGGTTGTTGTGTACATACTTCTGTTTTAGTGATGGCACCCGACGTTTTTTTTTTTATATATTATAGAGCCCAAGTGTAGTTTAGCTTTTAACTTTGTCAAATATGGTACATTTTGACTAAAAACAAGGTTTTTGTCATAATCAATATGTACCCTTTTTAACAAACTCAAAAGTTTTGACGGATTTTTTGTTCAAATACGTTTTGCCACGTTTATGCCCCCATTTGAAAAGTGGTATTTTCAGTTTCAACTTATCTTTCCTTTGACACCAGTTTAAATCTCTAAGCCTATGAGCTAAGTAATGCGACGGTCGCCGCCGCTTGGACTAGTAGGATTATTTTTGCAATCTTAAATTGAAATTAGTTTTTTGTTTTAATTTTATTTATTGAAATGATTTAAAGTAAAGTAAAATATGTAACTTTCTACACCTCGTAACTCAAACATGCTAAGGTAGATTATAAAATTCAAAAAATCAATATACATACCGGTTCGTCAAGAATATTAGTCATTTATATTGGCATCTTCTTTTATTACCCGAAACTTAAAAAAAATACATGATGTAAATCCGGTTTATTTTGCTCTTTTCCGTTCTGCTTATTTAAAAAATACAATAAATGTATGTATTAATTGTTTTTATTTTTTTAAATAATTCTAAATAGGAACCCCGCAACTCTGCGCACCCACTCGACCTGGACGATGACTCTTCATCACAACAGAGCCAAGAAATCGATAAACGTAAGAGTGCGTATAATGTTTTTTATTTTTGTATTTTTTTTTTCTAAATTTAAATTTGATTTTTAACAGTTCCAGGCACTCCAACATCTGTGTCACAAACATCGAGGGATTCTAAAGAATCTTCACCAGCGATCCCGACTACTCCTACAGCATCAACAACAACTCCACCACTACCTACAACACCAACACCACAAACGGTTCCAGCACAAATTGCACCACCATCAGCTGCAGCAGCAGCGGCGGCGGCTGGTAAAGCGGAAAACAATGCCAAGGCTCAAGTTAAAACATCATCACCTCCGCTACCACCAGCCGCATCTGTACAAGATAAGATTCCGCCACCGCCAGCAATTGTGCAAAAACAAATAAGTCCTCCTCCTCCCCCGTCACAAAAATCAACGCAAATATCTGCAGCTAGGGTAGATACGAAGGCGAACGCACCAGTACCACCAACGCCTATAACTGAAATTACACCTGAAAACGAAAGGAAAAAGGTTGATAGTGCTGATGGAGAAAAGAAGGTATGTTATATTCTTAAGTTAGCGGTTCAACAATAATTAAATAATGACAAAAATATGTATCACACAAAGTTACTTGAAAATATAGCGTTAGCTAAATTTTGGTTACTTCTGGAGTGTCTATGTGATTCCTTCGTTTCGTCAGTAATATAATTACGTTGAGATTATTTAGTTTAATTGAAAGAAATAACTTCAATATCTACACCAATACAGGTGAATAAGCAGCCAAAATAAAAAAAAAACCCTCTGTTTTTTAATCGATGATTTCAGATATGTACTTCATTTACATTTTTTGGTGTTGTTTTATTACAAACCTTCCAGAATTGGTTATTCTATTTGTGACCTAAAATATTTAATTGTGTACAGCTTCCCTTAATTAGATTTTCTTGTAGCTTTGTTAAATTTTCGAGAAACCTTGTCCTACTATCAATCTTCACTCAGTGCTACGCTTTCTTTCAACATAATGGTAACGATACCCTAGATTAAATGATTTAGACCCAGTTTCTCAGTGCGAGATCATCCTTGTTTCAGGATTAACCCTGAGTAAACCCCTAAGTTTATTCTACCAATTTGTTGGTTTCAAGAAAACATCAAACTACTTGTTTAAAAACAACTTCACTCATTCAGATTAAATAAGCTTTTGTTATATTGTTTATGTTTTGATATTTTCCAAATTAATTATTCTTCTATCAATTAAAATCATTGTATAAGTTCGGAACTAGTTGTTTCAATTTATTTCCATTTTCTCACTGCAAGAGCATGTACATGTACAGTCTATTGAATTGAATAGAAACACTATGAAGATTACACTTTCACTATGGAAATACATTTTTTAATGGTATCGGGGTGTGTGCAAAGCGAATAGATTATTTCCTTCGCACCCCAATTTCAATAGATTTTCTATATCAAAAAGGTAAAGTTTATCCTGCACTGAAAATAATCTCAGGTTTGCTCGTGAACTTAGTAACTTGTTAATCTCGAATTGTACCGGTTTTCGATTTATTGTAATTTTGAAAAAAAAGTAGACCAGTATTTTGCAGTCTCCTTCTAAACTTAAATTTTGTTTTTATTAATTTTTGCATTTTCACATTAGTTAATAATTAAATAAGTTTGATTTAAAAACAACGAATAGTTTTGATTGCTTTTACCAATTCGCTAAAAATTAATGTCAAGCTTGCAGTTGTCGTCAAGTGTCATCTTTAATAATAATTTCCCAAAATCAAGCTTTGTAGGACAATTACAGAAAAAGCGTTGAATCTCTTATTAGGGAAGATTTGTGTTTTCCTATGGAAAACTGAAAACGGGTGGGTGGTGAAGTGTACTCAGATAAACTAAAACTTAGTCTCTCCTTCCGCCTACCAAACCATTGTAGCGTATTCCAAGCGGAAATTCTGGCAATAAAGGAAGTCTTCTCTTGGCCTAAGGAAAACGTGATATACAGTTCGGATAGTTCAGTTAGTCAGGCTGCTTTAAAATCCCTTGTATCAGTCTCTTCAAACTCCATCACACCCCAAGACCGTCGATCGTCTCTAATGGCGATGGCCAAACAGTTTGATATTCACATTCAGACGGACATTATAAAGCCGATGAACTCGCCAGAATTGGAACGGAAATGCCTATCCTGCCCAACGAGACAAATATAGGTATTCCCATAGCTACAAATAAACTACAGCTGAAACGAATCGCTTTGGAACAAGCAACGGTAAACCAAAGTGCACTTTACGAAAATTTCAAACTTGACATTAATAGTTAGCAAAATGAAGGAAGCAATTAAAACTATTTATCACACTAAGTCGAGGATATGTCAATAATTTAATTTAAGAATCCAATCATTTATAAAACTGTGACGACAGAACTTGGAAGCTCATCTTAAAATGAGATGGACTATTGTCGATCGGTATTTTGTAACTTGAACTCCTAGCGACTATTTTTCTATAAAACTTACCTTATGCCTTGTATTGTATCGGGTGCGTCCATCCGTACACATTTCCACTGCCCAAACGGCTTTAACGATTTTGTTTTAATTTTGTGAATGTATTGTCTAAAGTGATTGCAACAAAACTGGATTTTTAATTTTGCTCAAAAAACTAGAAGAACGAAGAAACTAAAGAGCAGTTACTTCCTCGACTTCAAGGTTTTTTTTTCTTTCTAAAATTCATGTTTTTAAAAGATATGAAGTGGCTTTTAGAATTCAAAACCATTTAAAAAAGTCATGTATGAATTTTATATTTTGTGTTTTATTATTAATTAAAAAGAAACGATCGATTTTATATGTTCTTCAATATTATTTTGTATTTTAACTAAATTCGTATTTTTTTAAAACAAGACATTTTTGCAAATTGAAATCAAGTTCATTTTTATTCGATTTGATTCCAAGATATTTCTTAAATTGTTTGTGTTTTTGTATTTTGAAGGTAAAACTAATGAGAAAATTGTTTAAAATATATATGTCTTCGTTTTGTCGGGATCGTCGTTCTCGTCGGAAACTTTTAGTTGATGTTCCAGATTTTGTTCAAGAAAACTATTTGAGGTGATTTCGTATACAAAAATATTTCACATTACTGTATTCCTTGTTTTTTTATTCTTGTCAAAATAATGTTTTATTTTCTTTTTAAATTCATGTATGCATAGTAAACGAATGGATTCGAGATTTGTTGATTTGGGTAACCAAAGAGAATAAACATTCCAATTTCAAGAAATTTACTCAAGCCACAAGAAACCACATGATAAGGTTGTGTAGTAGCAATATTTTGTTCATAAAAGTAGAGCTCTTGTTTTGTAATTTGCTTTCACTTATAATTGATTAAGATCAGGATCTGAACAAATATTTATTTTGTAGTTTTTTTAAGACCAATGATCTATTCGAGTATGAATTCATTTCCACTGTTAAGTTGTCTTTATTTTGTTTTTCATGAAGCTTAGGAACATTCGTTTTGCCAAGAGGTCGAGATTAGATTTACTCACTTTTTTATATTAAATTAAATAAACTTTCCATCACATTTACATAATTTACTAATAAATATTTATTATTATTTATTAGGTTATTAAAAAAGAAAAGGGTAAAGCGCCACCACCACCACCATTGATGATTATTTCACAACAGCAAAAGAAAGTTCTTGAATCGCCAGAAATTAAAGACAACACAGATGCAACTGCTGCTCTTTTGAAGGATATCATCAAACCTCCACCAGAATTCGAAGAGGAAATTAGCATCACACCTGTACTCAACAACATAATTGAAGAAGAGACAACAAACCCAGAAGAAACAATAACAGTTGAGTTTAAAAAGAGTCCGAATGAGGAAAAACAAGTTATACCAATAAGCAGAAGCAACTCTGGCGATGATCAGCTAAAACCACCATCTCCAACATCAACTTCGTCTATATCAGTTACTTCGACTCCATCGAAGCATGTTTCAACTGGAACAGCAACAACGACTTCTTCAAATACATCGCTTATCACAATAAACAGCGGCAGTGGTGAGGAAGATAATAAGAGCATCTTGCCCAATAGCCTTGCGTCGAATGTGAGTCAAATAACTGTTGTAACTAGCACGCATCCGCCCGTGATCATTGATAACCCTCAACAGAGAGTAGATACACCTACAAAATCAACTAGCAGCAGCAGTAGCGAAGTTATAATTGTATCCAACGAACTAAATAAGACACATGTAAATGAATCATCAACAGATGATGATTATCCGTCTTTGGATAGTTTGGAGCATTCACCACGTAAGCAGTCTAGCATGATTGTTATCAATGAAGAAGAGGCAATGGGTAACACACCAAAATCAACAACAGTTCCCACGAACGCTCGCAAATTGGATGAGAGCGAAGTACTGATTGTGAGCCCAAGTTTCGTAGACGAAGACTCTGCTTATAACACAGCCTCTGTGGGAGGTATGGACAATCATCTGTTGGACACTAGTCACGTTTCTGTGGTTACAGTTGGGGAAGAGATTAAAGTCAAAGACAGCAGTCACATTCGGACTGCCGAGTCAAGTAGTGATCTATCGTCAGTGGGAGGTCCGAGTGAATGTAGTGATGATACTCGTAGTAGTAATGAACACATTCTAGCGAAGCCAGCCAGCAAAATGAACGGTGGACAGTTGGTAAAAACCACATCTGTGTCTGCGTCTCGTGAAGATGTCAGTATAATTGTGAATCACAAAAAGACTTTGCCAGAGAAGCGCATCTCCCCGGACAGCAGTGTAGGCTCAATGGAATCACGGACACACAGTGAATGTGGCTCGGTTAGATCTAGTGGAGGAACACCTATCCGCGGTGTGATTAAAATCGATCGCAGTGATGCCGAGAGTATTGCCACCACTACTAGTCATGATAGTCGAGAGCAGGAAGAGGATGTTATCATCCGTCGCAAACCCTCACCTCAAAAGGTGGAGCCGACCAAAGAGGAAATTGAGTTGCGCAATCTGCGCAAAAAGACCCGCAAACGTACCAGGAAATTTGAAATTGATGGTGTACAAGTGACCACTACCACAAGCAGAGTGATCTATGGCGATGATGAAACTGGCCGATTGTATGATGACCATGTGTTCAGAAAGCAGGAGCTGCGAGAATTGAAAATGCTGCAGAAGCAAGAGAAGAAGCAACAAAACGACTTGCAAATGAAGGAGCAAATGGCCAAAGAGCAACAAGATCGTCGTTTCGAACAGGAACGTATAACTTTAGAAAAGACATACGAAAGTGATATGGACTCTCTGGCCCGGCAACAAAAGCAATTAATTGAGAAAACCGAACAAAATCAGGAAGCAGAGTTGCGCTCATCTTCGAAACGAATTCGCTCTGAGCAGGAGCAAGAATTGAAAATCTTCAGGGAAAATCTTAAGCAAGAGATTCGTTTGCTTAAGCAAGAAATCGACTTGTTACCTAAGGAGAAACGAAAGGATGAGTTCAAAAAACGACGAGCAGCCATGGAACTAGATCACGAAGAAAAAGAACGACAATTCTTGGACTCTCTGAAGGAACGTCATGAATTGCTCTTGAGACGAATTAGTGAGAAGCATCGTGATCGTTTGGCTACAATCGATCGTAATTTCTTGCAACAAAAACAAAATGCTATGCGCACTCGGGAGGCTCTTATTTGGGAATTGGAAGAAAAGCATTTGCACGAAAGACATCAATTATCGAAACGTCATGTTAAGGATATGTGCTTTATGCAGCGGCATCAAATGATTATACGTCACGAAAAAGAACTGGATCAAGTAAAGAGAATGTTGCAACGCAAAGAGGAGGATATGGTGAAGAAGCAGTCGGTTGAAAAGCGAGCTTTGCCGAAGCGTATACGTGCCGAACGAAAAGCCAGGGATCTTATGTTTAGGGAATCATTGAGGATCTCAACAAATTTAGATCCCGAAGTCGAAAGAGAAAGATTGAAAAAAGTAAGTTGTACGAATGAAAATGAGTAAAATTTTATTTATGTTTTATTTTTGTATACAGTTCCAAGAACAAGAAAAACGACGCTATAATCAAGAGGAGAAGCGTTTTGAAATTAAACACCAAAAACAACTGGAAGAATTGAGAGCTACTCGTGAAGGAGCAATAAGGTAAACTCATGTTCAATAGAATTGTTTTTGAAGTGAAATGTATTTTTGGGGCGGTAGTAAAATCAAAAGAAGATCCAAGATACAAGAATTATTGGAGCAAAATAAAAGTTTTTGCATTTTTGACGAATTTGAAAAAAATAGCATAATTTTTAATTGACGAAAAAATGTTTGATTTGTGCTCAGTATACTCGAACAAATTGAAAATGGCTGGCAATGACTCTAAAATAATAAGTTCGAAGGAAAAAAACGGTTCTTTTTTAATATTGAAAGGTCATAACCTAAATTTTATTATGAGGCAAGTTTTTCAGATATTCATGCCTATTATGACTCCCGAGGATTCAGCAAAAAGCATACAGTTTTGTTTTTTTTTTTTAATCTACCGCTATCCTCCAACGGAATTCAACTTTCAAAATGTATATTTCGTTCCAAATGCCCTAAAATTACCTGCATCCGAAACAGAAAAAAACGCTGAATATTTTGGATTTGTTGATGTTTTTAAATCCATCGACATTGTGTCCCATGGTATACTTTAACTGTCATAAAGGCTCTTACAGATCCAAATCAAAAATAATTTGCTGTTGTCAATTGAAAACTCCCTTAACAGCATCTTTTAGAACCGCTTATGAAAGGGGTGTATTTTTAAACGTCAAAAATTTAACGAGTTTGTTTTGATAAGATTCCTCACTAAACATAGTTTTTTTTTTTATAAATTCGCAGCACTTTTGGTGCGGATTTGAAACGAATACATATATATAGAGTGCCTACACCCTCTCGAGCACCCATAGCCTTTTTTTTACTAAAAACACCTAAAACTATGCTCTGAAAATAATGAAACTTAGAATATTAAACTGAATTGTAATGGAATGTCTCATGTGCTCATTTTTTGCTTTTTCGTGTACGAGAAAACAAGAAGTCGATTTTTAATGTCGGAGATTATGTAAGTCAATCCGATTCTAGGCAAAAAAAAAAAAAGATTTGGGATCAGATTTTTATTTTTAGATTAGATTAGATTTTTATGACACAAAAGTTTTTATTTTTATGCGTTTTTTTAAGCAATGACGTAGCTGTCTGCATGCTTGACTCTCTCAATCGCTCTTTTATCAGTTAATAAATACTATTCAAATTTTAGCGGTTTGTAAAAAAAAATAAAATAAAGGGTTTTCCAATAAGAGGTGTTATTTTGATATTCAAAGAAAAATGGCATTTTTGGAGATAAATGATCGGATGTTTATTTCATTATAAAGAGGAAGGTATGCCGTTAATAATGGAACACAACATCAGCCAAATGGCTGCCAAGACCACGCTTACAGGACCATATCCTTTTCATGAAATTTTCCATACCCAAATCGCAAAGTGGCTGCCCTATGTCCTCGATAGCCTCACGAATTTCATCTTTGAGGTCTTGAATCGACGCTGGGCTGTTGGCGTAGACCTTATCTTTCACGTGGCCCCAAAGGAAGAAGTCGCAAGGTGTTAAATCACAAGATCTCGGTGGCCAATTGTGATCACCTCTTCGAGAGATAACACGGTCCGCAAACTTTTAGTACCTAAAAACAAACGATAAGCGTTATGGATTGATAACAGATATTAGTAAAGGATATCCAAATGCATATAATTAAAAAATATATATAAAATTCCAGCTGTTTGTTTTTGGGCAGCACACTGTCAAACCTTTATACTCTATTTCCCAAAAAAATACGATTAGGCATATACGTCAAACCAATTATCATTAATAAATCTAAAATCATGTTTTATTTAAACAATTTTCTACATTTAAAATTTAACTGCAATAAATCAGCCCCATTATGCAATTCGAATTGAGCCATATTTGGTTTTTATGTCTTAATTTAATCGTTTCCTTCAATACGGAGATTATGTTGGTATACTTTTTCCGTACATTAATACCGTTTAACTCATATTTAGCGAAATAGGTTGCTTGTAAATGACAACACGATTCATTTTGAAATTCATAATTGGGGTGAAGGCTTTGAGATTTTAAAGTCTTTCTTATAGTTTAAGCGTTGTGGGGAAGAAGCGAATAAGTGACATTTTTTAAAACTTGATTTTTTTTCTCAAAGATGAAAGTCATTTTGTTAATCTATCTGTCTCATCAATATATTTTTTCTGTCACTTTTAGATTTTTTTTTAGATCACGTTATGTCAGAAGTTTCATACACTTTGTATTAAGAAGAAAAACTTTAAACCTTGATTACTCTGTGTTTGAAAATTTCACTTAACCCCTTCTTCCTCTCAACACTTTAGTTTTACTTTTAATGAGTATGAGACTAAAATGTTTGGAATGCAATTGAAATGAAGGTGAAGTTTGCTTGTGAATTATTCATGTGACTGTACCACTTCGTCGGTTTCTTAATTACGGACAAACTTGAATCGACCTTGTTGATATTCAGTTTTTTTTGTTGTGTTGTTTTTTGACAAACACCAAAAAATCTTTAAATGGCGTTCTTTTCTAATTTCAATTTTTGTTTTGTTTGTTTTTAAAGGGAACTGGAGCAATTGCAGAATGAAAAACGCAAAGCACTAGTCGAGCACGAGACTCACAAATTAAAGGAGATCGACGAACGACTCCAACGAGAACTGCGCGAGTGGAAGGAACAACTGGTTCCACGCAAACAAGTGAGTCATGAGTTTTTATTAAATTATATACAAAATTATTTGCATGCGGGTCTTCAAGGGGTTTGGTACTGGTTTGAAATATTTTGCATGGGGATAATCCAAATAATAAAAGAAATAAAAAACTCTTAATTCAAATCCAAAAATATTTTATATATTTTTTTCTAGATTAAGACAAATATAAAATAAATTCTTTTCTCTCTCTCTTACTAATCCTGTTTATGCTTACCTGGATTCTATTAATATTTGCTATATCTAAAAAATCCTTGTTTAAAAAACAAAAAAAAACAAAAACCAAAAAAATATAAAACAAAAACTTAAACAAACAAATATCTAAACGTTTTGTGAAACAAATAAAATAATTTATAACGCCGAACAGAAACTAGTGGCCAAACTAGAGCACATGGTAGATATGTATGAGCAAAAACATGGACCGGTTCCAGAACGATCTATATTCGATGGTGAAATTGAGGTGCCAGTGCATTTACGCAACAAAAGTTTATCCCTGTCTCGGGGGGGTTTCCTGGGCAGTCTAACACGATCCAGAACATTCCTAAGTCTCTCCACAGACTTTTCAAGCAGAGGTTTCCGAGGCTCGGCACCAGATTTAAGTCGCAGCATGCCCACCACACCCATCACGGGCACAAAACAAAACAATCATCGCGTGCTAATGCCAACTTTATCAGTTGGATCGGTAATTGAGGAGTCACCTTCACCCCAACACAGCATTTCGTCGTCGGCCAGTGGGAATGTCAGCAAAATTTACATAAGAGATCCCTATAACAGCAACAACACTGAGGGAACTTCTGTCGAAATAAGACGCAAACAAGATTCATTACTGCCCCGTTTATCGTCAACACTTCCTAACAAAAAGTATGCTCGTTACAGTAATGAATGCCACATTACGAGAGTAACACTAGGCGGTGGTTCCGCACCCAGAAGTCCAGTTGAGGAAACTCCAACTTTGACAACATTCCGTCCAACATCTGTTGAAAATTCTGTAATTGTTGTAGATCGTTTCAAAAAACCAACCAATAATGTGCTTTTGCCAAAAACCAAAGAAAATATTCTTCATTCATCGTCTTCATTTGCCATCAAACGACCATCAATAGTTTCACCGAGATCCTCAATAACATCTGCTCAATCAATGCACAATATTTACGAAGCAAGTGCATCAACATCACCTACTTCGTCTGCATCAACGCTAAAATCGAACTGGGGACCTGTGCGTGGATCGAATAGCTTCGCTGATGGCGTTAGTTTATCGTCCCTCTCATCGTATTCCATTCCGCGAGTGTCACTTGCAAATAGTAGCCAAAGAATCACCATCAATGGAAAAAAACCTAAAGAACTAAATGGAAATTCTGCTGACTAAATCAACTATTCCTCTGTCACCATATCCTCAATTGTTTCCCTTTCGCTTTACATTTCTGTGCTTATCAGTGACTTTATTTTCTTTCTGCTTTCTACCTTCTACTTTCTTTCTGTTCATATTGTTCTTTGTCATGTCTATGTGTATGTTGTTTATCAACAATTAAAAAGTGCCAGGATTCTTGTGCCCCCGGTGCAGAGAAACAAAAACACGATGCTTTAATATATTAAACCAAAAATAAAATAATCAAAAGATGCCAAAAAAAAAAAATTAGTAAAAAAATAACAAGAAAAAGGAACTCTAGCAAGTAATTTAAATAAAAGTCAATTTAATCGCATTTAAGTAGTAGAAGAATTTATAATTTGTACATATTATTATTAACCCTATAACAAAACCAACATTAATTGTATTTTTAACTTAAATCATTCCATAATATAAACAAAAAAATAAACAAACATCACAATTTCTTAATTTTATTTGCACTCATTTGCATAAAACGCTTGGCTCCACCATTAAGTGTTTTTTTTAAATTTAAATTTATCATTATTGTAACCTTTTCCCCGAATGAAATCCTATTCCTATATATTCCTTAATACAAATCAACAAACAAAAAAAAAAAACTAATATTAATGGACTGCTGAAATGCTACACTCTATGTTGCTGCAGCAAAGACAAAATTAAAGAAAATTATTTTCTTAAATTAAAATTTAACTTGAATTAATATTTTGAGAAATTAATTTAAACAAACAAAAAAAAAAAACACTACTGCTACTGATGGTGGATGGGAACGTATGCTCGAACGTTTGCGTGAAAGGTTGGTTTTTTAATGCATAAATAAATATTTCGCTTCAGTGGCTTGCATTTTTTTTTTAATTTAATTGCATGCAAAAAATTTACAAAGCAAGTTCCTTTTTTTTTAGATGGAAAATGCTTTTTCACTTTCATAAGATGTGCCGTTTATGTAAAAAATTAAAAAAAATAATAGTTTAAGTAGTTTTTTGAAAATTAGGTTAATTTCTAGATGCACAAAAAATAGGATACATTTCCAAATTTTCAAAAATTTGTGCACACTTCTTTTTCACATTGATAAGGAAAAATTTGAATTTTTTAAAAGATTACAATAAAGTTTTTCTTTTTTCGTTCAGAACAGAGCTTAAGTTGTCAAACAAAAAGTCGATTTCTTTTATCGTTGCACAAGTGTGCAGATTTTGTAGGAGATTTCGTCGTAGACTTCGATAAACTTTTTTTGTACTTACTTTATTGGACTGTTTCCTTTTCAATTAGCTATAATCCAGTCAAAATGTGTTTCTACCAGGAAACCTTAGAGGAAGTTTTGATTTCTTTCATATTTTATGTGTTTATTGGGGTCCTGAATCCGAATCCGAGGTTTGCCAACTAAATTTTGTGAAGTATGCAAAAAAATGCGAAATATCCAACGTTTCTGCAATTTTTAGAACATTTTACCCTGAAATTTAAATTTTTGGCAATGTAAAAAAAACTGAATTTGACAAAATTTGTGGTTAAATTTGTCTACGTAGACAGATTAGTTACTAAAATTCGCCCATTCAAACTTTGGCAATTTCTGTGACTTTTATTTTTAGTATTTGTGTTTTTTTCTTTGCATTTTTGACCATGTTACGTTACATAAAAAGGAAACTTTTTGATCGAACGTTGTACTGTATTATTAGGTAAGGCATAAAATATTAAACTTGTAGGTGCACCGCGGACTACTGACCCCTGGTTTAGAGCGCATTGAGGTATGGTAATCAAGCCAATGCAGCCAGCTTGGTGTAACCACACAAAATCTTCTCTGATAGCGGTCAAGCGAAGAGTATTTTGAGACAGTATGCCCCCTGAATTTATATACTGCAAAATCAACCGTTTTGCTAAGTTTCAAGACTTTTATGCTTATAAGTGGCACATGCATACACATATTTAACATAAATTGTGTGAAGTTGGGTGGATACCTAGCCCTCTGATTGGAAAATATTATTTTTCGATTATTTTCTTTCTGTCGATCGTAATTTAAAAAAAAAAACTCGATTTTGAGGAAAAAACGTGTTTAAAATTTTCAAATTAGTACATTTATCAAAGAAATAACGGTATATTCTCTTCTAACGGGGAAGGCAGACAAGATCATTATTAGGAATCCTTTTTATAATAATATTATAGATTAAACGAATAATTCTGCATCATTAACTCAAAAATCCCGTTTTTCCAATTATGATATGATAAACTTCAAGTATGTAAATGAGCTATATTATTGGTGATGAGAAGTTCTCAATAGTTATGATGCTACTGTTTCTTAAGTTAAGTCACGGTATCTTCAGTATTTATGAGGGTTGAATAATTATAAAAAAAAAAATCCTGTAATATTTTTTTTATTTGTATTTTCTAGGAGTTTAAAGTTTCTTATGGGAAATACATAGGATTTTTTGTATACTTCAGAGTTTTACCCTCTGCTCCATTTACTCGAGTTATATTTATGACCTCTAAATATTACAAAAAAAATACTATTTTCTTTCTCGAAAAGTTTTTAGGTCTTAGATTTTACTTTAGATTCATTTCCATCACTGCTTAATGTACATAAATATTAAGGGTTATATTTAATAAAACAAAATCCCTGGGAATATTTCCCTCTTAAGAAATTTGGGAACGTAAAACATAGGAAATCTTCATCTCTGAATTTATTGCTATCGGAAACATATCTGTCACTTCATACATTAGTTTTTGTTTCACGATAGCTGAAAAATTCCGGGGAAAAAATATTCCCAGGGAAACAAAATTGTCCTGGAGATTCCCGATAGGAATCATTGTGTATGTATGGATATGGGCCCTATTGGGAATCTCCATGGAAATTTTGATGCCCTGCAAATATATTTTTCAGCGGTCGTGAATCTTCCCTGGAATTATTTTCAAATGACCAACAAAATGTATGAAATCACAAAGATAAAATTCCCTGGAAATTATGTTCTCGATAGCAATAAATTCAGAGAGAAACAGTCCCGTTTCTGCGTGAACCACGATCAACAAATCAAATTTTGTTTAGTTTTTTTAAGAAATTTAATTTTCTCTCGAAATTTAATAATTGGATTAAATTAAAAGAAACTAAATTAACTGTAAAATATATCAATTAAGGTTATTTGACCATTCATACTTTTTCATATTCCTTACTCATAGTTTTCCAGCGATGTTTTATGTTAAGCAAAATCTTTTAAAATAATGTAGTTACGAGGTTCACTCAGAAACGGGACGAAATATTCCCTTGGAAAACATTCAGAGGATTTTTTTTATCCACGAAAGCCCGCTATTTCTTATTTCAACAGATCTTCATAATTTAAACGCCTTGTTTTTTAGATTAATTTGATATTGAACAAAAAATAAAACAAGCTGAACTCTTTCTAAAAGTATTAATCCTTTGATATGTTTTCTTCACAATCCAACCTCCAAATTTTAATTTTTCTTTTTAATATCTAATTTAACATGTACATAAGTTCCATATTTTTGCTAAGAAACTATATACTTATTATTACTTAAATGTATTCCAATCCTTTTCAATTTGTTAAGTCTGGAGTTTGAAACAAACCTATTATTTCATTCATTTTTATGTGCAATCATTTAAAATTAGCATGCATTGTCGTTACCTTCTAAATCCCTTCCTTTCGCTTCCTTACGTTGAACTCTGTCAGAGAAGTCTTGTATTGAATTATTATATATGTAATGTACATATTACACAATTCGTCAATTGATTGATTGATGATATTGAGCTTTCCCTAAATTAACATTTCCTTAGAAAGCAAGCGCATGTGGGTGACAATTTTTTTTGAATACATTCAAATGTCAAAATGTAATTAGTAGGTATATTTTTAACTTCCTATTTTAAGTTATTGTGATTGGTGCGATTTGTCGAAGTGAAAATGTTGACATTTCTCGACGTTGTGTGGTCACTAGAGTCTGAATCCGTCGTTTTTAGAAAGGTGTTTGTGTGTGTGCGTGTGTGTGTGTGTACGTTCGTACGTACGTGACACTTTTTTTCGTTCACCATATCGCGACAACTCGACTCAGGAGAGCGTATATTAGGAATTATGACGGATAAAACTCTGCATATACTCAACCTTGCATCTACCCCTAATCCTATAGCCATCCCAAGCATTTGCGTTGCAGAGGGTCAGGATGTTCCCTCAAACATATCTCAACTTTGCACCGGAGTCAAGTTGTATTGAGTCGGGCTATTCCCAACCCAATTTTGACCATGTTTTATTATAATCAGATAAGTATTTTTGTCAAAAATCCCCCACAATAGACAGGCAAACAATTTCAAATGTCCCCGCACTTCCTCAAACTTGCTTTGTAAATTTTTTTTTAATTTAAAATTATTAATTACTAAAATTTTGCTGTAAATATGAAAGCCTTATATTAAATTTAATTAATTTTAATAATCTTACCTCCTAAATATTGATAGATATGCTGAACTTATTTAAATTTTATTTGAATCATTTTAATTCATTTTCATTTTTTTTTTGAAAAATTAATTTAGCGCTTGGAAGAGACATTTTCTCAGCAACTCGATGAAATGGAATCACTATACGGCGGTGCGCTCATAGTTCCTATTCCTTCAGACACCTTACAGCGTGATTTTACCGGATCTACACGTAGCAGCCTATCATCATATTCCGAAGGTTGATTTTTTTTTCAAAATCTATTTACATACATATATACTTCTGAGCAAAAGATAAAAAAAATGTCTGTGTATTTATAATTTATTTTCTAAAAAAAAAAAAACAAAAAAAAACATTTCTTTTCTCTATAAAACGTTTTGTTTAGTCTCTTTAGTTTAGATAACATTAAAATTTAAATGTTAATTAATACATAAATTTAAGATTTCTTTTGTTTGTATAAAAAAAATCTTTTAGAAAATAAGATATTCTACTAATTGCCTTTTTTATGTTTGCTTTGAAAAAAAAAGAAACCTGCATATGTGCAAGCAAATGAAAAGATCCAAACTTTAGCCAAACATTGAACAGAAATAAAAAAAAAACTAAACGAGATTGATTTACCTACCCCGATGGTAAATACAAATTCCTTTTTGGATAAATCAAATCATAGAATCATCGATTACGAAATAATGTTGTCCAAAAATGTACTTCTTCCAAAACTATACCAATGCCAATCAACACTGAAAAATTAGATTGAAACTAACAAAACAAAAATATAAATTATATATTTTTCTAATAAAATAATACTAAAAAATAAAAACTAAATTTTATACACGCCAATAAATAAAAAAGAGAAAAAAAAACAAAACAAACAAAATTAGTTGTAATTATAAATTAACAAAAGACAAAACAATTATTAAATTAATTTTTTTTTTTTTAAGTAAGTAAACACTTAACATAAGTTTATATAATTATTAATATTAAGTAGTTTTTTTTTTGTATAATTTTGAAAGAAAAAAGTTGGAAAAGTCAAATTAAAAGCAAATTGTTTGTACATAGTTATACACTTTTAATTTTTGTATTGCAGCCAATATGTCAAAATTTTGTGTAAATAAAATAATTTTTGCCTCTTGTTTATTTATAATTACTAACACACTCAACACACAAAAACACAACACTGTTTTTCTTTCTATATGTCCTTTGCCCATATTTTTTTTTTAATTATTATTATATACTTTATTTAATAATACATAATACAAAATAACTGAATTATTAAATGATGATTAAATTTAGATTAAGTTTTAACAATTAAATTGTTTGTATTCTGACCGAGAGCTACAGCTAGCTTTTGATTCGTTTTATGGAAAATAGATGAAAGTATATTTATATGTTATTTAATTATTATCTTTTTTTTTCTCTTAAAATGAGTTTATACATACATATATATGTACGAAAATCAATTTAAATAAAATGTATTCAACAAAAAAAAAAAACAAAATAATCTTATCGTGTTTGCATTTCTATTCTTTTTTTCAAACAATTGGATGCGCAACTGCTAGACAAAAAATTGGAAATATGTCTACGGCTGCGCCACATTTACTATGTGGGTGGTTGCTAGGGTAGCAAAACTAATAGACTATGAGCTTGCGAACATTTTGTTCCATATTTAGAAACTTGCACCACTGATTTAAACACTTCTTAGGCTGTCCTTGAAGTAATATGTTCATTACCTTGCTGGAAAATAAAGTTTTCCCCTGCAGGAATATCCTCAAATTCATCTGGGGCATTTAACACCTGCTCCACATTTCTTACTGTTACTGGTAGATCTAACTTATACTTCATCTAACCAGCATTCAGCTCATTTCGCCTCGATTCGTGTGAAAAGGAAATTTCTTTACAGGAGTTTGGAATGCTTCGTCGACCGGATCTTCTTACTGTGTTACAATTGTCACCTCAAATTAAAAAAAATTAAATACAACGGAAACAAATCTCCATATCTTAATCACAATCGATCGGTTTGATAAGCCGTACTCCACATTCGTGTCAATAATTGACCTTTCTTCCGGCGTCAGAAAGGTTCCGGGAGGGATGGCTCAAAAAAAATTAATTATTCTCAATTTTAGGTGCGATAAGTGCAATTTACGTTGAAATATAATATCTTAATATTATATACAATACATATATGCATTATATATTTTATATATTATATATTTTATATAATATTTAAAATGGTATTTTTAGAAAGGCCTTTGCTGAGATGTCGAGTTCTTGCAGTCCGTAGCTGGGGCGTTTAGAATACAAATAGTGCAATAAAAATGCAGTTTTCTAATCTGTCCCTATAACGTTCTTTCATGGTACAAATTTGCTTGTAAAATCGTTCACATTGTTGATCACTGTAATGGACAAGATATTCTGCAGAATGGTTGTATTGAAAATAACGCTGTTGTTAATGAGTAAAAGGCATGGCACAATGTAGAAATTGTGTTTTGGCCTTTTTTCCAATATTTTTGAGGTTATATAAAAATAAAATGTCTGATCAAAAGTTGTAGATCTTCTTACTATCTTAAGCTTTTTTACTAAACATTTTTCGATAGCAGGTCTACTTACGAAACCACGATATGCCTATCTCTTGGTGAGAAATTTAATTTTACCTTTTCACCATTTATCTTTCATTTTCCCATCATACACCTCCTGCCAATTTTTGTTTATATTAAAAATAATTGGCACTCTTGTTGAACAACGATTTGTTGACTAGTTGACTTGTTGTTCTGTGTTGTAGGCCCCTGTTGTCTATATCGTGACTATTGGTTTCTATGGTAATCCATTTTTGCTTTTCGTTTTGTAATACTGCCCTGATCTGGATTTTCAGATCACGTTTTTTGTAATCAGGGATAGAATCGGCTAAGGTTATAGTTGATTGTCGCTCTTTTTGATAGACGTTTTTAATTTTCAACTACTATATGATCTGTGTAAATCGATCATTTAATGAATTTTCAAATGACAAAATTTTGAATTTTTACTTTCATGTATGTATGTACATATGTACTTTTATTAACACTCTTTCACGCGAAAAATGTGATGTCTTAAAAACCGAGCCCGAAATGCAAATGAAAATCCAAGTTATAATCAAAAACGACACATGGAACAAAAGTGTCTTTATAGACCATCAACAGTCAACTATTACCTTAGCTGGTTATACTACAGCATACGGTAATATTTGTTTGGTTCACTAGTCTAGCCAATTAAGACCAATAGAGCGCAGCTACTGTTTTGTTTAATTAATTTGTGGTAGAATAATATTGATACACGGTATTTTTTATTGGTAATGTTTATTTATTGAGCATAATCACGATTTATACAATGTTATGACGCATAATAAATTACTATGCTATACGTTTGCGTAATTTCATTAATTTGTGTTTCTTTATTTTTTTTTCGATTTGGGAACTACTAAGAACAGATATATTTTATTAAATACATATTTCCAAATTAATATAATTGATAGTGGACAAGGAGATCAGCTTAAAAATATTTATCAAGGAAATTTTAACAGTGGGAAGAAGGAAACAATTTATTGGGTGGACTTTCGACGCTACACAATTAAATAAAATGTATGTTTAAAATAGATACTTTCATAAAATACAAGAAGATGAGCGTGCTTATTATCTTATCCAGATAAATCACCATGATCAAACAACGCCTGATCATAAAGTTGTGCAACAACTCGTCGACCTGCAAAGAAGCGACCGTGTAAGACATCCCGACCTCGTATCGCTTCCTGGGATGTGGAGAATTCGACAAAGATTTTCACAATTATCTCAGCATCGTCATCGTCCTCGTTTTCTGTTTGTTTCTCTTTGTAGATTATAACTCGACTCACGACACCAAATTTGGCGCATTCTTCTTGAATTTCTTCTTGCAGACTTTCATCAACATCTTCTGGGCCGACCATGTTGCGCAGGATAATAACTCTGGATTCTTGTGGTCGCATTAGGCGCTGCATTACCAATTGCCTTGCACTTTGGCCTTTGATGGACATGTTCTCTTGCTGTTGTAGAGTTTGTGTTTCACCTTCTTCCATAAGTTTCTTTTGAAGCTCTTCTTGTTGCTTTTCGTGAGCTTTTTTGATTTGTTCGGAATTATTTACAGCAACAGCTGCTGGAATCAAGGCCGCAGGTGTAGCTATTGTGGGTACTGCTGTTGTCATAGAAATAATACCAGGCGGTGCCAGGGCAACAGGTGCAACGGCCGCAGGAGCTTGGAATACTGCAGCTTGAAATCCAGCTGCAGGAGGTACTGCAATGCCAGGTGGTGGTAAAGTGGCAGCTGTAGGTAATGGAAGAGCGGGAACTTTTGGCACGACTGCTGCCAAGGGCGGAATCGAGTTGAGTGTCGGAGTTGTGGAGAGACCCATAACTGCATTGCTTGCCACGGCGTCTAATGCTTGTATCTTAGCTGTTGCAGCAGCAGCAGCTACAGCAGCGGCTGTAGGCATTGTTGAGTTTGTTGAAGGTCCCATCAGTGCATTCGGTGGAGTGATTGAACGTCCAACTCTATACAAAAATAAAAAAAGAAAAACAGAATGAGTACCTAATAAATAAAATAAATTATGATTCTAAATTTTACCTCAACAACTGTCCACCAAGATCAAAGAGGTTCATACTGGCGATAGCTTCATCCATGGCCTGTTTGTTTGCATATTCAATAAAACCGTAGCCCTTGTGTGAGTGCAGTGATGTTCCTTGTGCTAACTTACAGTACAATATCGGACCGAAGGCTTCAAAAACACTCTTGATGTCTTCTTCGGACAGATCCGGATGTATGGAAGCCACATAGATGCGGTTGTAACTCTTTGCCTCTTCTTGAATCTCATCGATTACTTGTTGTGCTTGTGGCATATTGCTAGGACGGCCAACTTTAATGTTACGTCCTCCCATGAGTGCTCCGTTCATTTGTTCCAATGCTAGTTGTGCTCCTTCGGGTATTTCATACTCGACAAATGCGAAACCTTTGTGCTTTTGTGTAATTGGATCCCATGACATGTTAATGGATTTTATCGGACCAAATGGAAGAAAAGCCCCACGAATAGTATCTTCTTTCAGTTCAAACGATATGCTTCCGACGTAGACTCTGGAAGGAAAATACGATTCAAAATCAGAGAATTAGATTGTGATTAAAAAAATGTTTTTAATATTTATTTTACAGTGGGTAGAGATCAGATCTTATCAGCTAAAAGCACACAAAACTTTAAGTTTCCTCAAAGTCTCATTAACTCGAGAGCTGTTTTTGATGACCTTAAAGTTGTATTCACTTTTGAGTTTTCAAAAATATTCATCATTCAACCTATCTTACTATCGCAAATGTTTTAAAAAATAACAATATTGTTCTCTCCAACTGTGCAGCTTTCTTTTCGAATGTACTGCGTCATGTACTTCTCGGCCAACCCGCTCCTGTACCTGCCTGTGTGTGGGGTAGGTAGGTCACAGGGCCATGGTTAATGGTGTCGACTGATGTTTTTCAAAATAAAATTCCCTGACTTTATCTGATCAATTTCATAATTTTCCCTGACCAAAAAATAAAAAAAATATTGCACTTCTTTCTTCTATTTTGGAGACTACAGTAATAATTAGTTTGCGGCATTTGAGTTTAAACGTTAAAATTTCTTTTTCTCCTGTAGTACCTTTTATTTTCTTTGTAATCAACTTTTAAACCAATCTCAACCTTGTTCACTTCCAATAAATTGCACTTATTAGACAGATTAATGGCTTAATCGTTGAGATCCTTTCGTGCAATCGTTAATGTTTTTTTTACTATGCGTTTTTGTCAATAAAAATATAAAATGTCTTAAGAAATTATGAAGGCTCCAAAAAACCCTCGTGAGCCAAGTCTTCATGGGTCCATGAACAACATGAAGACCACATACCCCAATATCAATGAGATGCATGTCATCTGGATTTGTCTCTTTCCGCTCTTACTTGAGTTTTTTTTTTAATGATAAATTAATATAATAAGGTTTATGTTTGTTTGAAAATCCGAAACCCGTTCGAAAAGTGTTTTAAGATATGTTTGGATTTAACAAAACCCATAAATTCAGTCTCTAAATGTCGATTACAGACCAAGCCTTTCGTTTCATCGAAGTGACAAACGACCAAATCCATTCGTCCTTTTAAAGTGCTTCGAACCAAATAACATAATTCTTCAGACTTACTTACAGCTACAAGGAGTTTCTCGTGAAAGTAAAGAGCGATGCTGTGATTGATAACATATAAACATTTTGTTTGATAATGCAAGGGCTCCATCGGAACTCAGCGGCAATTGAATCTGATTTGTTGAAGGTATAATTAGTTAGGTCCTGTGAATTTGGTTCTGTAGTCTAATTTTAGAACAGTCTCTCCTCACTAAAAGAACTGGGGTCCAAGAACTTTTACATGACGCATTCTGTCTGCAAGACGCACTCTTGCAAAAAATAAACTTTCGGTATATTTGTGATAGCAAGATAATTCTTCCTTGAGATGATAAAACCGTCTCCTGATGACAAAAACGCGGGTACAAGACTTTTTGCATGGGGTTTTCTGCCTGCAAGACGCATTTCAAAAAAAGCAGAACATCGAATATCTAAATAATTGCGATAGCAAGATAGTTCTTCATTATAACGATAGAGCTTGTATAAACTGTATTAGGAAAATTGATATTCTTTCTCCATGATAAGAGTCTCCCATCCTTTCCCAAAAACTTTGTCCTAGGACCGTCTAACAAGATGTATAAAAAGAATGCAAGAACGCAGATAAATAAATAAAAAAAAAAAAAACATTTGCCTTCTTATTAAAAACTAAATAATTATGGAAAATGTGTTTTTATTTATTTATTTTATATTATTCAGCGTTGCTTGGGCAGCTACAGTATGCAAGAACTCGATGTTTGATTATAGAAAATAAAAATCTATCTTAAAGTACCAGTGATTTGACGCTATCACACTCACACCCAAAAATTGCTGTGGGCTAACGGTCTATAAGTGTTTTTTTCTTGACTTATTATGCTATTTTCTGCGGTATTTTTGATTCGAATTCAAATAAAAAACTGTCGAAAATAAATGAAAATTTGTCAGAACTAGAAAAAAATGCCGATAAATCGTGACGCATGTACATATGTACAGATACAAATAGCTAAAATTCCACGTTTTGTTTCTGTCATGTATCATGTGTCATTGCCTAGCTATTTAAATTTGTGATGATTTTCTTGGGACCGTGATCTTTTACGATATTTTAATACTTGTCACAAAAATCGGTAAAACCGTTCTTCAATTATAAGTATTCCGGCTTTGATTTATATATTAAGGTTCATGAACATTGGACATATTAAGTGTTCCACTGGGCTTTTTAGGTAAAAAAATAAGTCTTAGTCTTCTATTTTTCTGTACCTACACTATGTAGTCTATATGCGATAGTAAGACACTATATATAACATAATTATATTTAAGAAAACCATCTTCAACTAACCTGCACATCAGCGCCAACGCTTGTTGCCTCTGGACTTGGGTCCTTTGACTAGCCAATTGCTGAAACAGTTAGAAAGAAGAAATTGATACAAATAAGATATACATTTTTATAAATAAACTTTTTCTACTCACTTGCTGTTGGTGAGCCAATGTCTGCTTCATAAGCACCATCTTAATGCTCTGTTCCATGGCATATTTCTTCGCCTTGGTGACGGTATCATGCTGTTCGGATGACAACTTGGGCAAAGCACCACCCAATAGACCAAGCAATGCTGATCGCGTACCTGGCCCAAATTTAACATCGCCAGTTTGCTTTAAATCATAGATAGGTTGAGATATGAAAGGTACTTTCGGTTCCGATTTGCCTAGAATTGTTAACTCTTATTTAATAAAACAATATAAACCAATAGCGAGCGACAGCTAAACATCATCTTCGTTTTTAGCAACAACAGAAAAGTATTCTTTCCAACTTTTCGAGTCAATGAGTAGTATTTTGTCAAGTCAAATTTAATGTCAAAAATTTATCGTTAAAGCAAGGGAAAATTATATTCTGAAGTGTTCTCAAAACTGTCCTTGTCAAGCTTATTTGCTTTAGGAATGTTTTACATTTTTTAATGTAAAATTGTGAAGTAATTTCGTTCTGCTTCTTTCTAGAGAGACAAACAAGAACCAAACAGAATCGAAAATGGAAATAGAGACAATTATTTATGATCTTATTTTTTTTCGATGCCTGGAAGAAAGATAAAAAAAGAAAAAAAGAAATATTATTATAAATTTGTGGTTAATTTTGTTTTGTTTTGAACATGAACCCTAGTTTTTTTTGTGTGTTTTTGGTTTGGTTATGCGTTTTGTTTCTCACAAAGCCTACACAATTTGCGCATTTTAGATAGCGGAAGAATGTTTTAAGAGCACACAGGAGGAGGAGGATATTATCTTATTTTTTCTTTCACACAACTTTATAATATTTGTAAATCCGCCTGAAAATAAGAGAGAACAAAAAGAAAGAACCGGAGAATTAACTAAACATAGATTCCTATTTCGTTTTTCATTTATAATATAAAAATGTATTTGCACAAAAGAATTGTATGGATTGTGATTTTATTTTAAAATATGATTTATATCAGAAAACAAAAATTTATTAAAATTTGCTACACCACTCAATGCATATTTAATAAAATAAATAAATAAGAAAAAATAACAAAACGTTAGCAGGACAACAAGAACCACTATTGTATTTCATTACAATGCACTGTAATAAGAGTTTCTACAATGTTTAAAGCCTTTACTCCGGGACCAGAATCTACAATTCGGATTTTTATCTGGATTTACACATATTTGTTCTCAGAGCCCCACTATGGGCAGCTTTTTTTTTATTATCTCCCATATAGTCATGCTCATACGATTCCATTATGTATGTAAACTATTTCTTCAAGTGAGCCATCAAGGGCCAATCCTTGTCTGGTCAAACC
The DNA here is from genome assembly GCA_948107695.1 of Meliscaeva auricollis. Lineage (NCBI taxonomy): Eukaryota > Metazoa > Arthropoda > Insecta > Diptera > Syrphidae > Meliscaeva > Meliscaeva auricollis. The sequence continues at coordinate 31,792,704 of OX403619.1, read as the reverse complement.
ACTACGACTTCAAGCTTAGATCAGAGAGATCCCGAAGTCAGTACTCAGACGGACAAATTCGTTTCAGCATTGCTAAACCAATTTAGAGGATGACGCGTTTAATTCGAATAGATGGATTTAATGACTGCCTGACTATCCGTTTTGATAACTTCATTTGTATTATGATCTGGCTTCAGTTTAAGAACCGTACACGCTTCCATAAATGTCAGTATCAACATCACACTCTATCTTCGAGCCATCACTAAAAATAGTTGTGCCTTGTCACGCTGCGATGTCATATCTGTACTATTATCCTTGATGAAAGGGGTGCAGTAGTGTGCATGACATATCTAAAGGAAGCAAATTTGTAGTTATCCTGCTGTGTACATAAGACTTAGTGGAAAAGCAATTTCATTGCTTGAGTCTTAAATCGCTTTAGAATACTAGAAACCTCATGTGTAAGTCAAGAAGTAGAAGATGCAAAATTCCGCTAAGTACATCCGGGAATATCGGAACAATGATTTCTGGTAAATATTTTAAATCACAGCTGAATTTAGCGAACAAGAAGGTTCAATAAAAATCTTACCAAGAAAAATAAAAATACCGATCGAAATCTACAGTTCAAAGTTCATCTAGTCTTAATCAGAATGTTCTCAAAATGACATAGATTTTATTTTTATTTTAATAACTTACCCTATTCGGAAGCGGCAAAACATTAACTTATAAAATCCCTATTGTTCTTGTTCATGTGCAGCATGACGAATGAACATAAGTTAACATTGAAATGTAATATGTGGGTTTTTTTAAAGTTTTAGGTCGGCACGGATTGGAATCAATTTGGCTGTATTCAGTGAAGCAACCCTTACACCAAATTAATTACATTATGTATTTCTTTTGCCTCCTTGTGGTAAAAGTTACATATAAGTTAAACCGTACTTGGTCGAAACTGTACATGGTAATCTTATAAAAATGCCAGTGTTGAAAAAAGAGAAAAAATGTGATCGTCGCAAGAAATCGAATTATTGCCAAAGTTATCGGCTACCTTCGATCCCCATCAAAGCATATTTTCAGAATGTAAGCTTAATGTCTGCACACCACCGTCCTTACCAAATAGAATGAAGATTCTATCAACGAGGCGTTACAAGATCTGCTGGACGGAAACTACGAATCCTGTCCAGAATACAACGTTGTCAATCATTAATTCGGACCGGATAACATCTTGGGCGAATTAGTTTGTTAAAAAAAACCCAGAACGAAAAGATAACAGATAAATGGGTTCTTACTAATTAATTTTACAATCGCTCGTCACAAGGTTGGTTAGCAACACTAAGTTCTAAAGATTCAAACGGCAACCTGGAGATAGTGGTCCATTGGCTCAATTTTCTAGTCGACAGACACTTATCCTAGTCTATCCTGACCATTTTCTTGTTGCGGATAAATTTAGAGATCGAATGCTCAATGAAAATAATATGTGAACCGACCGAAGGAGACATTTGACGTAGGGCGCCTTGGCTAAGTCTGCAATAAGCTCTGAAATAGGAAAGACCCCGCTGTGCATTAACCTGTCACAAACATCGACAACCAGTGAACATAGTATCGTGACAGCAGCAGGAAACAAATGCATGGGTCCTATCATGAATCTCCAGGGAAATTTTTTTCCACTGAATTTTTTGAGCGTGTATGAAATGACAGATAAATTTCACTACAAGTTATGTTGCCGATAGGAATAAATTCCGAGGGAAACATTCCCTCGATAGTTACATTCCCAATTTTTATACGAGAGAAACATTACCAGGGAATTTTTATTCACGAAAGCCCCAATGTATTTCCTCGAAAAAAGTTAAAGGTAAGGAGCAAAACAGAGCAACAACGGAAGATTATATACCCAGGACGAATAATAGATTCAGTGGAAAAAAAAACAGAGTGAAGCAAAAGGAGATCGAAGAATCTCGTGATCATCATCCCTATTATGTTTGTCAACCACAAGTTGATGATTGATGATTTATCAACCAATTTCATCTATCTGCTTTGCGATTGTCAATTATTATTTACAAGTTACACTGTGAATATGTCATCTACCGCCAATGGGTGTGCTATCAGGTAGCTTTTTGTTGTTTATTCCATGTTAAGTGTGGAACTTTAGCATACACAGGGAGTAGTGGATGTTTTTAGGAGCATTTCAAACAGCCGCATGAAACACATTACGTAGAGAAGACAGGACAAAAGGCTCCACACCCACACAAACTATCGTTTGTCCTAAATCTATTCTACTAATCTTCTATTAAACTGAAGCCTGTTTGAAGAATACGTTGAATAATATGCCAATGGATACCACTCACTAGTTTAACTAAATGCCAGGAAAATGCGAATTTGGAAAGTGATGAGCTGTAAAAATTGTAATTAAAGTCAGATGACTTAAATTTTGGCTAAAAGTGAAATGTGATTTTCACTTCGAATAACAGAGGCTATTCTAAAAACAAACTGAAGGCTGCCTTATAAAGAAAGATCTAACAAGCCTTGGTGCATGTTTCAATGATTACTGCAGAAAACGAAGAGGAAATGCACTGGTATCTCTCCCAAAGGCATATTCTCCTCTTTGCCTGATTCTACTACAGTGATCCTTTCAATTTCTACCACTTATTCTTTGTGTCACTTGCTGACTTCTACATCATTTTGCGACATTACTACTTTACGACAATTTCAGCAGTGATATGTGTGACAGATTTTAAAAGCTATTTAGTTTTGATCGAGTGTATGTGTTCACATTTGGTTTTGTTGTACATATTCTTAGAGAAATGCTTACATAAAAATTTTTGTACAAAATTATTGGTAAATGAAAATAAACAGACTTGTGTTTCTCGTGATTATAAATAAATAAAAAAAAAACATTACATTAACATACAAAAAGATAATAACTAATGGACATCAACTTATTTTCTATACACTCCATGAATATTCAATAAAAGTTTACGGCAAATTAAAAAAAAAAAATACATTAAACATAAAGAAAACAAATTTAAAAAAATAATTTCCATACAATTCTTTTTGCGTATAAACATTTATAAAGTAGTTTTTCATTATAAAACGTATCGACCTTATTCTTGATGCAACATAAAGTTGTATGAAGCCACAATCTTTCGATTTGGAGGGAACAATGTTTAAAGTTTTTTGTTATTTATACTTTTTTTTGGAATTTTTGGGACGTATACGAAGTATGAAATGAAAATCCTCTGAAACGATAATAAGCACAGTGGAAACAACTAAAAAAAAAGTTAAATCTTCTTTTTTTGTTCTTGATGGTAAATGTTCCATCGTCGCAATATTTTTTCTTATTTTTTTTTTGTTTTATTTAAATGAACTAAAATAAATAAATAAAAAAAATAATAATAATAATAATAAAATGGTTATTAATGAAAATAAAAGAAAAATGTGTACACAAACAATAATAATAATAATTATTCTGTGAAGAAAAGATAAAGCAGCCAGTTTTAGAAGAGCAGAGATGCCACCGACCGACCACACCTTTTGGCCCCCAATTATCGTATCGAGATGGTTGTGTGTTGCAGCACGCGCATTTCTTTTTGCATTTGCTTTGCAATATATCTCCTCAATCGATTAGAAACTTAAAAAAAAAACATGTCATACAAAGAAAAAAGAAAGAATTTATATATAAAAAAAAGAATAGTTCGATTAATCAATGATCATTTGTTGCAAAAAGGGACAATTATTTGTTACTCTCAGTGAGATTTCAAATCGATGTTAGTGTTTATGTTTTTTTGGTTTACACACGCTCAACTCAATCAGCTTGATTATTTTTTGGTATTTTTTTTTAATTCTAGTTAACCTCTTTGTTTTTTTTTTTTTTTTTTTTGATTTCATCGAAGCATTTTAGGGAAATAATTTTTTGTTTTTAGGTTCGGTTTCTAAGTTCAGATTTGAAATCTAGTCTGTTTCATTTTTATTTTTTTTTTTTGTTTTGTATTGTTTTTTCAATTGGTTTTCTCGATTTTTTTTTCTTGCACACCATAGCGCTTACTAATTTTCAAGGAGCGCAAGTAGGTAGATTAGGTAGTGTCTCACCTGACATCAGCATGAGTCTGCAATAACTTAAGAGCAGAACAAAAAAAGAAAAAAAAAAGACCGACGAATTAGTTAGAATAAGTTGAAGACATGTATAGAGCTTTGTTTTTTTTTTTTCTTAGATCTTTTGTAAATTTTGTATACGTATGCTTACTTAATCAAATTGACTACAATTACATTTTAAATAATAACTTAAATATTAAGTTTAGTTAGATATGATTTGCTAAATTTAGGAATTATATTGTTTTAATTGATATTTTACTAGAAGTGTAGTTTTACTAGTTATCAATGTGCAAATAAAGTAAAAAAAATTATTTTATATTTGATGCATACCTGAATCCGAGCGAGATTTTTTAGTGGGCGAAGCACCTTCATGTACAGCTTCGTCAGAACGGGGCGAAGATCGCGATTCTCTTTCGTGGGAACCCTAGAAATGAATTTACATATTATAAGTTTATAAAATAAAATTTCTGTAGTGTATTGAAGAGTAAAACCTTTCATAAAAGCTTTTATGAAGACGTAAACGAGGAAAAAGGTAATAAGTTCTTAAACCTTTGCTTCTGGGCGTGTCAATCTTATTCAAAAAATTGTAAATAAATGTAAAATTTTGTTGAAACTTGCATTAAATAAAATGGAAGTACCCTTTTTTTCAAACTCAAATAACAAAAATGGATGAAACATATGCTTATTAGTTATTGGGATTGTTTTAACTTTTAACTTTTCACATTAATTGAGGTTAATTAATTTAAGAGTCATAATTACTTGAATCCGAAAACTACTCACTAAAAGAAAACACCATCAAATGTTACACAGACGGATCGAGAACAGCAGAAGGTACAGGTACATGAATTTTTGAACTTAGTACGACACTATCCATAAAAACGGACCAACCCCTCAGCATATTTGAAGCTTATTTTAACGCAATTGCAAAACGCGCAGAGCTTAACCTCGAAAGTAATTAGTGGAGCAAAAATATCGCCATTGTGTATGGCAGTCAAGCTGCCCTTAAAGCACTTAACCCATGTACAATCAACATTTGTATAGAAAAACTCAACGAGCTTGGCAAGCTAAACAAATTGACTTATCACTGGGTACCTGGGCACGTAGGGGTCTAGGGAAACGAAAAGGCGGACTCATTAGCAAGAGCAGGAGGAGAAATAAAAAAAAAAAACAATCATAAAAAAAAAATAAAATAAAACAGGACGAGAAGACCAGAAGAACGAGACTGGGCAAAACTACATAAATTGAGGCAGGCCAACATGCTTCTCGGCAACTATAACCAAGGGCAATTTAAGTCCTGTATCAGTTTTAGTAGAAATAACATCAGGATAATCACAGGTTTTCTGACGGGCCATTGCAAATTAAGAAGACATCTAAGCATTTAATTTCTTAAATTTTCATTTATTGATTTCAATGGAATCTTTAACAATGAGCTTTACAGCCTATAATAAATAGTAAAAGTAAAAGGTTTCATTCTGGACCTATTAAGTAGTGCCACATGCAGATTCTGCAACGAACACGAAGAAACACCAGACTAGATTGTGGGCTGTTGCAGTGCACTAATGCATTAAAGATTTCAACATCCTGGATGCCACCAGGATAATTACAGTCTGTGAAAATACTCCAAATACTGAATTTTCTGAATTATAAAATGGGTTGAGATTTTTATGAATTAACAAATGAGATTTAATACATTTCTTCAGCTATTTTGTTAATTAAAATTATACTTAATGTTAAGAATAAAACTTAGATTAACGTTAAGACACTCAGCCAATTTTTTTCACAGAGTCCTAACACTAGAACCGCTCCTTATCCTAAAGTAAGTACTCAATTTATTTCATTTTTATCAAGAGACAACATGAATATCTAAAGTAATGAATAGACGCCTGATGTGTTGTCTGAATTAAAATATGTATGTACTGTACAGAGATATGTACATAATGAAGGAACTTACATAAATATGTATGTACTGTACAGAGATATGTACATAATGAAGGAACTTACATAAATATGTATGTACTGTACAGAGATATGTACATAATGAAGGAACTTACATAAATATGTATGTACTGTACAGAGATATGTACATAATGAAGGAACTTACATGATCAATTTTTCTTGGAAAAACAAAACTTTCCTACTCTCTGACTGTATTGCCTTTATTCGGTAACCCGTACTCCCTAAAATAGTCTTTTTATTAAGGTTTTTATGCTCCTGATAAAATTACGCCAGGTACTAACTTGTAGCTAAGGCCGAGTATCAGACCTGGTACCAAGAAATTGGGCGTAAAATTTTATATTGATCGTTATAGCCCGGGAGCCGGCCTCATTTTTCAATGTCTAAAATTTAGACTTTTGAATTAGTTTTTTTTTTCTGTAGTAATACAATAACAGTTACAACATCGATGCCTACCATTTTAACAGTGGGACAAAGATTGGCAAAAAAATGTTAAAGTTGCAGTAAAAAAGAGGTCACATGTCTAAAATGTGTATACGTAGGATAAAAACCATGCCTGCCGCTGTACAGTGGTTCGAAGTTATCCTGCTGCTGATCAAAAGTTGTAAAAAAAAAACAGCAACAGCATTAAATGTTTGGCATTTTTGGAAAAGTCTTTTAACTGTGTGTATGAGATGTCGAGTTCTTGCAGTCGGTAGCTGGGGGCTTTTGGAAGGTAAAGTGTCATAACATTGCAGTTTTTTTAGTTTATGATGACGATAATGATCTTCCTAGCATGATACCAAACAAATTGTTTCCTGTCAGTTTATATATTTCCATCTACCCGTAAGATGCATTTTAAATTCATACTTTGTGTGCATATTTCGGACACATGGAAACAAGTCAACCGTATTGAAACAAACTTTTTGACAACATGAAAGGTAGATCGACGTTACGGAGCAGGCCTCATTAAAGGTGGCACGATCAAGCTGGTGGCAACTAGGCTAGTTGGAGAGGTTTGTAATAAGTAATGCCCGTCGTCCACTATTTTTCTTTTGCGTTTGTTGCTTAAAACATGTTTCGAGTTGTGTTGGATCCGACGAAATTGTGTTCGTTGATCCAACCAACATAAATTTATTTTTCGTGCCAACTGACTGACATTTAAAACAAAATGGAACAAATCGTTTCAATGATTTCAATTTCCTTTGTTCAACTGAAAGAATTGCATACGAAAAACTTGTTCGTGTCCATTTCAATAAGTAAAAGAGGAAGGCTGGCCCTTTTTCCCCCGACATAATTTTCCTGATCGCTATAAACGATTATCAGGTAATAATATTCAATTTCATATAGTTTCAACTTTTCCTGTTGCGTTTTCCTGATCGCTGTCTTGCCCCTAAGCAAGACAGATCTATCTTAGTGGCACCAATTTTTGTTGGTATCAGAATTAATTAATTTATTAATTTTTGGATTAAAAATATAAAACCTCATTAATAAAAATTAACATAAGAGTAGGTACCTACTCTGAGAGAAACGTTCTTGGTTTAAGTGATACCAGTTTCAACATTTAAACAGATTGAATTTATTTAAAATCCATTTATACCTATCCTCCGACATAATCTACAAGCTTTTCAATAAAAGCAAAGTCCTGTAAGGATACGTGGGGCAATCGTATGAATATGAACACCATCAGTTTGTGCAATGCATTACATTATAAATCGAAAACTAAACTTTGCGAAACATTTCAGAGATCTTACAGGTAAATTAAATAACTTTTCGTTCTTTTGGTTATTAAAAAAAAAACTCTTCACTTATGTATACCATTGTGGCGGTTTATACAGTGGACCAACGAAACTATAGAGATACTGTCCTCAATAAATTGTTCATTTGGGATACCATAAATTGCATATATGCGCCTCCAAAATAAATTTTATAAATAAAACCCAATGTAAATATAAATTAGCGTCCACATCGCATGAATAAAATGAACTTTTTATCTAAAAAAAAAACATTAATCGATACTAAAGGGGATTAATATAAGCCCAAGGTCATGTGGCTGCCCAAGCAGCACCCAACCCAGTGAAAGAAATAGAAATTCTTTTTTTTTATTTTTCTTAACAATTTAGAAGCAAATGAACAAAGATTTAAACATTTCTAACAAACCGAAAACAACATAATAAATTAACTATGAACAACTATAAAATTTATTAATAAAATAATTATTTACATATATCGATATATTGAATACATTTTTTTCGGCCATTATGGATAAAAAAAAAAGAGTATAAAACCTCGGAAAGAAAAAAATACCAGCGAAATACAATTTGCAATACTTACCATATCTTTATTGTTTTTCCTTTTGATTTTATGCTTAATTTTTAGGAGATATATTTGGTTGTTGTTTTATTGATAAATTTGTAGAAAAAATCACAATTTTATTAGGTTTTTCTTGAGAATATATTTGGTTGCAAATAACAGCGTGTGGAAAATTCAAGTACTCTCTTTTTAAACGCGTCAAAAAAAGTAATCAGCAAACTTTTCTTTTCTTAAGGCGGCGAAATGTCAATTTAGCCATTTCGCCTATTTCGCTGCGCGGGAGCCATTTTCTGTACAGTACGAACAAGTTTTTTTTTCATAAAAGTGATGCCAAGTCGACTAAAGATAATCGAATTTAATTCAATGCGACACGACACTGCGACACAGCACTGCGACACGACAACATGGGTTTTGATTAGAAAAATCATTAATTTACGTTAAAAAATAAGTAAATAAGGGGGACATAAGCTATCATGCTTACGAGCAATGTAAAAGGAAGAACATCATGTTGGTGGGAAATAATTTCTTTTGGATTTCTTTGTGATGCAAGCTCGTGCTCGCAATCACACTCGCTCATTATGAAAAAAAATACTTCGTCGTATTGTGTTGATGTGTAACTAAGTCCGTTATTAGTGCATGAAGCGTGAGTCACGCTCCTTCCTTTTCCCACTTTCATCTCTAGGAATAGGCGGCTCATCTCCTTTATCTTTCCCACTCATGTGCGGCGCGCCTCACGATGCACTGTGTAATAGCCGACTAGTTATAAAAGACTAAAAAAATACTTTTTTTTTGCTGTCACAATAGGGGGGTTCACACTGACTAACTTATCGGACGACCAAATAACAGCTCTCTCCCTGGGCAAATATCAAAATTATTTGAAAACCATCCTACCGACTGTCATTTTTCCATTTTGACAGCTCGTAGTCCGGTAAGTTAGTCAGTGTGAACCCCCCTAATGATTGCTGAAAGTGGTACTTTCGTTTGTTGTGTCGCGTTGGTTTGGCAGAACCGTTTTTTTCATTATTGAGTTTCTCTTAAACGACTCATTTGATGAAATTTTTTATACGGAAGCTTCTTAACATTTTGAAAAATCAATTTTTCGAAAACGGAGTGACTGTTCTAATTTTTTTGGTATTTTTTGGGCTTCTCTTGAAATGAAGGTGCTCGGGGCTCAAGAATATTGCCAGAATTTTTTCAGATTTCAAAAACTATATTTAGAGGCCGCGAGCATCGATTTTATGAAAAATAGGTTCATTTTCGAGATTTTTATATAAAATTTTTAAAATCTGACTTTTTTCTTGAGCTCAAAGGACCTTGATTCCAAGAGAGACCCAAGAAATACCATTGAATTGAAAAACCATTAAATTAAAATTGTGTGTTTTCTTTTTTCAAGGTTTGAGAATTATTTTATTATTATTTTATATATCAAATCAAATGGCATATCTACTTGGTATGGAGCTCAAAATAATTTAAAATAAAGTTTTTTTCATTTTAGTAATGGATTTTATTTTTTTACACTTGTTTTAAAGATTTTTCGTATAAAATTATTTATTTTTAAAAACTTTATATAATCATTTTCATTTTAAAAATGGAAAATTGCCTTAGTCCACTTTCATTAACGGCACATTTTATAAAATTTAAAAAAAATTACTTGCAATGGTTTTGTTGGGCTGAAAGAAACAATTAAAAAAAAAATTGACTTCTTTTGAAAAAACAAATAATTGGACTTACAATCCCTAAAAGTTTAAAACAAAACTATAAGAATATTTTTGGTCCGCCCTATATTTCAAAACAAATAAGCATAAAATAGGAGTTGCTAACGATTTTTATTTTTATTTAAATAATTTAAATATTTACTTGAGAAATACTACATATATGTATAGGACAAGTTTAGGAATAGTAAAAAAAAAAACTGAACTAAAGATAACAATAAAACATGACATTTCCATGATAAAGAATTCAAACAAAGTGGGTCCAGTAATTCTGCTGTCTATTTTTGGTAGTATCCCTATCCTAAGCTACACCCTTAGCCGCTAAAGCGATTTTCTTCAAACTTGGTGGTTGTTTTGAGTGACTCCCTAGAGGGGAAATATGTAGATTTTTAGAATCAAAATTAACGGTTTCTGCCAGATGACGAAAATGGGAAAATATAATTATTTTCAAAAATAAGTTACGTTTTTGAATACAAATCAAATAAAAAAAATATTTTTTTCATCGCTTTATAACGGTACTTTCTATTGAACGGTTTTTCTTTTTTTTCACAGAATTTCGGTCTTAAAATAAGTGTTCAAATTCTAAATTTCAAATTTTCAAATTTTTGAAAAATCATTTTTTTTGAAATTTTGGATTTAGATGTGCATTAATATTTTTTTTTATATTACATATACTTTTCTGAATGACAGTTTTTTTAAAGATTGTTTGAAAATGTTTATATATTATCATAAATCAAATGGTATACCTTCTTAGTTTGGAGCTCAAAACAATTTAAGAAGATTAAGGACCGCGGGAAAGAACGATCATAGTCACATTTTTACGATTCTCCATAATTTCAATGGGGTTCCCAGTTTTGTTCGGCCACGGAACCCAATTTGTGCATTAAAAAATACTTCGAAATCATGTGCTATATGTTAACTTTACACCAAAATATTCTTTAACTGGAACATTATATTTATTTGTATACTTAAAACAAATAAATATACTGTTCGAAAGACAACACAAGCTATAAATTCAGAATATTTGTAAAAATTAAGCAATTTTTGAAAAATCAAAAAATCAGCGATCTGCAATTTTTTGCGACCTAGAATATCTTAGAAATTAAAAAACAAACGAATTGAGAACCTCCTCTTGTTTTGAAGTCGGTTAAAAATATGCCAAGTCTTTTAAGGAAAAAATCTTATGTGAGGATTAACGTAAAGGTCTTTTCTTCCGTTTGGGTAGTAGAGGCAGTTTTCTAAAAAACTGAATCAAAGCAAAGCAAATATTATTAGAACGCAAAAGTAATACTTATAATAATAATTATTGAAGAAAGAAAAAAAAGAAAAAAACAAAAGCCTAGAAGATTGCTTCATAATCTAATTTTCAACAAACATTGAATATGATTGTTCTTTTCCGTGGCCCTTCAGTTGTTTTTGTCATTTTGTAATAAATTTAATTTTTTTTTATTTCCTATAAAATCATTTTTTTAAAACTTTATATTAGAAGCTTTAACTTCCACAGAAACCTTGATCTTGAGAGCAAGTACCTATGTATGTACATGCGACCCAGTCGTGTATTTTATGTCGACAAACAATTTTTTTACATTTTTCTTAGAACGGGAGCGTAACGAAATCCAGCATCCCGCGTTACGCCGCGCCGACCAAAATTAAGCTGGAGGGATTTTGGTGGGATTTTAGGTACGTCCGTACTAGATTATTTTTTTGAAAATTTTTGCAAAATGTTGGGGTTTTCCATAATTTTTGAAAAAAAGTTAAAAAAGTGAAAATTGGTAGAATCTCTCAAAAAAAGCTTTTTAGTTCTGAAAAGAGCTTTTCACCAACCAAATTTTGTTTCTATTTCTTTAATATTAAATTGTGAAAAGAACTTTCATATCTGCCCCACACGCCACTGTTTGGGCGATAATTTTTGATTTTTCTCTCGCTTAAGTCCTTTTTTTTAAGGATAATTTTAGTTTTCATACAAACTTCGTTCTTGTTGATTCTCATGAATCAGTATGACCAAAATTATAAATAATTAATTCAAAGAGAGATTACTGTATAATATTATAAAAGGGTTTTTTTTCTAATTTTTCGGAGAATAAAATTAAATTTTCATTTAAACAGACCCAAATATTATATATAAATCAATATTGAAGACCATATACTTGAACATCTATGCAAAGAATTGTGAGTTATTAACATTTTAATGGAATTCTTTTTGTGCTTTTATAGTTGAAAGAAATTCTTGTTTAGGTATTTGAATATTCTTGTTTATTATTGCAATTTATAAATAAGAACCATTAGAGTAGAGTTATTCTTTTCAAAAAAAATTAATAATTCAGTCCCACTGGTTGAGAGCCCTCCGCCGATGAGTATACTTGAGACAAATCGAGGTATTTTTATCAACTATTTTGTTATTAGCTAGGCTTGCTTTGAAAATCATCAGCACATGACAAAAAGTTCAATTGCTTTATTTTTACTATTTAAAACAACACCAATACGAATGTTATTATAAATCAACACTTTTACAATTAATAACAAAAAAAAAAACTCTACAGCGTTATAGAATCCGCGATTCTTTGATAAGAGTTAAAATACAAATTCACTACTAAAATCACCAACAATGCCAATATAATCATAAATCAACACTAGCGCATCAAATAACTAAGAAAACGCCATTGCGTTACAGAATCCGTGAGTGAGTGATAAGAGTAAATATGCAAATTAACTATTAAAACACCCGTAATACGAATATAATCATAAATAAATACTAACAAAACTATTGACAAAGAAAATACCATAGCGTTACAGAATCTGTGAATTATTTATAAGAGTAAATGTGCAAATTTACTATCAAAAACACCAAACAAATGAAGATGATCATAAAACTCTTAAAAGAATTTTTTAAAATACAATTTTTTTGTTTATTTTTTTTCCAAATTCTAATTTCTCATAACTACTCGTATATCCAAAACCCATTGAGAACTCTTCATAATAAGAACTGAAATTTCTCATCAGAACTATTCTTCATGAAAAAAGGAGCCTCGTAAAGTTGGACCTACACTTACCTTTTGGGCAAGAACTTTAGAACTCTCTTACAAATCTACTTAGAACTCTAAAAATGTAGCCTTTTGGGGGCCAACTTCACGAGAGTCTATTCATGAAACGTCAGGAAAACACGACTTTGAGACATTTTAATATTCGTGCACCGCCGCCGTTGTTGTTGGCGTTTTGTAAATTTGTATAAACGATAACTTTTGTTTGAATCAAGATAATTGGAATCTGTAATAATTAAAAGGTTTTTATATAAAAAAAATACCAAAAATGTCACTTTAGTCATTTTTCGCGATTCGCAAAGATACAGAACTAATTCATACGTAAAATATAGATTCCTATAAGCATAGACCATAAAACGACACCTCAATATATACACACGGCTCTGAGTCTGCTCCTAAATTAATGAATTCACCACTTTTCAATTATTAAAAGCTATATTTTCAACCCCTTTTATACTCCATTATTGCCTTTAGGGAGTATGGAATTTAATGATAGGAACACCACACAGATACAATAGAAAAAGAGATTCTTTATCCAATAACAATATCGAACAAAAAATTATAGTCAACTTCCAGTAGTAGAAGTTGTTGTTGTTGCTTTTGTTGATAAATCAAATAGATAAACAATTTCAAAGCAATCTAAATGCCAAAATCTGGTTGTCAATCTTTCAGCGAAATCATTTCTTCAATGCCCATAAAGATCGCACTCTCCCTTCTTCTTTATCTTCTTTTCCTTCTGCTGCTAACCATAATTTCTATATACTCGACCATAGAACATTGCTTGCTTTTGAAATGATGTTGTATATGTCGTTTCTATATCCATCCATGCAACATATCGCAACGTATATGTTGACATATAGAAATGGTAGCTATAAAAGCAAAAAGTTAAATGCTAACCAATTATCTTAAAAGGAGAACGACTCGACTGTGTTGTCCATCGATCAGTATACCTCAACTAACTTCTGTGTGGAAATGTTGTTGGTAAATTGCTATCCAATGGAAGCAACCACAAACGGAGGTGATCTCTTCGTCCGGATGGCCTCTGTCTCTCTTCTAACGTGATCCTACATTTGAAAGCAAAAGAACAAATCCCTCATAGACTGAGTGTCTCTTGCCCGAAGATGCTGTACGAAGTTCCATCAGAAAGAAAAAGAAAAAAAAAACTGTCATCGACCGTTTCTTTCGATCTTTCCAAGGTAAGTATTCGAGTTCCATAAATTCCACCCTCTTTTCTTATAGAATAGGTATAAGGTCGTTGCTGCCGTACCATACAATGTACAACACTAGTAGTTGATGAGAGATACGTTCTGTGTCCTTCAGGGATGGGCAACAAACACAAATGTGACTATTCTATAGATTGCATCTTGATAGATTCTTTGAAAACGCTGAGTTTATTTCCAAAGAATTTAGACTTTTTCAATAGTGAACTTGATGTTGACAATTAAATGTTTGATGATCGACAAATTCTTATAGAAGTTGCTTCAATTGATAGGCAGATCCCATCACCTTCAATGCTTCCACTCTTCAAAGTCTTCTAACTTTAGTGCGATTCGTTAGGTTACTGAACCACACAACAATCAATCATTATTCATTCCAATCAGAATTTCTTTCGACTTAATTATCAAACCAATAAGAAGAGTTCACTCCAAACATAAAATTAATCCCCATCGGCATGATGATCAACCCTACTGCTTATACATCACCAGCGAATATGCATAATGAGCCTCACAACGAAGAAGACGAAGAAGAAGGAAAAAAGTTGATGGTTTTGCGCCCATCCGGAAGTTCTCAGTTCTCAGGCAATCAATTGACTATGTCTTCTGATTATTCAATCAGGTGGCGGGCATGGATGGGCACACTTTCCATCAACTATACTCTGTGTTCGCTCTTCACCCAAACGGAAGAGGAAGCCATTTTTGGCACGTGACGCTTTCAGCGGGTTAATGAATTCACGCCCGCCCTAAGAACGTTAGTCCATCACCAGGGCGCAGGTCACACGTGCCAATTAATTATGTGTGTCCTATCGTAATGGAGGCCCTATAACACACCACCGCCGCGCCGCACAGGCAGGTAGGTAAATACTAATTGCCCGTTAGTCGTAGACTATTCGGTATACGTGCGATCGGGTTGCGTGTGGGTCACAAACTCACTCCAGTCTTTCCTTGCGGAACAACATAATTCCTGGTGAATTGTCAATTAGTGCGACATGCTGGCTACTGTGAATTGCAATTTTTATGAGGCTTCCCATTCCCATCCATCGCAACGCAACCGACTGACTTATGGATTATTCTTGGCCAAGAGGCTAATCAATGTTGTCAACTGCTGGCTAACGGTAGATTGTTTGATGCGTGTATGACAGCAGCAACTGATTTCTATTGTTTACACCATTCGTCCGGTCTTCCTTCCGTTTTTGGTCACCAACTAAAACTCTGATGGACGGTGGTGATATGTGTTCCAGGCCTCTGCTAAATGGTGTCAGCTGGAAGGAAATGTTGATAGCTGGCCGCAGGTGGAATGATAATCAACCACTCTTCTGCCTGATAAGGTGTGCTATGAAATTTTGTTGTTGTTTTATTGTTTTTGTATTTTTTTATATCAAAAAAAAAAAATTTAATGAAAAAAAAAAAAAAAAACATGGAACATGAAACTGCCCAAGCTATATACTGACAGAATCCCCAACAAACGATCATCATCATTGGGTTAGTTGGTTGAGATAGTCTTGCTGATTCTGTCTGAATCATTACCTCTGGGCTGTCTGCCTGCCTGGCTGATCTTCGTCATCATCTCATCACTGTTGTACCAAAAACCGACCAAAAAGAGGACGACTACGACAATCCATCCATCGGTCCATAACGATCGTCGTCGCGTCGTTGGTCGTCGCGCAGAACACATCCGAACGTATAAACTATCACGCAGTGCGTCGCTCTTATATAAATGTACCATCATATAGGCTTGGATGTGTCCCCATCTTTCTGGGATGGCCTCACAGCTAATGTGTTATTCATGAGCCTGCCATCAGTTGGGGGAAAAACAGGATAGGAATTTTAGTAACTTATTCTTATATAGCGAGAGATAATGCACTCATATAGTAGCCGTGGTTCCGTGCTCGATGGAGATGAGGCGATGGAAACATAGGAGATCCTGTGTGTGTAGGTCTTTTTGGAAAGTTCTATAAAGCTGACTTTCTTTAGCTTTGTATGGGCGGGGGAGTCGAAGATAAAGGAGGTGGATGACTCTGAAAATTCGTTGTGTGTTCAAAGCCATTATCGTCATCAGAAGTACATAGTAGTAGTATAGTCTGCTATGAAGCTGAGATGATGACAAAAAGAAATCAGTGGAGTTCCCTTCCTCATAACGTCGTGCGTTGTCGTCGCTGTCGTCGTCGTCTTAGTCGTCATCGTCATCATCATCATCATCATTGTTGTCGCTCTTTTCGTCCATTTCGTGACTTCTGGCTGCGCTACTATATGTGACGACAACGACAACGTTATAGGATGACATTGTCTTCGTCATTGTCTCTTGGAACATTGATTGCCCCTACGAAATCTGCGAGATCTTTTCAGATCTGGCCAGGTTAACTAACAATCAATGTGACTGCTATACTAAGACTTTTGTGCGCATTCGCCTGCTCGCCCATCTCATCTTTGATAGTTGGCTCTGAACAATGTCCGTATCTTGTGCACGGATGTGGAAGGTACGAGTATATAACATCCCTAAACTTCTGATGGCTTCCAAGAGGACGCAATAAAATAAATTTGTTGTTGTTATGTTTTTTATGTGTTCTTTTTGGTTTATTTTTTTTTCATGTTGTATACCTCAATCGATCAATTTGATTAAAAAAGGTAGAAAAAAAATGAATGCCAGAGAATTCCAAAAGTTTATCGACCGAGAGTTTTAAATTCTTGAAAATAGAAATGGTTTATGGCATTCTTTGGAGAGGTCGTGGTTATTCTTATGGAAAGTACAAAGTATTTAAGAAAAATTAAATTTAAATAAGATTTTACGTACCTATAGGACACTATAATAAAGATGTTTCCTGATTCTGAAGTATCTAAACATAATTGAAGACCAAGAACTTAATTCAGAATATCCAATTCGTTTTTTTCAGTTTTAAGTCACTGTTTTAGAAAATTGTTCTTCCTACCTACACAGGGGTAAATAGAACCATATGATTTTTTTCTTGTTTTGACCTAACATACAACTTGTAGGCATTGGTTAAGGGTTGGTTTTAAAATCTCGAAAATCTAAAATCCCGAAAATTCATAATCCCGATAACCCAAAATCCCGAAACTTTAAACTCTCAAAAATCCATTGGGGATATTGTGCTTTCAGGATTTTGGGTTTTCGGTGTTTTGAGTTTTCGAGATTATGTGTGTTTCGGGATTCTGGGTTTTCAGGATTCAAAATTCAGGATTGTTTATTGCCTGGTAGTAAATGCTCACAAGGGAATACATAAATATAGAAGTTTGAACCGTAAAAACTATTGCTACGATAACGCATCTCACTTTATTTTTCTAGAATTTGGAGCGCAGGAACTTAAGTTGTTTGTTTCAAGGTGTTTTGAAAATAAATTGACTTTTTGGTCTCGTCACGTGTTAGCGATATTCAAAAATTATTTCTAATTTCAAAAACGTGACGTCATATATTTTTTTGACTTCAGGTTTAGATTTAGCAGACCAGAACTAAAAATATATTTTGGAATCACGGAAAAAAATATATTTTGGAAAAAATGTGGATGCGGTAATTCTATCAGTCTGTCAGTTTGTCTCTCTCACGAGCTATACAGTCTGAGCCACTAAAGCGATTTTCTTCAAACTTGTTATTTAAGAATTACATATACATTTGTGTAGAGGGGTAATTCAAAATTAATATAAGAAAAACAAATTGATCAAACCGGAGGATCGAACCTGCTCATCGAAACAGCTCAATAAGGCAATATTCTTGTTTTTAGGTGGTACATTTTTCTTTGTGTTTATATCAACTTAAAGCGGCCTGAAGGAAATTCAACAATCGTCTAAAAAAACAGTCCAATTTGAAACCCATATTACCCAAGCAATCCATAACTTTTGTTCTAAAGGCTACAGTTTTTTTTACAGCGTGTTAAGTTTGGAGCATAATTTTCAGAGCCTATTGTAAATCGAGCCTATACGTAAATCCATGATTCACAAATCACAAAAAAAAATTGTTTAAGTGGACATTTGACGATTTACAGTTTAGAATAATCATGGATTAAAGATAATAAAATGTGTACAAATTGGTCTAAAATTGGTTCTTAGCGTATCGATTTTTTTTTCTTAAACGTCGTTTTTGTATAAGTTTAAATCACGCGTATTTTGTATTTTTATTTTGTATTGCGGATTGATATAGTTACTTACATACATGAATGCTCCGACATCTTATCACCTCATATGTAAAATAATAATTGTATCTATGTACTGTACAATGTACATTTATATAACTATAACAACAAGTTGTTGTTCAAAAAGGGTAAATTGTTACATAATTTCGTCAGCGTTGGGCATTTTGTTTTTATATTTCGAAGTTTAACTAAACTGCGGTCACTGTGGCGTATGTGTAATTTTTTTTTTTTTTAATTTTGAAAGTTAACACAGCTTTTTTCCGTTGCCAATTATTGAGACGAACTTACTTTGTTCAAAACATTCTGGCTCTTTTAATGATAAAACTTGCTGGGTGTGAGTAATAGCATTAAATAATTCGTATTAAATAATCCGTAGCTGGAACGTTTGGAAGTTGAAGTGCAATAGCATGGCATTTTTAATTTAAATAATGATGATACAAAAAAAAATATTGCCACTAAGATAGATCTTTCTAGCATGATACAAAAAAAAATTCAAGTTATTTTACATATTTCTATTTATCCGTAAGATGCAGTTGAAATTGATAATTTGTGTGCATATTCCGTACACATATGGAAACAAATTAACCATCTTGAAACAAACTTTTTGGTAACATAAAACGGAGATCTAAGTTAGTGGCACCAATTTTTGGTGGTATTATAATTATTTCAAATGCTATTTCGCAACTTTGAACATTAACTGCTAATTAATGCCCCATGTTTTATGTTTTTCTAACATAAATAATCCACGAAAAAAAGTTTTTTTTTCTTTCAAAAATTAATGACGCTGGCTCCCAATATTTCTTGCATAAAGTGATTTTAGAAGACTTTTTTACTTGCTCTATAGGCAAGTATTGGTTTCGTGTCAAAAAATTGAGGTTTTAATCAAAACAAATATTGATGAAGAAGTCCCAAAAAAGTGGTCAATCCCTCCGTCGGTCTGTGAGTCTGTGCGTCTATCTGTACACATTTCCACTGCCCAAACGCGTGAACGGATTTTCTTCAAATTTAGTACAGGTGATTTTAACGTAATTTCGAATGTTTTTTTTTTATTTTGAATATCTCATCTAGAACGAGTACCTCCTATACATCATTTATGAGTTATTCGAGTTTTCTCGAAAACGGCTCCAACGATTTTAATAAAACATTTGCTATGATTTCTTTTATAAAGATACATTTTTAGAATTTTTGTTTTATATCTTTCGAGCCATTAAAAATAAAAAAAAACTATTTCATTAGTAAAAAATTTTTAAACGATTCTTCTAACACAAAAATTCGATGTGCCATTTTCAACATCGAAAAACAAAATTTTGAAAAAAATTCATTGACCCATAAACCCAAAAATATAATTTTTCAAAAAAAAAAAAACAAAGCCAAAATGTAATACATTATAGCCTCGGACTACATGAGCAAGTTCGTGGGATCTAGTCGTGCATTTTATTTCTTATATTTTTATGTTTGATGAAGATAATGATATATTACTTTAAAACAAACTATTGATAGGTTTTTGGGTTTGATAGAATGTTAAACTCAGAATTGAAGTTCAACGCAAATGAATCGTAAATTTTTTTCAATAATATAATGTTCTCTCTCTAACAATCTTAGTATTTTTCTATTATTTTATACACAACTGGAAAACTAAGCTGAATTTCAAAATTTAACTCAAATAACTTTTTTTAAAACTGCAATTCCCTATCGATATATGTACATAGGTACTTTTTAAAATTTTGCAAAAATAACTATTAAAGAAATTTTTACAAAAAAAAAAACAATTCAAACACAATTATCTTATAAAGCTGTTACTAAATTCTTCGTAATTTAGTCTGAGCAAATATAGATGAATATTAGAAGAGGAATATAAGAAAATGTTTCAAATATCCTAGGCCGAAAGAGCAAGAAAAGTAAGACATTTTTAAGATATGCCTGCTCAAATTCTATTGTTTCTGGTACTTTTTATCAGTTTCTCTTTCAAATATTTTTGTGTAAGTTGTCAATTGGTGTTACAAATGTTATTGGTTTTCTCGAATTAAAATATGTATAAATAAAATGCACGACTAGTTCGCACGAACTTGCTGTTTTAGTTCAAAGTTATTAAATGTATAATAACTAAAAACAATGGAAATTTTCCTGAAAAGCGTGTTCATCATATTTCTGTTATTCATATTTTTTTAGAAAAACTAAAAATGTAGTATTGTTACAATCACTTATTCCATAGCATACACCAAGTTTAATCGAAATCGTTAGAGCAGTTTTTGAGAAAAATGCAATATCTCGAAATTGTTTTATGGGAGGGAAATTACAAAAAGTAATCTATTCCAAATTTCATGCAAATCCGTCAACCCTTTTAAGCTGTGGCTCTCTGTAAAGATGGATGCACAGACGAACAGACGAACAGACGCACAGACCGACGAACTTTTTTTGACTTCTCCATCATCGTAATGTTGGTTTTGATTCGATTTTTTTTTAACGCGAAACTAATACTTGCCCTATAGATCAAGTAAAAATTAAGCTTATTGTGCATTTACTATTTTGATTTTTTCTTAAGATATGGCCTGAATACTAAAAGTCAAAAATCTGAAAATTGAAAATATTTAACAACAACAAAAAGTAATTTACGTTTAGGTACCACAATTGATTTTTTTTAAATTTGGTACAAATAATTTTTTTTGTAATTTCCAAGACTTGTTTTATTATTGTTTTTGAATATGTATCTGATACTACACTTACCTGCCATAAAACATTTTATTAATTAAAGGTATTCAATAAAAAAAAAATAATATAAAATAAATTAAATTAATTCAAATGGCTAGGGTATATCTAAACTTACACCAATAATAAAGAAAAAGAGCTTAGATTAGAATAACTCTAATCACCTGTATCATCCTTTGTAGGATTAGGCTACGCTTGGCTCACTGATGGGTGCACAAATTACATATTTTTCGTCCTCTTCATGCCACGCAATCAATTCATATTTATTTACAGGCTAAGAACTAAATATATAATAGGTGTCATCATACTAAACTCTTCTTCCTTCGATTAAACAGTGATGTGTTTGCATGTGTAATGACTTTCCTCGATGATTACTTACAACTTAATGTTCACATTCAAATCATAGTTTCTATAGCCTTCAACGAATAACGGCTTAGTACCTCCTATTTGCACTTCTAGAAAACTCACTTGCATAATGTACCTACCTACCTTAGCATTTGCAAAACAAAAATATATTAAGACATCAAAAAACCCATTCTATAAGCATTTATTCAATTACCAACCTCGAATGTGGTACGTTACGTGGTACTGTAATTTTTAACAACTTTGTGAACGCAAAAACAAACAAAGTAATATGCCATTCCGCCACCGCATCAGCGCAGCGAGTTCCTTCTAATGAAATTTATTACATCAAATTATTCAAAAAACCGTACAAAAACCTCATATCGCACATAATATTTTTAGACAGGAATCCCATCATCAACATGGCATCAGGCTTCTCTCGCTGCGCAGGCTGGCTGGCTGATGATGGGAACCTGTAAAACTGCCTCCAGGGTTCGAATCAAAAACTATAGCCTGCTCCTCGTCCCTATATTTGCAATATACGGACTAAGTTGTTGTCGTCGGTCGTTGTCGATGATGCTTGTCTCGGCCAGCCATCAGAGTGCTGCTGGCAAACGTCAGGAGCAATCACAGATTCCAATGCAATCCCAGGGTAGCTCCAACAAAAATCTGGAATTAAATTAACCGAATGCAGAGGAGCACAAAAAGACAAATTCTAAAGTTGTACGCGTACGCAGTTTTTTGCGTGCGTTTTATTCTGCTGCTTCAGTGCATCGTAAATGTAAAGTTTTACTCCCAGTCAGTGCGTATAGACTGAGAGATGCATTACCTTGATCATCAGACAGAGGAGGAGCAAGGATAAGACTTTGTAATTTCTGATTACTAACTATTTAAGAGAAGAGTTCTTCCATGCAGCATCATGATGATCGATCCGATGATGCCGGGATGGGGATCCACCACAAAACCACCACAACTGTCAGCACTCGAACAATACCAGTGATTTTGTACAAACATCGATCGCTCGCTGGACAGACAACTCCATGAACACCACCTACTATCTACTCGAGGCTGCGGGTTGGGTTAGAAAGGAAAGGAGTTCCTTTATAGGATATTTCTGTGTTTGCGTGTCCGCGATGATGATGATGATGATCTGTATTATTTATATGACTCGTGCTGGGATGTTTTCCCAGCGTTTTCCACTCTGCAACCGTTCAAACAATTTCGGTCTGGTCTGCAAGCAACTATACGTTGGGTTGGGATTACCCTTTGCAAGGAATTCAAGTTTTGCTGCAATCTTACTACTCCTTCTCCTCCTCCGCTGCTTCTGGGAGGACGAAGAGAAACGACCGCCACCGCGCGCCGCTGCATAAGTATAATATGGTGGTGGATGGAACCAGCTCATTATTAATTCGCATCATGGCCAGGACACGGCTATAAACAATAATACTGTCTGCCCTAATGGATTCCCTGCTGAAAATGCTTTAATTAGGTTTTGAGAAAAACGAAAAACTCCTGGAATTCCACTTCGGTCGAGAGGGAATGTGATGCGATGTGAAAAATTAAGGATATTTCTTCTTATATTCTCCATCATCATATATTGCTGATGCTGTTGCTTCTGCTCAAGAGGCGATCTAGACTGTGCCGCGTTCGAAGCAGCACTTATAGTTACTTTTTTTTATGCTGCTCTTCTGTTGTTGTTGTTGTTGTTACTGGTAGGTATATAGCCAGCTACTGGTTTTACTGACGTTTAAATATTGTGACACACGTGAAACGTACTCGAAATGGGATCATTCGGTAATTGCTGCCCCGATATATCTCGTTATGAGGATGAGGTATGTGGTGTATAGTTTGTTGCTACCATTGTCTCATTCCATTTGCCATTTTTGGGTTTGGTTTGGCATAGGGAAGAGCATCCATCCAGGAAGCAAGCGGGCGGCAAGAGCTAAGAAGCAACAAGGAGGTGGTATAACCTCGATTTCTGATCGTGATTTATGCGATTGCGCCCCAACTTACTTGATATTCAATATACTTTGCATAGAAATTGAAGTGATTTGCTATTCACAAAAAAAAAACAAAACAAATGCCAAGCAAAAAAGTTAATGGATATTCGGATTCTTATATGTAGTTTCGTGAGGACGACAAGTACCAGAGAACCATCAGACGACGACGACGACGTGGACGAAGATGTGGCGTGTGTGTGTTCCAAAATGATAAAATCCTTAGGGAATTATGTATGAATCAGTTAAAGAGTTCCATAAGTGTGTCAGAATTGGACAGGAATTTTTATTTCTTGAATTAACTTTAGTTTTTTTTTCTCTTTTTTTAAATACAACAACAAATTCGCTAAGATGTCAATGATTTTCTTATGGAATCACACCAGCCAATGCGACACATTAGAAGAGTCAGAAAATAAATTCTTATAGCTTCTCAAATTAGAACTAAAAATAGTGCTCTAGAGTGGAATTTTTCGGTTAAGGGAAATTCAAAATATGGAGCAGTCTATCTATAGGCTATTGCAAGAATTCTGTACCCATATACTCAAAAACAACAACAACAAAAAACAATATGATAAAAAAATTTATAAAACTACAAATGTTGCTGCATATCCATTTTCCTGTGTTGTGCGTCCGTCCGAAAATAATAGGCAAATTCCAAAAATAGACAAAAAACACAATTTCTCTCAAATTTTTCTAAGGCACACATCAGTATAGTAGCGCATTGCGCTCTCTATAAAGGAAAGTAATACCTCTATTCCTAATATACACACATAAAAGCTAACAACAAAAAAGTTGGACAAAATTTTTGAGCTCCATGTAGCGCATCCATTATCCCATCCCAACTAATCTAATCTCGGATATGGGAAAAGAGCTAAAAGGGAGATGGTCTAAGTTTTTATAGTTATTATTATAAACGCAAAAGACCGGGCCATCAGGCGCATCAGTGTGATTTCTTTTTTTTTTTGTCTTATTTTGGTTTTTTGGCTAGATCTGAAATAAACCATACAAAAATGGGTAAAAGATCTATTACGTAAGGCCGAGACTATGACCAAAAAAATAAATAAATAGAAAAACATTTGTGTGAAATTGTTTTGATTTTGAGATCTATATTAGATGTTAATGTTTATAGAACCACAAAGTCTTGTTTCTAATTTCGAATAACAATAAAACATCATTATCTGATTTTAAACACTGCGCTGATGGGATTGCGTTTGTTCTTTTGCTTTTTTGTTTAACGATGCTTTTCCTTGTTTTGGATAAAAACAATCAAATATTTGTTTTGAAAATGTGAAGGAACGTTACTGAAAAAGAAGCAAGTTCTATCCTTGAAGTTTTTCAAATCTGTGCACTTAGCCCCGCAGAACCAAAATAAATAAATTAAAAAAAAATATCTAAGTATTCAAAAATCATACTTGAAGTTTAATATGCAATCAAGTGAATACCAATTTTTTTCAGATGTGAAGTGAAGCCTCTAATGCTTACTTTGGCTTTGAAACAGGTGTTATTTTTGAAATATGTACTTCTTTCCCACAGAATATTATTTCATTGCAAACTCTAACCTCCGATTTTTTCTTAATTTTGACCAAAATTTACTTTATTCTTGCTTGCACCAATTCGAAAAAACAGTTAGTTTAAACATGGTTTACTTGTTTCCATCCAACGGGCGTACGCAGGAGTTTTATCAGTGGTAGCCCTTTCAAAGCAAAGCAAATGAAATTACGTTGTACAGATTCTAATCTATTAACAATAAGATTTATATGTTCCGTGAAATCGAGATTAGAATTGAAATGTAATCCAATGTCTCTAAAGTTCCGAACACGAAGGAACGTGTGTTCTGAAATTTTATGATTAAATGAAGCAGTATTTCTTTTCTTAGAGAAAGTCATCGTCTGACATTTATTTGGGCTTGGATTCGGTCCGTTCTTTTTACACCAAATACTAGATCTATCAACATCACATTGTAGAAGAAGGCGGTCGTTGGACGACTTAACAGCTTTGAAAATTTTTATATCATCAGCAAATATTAAAATGCTGCTATTGCAAACGCTTAAGGGAGCATCGTTGATAGCTAGTATAAAAAGAACAGGGACATGGTGACTACCCTGTGGAACACCCGATTTGGCAAGAAAGGACATGGAGAAAACACTTCTGAATTTGATAATATCTATTTTCAAGATAGGAAGTAATCCAATTAATAAAACATAACATACATAAATACATCATGCGAGAGTTGATCAAAAGTCTTTGAGAAATCAGTATACATACAGTCAAGCTCCTGTCCACAATACAGTGGAGCATTTTTGACCGCTTTTGCATGAAACCATGTTGTTGGTAATAAATGCACTCTTCCAAATGACAGGAAATTTTCCTAACTTCAGTGATAGTTCGAAAATACACTTAAGAGGGAGATTCTATCAGGTCCCGGAGAGTAATTATCTTCAAGCAGATTGATTGAAACCTTTTTAAAAGAAGGGCAACAAAATGAAATTAATAAATATTTTAAAGATTTTAATATCATCATCCAACAAGATTAAAATTCTTAATCATTAAAATTGGAAAGGTTTGCCCCAGGGCCAGGCTTTGTTTTGAATGAAGGTTTTATAATACAAATTCTATATACTACTGAAAAAAATATTAGATATAGTTCATATTAGACTTTTGCTAAAAAGTTTATGTAAGCTGAACTGAATATAAACAAAATTTGCGTATTGACAAGGTGCCTCACTAACAGTGTCAACTGATGAGTCCTAGTGAGACCCACCTGGACGAAACGCCAAAATTTTTGTATGGACTAAAGGCCGTAAAAAAGCTATTTTAAATCAATAATTTAACAAGTCTAATTAAATAGTGCTAAGTCATCTACTTGGCTGATTTATTTATTTATTTCAGTAGTATATAGAATTTGTATTATAAAACCTTCATTCAAAACAAAGCCTGGCCCTGGGGCAAACCTTTCCAATTTTAATGATTAAGAATTTTAATCTTGTTGGATATAGTTCACATTAGACTTTTGCTAAAAAGTTTATGTAAGATGAACTGAATATAAACAAAATTTGCGTATTGACAAGGTGCCTCACTTACAGTGTCAACTGATGAGTCCTAGTGAGACCCACCTGGACGAAACGCCAAAATTTTTGTATGGACTAAAGGCCGTAAAAAAGCTATTTTAAATCAATAATTTAACAAGTCTAATTAAATAGTGCTAAGTCATCTACTTGGCTGATTTATTTATTTATTTCAGTAGTATATAGAATTTGTATTATAAAACCTTCATTCAAAACAAAGCCTGGCCCTGGGGCAAACCTTTCCAATTTTAATGATTAAGAATTTTAATCTTGTTGGATATAGTTCACATTAGACTTTTGCTAAAAAGTTTATGTAAGATGAACTGAATATAAACAAAATTTGCGTATTGACAAGGTGCCTCACTTACAGTGTCAACTGATGAGTCCTAGTGAGACCCACCTAAACGAAACGCCAAAAATTTTGTATGGACTAAAGGCCGTAAAAAAGCTATTTTAAATAGTAAAGTAGTTATTGAAATAGATGGTAGTAGCAATCGCAAAAGTTACTTTATTGTTCCATTGTATCTAAACTGTAATAACTGGTTGAATGATTTTAGTGAACTTAAGGATTTTTTGGCTCCGCTAAATTAGGCATCAGGAAATATGGCCCCAAAAGAAAAAATTAAATGAGGCCCCAAATTGAGGTATTATTTTTTATGCCCCAACAAAATGAAAAAATGCCCCAAAAATAAGTGAAACAAGGCCCCAACTTGTTTTGACTTTTTTTGATAAAAACGAAATAAAAAACCAATTTATCTATTTTCAGAATTAATTTTATTTTAAAAAATGAAACATGACCCCAAACACAAATACTTGCGACACAATTTACGTATTGTTTGTTATCAGCCCATAACACAATTAAACTGATTGAAGAGAACATTCCACGGACCAACAGAACTATCTTTATGGACGTGCTGCAAACCATCAGGGAGTAACAGAAACCCTGATGGTTTGCAGCACGATCTTTACACGGAAAAATTCGCTCGATTTTTTTCAGCTATTCTGTTACTTACTTATGCTCTTCAATGTAAAGATCGTGCTGCAAACTATCAGGGAGTAACAGAATTGCTGAAAAAAATCCCGCAACTTCTTCACAATTCATAATTAATATAATAAATGAATTAAAATTCCGCAATAAAGTACACTTCGTTATTCTGATTTTACCAGATTGACAAACGTTTTCTGTTTAAGGTTTAACATCACATCATAAGCGGTACTTTACCAGCTCTGGGTCATCAATTTCCGCATTTTCACAAAACATAATGTGAAAGACAATTTATTTTAGCAATTTTATGTAAATTATGAAAAATTAAATTTAAAACAAAATGAAATTAAGCCCCAAAACTAGTGTTGGGGTTTTATTTCATTAGGGCCTTATTTCATAATGAAGTTATGCCCCAAAAATAAAAGAAATAAGTCCCCAAATAAATGAAATAACACATCAATTCAATCAATGAGAAATTTCGTTGTTGTTGTTTTGTATATTTTTTTTGGGGCCCTATTTCCTGGGGCCTAATTTCGCGGAGCCTGATTTTTTAAATAATTTTAACTCATCTAATGTGGTGTTAATCGGAACTTAATTCAGAACTCTTACGTGGAGCATTTGAATACTCAGTCGAATCTACTAACACGAAGAAATCCTAAAAATTACATTTTGAATTGGAATGGCAGGTTTTTAACTAATCTACTCGAATGCTTTAATTTCATCGGAATTTAAACATTATTTATTATTATTTTCTAATCATTTGTTTGAAAGTGCATGCGTTCCGCAAAGCTTTAATAAAAAGATGCAAACTTGCCTGAAAAATACAGGGGTATTTCAATACTCAACTCTATTCGAAAGATATTAGCTACAATTTTGTATATGAGACTTTCTAAATGGATAGAATTAAACCGACGTTTGAGCATATTTCAAGCCGGTTTTCGCGCTAGATTCTCAACTACTGACCACAACTTTGCTTTGTCTAGAATTGCTAATAAAATTACCCAAATGAAAAAAAGTTATATGCCTGCTTCGTTGATTTTAAAGCAGACTTTAACACTGTCAACCGTCTAGCTCTTATATACAAAATGGTTTCAGTTGGTATATCTAGGAAATTTTTGATTGGAACTAGTGCGGCGATGTGGGATGACTTGGAGACATTGAATTGGCTTGAAACTACTGCTGGTATTCCCCAGGGATGTATCCTTAATCCAATATTCTTTGTGTTCTTTATCGATGATATTAGTAACTGCTTGTCTGGGGGAGTCAGTATTTCCAACACCCTTATCAAAGTGCTACTCTATGCGGAACTAAAACCTTTTTCGATAGGAGGTCTACTTTTGATAGAAATCGTATGAAAAAAACGATTTTCGACACCCATCCAACTTTTTCGCCAACCTACTATTTCCCCTAACCTGTTTATGTTTCCCTCTTTCATATACCATTTATCCAAAATTTTCCCATCAGCATTATACTGTTAATAATGTTTTCAACTTTTGCCCTTTGAAAACTGGACTGCACTGGTCTAATGAAGAATTGTTGGAAAATTATAATGTAGCAG
Source organism: Meliscaeva auricollis (assembly GCA_948107695.1). Taxonomy (NCBI): domain Eukaryota; kingdom Metazoa; phylum Arthropoda; class Insecta; order Diptera; family Syrphidae; genus Meliscaeva; species Meliscaeva auricollis. The sequence goes on along the minus strand of OX403619.1, from coordinate 31,763,635 downwards.
GTTGGACCTTCAATTTCCATTAGTTGACTCTAAATATAAACAAAAATAAACCTAAAAGAGTTCATAACAATAATAATTGTTTTGATCATCAAACTTCGGTGAAGCATTTATAAATTCCTATCATTCAAAAAATAATATAAAAAGAAAAATACTTCGAATTTATATAAATGAATCAAACAAACAAAATCGTCGGACGTATCTATTCCGATCCAATTAGAAAAATATATCATCAAATAGACAAGAGACTGAAAGATATCAATGACGATCAACAGAATATCAAGATTAGAATATTGTCTGTTTTCACAAAATAATCAAGTAGTATCATCATTTTATCAATGTTGAAAATAGACATACATTTTCACATGTGAAGCTAGTTCAATATCGTACCTTCTATACATGTGCTCACGGTATAATAGCATCAGCCGGTCCGGCCGCCCACCTCTCTAATCATGTTCTTGCGCTATAGAAGCGGCCTCAAAAAAGCAGCCAAAAAAGCTCCAACCCAAAATTAGAATTTATTCTATAATTAGTCATGTTCATCATTTCACGTATCTTTTAGTTGTTTTTTTGAAAGAAAAAGACCTTTCAAAAATGCTTCGCTGCGTGTTAGTTGTCGGAATTAGTTTTGTCGTAAAATGTAATCAGAATCGTACCCGCGGGGATGGTTTTATTGAAATCGGAAATTTTAGAATTAAATGAAAAAAATCTCTCGATTTAGTTCTGTATAAGAATATTTCCTTGAACTTAACTATAAACAGGTCCCGATTGGAGTCATCATTAAATTCCATGAAAGCGCATCAAGTAGAAATTAGTATTGCAACCGCGCAAACGGAACACATATTTCAGCACTGTTGGGAACGCGAGACATTCTGGCATTTTATTGATGTTCCCCATCATCCACAATCCAGGGATTAATTTGCAATGCTGACTTCGACATACGAAAAAAAAAATTAAAACTTAGTTCAGCAAGGAATCAGTTATAGAAACAAAGTTGAAAATTCCTCGCATGGACATGTTATTTCCCATGGGATTGCAGTTGCAGTGCATGCTTGCATCTTATGCGTGAGTCTATGTCCTCTAAAAATCTTGTTGCGGATAGAAACATAGTATTAGCGGTGTTAATCTAGATTTGAAGCAAGCTTGTGAAACATGGATAACGTAATTTACAATAGAATATACGCACTTTCTAGATATTGCAAGCATTACAGTGTGATGATGTTTGAAAATGTGCTGCTTTATCAGTAAAAACCGAAATACATGCGTTTAGTAAGGCGATAACTTTCATTTTATTATAAAATATCCTTATTAATTCAAGGTTTAATGTAAAAAATGTTGCCTTTTCAGATAAACATAAATGGGGAAAGATATTCTCGCTAGAAATGTTAAAAAAAAACAGCTCAAATGCTGGAGCCTTTCCTGGGGTAAAAGTAAACGCATGGGAAAAGTTAAGAAAACTATGGGTTCCTATTTAGTCTCTAGTGGTTATTTAAGTAGGACTAATGCCTTAGTACTTGTGTGATGAAATTTACTGATGGGCCCCGGAGAAAAACGGCACATGTCCACTTATTGTCAAAATTTAATTTATGATGAGGTCGGGTAGTATTTATTGAGTATTTATTTTTAGAAAACCCATTTATGTACTTTAAAAAAAAAATCTAAAATAGAATTGCCATGAATAAAATGAGTTGAATGAAGAACTAATTTTTAATATCGTTTTTCGTAATATGTGATTGAATGGACTTATTCCGTTTTTCCCCTGGACCCTTGAATTGATTTGAACGTGAGTACTAATTATTATTGTACTATCAGTATCGTTATAAGATTAGATAGAAATCAGCTATTGTTTTTTTTAATGTCATATGTACTTGAAAAATTAATTCTTTTTAAATTAGCCTGAGATAAAAGAAATTGATTTTTGTAATACTTTGAAATGGAATATTACTTCTGTCAGTTAAAAGTACCACTGTGCAAAAATAGACTATAATCGCTTTCGCCATCAAACAGTAATTGAAAATTCGAAGAAAACTACCATAAATTTCACTTTGAAAAGAGTTGATTTGCTGAATAATTATTTGCATATCTGTACAGTTCCAATTAGCCTTATTCGGGGGAAGGCGTGGTCGAAAGTGCAATCAATTAATTCTAGTCGGTTCTTATCTTATCAATCTTATTTCAATATAGGCTTCTATAAACGAAAACAAATACAAATACGTTTTAATGTACCTTAATAAATTTAATAACATAATTTTTGTAAAAGCTATGCGATGTTTCATCTATTTTTTATTTCCGCACATTTCTTATTGGTAAAGCTTCCACAACACAAAATGTATTCTTTAAGAAGATGCACATTTATCTTATTAAAATTATAGTGTTGGAACTGAACTTAAAACCCCCTCCCCATTTTTAAAACGTGATTTTTGAACTTTAGATGTTCAAGTATAGCGGTTTTCCCAAGAATTCTCTTATCAAGTGAATCAAGGTTAACAAAACAATTCGACTGAAACAGGTGGTAGTTAGTGCGTTGGGGGTGCAAAACAGATTTTCAAACTATTTCAGTCAAAACTAAACTCAACTAATTTTGATGAAATTTTTTATACGGAAGCTTCTTCATAGTTTTAAGATTATTTAATATCAACAATTTCAAAGAATATATTTTTGGAGTATAAGAAAAACTTATTTTTTTTTTTAATTAGTTTTTTGAAAACGGGTGACTAAATTTATTTAATTTTTGGTGTTAGGTTTTTATTAATATTTTCTTGAAAATAACATATCAACATTTTAAAACATGGTTTGAGTATTTTTATAATATATAAAAAGAATATTTTTTTTAAACCGTTCCAACGTTTTTCAATTTTTTTTTTCTAAAAATTATTTTTTTTTTAAATTAAATCAAATGGCATACTTAGTTTGTAGTTCCAAATCATTTAAGAACTGATTTGAGTCATTTTTAATTTTACATTTTTCTTACATTTTCTTATTAAATTATATATTTTTAAAATCTTTATATAAGATAGGTTTTAGCGTTCACATCGACTTTGACCATAAGACAAAGTTCGTGCGACCCAGTCGTGTATTCTATTTTTTTCTCAGTAAGCCGAAAAAACAAGTAAGATAGAACTAACGATATTATTCCCCAAAAAGTGCTTTACTACCAATTTCTTCGAATCTAAGCTTAGTTCTTTTCCTTTTAATGCTATTTTGTAACTTTTCTTATTTTCTAACTTTCTGAGCTTTGGAAAAAAACTAAAATATGTCCAAGGAATGGGTGCCTGCCTACTTACTTTTGTGATTCACTGTATTTACTTACATAAGGTCTTCTAGATCTTAACCCCGATTTGTGAAATAATATCTTTATTAGTTAAACGTCAGAGTTTATAGTCGAAAAAGTTTAACGGGTTTCAAATTTGGCCAGTGATAGACATTTTATGTATTTTGAAGTTGAGGTCACTATGGCTTATGTGTAACTTTTTTCTTATTAAACTTTTCAAAGAACAACACAGTTGCATCTATCCCCGACAAATAGACCCAGTCTAATTGACTTTTGTTCACAATTCTTTGATCTTTTTAATGATAAAATTTATCATGTAAGATTGTACACATTGTGTGCTCAAATCTCGGATCTGTTCTATTATAGTTGAGTGAATAAAAGTGCTTCTTACTTATAAAACTAACTTGGATTTGTATATAGCATTTTTCTAAAATTTTTATTTTTACAGACCTACATACTATATGTAATTTATATAATTTTAATTGGCACTCAAATAAAGTATTTTTGATAATGCAATTTGTGAATAATTTTGTTTTGTCAAAAATTGTATTGAATTTTTATGACTGAAGTGATACAGTTTTTAATAAATAGAAGGGATCAATTTTCCTTGTTGTCCTTTCCTTTTTCTTTAATGTGCTTCAATTTACCCCTGAATTTCTTCAATTTAGCTTTAACTTAGCCAACAAGATCACTCTCCCACCGGAAAGCATACAGTCCGTGTTCCTAATGCCAATACATGTGTCTGACACAGCTAATCGATACTTTTCACATTATGATCTGCTAGCTATTGGTTCTGAATAGTTGTTGTTGGTTTGGTGGAAATGAAAACAAACAAACAAACCAGCAAACGGTTCTAATAAATTCTATAATTGCATCGATCGCGACTCTTGATGAACTGAAGTGAGTCCAAGTCTCCATCAAGCATCAACCTCCAGAGTCCAGATGCTTTCAGGTAGACCGCAAATATCAATTAGTAATTTCTAACAACTGTGAGAACCTAAATAGACATTCGCATCTTGTGTATTATACGTAAGGTATCTTTAACGTTACTTAGTTTTTGCTTTTTGCTAAGTAAGATACGTTTTTTTTCTCCTATAATGTTATTAATTTCTATAATATCCCACTATACGCATCGTGTCTTCGAATTACTTGGAAAGAGTTTAATTATTTCAAACGAGTACGATCCGATCGAACCAGTGATCACGGCCGATCAACGCATCGATGGCCATGTGAATTGATATTAAAAATGCACGCGCATCGAAATCATATCCTTGTCATGTTATACTCTTAAGTCTCGTCTCGTGCGGTGCGGCTGCAAACGAGATATTGTATAGAACCTTGAGATCGATTAGAAGACTCAATAGATACAATTTATTTTGAATTTATTAATTTTTTTGTTGTTGTTGCTGCGTTGTTTGAAGTTTGTACTGTAATACTTGCTTCGCATCATGATGGTTAGATGGATCGGAGCGGATGGTTTGGTTCATAGCTAAGACGGACGAACTCGCGGAGAAAAGATGTGGGAAGTTGTTATGTTTCCAATAAAAAAATGTCAGCGCTGGCAGACGAATAGACGTTTGTGTTGTGGACAGGAAAACATGGTGCGAACGAAAGCCCCCGTTTCCATTGCGGTCGTCAAGTTGGTTATAGTTCGAGTTCGGTGTCTTCCTTGACTCCGGCTCCGGCCAAGACATATCGGCGACATATTTCGTATCTGGCGATCGCGCTGCGCTGCCCCAAGAATAACATAAATGGAGATTTACCATATGTGGCCATCATCAGGAGCTCTTCCCGCGTGCATCGATCGATCGGTGGATGGCTCTGCCTGTGCATCTAGGAAGAGATCGATCGATCGATGTGTGAAAAAGGAAATATTTCTATATTTCGCTGATTATCATTGGAGCACACAATATAACTGTGTGTTCGCGACAAATCTAAAATAGATGGATGGATCGATAGATAGATATGATTTTAGCGAGAGAGAGAGAGAGATTCCACATAGAGATGCTTGATGAGGAGGGGAAAATGCCATAGCCAGCCACATCATTTATGTGGCAAAGAAAATCGCAATTTAAAGGGGGGAAAGTGAAAAACTAATCACCGCAGCATCAGAGAGCATCAGTTAGTCTGTGCACGTGGTTACCTGGTTGTCTATTTTTGGTGATAGGTGCGGATTCCAGAGATTCATATTCCCATTTAGAGGAAAGCAGTAGGTATAAGTATTCTCCAAGGGACTATGATTCTGTAAATATGTTTCTTTTGCTGTATACGCGCCTCGTTGGCTGGCCAACATGTTTTGACCATTATCAGCGATCGAGTACGGTGATGCCTGAGTTGCGAGTTGCGAGATATCTGCTAGGTGGTGGAATCCTCTTCTGATGTTTATTGACGGCTAAAGAACAGCATCACGCAGCTGCATGCTGTTCGTTCTGGAATTGAATTATTTAATTTAATTTTTTTTGTTTTTTTTTTTCGTTAAGATTCCATTCTATAGTACCTACTTAGGTAGGTACTACTTCTATTTTATTATTGGAAATTGGAATCATTGCTGTTTTTGTGGGTTTAATTTATTTTGATATTGTGACAATGTTAATGTAGTGCTTGTCAATGTTAAACAATGTATCCTGGGGGAATATAATGATGCTTTGCTTTAAACATGTGACATAAGGTTCTCTTGTTTTAATATTAATTAATTAGTCATAGAATTCCGTAATGTAATAGTCTGATTTTATCATCCTCAGTTAACTTTATTATTATAGTTTTTTTTAAATTTACCTACAAGAAAGGGATGTATTAATTTTATAACCTTTATATATTTTCCGTTCCATTTTAAATTGTTATAAAAATAAACATACACATACCCAAAATCCCGAAAAATCTAAAACAACACTAAGTACCTACGAATATTATTTTTTATTTATTCAACCAAGAATTTTAGCTAAAAAAACATGTAAATAAGTGAGAATTTGCATGGCTTTTAGGAAAGTCCAGTTTATTTCCTAAAAGCAACATACATTTTAATGAATAAAAAAGATCAATATTCTAAATTAATGTTAAAAAAAAAAAAACAAACTAATTGTAATAAATAAATTTACTTTTAAATTAAAACTTAGTAACAATGAATAAAAAACTACCTCTGAGCTAAAATGGGACCTCTTTCTGTAGGTACATTTGCTCAAAAAACTGGGCTTTCATAATGAGCCATAAACATTATTATGCTCATTCACGTGTTTATTGAATAAATGATATCAAAGTGAGAAAACGATTTAAGAAAACATTAAAAATTTTTTAGATAAAAAATTGCGGTAAAACCGCACAAAAAAAAAATAAAAAAAGACACAAAGACAAACTAAGACACTTATAAATTCTTAATTGAATAAAAGAAAACTTTTACAAATCGGACGTCGTTTGGCAAAGTTAAGGCAAGTTAAAGGAAAATAGAGCCAAAATCATACAAATCGTTATAACTTGAAAATGAACCGAAAAAGAAGATAATTGACAAATTCACTTTAACTACCATTTTAAATATTAAAACTGATGATCTGTCATTTTTCCTAAGTCTGGAGACCTCAATTTTGACGATCTCTAGAACTCAAGGTATATGCTATTTAAGCGAACTATTTTTGGAGACATTTCTGTTTGACTTTTTGTTGGTTTTTCTAATCTGAAAACTCTCCAAAAAAAGACGCGACATGCGTCGCATAAAAAGCTTAGATCTTGAGTTCTAACAATCGGATCGTCACGAACTTAGAAAAAACGGCAGATCATCAGTTTCAATATAACAATCGCGTTCTTTCACCCTCAATCAAGCTGACAACGATATTCATAACACTGGCTTGAGATAATTGTCAGAAAAAAATTAATTTTTACTTTTATTTTTCGGGTAGGTACTATTTTTTTTCATGCTGGGTTTATTAAAAATAAGAATTTGATAAGCAGCGATAGGAAGGGAGCACCTTCGCCTTTTTTATTTGCGCAGTCGTATGACGATATAGATTTTAAACAAATTCGTTTCACGTCTCCCTGATTCCAAATATATGTACATATTATGTATATTTTATTTTGAATTTTCTTTCGTTTTTTTTTTTGCCTTTTATTATTATTTTCCCGCTTTATAGTCTCAAAGATGCAAAAAGAAAGTAAATCTATTCAATGAACACACTGCATTTTTGTTATGTATTGACGAATTAGCACAATTACACACAAATTTCTAAGGAATACGTCGATTTACTTTTGAAGTAAAGATTTTTTTAAATGTTGGTCTGAGATTTACTTATTTGTCTACGCAAATCGATACTAAAAACCGTTTGAAAACACATTGGTGTTTCCGTGTGCAAATAGATGTAGTTCTTGCTATAAATCAAGATTTCAAAATATCAATCATGGATCAAAACAAAAATGATCTCTAGTCGCAAAAAATAGAATCTTTCTCTTATTCTGAGACAATATATGAATCAAGTTAATTAAAGTGGCCAACCCATAGTCGCGTCCGTTCTGTCAACGAATCCGTTGTCGATGAAGTTAAAAGTTCGGCTACTTTTTCCGTCGAGTCCGTTCTTCTGGGTCGCTTCTCGTAAGAGCTTGTGTATTTTATCCATGATAAACAGAAAACAAGGTATGCTTACTATGAACGCCATGTCGCCATTTTGGAAAACTGATGACGTAGTAGTCATCTCCGATGCTGACAATCGAGTTTTTTTCAGTTTCATTGTTGTTGTTTTCAATAAAAAAATATATTTTTTTCCAAATCCATACCTGACGTTCGGGCGAACTACCCATGAGAAAGATGACTATGACGTAACAGAAAACCTGCCAAAAATCTAATGAGCATACCTTGTTTTCTGTTTATCATGTATTTTATCGAGCTGTCAGTTAAAAACGTCTACGCAACGCACGCAACTGTTTCAATGGGTTGGCCCCTGGAGTAATCAAAGGTGATACAAATCGTGAGATAAATGAATATATTGCGGTTGACTATATCGAATTTTTCAATTGGGCACCCACACACTTCTGCTAAAGTAGAGAAGCTCTTGCAAGGCGCTGTTAAGGGATCATCGCAGGTTGTTATTGATCGAAAATTTTAAAAACCTCATGGCTGTTCTTACTTGCTTATTTAAAATGACGCTTACATTCCAGGATGGATTACGCGCTTCAACCATATGGTTCTTCAAAGCTACTATAATAAAGTTATAATTTAGAATAAAATTCCGTTATTTTCTCTTCGTTTTTAATTAAATTTTCATGTATTTGCTTTTGTTTGAATAAATGCATTTCAGTGATAAAGAAACAGAGTTCGGATAAGTACAAATAAGTAAGAATTGACACTAATAACAGATAAAAGAAATGCTTTAAGGTAGCTCCTGAGTTTTGATTTCACTTGAGGTAGGTAATCTTGCTTATAATAGCTCAAGTGGTCAACAGACGCCTAAATCATTCCTACCTCGTTTCAGATGAAAATGTTATTGGGCAATTTTTTGAAGTTTCGTGTAGGAATATTAAAGTTAACGCCAGACAAAATCTGCAAAGAGTCTATTTTTCCATTAATGAGTTTTACAATGAATAAAAAAACATAAATAAGATCGTCTGTTCTAATGGCAAGGCATATCAATAAGTTCAAGACTATTATTGTAAGGAGGGAATTCATAAGGACTTTTCAAGCCCAAAACAGAAATCTTTGTTGAATCAATTCGAACCTTTTTATATTATGGCATTCATAAAGGGGAGACCAAACCTAACAAGCGTATCCAAGAATGCATCTTTGGGCAATCACTACTTAATCATAGCATCGGCATCAAAAATTTAGAACTGTATTCTGCCTCCTGCAACACCCCTGCTTGGGCTCATTTTAGGATTTAGGTTGGTGAATCGATGGGTGTATGCAATGTTTCTTCTGTATTTAACGAATCTGGGTTTAAAGAAACTTTAAATTTATCCTACTATTCCAGAGTCCAGAATGCGTAATCATTTCTTGGCGCCACAGTCATCATACTCTTCCCCAGGAAGGCGTCTATTGCATTCGCTAATGGAAGGTTTTCAAAACACTCTCACCACCGCGGCACTAAAAAATGTATAGAACAAAAACAAATACTGATGGGCCACAAAATGAAAAAAAAAACTGTAAAAAATACACTCTTATGATCATTTATTTTAATTCGGAATGGCTTATTGTGCGCACTTAATGAGGCCTTAAAATTATGTTCAAATTAGAAAATTATTACATGTTCGAATTAACGTTAAAATGCAAATTTTAATACCCATTTCAATAAAATAGACGCAAAAAAAAATCGGGATAGTCTAAGTATACTATACACTCAAACAAAATTCAAGTACGAGAAGCATTGAATAAATATTTGTTCAATGACGAGAAGGCTTACTTTTACATTTTTGTATCCTTATTTTTGTGTTCTTATAAATAAATAGTAACAAGAAGTCTCCAGACTATGCTTACAAAAAAAAAAAAAACAGACTCGAAATAATAAATTTCGTTTTGAATTAAGAAATTTCTGTTTGGTTTAAGAATTTTCGAGCTTAACAGACTTGCCAACGAATTAGCTTGATTTGACACCGATATTCTTGATTTTAGCTTTCCTAATTTAAAACACAACTTAATTTCCAAATTCCAAATAATGTCATTCACTCTTTAAAACTACATAGGTACATGCAAATTTATTTAATCGATAATGTTAACAAACCCAAATTAAATAAAACCAAATTTGGAATTACTTTAACAAACATCTTTTTAATTTAGAATATAAATTAAAAAAAAAAAACTGACAACATTTTTTTAAAGCAAATAAATTCTCGTGCTCGCGAGCGAGAGAGGTCTGGAAATTCTCAAGATACTACTTTTAGTATTAAATAATTCTAGTAAATATTTCTGCTTAAAAGAAGTTATAGGTATTATCGATTTTTTAATTGCAGCTTAAATAATTAAGCAAGTACACATTGGTATGTCGTGTGTCTCAGATCTCTCACAAAATCCAGTTTTTTTTCAAAAGTATTTCAAAGATCACATACAAAATGTATAAGTTCGATCAAAGTTGATTGATGTCCTTAATGTTTTCATTAAAAATATTTATCCAATTGCTAGACACTCAAAAGTGTAAATAAACGCTAGAGGCACATAGGTTACAACTATTACAGTGGGAGTAGCCATCCACCACTACCTCTATCATCTACCTAGTTAGGTACTGGAACTATTATAAAACGATCAATGTCTCTCTACTTAGGTGGGGATGGGGAGTCTTAAAGAAAATAAATACCTAAGCAAAAAAAAAAAAAACAATACATAAATGGGAGGAGTTCCACTTCCAACTTTTAGAAAAGCTAGATTTAGTTTCATATACCTACGACAAGATCTTTTGCAGACTTCAACTCAATTGCTGCAATAAAAAAAAAAAAAAAAAAAAATTAGAAAAACAAAAATTACCAATTAGGCTTAACTCTCAAGACCCTACATAACCAAACTACACTGTCAAACACCAGCAACTTAACAAATAGCAAAAGGTAAAATCATTAAATGATTTACGCCTACAAATCATATCATGAATATTAATCAATTTTCAATAAAAATAATAATAAGTAATAGTAGGTACTTGCTACTTCCAAAAAGCTAGGTTTGATCTCTCTCACTATTAAAAGCTTTCAACCCACGCATGTTGAGCTATCCTGCTCCAGCTACTCGACTCACATAGGAAATTTAAAACGAAACAAACATAAAGATCGATTTCTCTGTGAAAAAAGCTTATCTTGCTCAGTTGAATGTGTAGATGTGCAGACTGAGCAAACACTATCAAGAGAGCAAAATAACTGTCAACCATCTATATTTTATCTCGCTTACACTTCCTTGAAAAGATCGAACAACACATCGATCGGTCGGTCGCACACATAAAAATCATGACCGCTCTGCTCAGTCTCATTTCTGCTGCGTGTGTTCGCTGCTAAGTTGTTTCGTCTGCGAGAAGCTGAAGATCTTTTTCTTCTGTCAGTTCAGTTCGACTCGATCGATTTTACTTTAGATTTTGCGTTTAGTTCGCTCAGTGCGCATGAATCGACGTATTATTCATAGGCGCGCTTCCATCTAGAGAGGAAGAAGTTCGTGTGTGCAAAGTTAGATGTGATCTTTTTTTTTTCTTTCCTTACCAAAACCAATTTTATTACGGTTTTATAATTTTTCTTATCGAATAAGATAAATTTTAACTTCCCATAAAGTTTACAGTGAGTGACTAAACAGTGTCTCTGATAACAAACAAAAAGAAGGAAAAGAAAAAAAAAAAAAAAAAAAGTCGAAGCGAAATCGGAAACGATAGCAATTATATTTATTATATATTATTCCTCCTTGTCCAAAGCGTGTGCGTCAAAAAGAGAGGAATAGAGTAAAAATATTTTTGTATAAAATCCCAACTTTTTTTTTTTGACAGAAAGAATATTGCATTGTGTGTTAATTTAAAAGAATTATTTACGGTTTTTATAGGAAATTGCATTGCAAAATTATTGAATGATAGTGCCTGCGAGACATGCGTAAATGAGTCTAGGTAATAAATACACTTAGCCGTCGCCTAATCTCGTTTATTTTTGGATTATAAAGCACCATCCGCGGTAAAAATACAAAAAAAAAACAACAACCAAAACAACAAAAAAAAGTTTGACAGATAAATTCGCCCGGCTGAATTCTGTTTACAAAGCTGAGTGTTATAGCTGCTAATTAAAAAAAAATCCTGAAAAGGAAAATAAAGTAAAGCAAAAACTACGTTGAATTATCCTTAAGGATATCCTTTAGTTTATTTCTTTCAAACTGAGTTATTTAAACGGCTACGCGGTGGAGAATTTTTACCTCAGAATGGACCCGTCGCGAGGTGATTCGCGATATAATCTGAACTACAGTATGAGCAGTATAGGGCTCAGTCTGGCGGATCAGACGGACATTTATGGCAACCCTGGTGCGGCGGCTGCGCTAGGCGGCCGTCCACCCAGTGGAGGACTAATACAACCGATGGGTGGTGGAAGTACTCCTGGCGGAGGTGGTGGCGGAGGAGGCCGCACGGGTGGCAGTGGGCTAATGTCAAACACAAGTCAGTGTCAATCGCTGAGCAACACGGGTAACGCAAGTGGCGGTGGTGGCAACAACGGCGGCGGCGGTGGACAACAATCGCGAGGTATTAAACGTTCGAGTTCAGACTGTTATGACGATCATCATCGCGGCGGCAGCGGCTCTGGCGGTATGACTTCTCAATCATTGCAAGGACTTGAATCTTGTGCCGGTGGCGGTGGAGGCAGTGGAAATGGGACAAATCCAGTTGGCCAGCAAGGCAATGTGCCCGATGTGGTCGATGACAGCTACACTTCGTTGCAGAACAAGAAATCACCACCAGCCAACGGCAAGAAAACAAAAGGCCGTGTTAAGATTAAAATGGAATACATCGACAATAAATTGCGGCGGTATACAACATTTTCGAAAAGGAAAACTGGAATCATGAAGAAGGTAAGTGCATGGCATTCCTATGGGATTGGGAAAATTCGATTTTGCAAACAGATGAACCCAGGGGGCATTGGTTTTTGTTTGAAGTTTTAATTTTTTTTTTCTTTTCGAGTTTGTTGAATATTATCTGTCAGAAATGACACAGAGAAACATAACCTCGAAATTTAATTCCAACTGGGAGAGAGTATTGTATTTTTTTCATTTTTATTTTGATAAAGTGCAGCTGCGCACTACCACACATGTTTTGAAATGTCAAATTTATGTATATGTATATGGAAAGTGTGCAGTGTTATAATTTGGTGTGAGTGAGTTTCTGCAAGAAAATGAGAGCGTTGAGAGAAAAATATAAAAAAATACTAAACATGCTCTTGATTTCTCCTCTTATTTTATATTTCTTGTGTCATTTCTGTCTTCTGTGTGCAGATGACGTTTCTTTTGTTTTCGTATCAAGAGCATTGCCAGAAATCATGTTTTTTTTTTTTTATAAAATATAAATTGTGTGGATTGTTTTCATGGATTTTGTGGGTCGCCTACACTTTGGTGGGAATTAAATTATGTGGGATGTAAAAGATATTTTTTATTTCTTTTGTTTAGTTTGTAGGTTTTGTTATAAAAGATTGCAAAGTAAATAAATTAACTGTCGTCAATAATTTGTTTTATAAGTTGTTTTGCCTTTTTTGTTAATTGTGAAAATAGAATTGGCAGCAGTTTTTGTTGTTGATGAGGGAAGGAGAGTTAGTTTAAATGTAAAGTAGAATTTTCTTTAAAACTTTAATGTTTTACTGTAGAAAGTACTTATTTTCTTCAACATAATGCTATAGTAATTTAATTAAAACCTTAAATTCCAATTAAGTTTAGGTAGTCATTTTATGGCCTGTTTCATAAATATTTAACAGTCTTTTAAGTTTTAAAATGACTTTTTTTGTAAGGAACAAACATCATTTTAGGATTTTAAGGACTGGTGAATATTTAAAAGGATCTTATGAAATCGGCGATTAGTTTATTAGCTTATTAGCTACATTAACTGTGAATTCTTTAAACAATCTCTGAGCAAAAACTGCGTCAAATTTATCAAAAAAATTATCTGAATTGACTTAAGTAAAAAAAAATTCATACACAATCTGAATTTTAAATAAAAAACACGTTTAGGTTCCTTAATATTCGTCGTCGTTATAGCTTTTGGAAGATATATTTAAGAGTGAATGGAAACAATTATAAATTAAATAAATGTTATTTAAAATATAGAAGTTTGTAGGTTGAGCGCAGGTGTTACCTACATGTTAAGCTGTTTTAATGCTTTTTATTGCGAAAATGCTTTTTATAGATGTTATTAAACGTTTAATATACTTTTTTAAGCTAAAAGCGTTTAAAAAATGAAATAGATTTGTACTTATATGACACAGAATTTCAGTTAAATACAATAAATAAATAAATAAATTCTTATAATCTGCGTAACTATTCCCCTTTTGAAAGGTGTTTTAGTGAATTCAATAAAAGAAAAAATATAATCTTACATCAAAGTCTTCAATAGATTAGAGACTGACTACATTTTGTATTTTGTATGACTGAGTTTTGTAAAAAATCAATTCAATCATAACTTAAGTGGTGATCTTTTCGGAGTTTTTTTTCTGAGTTAGCGCTCACAACATAAGAATATGTTTGGTTAACTTAGGTTAAAAAGTGCTCTTAAATTTCGAGAGCTCGGTGAATACTGGCCTAAATACTTAGATTTAGGTAGTTTTAAATAAAAAAAACATTAATTTTGTATGCATTTTATTCCATTGTTTGATGAGATACCAGTAGAAACAAACAAAATAATTTGTTTTGTTTTTAAGTTGGGAGTCTTTGAAAGTCCGTAGATCCTGAATTTGTGAGCTGTAAATATGTAAAGAAATTTCATATCGGAAGCTGCTATGAATTCTATGCTGAAATTAATGTTTTTGTTTGAAAGATCACACGGTAAAAAAGGATTATTGAGAACATCAAGATAGTTGGTCTTTAGTTTTGTGCGTTAATACATATGTATGCTATATCCGAGCGCATGAAGAAGTCTGCTAACTGGCAGCTTAGTATTTCCTTACTTAATTTTGGTTTTTTTGTTCTTCGAAACTATTTTATCTTTAGATATAAAAGTTAACAGCTTTGTGAGCTTTAAAAATAGACTAATTTCGCTGTTCAATCTACCTGAAACTAGATAAGATGGATTCATAGTTGTTTTTAAACTCCTAGTTAACTTAGACTAGGAATGAAGCAATGTAATTTTAATAGAATAAACTACAGTTTTACTATGCAGCCTCTACAAATAAAACCCAAATGTATTTAAATGGTGGTTCAAATGTAAGTTTATATGTACACAGCAATAGAAAACAAATATTTTTAACTCATTGAACTCAAATTTATAACACTCACAAACCCAAATTGAAGCATCATTTCATATAATCGAAATGCCTGATAGAATTGTATATAATAGCAAAGCATGAAACTTTGGTCAGTAAGAACATGTCGAACTGTAAGAGTCAAATAAGTTTTTACAACAATGTTAAATTTTGAACTTTAAAATTTTTATTTTGTAAGAAAAGTCTTAGTAAAACAAGTACCTGCCTAAATAATTTATATAAAATTCATTTCAGATAGATCCTTCATAGATACGATAGTTATTATTTTTCACAAGGTTAAATGATTAATTAAACTTTTTTTTTAAAATATTAACTTTTGTTTGGGACACTAATTATTTCCATATTCTTGAAATATCCACTCAAATTTTTATGAAATTGTCAACAATCTTCAGCTATATGTTTTAAGTCAATTTACTGGTAATTTTTAAATATTTATGAATTGCAATTCCATACAGTAAATTAGTGAGCATATGCTTAGGTCTAAAATTAATAAGTTAAAATAACAAAGTTTTTTCATTAGAACTATGAAAAATAAAGCAAAAGCTAAAAGAAAAACTAAAAAGAAGAAATTATGCAAAAGCATCCTGGCTATTTCTCGTTTGTTCCATAGTTTCAAATAGTTTTAACTTTCAAGTAGGTATTAAGTAAACTACTGTTGTACTTCGTCTTCGCATTTTTCGATTGAATTGAAGGATCACAAAAATGCGACTATTGCAAATAAAAGACTTTCAAATAATTTCTAGGTCACATATTTTTTGAAATTGTAAACGGAAAATCATTCACGCTTGTAGAATTGGGCTTCTATATTAAGTATTCAAGATCGAAATTTCTTTTAACGGTAATCGTTTGTACCAAAAGCACTTGTTTGTCGATCAAATATTTTCTTATGTCCTGCTCATCCGCCAATAAATAGGTATTTCAAAAACAGTAACTTATGGAGGATGGACACAAGGAATGCCGTTTGAAAAGTTATGATTTGTAAAAGTTAATGGACTTTTTTTATTTTTCTAAAAAAAATTTGCGTGAACAAAAAAAAGCCTTTCAATGAGCAAACAAATGCACTTGGTCTGATCCACATCTGCGTAAGTATAAATTGGTGAACGATTTCTTTAAAGTAAAGGAAAATTTTTTTGTGGACAAAAAAACAAAAAAAAAAAAACACCTTCTCAGTCGTATACAATTTTGATCCCTCCAATACAAAATGTTATGTTATGTTCATTCTTAGACGTTGTGGGATTTTAAGTACAATAATAATAATATAATTAAATGTGATCTTGTAAAACACATAACGACGTATTCATAGTCGTTTTTAAACCTCGGTTTAAATAAGCTTAAACTGTATCTTATAGAATATTTTCTGAGGCCTTTAAATAGGATTTATACGCCTATGGTTAAAAGAATACAAAGAGACAAAATTGAGAACAATTTGAAACTACAAAAAAAAAGCATTCAAGATTTTTTGCAGTTATTGTTGCTTCAAAGTTTTTAATTGAAATGTTAAATCAGTACCTAATGACATGTTTTGAACAAAATCGATTGAGGTAGTAAAGAAATATGCAGAAATAATTAATTACAAGTTATGGCATTTTTAGCAAAGAAAAATAAAAAACGCGTTCACCATTTTTCTGTTATTCGAATTTTGTTTAGAAATGGTTTTGTTTCTGATAGTTCAGAACAGATGACTTATTATTTTTAATAGTAAAATAGCGAAAGATTCCATTATTTTATACAGCCCTATTCTAAACAAAAATTCCCGGGGAAATGTTTTCGGGAGAAGGGCTCCAAATCGAAATATTCCCGGAATTTCATTATGTTTTCGCTTGTTATTTGTTCCCCTTGTGTTCAGAATAACGTAAAAGTGAAAAAAGAACGAAATTGGTTGCAACTTTTCGATTGTGAGCTCTTCTCCCAAAAACATTTCCCCGGGAGTTTTCATTCAGAATAGGGCTGATAATGTTTTTATTCGTGTTAGAACATGATTACCTAGAATAAAAGACAGTTACCCACTTCTTGCAAGTTTGAAAACAAAAACGTCATTTTCTACTTAAAGACCAATAAATGGGTTGAGAAAAATCGTATCAAAATTTTAAAAATAATGAATTTAAGATGAATAAACAAGCTTTCCGGACATTATAAGGATTAAGTTTTAAAAAAATTGTTTAAGTAGTTGCATCGAAAAACAAAAAAAAAATTTCAATTTTTCATAACAGTGGTTTAAAAAAATAATTTAGTAAAAGACCTGCAAAGTAGAATATCTAAAGTTTTAAATTCTATTTGTTTCGTCTCAATACGAAACTTAAATACAGCCTCTCGAATATCACTAAAAAAAATCAAATTATTTTTTGATCCTTCCATTTTTTCCACTAGTGTATATACAGTTTCTGTACTATTTTTATTATTGTGATTCATATAAATTGTTTGATATTTTTGAAAAATGAAAAAGTTATTATTAAATACTGAAATGATAGCATGCATGTTTTTAAAATTTCCAATATACCAATGGCACAAACACGTTTATAACTAAACAAGTTTTTCGCGAAGAAAAATACAAAATTTTTTAAATGCTTCCATTTGTTTTAAAAAACTGTTATAATTATATCATCTTTTAACATTTTTAGCAATGAACTATCACCGTGATAAAAATTAAAGTCAAATCTACCCAAATACGTTTCTTTCCCCATGCTAGAATTGGGACTATATCTCATAAATTTCAAATTTTAGAGATTTTCAGTGATAAATTTTAGGCTATAAAAACAGCATTACATTCTTGTTAATCTTTTTAATTGTTCTTACAATACTTAGTTTGCAATTTGATTACACTTGTAGAGTACGTCTGAACTCATCTTATTGCATTGTTGCTGTTTTTTGTACATCCATTCAACACAAAATTAAATCACAAATTCAACAATCAAATAAGTTTTTTAGAGCCTTGAAGTTAGGGAATACGGAAATAACCAACAAAATATGAAAATATTAAAAAAGGACACTAACAAATTCAGCTAGAGACGAAGACATGAAATGAGACAACAGAATTATAATCTTACCATTAATTCGAAATTAAACATTTTTGATTGTAAATGTTCGGGTCGTATTCGTTTTTAAACTTTCCATTAAAAAGATAATTAAAAGCTCAAAACTTAGCTTAGAACAAATTTCCACTTTTGTTCTAAAAGTGTCTTCACTCAAACTCTTCCACAGTTGATAAAAAAGGAGTCTATCCACCTTTGTAAGTTGTAACCAGTTTTTTGAGCTCAGCGCCAGCGTGGCAAAAACTTACCTTCACAATGTCTCATTTTTTATTCCTTTTTTGGTGAACAGCAACTTAACATATTATGTATTCTTAAATATAAGGGGAGAAAAAATGTGGTCTTTCAAACACGCCCAAGAGTTTCAAAATAATAGAAAAGTTGGTCCGAACTCCAACGTTCGTATTACAAGTCAACAGCAATTGAAGCGTTGAGAAGAAGAAGGGTTTTTTGATTTTTTTCTCAAAGATAAAGGTGCTTTTTGGTGATTTAAACTCCTGCCTCATCAGTATAATTTCTCTGTCAATTCTAGACTCTGTTTTAGATCACGTTAGGTCAGGGTTTTCCATATACACTTTTTATGAAGAAGAAAAACTTTAAACCTTTATTACTCAAATGTTTGAAAATGTGACTTAATCCCACTTAACCCCTTCTTCCTGTCACCGCTTCAATTGCTTCCCTTCATCAAAAATAATTAATTTAAGTTCAAGATTATTGATCCCATAAAATAAAAGGTGGGTAGGTACGGTACCTACTACCAATCAGACAATATAGATTCACCAAACTATTAATATTTTATCTTTTAATTAAGAACCACAATGCAATCAAAATTATAACGAAACAAAAAGAAAAAAAAAAAAAACTAAAAAGTACAAACAACCAAGCAAACGACATGCGACAAACTTTGACAATGGCGTCCGACGCGACGGCTTTTGAAAACCCTGCCCGCTTGGCGCATACAATATCCCTGATGATGTTCTCTCTGCGATA
Source organism: Meliscaeva auricollis (assembly GCA_948107695.1). Lineage (NCBI taxonomy): Eukaryota > Metazoa > Arthropoda > Insecta > Diptera > Syrphidae > Meliscaeva > Meliscaeva auricollis. The sequence goes on along the minus strand of OX403619.1, from coordinate 31,744,477 downwards.
AGACGCTTTTAATGTACTTGCATTGTAACCAGAAGCTCAATGCGCGCACTTTCTTTACAAGTTGCCCGCTTGAATATACAAAACTCTATACCTGACTACTGGGCATAGGTATAATCCAAAATGTGTAACAACAGTAGCCACCAGAACGACCGAAAACGACCGACACGATGACGATGCAGACTCCTACAAATTCATGTCTTTACACAGGATTCATGAACGGGCGCGCGACAAACGAAGTCCACGACGAAAAGCAGCCTGATGATGCTCCTCCATCTCCATCTCCAACCACAATAATATTACCAAACGGCAAACGAACAAAGCGCCTCCTGTGTGCATTGATAATAATAAAAATCGCATTCAATATTATGCGCGAGGCGGAAGGTACTTTTTAAAACTCTGCGCGCGTTTACCGCCGCCACGCTGCCGACGAGATGTTTCTCTGCTTCTGTTCCTGCATCCTGCTATAATACTGGCGCAAGATCGGATGAGAATCTCGTCCCCGATTACCACGATTATTACGACATTCAAAATGTGGCACCCACAATGCATGTGCTTGGTGACTTGTACCTCCTGCGTAGTGAACGGACATGCTGATCATACAGGATACATTGTTTGGCTTCTCGTGTGTCGTCCGCATCGTTATTCCACGTATACCATGGACTTCCTGGCATGTGTTGCGCAGCAATGAACATTCATGAGATCGTTCGCATGAGCTCAATTTGAAAAACCCAGATACACAATCGTCTCGTATCGTAGGTTTTTTAGGTATATAGATGGGCGTAATGGTAATTTAATGAGAGCCATTGCAAGCGATTGTAATTGCCATCCCCATCCCCATACCCATCATAGACAAGAATGTCATATAACGCAAATTAGGCAGCTAAAATGCGTAGGCATTGATAAGTCAAAGGAAAGAAAAAGTATAAAAGTATATGTATCCTTTGTCTAATCCTTATTAACTTGGAACCGCGCACAAAATTTCCAAACAAGATTTAAGAAGAACTTCGTTCGGTTTTGTGGGGGGATAGGAAGAACTTTTTGTGTTTGTTTTCTGTTTAACCGCATCTGTGTTTCAAGGTGTTGATGTCGATGTCGATGTTGATGTCAGATATGTAAGTTTTTAATTCTTTGTTTTTCTAATTATGAAAGTAACTCATATCTATCACAAAAATATATCAACATCGACGGTTTTCTTATTTGTGTCTTTATTTATGTAAGCTACTCTGGTGCTGACATTTTTCAGGCCCGTATTGCTGACAGGTGCTTAAGAAGACTGCGTGTACGGTGAATATTTTCAGAAATTTGTTCCATTTAAATTTCCTTATCAATATTTAATACGAATGATTTTCTACTACCTTTAGTATCCCTGCCAAAAACTGCTTAAACGTTAATTTATAGCTAAGGCTTAAAATCAGATTTGTGTTTATTCATCAATGCATTCACACATTTTAAACGGTTATTTAAAAAAAAATCACCATATATTTCCATAAATTCCTTAGTTATTGGGATGTACACTGAAAAAAAAACTCCAATTTGAAGGACATTGGAATTTTTATAATCTTGATATTGGGAAGGTTGATTATAATGTAAAAAAAACATTAATCACAGGAAAATAAAAAAAAAACCTTTTTTATCTGATTTTCAAAAATGACAGATTTTTATGGATTTTTCAACATTATTTTGTAAAGAATCCAGAAGTCGTACAAAAAATTGGCTAACACATAAACTACTTGTAATTTTCTCTCCTTTTATTCTGCATGAATTGTTTTAGAGAAAACTGATCAAATTTTCAACTATACGCCAAAAACATTAAAAAAAATAAGTATTTTCAAGCTTTTTGATGTTTTCTCATGTTTTCGTGATAAAATTGTAAAAATAACTTCGAATTCGTGCTCAGCACCCTAAAACACATAAAGTTAGCCATTAAAAATTATTTCTTCAGAACTTTTCACCACTAACTGCACTTTGACGGGACTATTTCGGACAAATAATAACTTTCAATTTGCAATTTCTTTGCGTGGAAAACGAATTTTAAAAAGATTTAAAATTATTTAGATTCAGTGTGTCAAAATCCAGTGACCAGTGTAACCAGAAAACTGCTATTTGAAACATGCGTAAAGATTTGTTTAACGGTTTGGGGTGATGGTTCATTTTCTAAAATATAGTTCAACACGAAAAAGAAAAATTGGGGCTTTATTTCATTTTTTCCAAAAAATATTCAAAACAAGTTTTTAGGCATTTTTTTCATTTCGGTGGGTCTTTTTTTTTATGGAGGCATGGTTTCATTACGAAAAAAATTACGCAATTTAGGGCCTTATTTCATTTTATCTTTTGAGGCCTTATTTCCTGGGGCCTATTTTCGCGGAGCCAATTCGATGATAAGAAATATTGAAAAGGAATTTTATTTGGAATCTTAAAACAAATATTTAAAATTCAATGACAATTCAGTGGAATCAGTTTGAAATCGTCTTTAATAATTAAAAAGACAAAAATGATTCCTAATGAGGTGTTAAGGTATTTTCTCTAAAACCTTGACGTCATTGAACAAATTTTGAAAACGCTTAAAATCATGGAAAGTCAAATTTTTAAATTATAAATTATTTACCGCTTTGAACTATATTTCTTAACAAAGTGCATGTATGGGTTGTTTTTTTAGAAATATGTGTACCTACTTGGCATTTAAAAACCGTGCCAATATGTCTCGGAAGTTATGCGCGTTTGGTTACTTTTTGCAGGAGTTTAAACAAGTGTTTTGTGTTTGCTTCGTCTGCCGTTGGTTCTAAAGCCAAAAGAAATCTCTAATGTGCGTAACAAGGTTGCCTATTTTTCCGATAAATAGCCCAATATGGCAATCCTGGGTGCTCAGTAAGAATGCAATGCGTTCAAGGATTAATAAATTATGGAACAAGTGCCTTTTTAGGACGAAAATTCATTCAAATATGTGCATTCAAAACAATCCATTCCATCCATTCGTTGAACCGTTCCACACCGCACATAAACTAGATTTTGTTTTACATTTCCCCTTTGTCTAGCTTCTAAAAGATTCTATAACTGCTATACAAAAGAGAAAAATGTGTTATAAATGTTTGTCCGCTAACAAAATCAAGTAGGTTTTAATATAGATTACAAACAGGATTTTGAAAACTGAAAATGTCCGAAAAATCTATTAGATTTCGATAAGATCTCATATTTTTTGTACGAAATCTAGATTATGATGGGATGTGAAAACCATATTAGTTCTAAATAAATTTGCCAAATTGTTTATGATGTTAAGCCGATGTTAAATTCAATTTTTCGTCCTCGAGCGCCGACCGCAGAATTGGTAAAAATGCCAACAAATTTTTGAGTATGTTCTACGGTTTCACCCTTACAAAATTTTCTTTAGTTTCAACTTAGTATCATTTCTGTAGAGCCAACAGTTTCCAAGATACAGCTTTTCGAAATCCAGCAATAAAAAATGATGTAGTGTTAATATTTCCTTTTCATACCTAATATTATACGTATTTTATTTAAAATCCATTCTGATCAAATATTGTTTAAAAGCTCTTCTCGTACGTGTTTTTTATTGTTCCGAATTTTTAAATTTTCGCAAATCATTTATATCAACTTACTTTTGCAACAAAACAAAAAGTTAAGTATAACTCCCAGTAATATTTTGTTGTTGTTAACCAATATGAAGTTTTAATTCCAAATTTCTTTACATTTTTTTTTTTGATTATCCAGCGTCTCCAAAAAATCTCCCTTACATTCCGGACCTGCTATTTCTTTCTCTTCATAGTATTCGTGATTTGTATTGTTGCTGCTTTTAATGTTGTTGTTGTTGTTGTTCATCGTTGTCATCTTTGTCGTCGCCACCTAACTTTATCCTATAGAAAACGAACAAAAAAAAATATATATCCAAATCGAAAGGTGTTGAAACAGCAGCGACGACAATAACCTAGCCAAAGTAAGGGTGTGTCTCCCTATTAGGGGGTGGTTGTTTTTTTTTTATTTTTTATTTTTCTGGAGTTCAGTCTAACTTGATGTTGGCACGCTACCTTTGCGAAAATTGTGATTCACTGGAAAAGTTTCACCTTTTTTATTGATTTTTTTTACTTGTTTCGTGTTTTTATCCTTTCTTCTCTGGGATTTTAGGGCAATGGTGTTGGTAAGTAAGGGTTGCAATAGTGTTGTTTTGCTTGATTTTTTTTTCTGTTCTTTGTTTGTAATTTGTATCTTTTGACACGCACCTACCCCTAGATTGCAAGTACACAGGTTCCTTTATACACTCCAAGTAAGTTGATTCATTTTGTGATAAATCTTATGTTTAAAATCCGAAATTAAGACACAAAAAACTTTTTAAACTGGGGAATGTATAAGATTTTTAAACAAACTTTTATAAAACAATCGATTTGAAACTTATTTGCAACCGATTTGTAACTAATTTGCATTCGATTTGTAAAAAAAAATTGATATCAATTGTGAATATTTTTCCAACCAATCAATAAACTGCAAATTAGTTTTAAATTCAATTGTAAAAGAGTTTAATATTAACTGCAAAAGAGTTGCAAACCGAATGCTGATTAGTTTAAAGTCAATTGCAAACTAGTTATCAATTGCATTGTCATCCAACTCTGAGCTATGCTATAAATTTTAGTCTCTCTGTCATTGAAATAATTGATTGCAAACTAGTTTAAAACCAATCGCAGGACAGGAATATCAATATAAATCAGCTCTGAGCTGTATTTAATTATAAATAGTTTAAAATCGGTTGCTTTTTAGTTTTAAATCTGTTTCAAATAAGTTTCTAATCGATTGTAAAATGTCCAAGCAACTTTCCAAAAAGAAGTTTCCGGTCGATTGCAAATTATTTTGAACTTAATTGAAAATAAATTATGTGGACTTCAACAGATTTCTAAACCGATTACCAATTAGTTTCAAATCGATTGCAAACTAGTAATTAAGTATTGCATTTTTACTCAGTTCTAAACTATGTTTAAAGTATCAACTTTGTATTTCTCTTATCAGAAATGTTTTTAAAATCAATTCAAGCTAATTAGTTTGAAATCGGTTGCAAATACGTCTTAAGTCGGTTTCAGTTGCAGATTGGTTTCAAATTCCCTCAAATTAAGTATGAAATCAAGTGAAAAATTGGTTCAATTCGAATTATAGAATAGTTTTAAATCAATTTCCATTGAAAGAAATGCATTCCCAATAAGATATGTTCTGTAAAATAAGTTAAAAATAGATTGCAGAGCTTCATCGAAACAAACAAACTAGAGAGAGAGCAGAAAATGATGAGTCACGGTAATGAACTTTCTACCCATAAAATGAGTTAATAAAAATATTTTGATTTTCTAAATTCCCCTTAAATATTTATAAAATATTTCTGCAATGTAAAATTTAATACAAAAAATGCAAAACTATGAAAACAATCAAGTGACGTGGAGTTTATTTATCGCAAAATTCATCCAACGAAATCGAAAGAAAATCCAAGTTATCGTTTCCGATTGCAAAGTTGTATAATTAAACTTTAACACTTTTCTCTCTTTTCTGGAACGAAAAAATAAAAAAAAAAAAAAAACAGACAGCAAACAAACTCAGATCCATCAGATTAGGATGAAGATGATAATAATGATGATGCTGATGATGATGGCAACAGCAAGCAAGTCGGCAACAATATTTAATAAATTGCTCCTGGCAAGTTTTGATGTTGCTGATGTTGTTATAGTTTTAACTGCAGTAATTTATAAATTGGCAATAAATTTGTGCTAAGGTTAAAGTTTCTTATATGTATATATTTTTTTTTTCTTCTTTACTTCTACTTCTATACTTTATGTAATTTGTGTAACTTTGGCTTGAACTTTGCATAAAGTTGTTTTTAATTACAATCCAAACGAAGTTATAAAGGATGAAGGTTTCAGATTTATATATATAAATGTAAGTTAAATAGTTTAATCAACACCAAACCAACTAGTTTTCGTTCGATGTAATATTTTGGTTCAAGTTCAACTAAACTGCCTGGAAATATGCAAACGCTGAATATATTTAACATTTCGTGTGTGTGTGTATAGTTTCTGTCTAAACATATCTACATACATCAAAAAGTTTGAATGGTTTATGTTTTGTGTTTTTTTAAATTAATAAAATGGAATTCAGTTTTTCCTAGAAAATTATCCCATTGGTGCTTAACTGTAGAAATTTTTGAAATAGAATGTTTTAATTACCCAGCGGGCATTAGTACAAAGTTAACCTTTGCTTGGTGAAGTTGAAACTAATTATTTTTGTAGGTTTAGTTCAAATGTATGAAATAAAAACAAGTAAAACACAGAATTTTTAATTTAATAAAGGTGTGCTTAAATGCTCCTAGGGAAGAACTATTTTCTAATGGGATTTGTACTTGTACTTCCGGTAGAGTTCGTACCGAATAGAATTGGTAATGTTTTTCAATCTGGTGAATTATGAAGAAAAGTGCATTTAAGAGAAATATTACGTCACTAAATTTATGTGATTGAAATTACACAACTTACATTTTAGCTGCCAAAATTTATTCTCATAATACCTAGTGGATTTTGGGTACAAATATTTAACAGTCTTCCCGTCGCGTCATTTCCGAGTTGACTTTAAACGCAAGTTTCTAAAAAAAATATCAGTACCTGCTAGGTTAGACCTCCTCTTAATCGGAGTTATTAGCTAGCAAAAGATAATGAAAGAATAGTTGAGTGCAGTGTTACGCTCTTTCGTCGGGTATTCTTCAGAACTATGGCAAAATGCGAAGTTTTCGTATATGAAATTTTTTAGGGACCCAATAATATTTTTACTAAACGGTTTGATAGTTTGCTTATACAACCTGTCTTATTAAAAAACAAAACAACAGAAATATATTTTATTTTGCGGAATTTTTCTCAGTTTTTTTTTTAGAACAAACTGAAAAATTGTAAAACTACATTTTTGAACTACAATCGTCACTCATTTTCCGTTGTTTTGTAAAATTGTTAGATTTTTTAAAAGCTGTTTGATTTTGAGTTGAGCTTTATATAAAATTTCCCTTCAAAGAATCTTGGACAACACTAAACGGAATTTTGTCTTAAGTGAAGTCATTATTTTTGGATTTTATGGGACTGCTTTTTTTTAAACAATATTGGAAGAGCGAGGGTTGTTCAAGGACATTTTTATTTTTTTTTAACTGAATTTTAATGCAATCATAATTTTTGGTTTACATTTTGATCTATTGTCTATTTTTACGTTTTTAAAAGCAGTTTTTGAATAAATTGTTTTGCTTTGAAATGAGTTTTTAAAGACAAAAGGCCAGCGACATTAAAATTTACTTCTTTTTATAAAGAAAATTTTTCAGATTTTTGTTTATTCCTCCTGATTAATAATCGCCAAGTCTGCCAAGGCTCCGGTGGGCAAAAATGAGAGTTACGTTATTTTCTGCATTCAGAGAAATAATATTTTTGTTTTTGTTTGCGGCTAATGAATATTCTTTGAATTGAATGACAATCATATTCTGGAAAGTTAATACAATCCCCGAAAAAGTTTTGCATTCGTAGCAACTGTATTACATTTGATCCAAATTGTAATTCTATTACAACAAACATAATGCAAAACAACCAAATTCTATTGTTTGCAGCAAACGAATTGCGAAGAACCTCTTCAGAAAGTAGTTTGTTGCAGAGAACTTCACTTTTGGTGTAAAATTACAATGCATTTACAGCAAATGATTGCAGGAAACAAATGTTCTTAATAATTGACTCTATGTTTGTGGCGTTCATATGCATTCTATGCTACATGAAAGTTAACTAGTTCGTGGCGCAATAGCAACAGCCTTTGTTCGAAATCGAGACGTCACGTCACTGTAAACCACCTTTAGTTTCCCTCGTACTCGGCTCCAGATTCGTTGAAAAGCGTTTCCAGATAAATACTCGGTAGGCCTTTCATGAACCTTGATTTTGCGTACTGTGTCTAACTCTTTGGCAATATTTGGCAATACCTTAGATTTTATCTTCAAACTTTGTATCTAATGCTAAAAACATTTCTTGAACACGCTCCTCAAGAGCACTAATCTTGTTCTCGAGGTAAACAAGATTTCCTTCTATTGCGTTGTTCTTCAAATCTTTCAAGAAGGTTCTTCTGTTCATCCTTTTGATAATTTCGTTGGTTTAGAATTCTTCTTTGGTTTAGATATCTTCTTTTGTTCGTTTCGTTATTCTTCTAATCGTCCGAGAACATTTTTTTCTTCGTTCTTTTGCTCATATCGATGATCATCTAAAAGCTTCTTTTGTTTGTTTCCTTGTTCTTCTAGTGATTCAAGAACATTATTTTGGTGTTCTCCTTGAGCGAGAAGGAGATCTATAATTTATGACATGTCGGAACCAGTACTTTTTTGTTCTTCGGGCTTTTCCATCTCGAAAAGTGTCCAAATTTTCGTATTTCAGCCTTAAATCTTCCTGGAGACGAAGAATATGGTAAAATTTATTCGACAGTTCAGTTAAGATTATAAATATTTTTTATAGATTCTTTCACTTCTAAATACATTTTAATATATATTAATATAACAGATTATACCAGTTTTTACATGAAAGGAAACGAACAGAACCATAAAAAACCTGGTCTTCATATCTTCCAATCTTGAATCTGTCAAACAAATTCATTTCGATTGTTACTTAAAAACATAAAATAAACACACTACTAGATTTTTTTTCTTAAGACCTTGTTGAGACGACAAGCAATTAATGTTACCGACACCTTTCATACATAATTTATCTGCGCCAAAATATCCCAGTGCGCTTTAACCTAAAATGTGTTGGCGCCACACACTGAATTAACCTAATTTCTAACCTTTTAAATATTATTTTAAACTTTCTCAATATTATAAACTTAATTAAATTAATAGAAATTTAAAAAACTCCAATTTAAACCAGCTATTTCGAAAGATGTATCCCACGCTTAGTGAGATCATCCCTCTAATCAAGCAACAATGTTTCCAAAACAATAATGCACATCTCAAACAAAAAGAACAATAAAAACAAATCATTTGAGTCACACAACAAAGTTTTATTTATATAAATTTCCCCCGCAAACTAAACCAAAAAAGGGAATACTGTTATATTATCTATGATAACGGCAATATATAAATTTTGGTATAAATGCGAACCAAATGGTAAAAGAAAAGAATTTTATACTCTTTTTTTTACTGATTATTTGTTTCGCAATCATCAGCAATAGTTCATTGACTGGTGGCAGATTTGTGTTTTTGTCTTGTTGCCACAAAACACCTGATTCAGCAACACCAAATTTGTGTTAAGTTATACTTTTTTTGCCATTTAAAGGAATCTTGTGGTTTGTGTGGTTCCAGACGCATGTAGGAGGCAAAAGCTGTATCAAACAATAAATCGCCAATATTCCTTTGGTAAACCACAAGATTAAACGATGCACGATGGACGCCGCGTGCGTCGTCGGTCGGTCGCAGCTAGATACAACCGCAGATACAAAATACATTCGCCGCAAAAAATCAAAGTCTCAAATAAATTTTCGATTTCCATTTAAAATATGAGTTCATCTCTCGAATCAGAGAAGAAAAGAAACTCTTATTTAAGCAACAACTACAACAACAACAACAAAAACAACCATCAAGGCGCCTCCCATTGTGTGGCTGTCATCAGAAATCATAACAATTGCCCTCCGCCGCGATGTCTGGCATTCAAGTCAATCAAAACTGTCAAATCGTAAACCATATACCCAAGGATCTGGGAATTCTCTCATACCTATACTCTTCTTGGGATGTTGGTTGCTTGATGTGGGGCTTTGATTCTTAACTTTTTTTTCGATTTTATTAGTTGTGGTTATGTTCGACTTATGATGCGGTTTTATATGGAGCATCAGCTAAGCTACGAGTATATTGGAGATCATCCTCTTTCTTTGATGGCAGCGCACTGCTGCGGCTGCAACTGCAACAGCAGCCAGTACTAATCCCCCTGACTGTTTAAAATGGGGCAATAAATTCAGGAATTGCAATCATTTCACGGTCTCAGAGAGTGCTTAATTGAAAGTCAAAGTTTAAAGATCGATATCGGACTTGTGGTTGAAGCTTGAAGTCATGAACCACAACAAGCAAAAGAAAAGACAGAAAAAAACAAGGATCAGTAGTTGTTGAGTGACATTTGAGGGAATTGAAATTGCTTTACTATAAATACCAGGTACGCTGCGTGGCCCTGCTCCTCGTCCTCGGGGGCAAACAATATTGAACCTACTTTATATTCTGGATTCGCGCTAAATGATGAATAGCATCCTGAACATCCTTTGAATGTTTTGTGAAAAATACCACGCCAACGGGGGAACAAACAATTCTTTATGTGTTTGTTTTCTTTTTTGCTTTCCTTAGGGCACGGTGCCGTGGTAGCGAGTATATACTATGCAACTGAAACATGTTGATCCAAAAACTTATAAAGGTGTGAGATGTATAATACTCGGATGTGCGAAAAATTCCTGAATGTCTTCACTTTTCCAAACGATTATAGAAACGCTTCTCTCTACCTTGCCTTTGGGTTGTTTTTTTTTATGTTTGATGACTTTGGTCTGTTTTTGGATCAATAAAGCTAAAGGGACGCGCAGAAATATGGTGCAACATACAACAAAAACGCGCATTTATCGTCGTTCTTGTACAGTCAAAATCTCGTATTTGGTATCAATTTAAAAGAAATCTGGTATCTGATGAAAAAAATAGTAGAAGTGTTTGAAAGATGGTTTAAAACATGATGGACGAGCACAAATCATCAGCGAGCAAACGTAGCAACATGTTGCAGTGATTTTTCCTGAAGATTCACGGTAATGTTTCTGCATTTTCCTACTGAGTGACTTGCTCTACAAGCAAATTCCGTTAAATCTAGGTGTTAGACCTATTTTTTTCTAGAATTCATAGATTCTGTAGAATGTGGTTTTACCTATCAGGTTAGCTACTTATAATGGAAGCATCAATATTGTGTTAACTTGAGTGTCGCCGAGAAAATCGGGTTCGGATCCCATCAAGCTATTGACGAACACTGAGAGAACAAATAGTTTGCGGCAAACGACACAATTGCCCAAACGACTTTTTCGTTTGCTGAACAAATTGTCAGCTCCGTTTGCAGCAAATTGGTAAATTCGTTTAGGTTAAACACTTTTTCGGAACGTTTAAAAAAAGTTTTGCGTAACACCTGTTATTGAACGGGCGTTTGCAGCAAACTCTTAAATTCGTTTCGGTGAAAAAAATTATGCGAACGACTTAATACAGATATAAAATCAGCGTAACACTGGCGATTGAGCCACTCGATTTCGAACCTAAGCTCTTGCCATTGAGCCACTAACTAAGTAAATTTGATTCTTGGAATCAGTTGTTGTACCTAAATGAACTGTTCATTTACACCAAAAGTGAAGTTCTTTCCAACAAACAACTTTCTGGAGAGGTTCTTCACAAACTATTCATTCATTTTGCTGCAAACACAATTTTCTAATATACGAAAAGGTGTTTTGATGCGTGAAGCATTTTCGTTTGCTGTAATCAACTCTTGAAAATGAGCTCCAAAGGATTAGCTTGTCTTACTTTATGTTTGCTGTAATAAAATTACAATTTGGGTCAAATGTAATACAGTTTGCTACGAATGAAAAACTATTGTGGGTTAATACATTGCGGTTAATACAAAACTTTCCAGCAAAATATTTTCAGTTAATTCTAAGGATATTCATTAGCGGCAAATAAAAAGAAATATATTATTTCTCTAAATGAAAGTGTCTAGCTTCGATCCTTAGACAATTCTGACTTTGATGGTTTTAACTGACGGTTTTCAGTTCTCCCATTTGATCGATGAAGTTTCTAAAAGAGGGAGCATTCCTAGTAGATGAAATTTGTGAGTACACTGTCAATGTTTTCTTTCGATTTCTAGAAAGTATATATCATTAACCCAATAATGGTTGATATTTTAGCAGCTGATGAAATTTCAAGTGTTATTCCTAAAAGCCGAACTGCATGTACCGTTCACTATTAAAGCCTTTGGAACCACCTAACTATCACTTCTTCCAATAATTTGCTTAATATCGTTGACTAGGTATTGGAAACCAAGTTCTTCTTCCATTTATTTATTTATGAAAGAGAATATCTAGACTACATGTAGGCCAGCTTACTTCTTTGCTTTAGAACTGAATTATACCGAATTTTGGTGCTTCCATGTTCTGCTGGATCTGCTGAATCGATGCCTAAATATTATCGAATATGCCAGAACTGCAAGTAGACTGGATGTGAAGAGCGAAATACATTCAGAAAGCATTCAACGCACAGTGACGCAATGGGTATTGATCGTTGGGAGTTAGAAGCTTTAAAATCAAGCAACAAGGCAGTAAGGTTTTCCCAAATGCTTAACTGATAACTGAAAAACCTCATTCATGAGTCTCTTGAAACAAAGTTGCGTCACTTTTCTTCGGAAGAAGTGATTACCCAGTGCTGAAACAGAATGATAATGAGGAGGAACATTGCTGCTTCAGGTAGCATTTTCAGAAAAAAAATCAGTACTCCATTCTTTTCAGCTGACTTTGTTGGAAATTACTTTCGTATTTCCATGATAAATTCTTCAAACTTCAGTTTTGGGATATAAAATTGTTGGACTTTCGATATTTCTATAATCGAATATTTCTTCTTCCAAGCAAGGCTGTAGGCTCTGCTGAATGTTTGTTTAGGCTTCGTCCAAAATAACTGCTTGTGAAATTTGCTTCGTAGAAACTGGACTTCTACTTTGACCACCTTAAAGTTGTTGCTAATAATAAAATCCTGAATTTGCGATTTCTATCTAATAATTCTAATAATGTTCCTGAAGGCCTTAGCTCCTGAATGTTCTGTATGCACTCAGGAAAGTACTGGTATATATATTCTTTAAATTTCCTGATCGATTTTCGTTGTCCATGTTGATTGAAGAATTAATGAATAGCGCAAAGTCTAATAGCTTCCAATCTCTTATGAAACTGAATGTTGTAACGGTGTTTGTTCAAAGTGCTTGTATCTATATTTTTTGAGGTCCGTGATCTTTTTTTGTTTCCTACGTTCTACGGTATTGGAAACAACTTGTTGCAGGCCATATTTAGTTATGTCCATCTTGATGTTCAGCAGATTTGTGTTTAAGGGTGAAAGGAAGAAAACACTATCTTGTCTTCGATGACCTTCTGTACTGCTTCAATATTTTACCTTTCTGTAGTTGATGAAGGTCTCTGGTAATTTTATTTCTAAGGTTCTCAGTTAGTTGATGTTGGTCGATACTTGAACTTCTTCACTGTCCAAATCACTACAAAATGTTGTGAAGATGCAGTTTCAAGTTTCAGGAAGAACATGCTCGAGGTTCTATGATGCCAGAAAGTATCCCAATGACGCACGATTATCTTACAGCTTCTCCTTTAAGATCAGGTTATTTATTATTTCGTAAATTTAATGAAATCGGGCTTTCTCCAATTTGTTCCTGTCTTATGTCTTAAGGATGCTTTCTCAAGTTTATTACAAAATCTTCATATGGCGAAAAAATTACTGAGGTTTCTTCTTAGCAATGAAGGTACTTATTTCCGAGTAAAAAAATTAGGTCTGTTCGATTTTTGAAAGTTCTTCCAAAATCTTTCTCTTGGACAATATCACTTCTTCAGTTGTTACTCTTTCTTTAAACATCAACTTTCGGCTTTTTTATGTGTTAACCCATAAAAAAAGCAGTCATTTAAGGAAACCATTTTTTTCACTTAAAAGTTTTGAAAATTTCATATACGAGATTTTTACTGTTTGAGCGACGATATATTCTACACGAGCATACCTACTTACGAGAATCGAATAATTTTTTGTGTCTTACTGACGTGATAAAATTCGTCGTTTCGCAAAAACGTTATAAGGACAAAATGAAGCATACAAAAAGAAGAAAAAAAAGAAAAACACCTAAAATTAAAAATAAATCGAGTCCTTTTTAACATTCGCAAAGGCAAGTGCTATAACACATCACACATAGCTATAATGTAGCTTTCAACTCCGCACCACTAACCAACGACGATGAAAACGAAGTCGACGACGACGACGACGACGATGACGATGATGGTGGTGGTGATGATGGGTGATGATGCGAAACCGGAAGGTAGCATCTCGCAGGAAAATCCGCATTCCGGAAATATAACCATGAATAATTTGGCGGGTGGCGCGGCGGTAGTGTTCCTCCAGTGAAACTCTACCATCCGGTCGCAGCAACACAAGTGGAATGGAAATGGAACACCCTTGCCACGAGATATGCAAGAGAGATGGTGATGATGATAACGGCAGCATCCACCAATGCCAGATTACATGCCCACTTAGCAATAATATTTTAATGGTACAGAGCAATTGTTTTTTTTTTTTTGGTCAGAAATCCTGGAGTTTGCCAGTTGTTGCCAGAGAAGAGATATATATTCCCCCAGATCAGATCCACTTTTGCTTTTATTTTTGTAATTGTGGTTTGCTTAAAGAGAGAGAGAGTGGAGGGGTGTGTTATGAGGGAGGGAGGCACTATTTTATGATGTTTTTCTCGTATTTTTGTATTCCTGTTTTTTTCTTCTTTTTTGGTTTATTTTCATAAATTCATTTATTATACAGATTGGATTGGAAACTCTTTTATGAGAACAGCGACAATGCAAATGTCGGCTTAATATTTAATTCGGAATGACTGGTTTTCGATGTGCAATGACAGAGATAGGTACATTAGTTGGGTAATAATAAGAAGCTTAGCTTGGGGGGATTTTCTAGCACGTTAGGTTAAGAGAGGAGAGTTAGGTATACCTACAACCAAAAGGCTGTTGCATATTTATTTTTATATGAATGTAAATAAAAGTGGGAATTGAATGTTTTTCGTTTAGTATTTTTGAAGCAAGCTATTTGAGGGGGGGATTTAGGATGTGTTTAATTTTGTTTGATGGATTATAGGATAAAAAATACTTTGTCAATTTGAAAAGCGCTTTTGCTATACGAAATAAATAGAATTTGTAAATTGAACTTTGATGGTTCCTACTAATGCTGCTAACAAATATACTTTTGTGATTAAATTTTGCATTTAATTTGATTATGGAATCAATATATTAAAGTATAGAACAAGAAAAATGTTTAGCTCAAGTGAGCAAAGCAAGGGCAGCAGTTTTCTGATAGTATCGTAAAGTGCTTATTAATTGCCCAAAAATTGAAGTATGTGCTCTTTAGTGTAGTTGGAGAGTAATTTATCGGAAGGAGATTGACATCTGTCAAGTGAAGTGATAAGTTTGCCTGATAGTTTACTCTCTTTAAATTGATTTTTTTTATAATTTGCCCCAAATAAACAAATATTTTTAACTTAGTAAAGTGCAATTTAAAGCTTAAACTCCTGGAAACATATGAAATACATGTGAGTTATACACCATAAGATATATTCTTTAAGATTTAAATCAAGGGAGAGCATAACCCGCCTGCACAGCATAAACATTTATGAATAATAACAAAAGAAAAGCTTGGGAAATTTCTCCAGAGACTCCAATATCAAAAAAAGGACAACTACCTTCTGCAATGCCCTCCGAGTCAGTGGGATCAATGTCTAAAATTGAGCTTTGTGAAATGCTAGGGGTGCTTCTTGATGCAAAAATGGCTGATGTGGCAAAAAAAAGTGACATTGATGCAATCACTACCGCCTACCAACAACTCGAAGAAAAAAATGCCATCCTAACCTCTAAATTGTCTGACTTAGAAAAAAAATATGACATATTAGAACATCAAATTGAAGAGATACATAAAAAAAACACCGAAAACAATCTAATGATGAGGATAGCAATCCAAGAAGGCCGGGACGAAAAGGAGCATGCTAGAAGCATTTGCACAAACTTAATTCAACCACCATTATCGGAAGAAAATTTACAAATCTATGAAATTAGATCCAGAAATCCAAACGCAAAGAATTTTATCGTCAAGCTTGATTCAAAACATCAGGTAATTGCTGCACTAAGAGCTTCAAGCACTCTACAAAACACTGGTACAACATTATCAAAAGATCTACCCCCTTCGATTAGACAAAAAAGAAATAAATTGATGTCTATCAAACGATGCCTGCACGAATTCAACCCACAAATAAAAGTTATAGTAAGAGAAGACAAAATGTTCGTCAACAAAACCATTTTTCGTTGGAGCCCTTCGCTAGGATTACTACATAATAATGCCACGGATGGAATTCGAGTTTTAAATGACATATATCAAGCAGATCTAAATCAACATCTGTTTTCTCTAATAGAAGCAGACAATACGTCAATACCAGCTGATCTTGATGTAAACAACATAAGACAAGAAATGTGCGCGTCATCTAGTGTTCAGGGTCTTCCACCCAGTTCAGCAGGTACACAAACCAAGAATATTTGTAGATCATAGAGTAAGGGCGCCGCCGTCTGCCAAAATAAAAATAAATGTAAAAATAAAAGTAGTGAAATTAAAAAAATAAAAATATTAAGTTACAATATATCAGGTTTGAAGAATAAATCTTTATTTGCAGATTTTTTTAATTTAGTCAATAGTTATGATTTTGTTTTTTTATATGAAACATTTTTAGAAGAAAATGAATGTCATTTACATACAAATAGTTTTAAGAACTTCGAATTTATTTGGATTCCTGCTACAAGGCAAAATACAAGAGGAAGGGCGAGCGGTGGGTGCTTTTTTGGCTATAAAAATTATCTTCAAAATATTGCGTGCGAATTTAAAGTTGAAGACGAAATCAATTTCCTTATAATTAAAATAAAATCTAGAAATTACACCGTGATACCATCATACATAAATTGTAATCATTGGGATCAAGACTTCAACTTATTGTACAGTTTTATCGAACATTACCATAGTGACGATGTTATGATCATTGGGGATCTCAATGCAAGAATTGGATCGGATGAAGGAAGAGAAAATAGATTTGCCGGAAATATCAGATGTTCGAAAGATACAATAACCAATACCAGAGGAATCAAACTGCTAGATATCTGTAATTCTTTTGGATTTAGAGTGATGAATGGTGTCTCGCAGTCTGACAAATGTGGAGAGTTTACCTTTGTGGGACATCAAGGACATTCAGTTGTCGACTATTGCCTAGTGAGAGGTAGTTGGTTATCAGTAGTATCTGATTTTGAGGTCCTGAGTGTGCCATATTCCGACCATATGCCAATTACTGTTGAATTTGGAATAGAAAACGTTGAAGATAAGCAAACAATCGGTTTAAGATTTCCCCCTAAGCTTATATGGAAAGAAAATAAAGCGGATGAGTATAAACGGAACCTCGAAACAAATTTTCCAGTTGAAGGTCTACTTTCTATAGCTGAAATTGAAGACACGATCATGAATGCTTACCCACATCGTAATAATAATGTCAAAGTTTCAAAACAAAAGGAGAAATGGTTTGATGCGGACTGCGAAAAAGCACGTAAAAAATCATTTGGGTGGCTTAATGTGTTCAGAAAGTACAACCGTAATTTTTTCAGAAAGATGTACATTGAAGCAAACTCCGTGTTTAAACGGTTATGTAAGAAAAAGAAATCTTCATTTTTCGAAAAAGAAGCGCTTAAACTTACGTGTTGCAGAGATTCTAAGGAATTCTGGAAGGGAGTCAATCAATTGAATGGACGAAAATTACAAATAAGTACGAAAATAAACATTGATTCACTACACAATCATTTCAAACAACTACTAAATCCAGAGTTTTTGGCATCGCCTATACATTACGCTAAACCAGCATATTCAAATGATGTATTGGATCATGAAATAAATATTGAGGAACTGTGTGGGGTGTTTAAAAAACTGAAAGATGGAAAGGCTGCAGGTGCAGATAGAATACCAATTGAATTTGTTAAGTACGGAACGGAAATGCTCAGTAATAGCTTAATTACTGTGTATAATTCAATTCTAGATACAGGGCAGGTACCGGATCAGTTCAAAAAGGGTATAATTTTTCCTATTCACAAGAAGGGCAACAAATCAGATCCTGCCAATTATCGTGGAATCTCGTTTCTCAACGCTTTATACAAAATCTTCGCAACAATATTAAACGATCGTTTGACAAATTGGATTCAAAGCAACAAGTTAATAGGGGAATTTCAAGCTGGATTTAGGAGCGGTTATTCAACCGTCGACAATATTTTTGTTTTGCAAAGCATAGCAAATAACTTCATAGAGCAAAAAAGGAAACTATACGTCTTTTTTGTTGACTTCAAAGCAGCCTTTGATACAGTTGACCGCGAAGCTCTGTTTTTCAAATTGTATAATGTTGGAATGTCAGCAAAGTTTGGAAGAGTGTTGGAAAATATTTACAATGGCAATCTTTCAGCAGTTTGGAACGGAACTGAAATTTCTGGGTGGTTTGAGTCAAAAATGGGACTAAAACAAGGATGTAGCCTTAGTCCAAGCCTATTCGCTTTATTTATTAACGATCTGATCGATTATTTACCCGGAGGAATCGAATTTTCAGGAATACTCATCAAAGCTCTTTTATTTGCCGATGATGTAGTGTTATTCGCCTACTCACCTCAAACTCTGCAGCTGATGATTAATCGACTGGAAATGTACTGCAGATTATGGAATTTGAGGGTTAACTTAGACAAATCAAAGGTCATGATTTTCCGAAAAGGTCCTGGTCGAAATGCAAGAAATGAGAAGTGGAATTTCAACGGGGAATCCATCGAAGTCGTCAAAACTTATAAATATTTGGGTGTAATAATTTCTAGTAATCTCAGCATGGAATCACACCTCAAGGATAAGCTGGTGAAGGCAAAAAGTGCAATAAATGCCACATGGAAGAAATGCTTTTCAAACAGGTTAATAACACATGATGTAAAGTATAAGGTTTTTGCTGCAGTATCTGAATCTGTTCTGTTATATGCAGCACAAGCATGGGGATTTGAAAAATATGAAACGGTAGAGAAACTTCTAAGGTATTTCTTGAAAAGATGCTTTTGTCTACCCAGAACAACTCCTAACTACATGCTTACAATAGAAACAGGACTGCCGCCCCTCTTCATTAAAACTCTAAGCTATCATGTGGAATACATTGCAAAAGTTCTTGATATGCCAGATGAAAGGCTCCCCAAAATTGTAGCACTGCAGACAATTAGAAAACAAAATTTCTGGTATGAGAAGCTGAAAGAACTTGGTAGTAGCTGCCAAACCAATTTCAGATTGTCAGATCAAAATGGATGTTACTGTAAAAAGGAACTTTTTGATCTCGTCTCTAAGGCAGATGAACAGCTAAGGTTGGACAATATAAATAAGGCTTTGTCTTCGGTACATAGATCAATATATACCCGTCTCAACCTCAATTTGTGTGAAGGAAATTATTTTCGAACCGAATATGACTTGGGACTTATTTCAGCAATATTTAAAATGAGAGGGGAGCTGATTAGTCTAAATTACAGACCCCATCGAGATGATCTGCCTATCTATTGCACCTTATGTAATTTAAAAGAACGAGAGGATGTTATACATTTCATTGGAAAATGCCCTATTTTGTGCGAAATAAGACGGAACTTCTTAAGCACCAACTTTATATCAGAAGAAGAAGTACTGGCCTTACTCAACTGCGAATATAATACTATCGAACTCTACAAATATTATCAAACCGCAATATCTTATCGAAACCAAATTATAAACGAAGCTTTTTGAAATTAAAAAAAAAAAAGAGAAAAAAAAAAAATATGTACCTATGTGTAATTTAAATTTTTTAATTATTAAAAAAAATCTATTAAATTGTAGTAAAAATAAAAAAAAAAAAACTATCAGCAGTATACTATTTATTATAATAATGATGTTAATCGGGCAGACGGCGCATAGCCAAGCTTAAACGATTTTTGTAAACGAATTATTTTGTTAATTGTATATACCGATGTTTAATAATAAATCGAATTATCTATCTATCTATCTATCTATCTAATTTATCGGAAAATGCGAAAGTAGACAAACTGGATTCAATCTAAAAAATTTAATATTACTGCTCTTGGATTGCAAATAAAAAAATCATTTATTTCGTCATTTTTAAACAAAAAATAATAATATCTAATAATATAATCTCAATGAATAATCCCGAGAAAATTTTCTGAGAATCGAAATGGAATTATTCTAGGAATTTTCGTTTGTTCGCTTTTCGATTGGATTTTGTTTCGCTTTTGTTAAAAATAGCAGAAAATCTAAGAAACAAACTAAAATCTTAACTATTTTCCGATTATTATCATTATTTCCCAGAGAGTTTTTGTTTACAATTAGGGTGAATTTAAGTTTCCCATCAAAAGTCTTGAATAATTTTGTTATCAACTACCTTGAATTCAGTGGTAAATTTAAAGAAGCATTATTCAAAATTATCCCAAAAAAATCTTTCTCAGGCGTTTATTTCATCAAATGTGAAAAAACATCCTTAATTTGAATGAGCATTTGTCAATGGCTGGAAGAATATACAGTTTTTGTCAAAAGTTTATTTTTTTGAAATAGTAAAGTAAATAAATAACCCAGAAACGCAGACAGTAAGTTTGTGAAAACACTTATCAAAGTTTTGGGTATTTTTGTCGGTGGTGTCCTAGATTATTCCCAAAGAAGCTACAAAGCTTACGCTTGTATAATATCTCTGAGAAAATCAATACTTTATTTTGTTTATATTCAATTTTAAAAATAGTTTAGTCAATGGTTTTTTTTTTTTTAATGAACTAAACACTATCTACTCTATAATTTTTAAAATGTTTCAAAATATTTAATGTTGTATTTCATACAATGGTCAAAAAGTATCATGAAGTGGAGAACCCTAAGAGGCGGCCCACTGTGGACAAATATATTTTTTAAATCGTTTGCAAATTTAATTTTTTCTGTGCGTCTGTACGGCTGTGCATCCAACTTTCCACATTTCCACTGCGCAAATTCGTGGATGGATTTTCTTCAAATTTGGTACAGATGGTTTTTAAGTAATTTTGAATTTTTTTTTTTTTTTGTTTTTTACCTACTATGTCGTCTAAAACTAATACATCCCATATATCGGTATTGAGTTATGGGATTTTTGAATAGTGATACTGATAGTAAGCGATTCATGCGCATGTCATTTTAAATGATTTTGATCGCAAATGAAATATGAAATTTGAATTTTTTTGGAAATAAGTATTTTTAGAAACAATAAATTGCCAATCTTCAGAGCTGTTTTCATCATTTTTTTATAGATATGGACAAAACCATCGTTTCGGGTGCTACTATTGTACAAATTTTTATTCTTAAATTGAGATCTTAATTTAAGAAAACTATAACTGTTATAAGATAACTAAACACCGTTCATTTTCTACCGTCTTCTTACAAAGATTATTTTTGATACCCAAAACGAAAATAAAAAAAATATAATCATAAAAAAAAGCGTTTCAGGTGCTACACAAATTTGAGTTTTTTTACCTCTAACTTAATGTTTTCCCAGTTTCTAAACTGTAGTTTTGAGTACATAAGGTCAAAATTTTATTTTTTTTTTATATTAGTACAAAAAAAAATAGAATAAAATCTCGCACTGTTATAATTTTAAACAGAATTCAGAAAACATACAATCGTTTCGGTTGTCAGACATTTTTCGTTTCGGGTGAAACGAATTCGAATTTCAGAAATTATTTGGTCAAACAATTATGAAAAGTACTTTTTGGTTCTTTGCAAAAACCAATGACACAATTAAGATGAAAGAATACAAGATTAATGTTATATGTATTTGACTAAATCCACAAAAAAAATGTTATAAGTTATTGGTAGCATTGGTATTCCACTTCAAGCTATTTGTATAGACATCTAAAATAATAACTCCAAAAATAAAATCAAAATTCGTTTCCGAAAAATGATTTTTTCAAATACAAAAAAAATTTACTTAAAAATAATACATACAAAAATTGTTTATATTACTTAAAAAACACATTAATATAGAGTTGCATATTCAAAAATGGGCAGATTATAAGGTAATGTAGCCTTAAGGAAAGACAAAAATGGATTGGGGAGTGAATAAATACTTTTTTTAGATTTTAAAAATTAAATTTAAAGGTCGCGACCAATGTTCGCCATGTTTTATGCAAAATAGGTAAATTTTTAAGTTTTTCATTGTTTCAAAATAAAAATAACGAGTTTTAAGAAATGCCATTTAAATCAATATTATCTATAGAGAAAAAGTAAAAATTATAGTAGTTTTTGTTTATCAATAAAAATTTAAATTGATAGTTTTTTTTTAATTTTTGAAAATTGGCTTATTGTTAAAATCGATACATTAACTCTAAAAACTACCCTTAAAACATTTTTTTTAGAGTTGAAAATATTTTTGGCTTACCTATTGCCCGATCAGCTAAAAAGACGTCTGTAAACTATAATTTAAGTTTCCCTCATTATATTAAAAAAAAATTAATAAAAAAAACTGAACAGTGAATTTTCTTGAAAATAGTTTTATAGCGCCTTTCGGCGCTCATATCTACTAAAGATAATTAGGGTATGTTTAATACGATGGTGTAATTAGTTTTTCTAGGTAAGTTCAATAAAGTTCAATAAAGTACTTTATCTGCTGATTCAAAATTCAATACCTTAGGGCTATAATATGAGTGAAAGCGAATCTACTAAATTTCACCGAAACCAAATCCGAACCAGTTCGGATTCTCTTGATAAATGGCACCCTTTGAAAAAACATTTCGTTAGCAACAGCTTTCTCAATCTCAGGTGTACCATAGCTTCCAATCCGATTTCCTCATTTTCAATTAAACAAACAAAATTTGCAAGGTACAAAGAAAAAAAAAAAAACACAAACAGTAAAATATTTTCAAGCCTCATGTCACGTGCATATATTCAATGTCGCCGACAAACGAGGCGAGATCGCACAAATTCCTCATGCCACATTGGAACATCTCTCAAATACCCTACCTACATCGATGTTTGAACTGCAAGATGGGTTTTGTTTTCTCATTCCTAGACAATCGGCTCTCTATAAAGCTCTTCAGCTTCACACAGAAGATGAAATAAAACAGAAATTAGAATATATGGGAATGGGTACCCATATACTGTTGCTCTGCAACCTTTGTCCAAGGATTCCACTGCATGTTTCCCTTCGTTTGGGTATTTTGCTAGCTGGAACAACATACCAGAAACAGCAGCAGCAGCATTAGCCGAAGAGAAATAAAACTCGCGCCCCGGTCATAGCATCACGTGTCCTACCTTTCGGCTTCTGTTTTGCCCTGTCGACTGACGACGCTAAACAAGACACACAATATCGGCGTTGTTGCGTGTAACCGCCAATAAGTAGAAGCAAACAGCCTCTCCACCACACTGCACCGCCAAACATCATCAGCCAGCACCGTCCATCGGCCGCAATGAGTCTGCCTCTCAGCACCTGAAAAGAAGAATCATCGGCTACAAAGGTGTTAAAGGGTTAGAAACGCATCGGTTAATCCTTGTCGACTTGGGATAACAAGAACAATTGGTAAAGCGGCAAATTTAAGAGGAGTTTGCGCGCAACCGCCCGGCCGCCCTTGGCCCCTGCATCTGCTGCTTCTGCTGCCAAACTGATTTGGCGCAAAACGAATTGCAACACATAATCTGCAGCCCGTATCTGTATCTCTGATGTGTGTGTGATCGGAGAGGAGCAGCATAGCTCTAGACCTATTGGCATGCGCAGGCATTTGGATTTATATGCAATCTGCGTTCTTTAGTGGGAGATCTCAGGGTTGTGGTTTATTTTCTTTTCTTTTTACATTTTTTTTTGTTTGTTTTCGTTGTGATATTGCCGCCTCAATTCTTCTGTCAGGTTCAGCACCTCGTTGAAAAAAAGAAATTCAATTTGAATTGGCTACTTGGCTACTTCATGTGTTGTTGTTGGGTTGGTCTGCCGCTGCTGCTGTTGTTATAGTGAATCCTTCAGGAGCTCTTTTGTAAAATATTCACGAAAATATTCCCCCAGAGCAACTGGGAAGCCAGCAAGCGAGTGCAATTTGAATCGGGTGTGAATTGGATTGGATTGTTGTCCAAACACATGTTCAACAATGTTTCCGAACTTATAAATATTAAAATTGTCTCGTTTGTCTGCTGATGCTAAGCCGGCCACTCAGTAACCAGAAGCTGAATTCTCTGCGTCCTGTCTTCTGGACTGTGCTGGTGCTCGTTGGGAATAACAAACGTACGAGCTGTCTGTTTGCAATGCACAAGACCATAGTTCTGTTGCCTTATGATGATGCTCCCAACTAATCTCGGGTGTAAAACAATTGTCAAGTCAGCAAAACAAAAAGAACAAAAAAGTCACAAAACAAATAATATACAAGAGCAAACGAATTTTTGTTTGTTAACAGACAAAAGTCATTGTTTTCAATTATCGAGAATAATGTTGGTTCAAAACGAACAGTAACAAACGAACGCAACGCAACGAATGAACGACGACAATGTCGACATCGCCATCGTCGAAATCGAAATCGACATCGAATCCCTACGAACAATGGGTGTAACTTATCCTTGTGTATTTATCCTTCGGTGCGGAGATTTATTCCCTTTTTAATTAAAAACAAAATAAACTCGATTTGCTAGGACTTAAAAAGTTTTATGCGGCATTGGTTGGGGCTTGATGGGGTGTTGGCTGGATGCGATGATTGAACATTGAAGAAGTACCGCCACCGTCACCTCCATCTTCATCAAAAAGGGGGAACCCCATTACTCTTTGGTTTAATTAATTTAATGTCGCGCGAGCGAACTTCGCAATTGGCACTTATATGAGAGCCATCAGCCAAACCCAATTGCAATTTAAAATATATTCCAACAAATCAACAGAATCTAAAGCAGTGCTGTCGTTCTACATTTGCAATACTAGTCGAATTTTTGTCCGAATCTTAAAACAAGTACAAAATCCGATTCTGATTTCCGGGAGAAAAAAAAGGTTGACCGAAGAAAAGAACCGATTCCGGTTCATAACATTCAGTTTTTCCCTGCTATTAGTTTCCTAGTATAGTCTTAAAAATAATGAAGAATTCGAACTTCTTTATAGAGCACATATATAATAGTCCTAAAGTCTTGGAGGAGCTAACCAATGATTTTCTAAAAGCTTTCAAAGGCTCAAAGCCTGGATCACCTCAAAGGAGCGACAATTTCGTTGATTATGAATGTTTTCAGAACGAAATCTAGTAACCAAAAGATATTTGATGTTCTTTTAATGCTTCCAATAAATGCTAGTCAAAATGCTTGTAACATACTTTAGAAGTTGCAAGAGCTTTCAACATTTCTGTGCATTTTTTGAGCTTTTCATCAATTTTTGAAACAACAGGGTTAATTGTCTCGAAATTATATTTTTTCCATAAAGATTGAAGACTCATCAGGCGTTTTCCTTTGTTCAGTCAGAGAAAAGCCCTGAACCGAGCTCGAGCACATCGAACATGCTCTAAATATCCTCTAAACTGAACGCGTTCAGAGCACGTTCAGAACGAAAAAAGAAAAAAGATGACGCTTAGAACGCAGCGTCATCGGTTTAAGACCGAAGTGAATTGTTCCCTCGACCTGCTGAACTGGAGTATATCTTTTACCGGAAATTGTTTTGAGTTTTGTACACTTCCTCTTATTCTTGGCGCACTGAGGGATCAATCAACAAGCCTCTTTAGTTAGTCAGCCTGGTTTCAAACTAGCTGCATCCAACTACGCAACCCAAGTTGTTGGAGATTAGTATCAACTTGGCCGCACCACGTTAGATAAGGTCTTCATTTGCCATGTTGTTTATCGGATTTGGTCCTTCCATCTCATCAGCTATATTTTAAGTTTTTAGACCTGTTCGAAGTCTCTGTAAATCCCGCTGAGCTCGTTGTTGAATTTTCCCCTCGACTCTTCATTCAACGAACAATACTTGAATAATCTTTTTCTCAATGCAGCCCTACCCGGATCATCGGCATTGCTTCATGATCATGGTCAACCTGATGCACTAGAGAATGAGTTTGACAGGGATGTCGAGATGTGACGTGGCTTTGTACAAATCGTCCCTGGCTAACGCTATCATTTTAATCGATAAAGAACATGGTTTTTATCGATTTGATGTTCTTGCGTGTTTTCCAAGGCCTCTCGGAGTTTGAAAACTTGATCGTTGGTTGACCTTCCTTGAAACCATTCGGAGAAAGGACAATCAGGTCGTTGGGTTCTAGGTGATTACCACAAAAATGCCAACCTACCCTTAAGACGATGTTGAAGAGACTTATACTACTGTAGTTGGTTGCAGTTCAGTCATTGCTCTTACCTTCTTCCAACCAAATTGTACATAATAGTGTATTCTCATGTCCGCTGCATTTAACAGTGAAGCCGGCAGATCATCCGTACCAGCAGTGACTTTTGCTTTCAACATTTTGTAGGTCGGATGGACGTATATGCTGGCTATCATCGTACAAGTAGAATGTACTGTTCTGCCTAACAGCATAGCTGATAGTAGGCTATTACCCAGTTTAACAGAAAAACTGTTCTTTCCAGATCCTTAGCCCCGCATTTCAATTTTTATTACGTCAGGCTTCTGTTCTAGAGTCTGGTTTCGTTGGCCCGTTTATTCTTTATCAAACTTATGTTTTCGTTTTGGGTGCATTGTGTTGGCCGTGTTTTTCCTGATCTTCTATACTTTGGCTCATAGGCCTCGTTCTTTGCCAGATGCGCCCGGATGCATTCTTAAGCGATCCGTTTGGGTGCCCTAGTCTTGGCAGTAGTTCCACTGGTCTTCTACGTTTGACCGGAAAGGGACAAATTCAAGGCAATCTGACATCATAGACTACGACCTTTCAACTTTATAATCTCTTCGAAGTAATATTTCTTCTATACCGGTAGAAAGTAAAGAATTTTCAATATCTTGGGAGTATTGGCTATATGCTCGATCGAAGGAGGTAGTACCAAAACCCAACAAAAAATTTAAATAGTCTCATATATTTTTTGTCGAATCTACATCCAAATAATTGAAAAAGCACAAGTAGCTAATAGTTCAATAGTTCGCATTAAATCGAAGGTATCACCAAAACTAATACAAGATCCCTTTTGAGCTAAATCCTCGTAAAACCCTCATTAAAAACTACTAATCAACCATACATTTTACTTCTGCTGTGTTCTCTGTAAAAAAACAATTTTCGACAGCATTGATCTGAATGCAAAAGCAGCGCGTTCCTCTAATTTATAACATTTCGTTTTTGGTTAGCTTTATTGGGTTGGCCATTTGCCATGTTGAAGCTTTTGGAAAAAGTGTTCAAGCAGAGAAGAGCATTTCGAGAATAAACGACACGACTGCACCAGCTGGTAATTTTCGACTGTAACTTTTAACACCAAAAGTAACAAACTTCGTATATCTACAATGGGATGTATATGGATATAGGATTTCAAACCCCCTCCCACCTCCCAAACCCCCCCTTAAAAGAGGAACTTTCTAGGTCCGTAAATTCATAAAGTTCCATCACAGTCTCTCGCATTTTCATCACTGTGGGACAAATAACATTGCAAATACGGAATAATTTAACAGAAAAAAGTTTAAGTATTTAAGTGCTAATGTTTGGAAAATCAATTTATTAAACACTAATAACATCTTCTGAGGTTTTTTTTTCTTTTCTTGGCTGCTTCGTGGCATAAAGCCACAGTTTCGATAGAACTTTGGAACCCTTTTTCATTTTATGGCAGTTAGGCACGAGGCTTAATTGAACAAAAGTGGAAGTTGCATTCAAAAGACCTAAGGTCTTACAGGCAATAAAGTAAATTACAAAAACAAACACTATAAACTATTAGAAATCGTTCAATTCTTGTTAAGATTTCTTGTTAGTTTCGTCACACTTACCTAAGATGGCGCCTACAATGCAGGGTGTACCTACTCTTCTAATTCCAATATCTAAATAATTTAAAGTTTCGTTTTCCAACTAAAATGCCCCACTGTTTGAAATTGTCTGCAACTGAGTCTACTGGATGTTCCTGCCGGAACCAGTAATTAACAATGAATAATCTGTTGTTCAGGGGGACGTTTGCTTTACTGCCGGTGCGTTGCACGTTGGTTGGTTGCTCTTCTTCAGCTCTTTCTTTGGATTGTGGATGCAAACAGTAAATCTCCTTTTTGTGCAGTGTGTACACTGCAGGGTAAATTCAAATTATTACGTATTCCATCATATTTAGTGCCTTTGTCTGCAAGTGACGAGAGATATGTAGTAGGTACCTATACCTAGACCTATACTTTGTTATATGATAGAAGGACAAGCTGCTCCAAGTCCGTTTTAATCTATTCTCGAACGATGAAAAGGAGTTTGATATGCCAAAAATTTTGTGATTATTTGATATATTTATGTATGCAGGAGTGCAGGAGGTGTGTTATATGCGTTTGCAATATTTTGTTATTTGAAATTTTACAAAGAAAAATGAAAAGTTTTCAGAATGAAGTCAAAATTATTATATCTACTATATAGCTTTAGAGGTTTCATAATAATATTTTAATAAAGAAAGTGAATTGTTGTGTCATGTCCGGTTTGTCGTTAGCCATTGGTATTAAGGGATTTGATGTGTTTAATATACTCTCTTAAGTGAATGATACCTGACCCATGGGAGAAACAAATTGTATGATATAGAACAAGAAATAGTTTGAAGTGTTAATCAACTACTTTTAGTGACATTTTGTAATGGATTTCGAAATCTTGTTCGACATTTCAGAATCATATATATAAGTAGGTGGTATTTTACTTTTCCGTAAAATTTTGTTTTCAGAATTCGTCTATTTCATCGTGAAACACCATGAAACGTATAGAAAACACGTTTTCGAGACATTTTTATGTGAGTGCGCCGATGTCTCGGCATCGGTGTCGGCAAAATTTGTTTTTTGGATATGTTGGTAATGAAAGGTGGACCAACGACAGTTCTTATTAACCAGCTAGAACTCAAAGTGGACAAACGAATGCCGTTTGTTTCGTTTCGATAAGTTATGATTTTGTGGTATAAGAAGTTTTAAAGTTTTTCAGATTTCTTAAATAAAAATAATGTTAAATATTTTATGAATGGAGGACAAACAAAAATTTTAGTGGACAAACGATTATAACCATAACCGGTCAAAAATTTTAGGTTCTGGCTTCACCGAGCTAATTTTTTCAAGAAAATTGAACCGTGCTAGGGTGGAGTAATCGACCGTCAAAAATCTGGACATTCACGCACTGTACGAACACCAAGGCCATGCTCTCAAAGAGTGAATTCGTCGAAATCTGCTGTATCTATAGTAGAGTGCTTCTTAAAATTTAATATGGGCACCCCCTTGTAGTGTTCTATGTAGGAATCTAAATCTAATGTTGTTTAAAATTTCATACGATTTTGATAATTTTTAAGATTCGCTACCGCGACGTTTGAATTTTTGCACATTGTAGGTGGACCCTAGAATTAAAATTTTGAAAAATTGTCATATGGCACCTAGAGTTTGGGAATTGGTATTAAAATAGATAATATGTAAAATTTCGCTTGATTTCGGCAACTTTTAGGGTACCAACAGATAATTTTCCACATTTTGTTCACATTTTCTCACATTTTTTTCACATTTTTTAGCATAATCTTAAAAAAAATGTGCATAATTTGTAATTCGGTGTCGAAATCAACCAAATTTTTTACACATTTTATTATTTTAATACCTGGAAACCAATTCAAGGGTGCGACAGCAATTCTTCGAAACTTTAATAGTAGGGCCATCCACAATTTAAAGCTCGGTAGCGACCCATACAAATTGTCAAAATCGTATTTAAATTTTACACAAAATTTTAATTAGGTATACAGAACACAACTAAAGGGTGTCCCATTAAGTTTTCTGAAATTAAGATTTTAACAAGCATCCTTCTGTACAGCGATGTTGAACTGTTCAGGAAGATGTGAAGCTGGCTGCTGTAAAGCAACCGCTTCGTCAAGGGAAAAGCATCCATGTCTATTGAAAAACAGATTAGTACGTACTGTAGTGACCCAGCCTAATGCAAATGTACTGTTGGACACTTTTACTCCTGCCAGTCGATGTTCATATAGGCTCTAGGGTCCTAAACAGAAGCATTTCTTATTTCTAAAAGTTGATTTTCAATTGATTTCTTCAAGCTTTAAAGCTGATTTGTACGCAATTCGATTCTTTGCACATGAAATTGCCTTTCAATCTTAAGACTGCAATGCTTGTCCGCCATTTTAAATTACAGCAGCTCGTCAAATAACAGTTATTTTTTGTGATGAGTGGATAACACGCGAAAAATCACAAAGTATTTACATTTATGCCAATAAAATCCATCGAAACAGTATAATTTGTTTCACAAGTAACCAATATATTTCTCAAAAAAACATAAACCATCTGTTTCAGAAGAAAATATAAAAAAAAAAACAAACAGCAATAACCTAGTCTACATTACCCCACAATGAAAATCAATTCTCAGAGTCTAAATTGTCTGTCCTTTGCCATGTTTCAACCTCACCGATTTGCTTCTACAACTTCCAAAACACATTCTGCAATTTCCTATGCCAGCCGGCCTCCTCACCCTAACACTGCATAGATTTTTCCAATAAAATATCAACCATATGCAAATTTTGACAAGTTTTTATTATATGCAATACTTTCAATACCAAATTGTCACCGAAACGCGCAATTTTCTTAAAAAAAAAATGAAAAAAAAGAAGAAAACATAATGGGAAACCTCCTTCCACAGAAAGCCAGAGTGTGTAAATACATAAATCTGTTAGATACATTTTCTCCAATATCGTGATCGCTTTGTGCTTTCAATACTTTGCTTGTCCCCCTAAAAAAGGGCTGGAGTTTCTTCCTTTCATATACCAAAACCCAAAGGTTCATATATCTACAAATATTCTACATTCTAGTTGTATAAATGTTTTGCTGTGAAAGAAGCAAAGTGCACATTTTGCCAAAGAAGAAAAAGAAGATACTCCAACTGCTACTGCTGCTACCCACAAATCGTGGCAAATACAAAAAGTGTAATAATTTTAAAATAAAAATAAAAAAATAAAACATCCTTCTCTAGGATGAATGGAAATTTCAAATTCAAAAAAAAAAAAAAAAAAAAAAATGAAACACCAGAAATATGTAAAGATTCGATCTAAGGATTTGCCCACTTAAGTCTTGTAGTATTCCTTATTTTTCAACTTTTATTCTTCTTCCATTTTGGTTGGGGGTTTGTAGGGTGTGGTGATGTGGTTCGGTGCTTCTGAAGTGTGTACATCGTATAACTTTGATGCTGGTGGTAGGTACCGATACCGACTCCGTGTGGACATGAGAGATTTTATTCCACGACGAAGTAATCCATTTCAATTGGTAATGGACTCTCCTATACATATATACAATAGAATACATACATATATATATAAAATGAGGATAATATGCCACCGTTTTTGCCATTAGATTTGAGATCCATTTAGACACCCTCAGACCCTCACCGGACATGGATTTGGGTAAATAAATTAAATAATTCTATCGATAGAAATCCAATGAAACTGCGAAATGACGTTTGGCCTCGAATAGGGAACATATTTCATTTATAGGTCCATTAACACTGGGCGTCATAAAAATTGAAATACTATCAATTACAAAGTGAAATAAAATAAAATAAAATAATATAAAATAAAATAAAATAAAATAAAACAAAATTAAATAAAATGAAGAAATAAGCCACCATGGACACTAAAAACTTGTTCCTTATATCAAAGTTGCTTAGAATTTCATAAACAAAACACGAAATTAATAAAATTCATTCCATAAACGAATAAAGACTTCTTAAAAAGAAAATTGAAATGCCTTCAAATTATATCACTGGCCCGTTTGCGAAAAAATGCTTTTTTTTTTGAAAATTTAGTTTTTAACAATATTGAGGGCACATTAGTGCCCAACCAATTTTCTCTAGCAGCCTTAGCACTAAAACTTTTAATAAATGATCAAACTCAATTTTGAAAAATACTTGCTTAACCGTCTGAGAGGAAGTAGCTTTTGAGATATGGGCGTTCAAACTAACAAAAACCGGAGCTGACTTCGTTGTCAGAGTTTCATAAAAATTATGCAGCATTTTCAGTTGCCCTAGAAAATTTAAAAGGAAGACCAGTGTAATGTAATAAAAAAGATCGGTAATTTGAAATTTTTTTGGGCGTAGCAAAGGAATTGTTATCGAAAATATGGACCCTTTCGGACGAAGAAAATTTAATTTTTCCCTGCATGAGAGATCCAAAATACATAAAATATATGAGAGCCACAAAAAAACTCGCATTTAAAAAAAAAAAAACAGCGAAAACGGCTTGTTTAGTTCAAAATTTGTATGTATACTTAGTTAAGCGCTTTGAGTAATCCCCAAGAGGAGAAATTAAATATTTTTTTGTCCACCAAAATAAACGGTACTGGCATATTACGATGAAGAAAAGGGTAGTGTATAGCCCGACTCAGGGAGTACGACACAATCCTTAGCTGGACTCAAGATAGCCTTTAACAGTTGCCGGTTAAAAACTTCCGCTCTTATCGTATTTTTTTTTAACCTAACAATAAGATTTTTGGAAAGTAAATATTTTTTTTATCAATAAAGTTTGTTAAAATTTTATATAATAAACTATGCCAAAAGTTATCCAGGTTTGTTTAAGGAAAACAATAAGCAAACATAGGGGACTATTTTCACCTGTTCAGATGGGAAAAGAAATTTTCTCAAAAGCAGAAAAAATTATATGTTCTTCGATAGAAAAAAAAACCTTCTTTATTAACATTTTAAATACATCTTATCTAATAAATAGTTTGAGGAAAAATTACTTTCAAACTCAGAATTTTGAAAAAAAGACCAAATCAAAATGTTTAACTGATATTTTCTTCAAAATCTTACGTTATAAAATATAGTTTTTTCTTCCAAAATTCAATTGCCTTTGTCAACTAATTCAAAAAAAGAAAATGGTCTATGTTTTTAGGTTTTTGGAAAACTGTGATTTAAACTTGAAAGTTAGGAAAAAAAATAATATTTAGAAAGAAATCAAACTGATTATATTAATTATTTTTTTAAGGACCATTTCGACCAAAACTTAATGGTTTTATGTCTTCTAGTTTTGGAGAAATTAAAAAAAAAATACAAAACTTAATGCAATTTTTACTTAAATTTTTCCTTTAAAATTAAGTAACTTTTTAGTTTTTTTTAAAGAAACATAAGATATTTTAATTTTCCACCTCCGGTTGCTATTGAATTTTGGTACCGCAAAATTTTGGAAAAAAGCAGTTAAAAATTTGTATTGATGTTTTTTGTCAAAATTCTGAGTTTGAAAATCATTTTCTCTTAAACTTTTTGTTACATCAAAATTATTTAAAATGCTAATAAAAGAAGAGTTTTCTTGCTATCAAACAACATATAACTTGATCTTGTATTTTACTTCGTTGTATTTCAATAATTTTTGTCTGCTTTAAGTCAACTTTTGAGAAAATTCTCTCTCCCATCTGAGCGGGTAGAAATAGACCACTATTTTTACTATTTTTTTCTTGATCCTTAAACTTAGAACATTTTTGGAATTTTTTATTTTATAAAATTAAAAAAAAAATTTTTTTGATAAGAAAAATGTTTACTCACAAAAAACTCATTTTTAAGTTTAAAAAAATATCTGATTAGATCTGCAATTTCAAACCGGTAACTGTTAAAGTATTTTTGAATACTAACGTTTGGAAAAAAAAAATCATCCAAATTGGAGCGGGTTCCGACATGATGCAATATTTTGAGCTTTAGTTAATCCACTAAAAAAGCATACTTTGTTTGAAAGTCAAAACCATTTAAGAAGTTATTTTAATCATATTTTTTCACCTAAAATATTTCTATAAATACTCTTTAGCTTTTTCGTTGCAATGGCAAATAAAATATTTTACCAATTTTTATCAGAGTAACATTTTTAATAGAGTTTGTATCGCTATCCCATATTTTCGTTCCTCTTGAAAAAAAACACCCTTTATACCATATCTACATATATACTAAGCATCATTTTTTCAGTGAGATGATGTGGTTTCACCGATAACTTTCCCCCTAAAAAAAAACACCCTTATACCAACAATATTTGTCAGATCTATCTAGATTCCTTGTTCTTATTTCAAATGAAATGCTCTTCCGAATTTCACGGGGTATCATCTTTTTTCATGGGTTTTGGTTTCATTTTACCTCTTAAGGCAAGAATATAGACACCTTTCCTGAAAATAGAGTATAACTTTTCATAGAGTAGTCGTATTCACTTAGTTTTTATGTCATTACATTGGGCGTTGAAATCATGCATCAAATGTTTTATTGCAGCACCATTTTTTAAATTTATTTTTTTAGTCCTCACCTCCTCCCTTTTTACCAACAAAAAATACCCTTCCACCCGAGATATTTTTATGGACTTTTTTGACTCTTCAATCTCATCGCAACGCGCCCCCAAATTATTGCGTACCACAAGACATTTTCATGGCCCAAGGCGGTCCTGTTACACGGTTCCAAATCAACATATAATTTCCCTCAATTTAAACTTGGTCGCAATCCTTTCCTCTTAATATTTGCAATAATGTCGATTGGCTAAATGCCATATTTTGTTCTGGAATTAAACGATATGATATTATAATGGATAAACTAACTTCATTAATAGCATTCTTACATGCATTTAGCACGAAGTCAAAATATAGCTCAGTGATGCTCAATCAATCTTTACTGGCAATCTTCCACAAAATAATGATATCTTTAAATTTTCTCCGAATTTGACATAATTCCAAATCCGATTTGTGGTAACCGTTGATGATCTATGCCATAAACACACACAAAACTGAAACAATTGCATCATCAAAGCGTAAAAACTGTTGTGTCAGAGACTGTATATGAATTATTGGACTCTATTCCATCCATTTCTCTATGAAAAACTCTAGTTCCTTATAAAATTGAATTCCAAAATAACAAAAAAAATAAATGGAAACACTTCAAATTTAATTGGCTTTATTGAGTTGAAAAATATCAAATAAAAAACAATCACGAAAAATCGATTAATTAAGCTCGTTAATGGACACTTCTGTCTCTATAATACCATTCTATCCAATGTATCTGTATTAAAGAAGCAGAAAAAGCAGAAAAAAAAACACTACCTTGAGTCACCTACGCGGTAATGTTGTCAGAAAAAAAAAAACAAAAAAATAAACACTGAAGAAAAAAAATTGCCCACAACTTGAACTCTCCCACTCACTTACTCTTACTATGCTTGTTGCTGACAAAGCTGATGCCAAAACCAATATTGCTCAGTCAAGCAACACAATATTCAGCGGATAATATGAATTAGAAGCTGCTACCTTGATCTTTCAAAGATTAGAGGTGATGCTGACAGTTTAAAACCAATAAAGAAAACGCATTCGTGCGCTTTGCCTGCCGACACATCGTGGACGTGGTTGCTTATGGCCATCAGCTACTGGAACAGAAGCCGCACTATACTGACGAAAACACTACCACTGGTCACCTACGTTTCACATCACATAAAACATACAAACAAAAAACAACAACAAAACGAGGCATGAAAGCCTTGCATCCGCATCGGATCGATCAAATCGCTGCGGGCACAAAAATTTGTTGCAAATACAAGGCTAAGCAACGTCCATATAGTAGTTGCACCACCACCACTAGGTAGGTACCATTGAGACCATAGAACCACTATATGGGTAACTTCTTTGCATGTTGGCTATGGGTCCTCGAGAAATTTATGAGAAAATCGAGACTCCATGCTCCCACTATTTGCTGAACACACTCTATACTGCAACAAGATGCTGCAACGGATAAGAATCCTTTCTTACCAGAAGCTGGCTTACAGCATCAGCATCAGTAGCCAGCAATAAACTGGCGCGGTATTAGTCCAGTAATAGCCAGACCGTGTGCCGTAAATTAGATTAAATGTTAATAAAAGGCGGAAAATTACACAAGAAAGGAGCTGGCCGATAAGGATGCGGAACCCCAGCCGCATGTGTATAGCATAAACCAATTGAATTTTTATAGCCTGTATTCATTATCCGCAAAAGATAAGAGCACACCGATAGGCACAGAGGATCTCAAAAACTATATAAGATCCTGTGTGTCAGATGGATTTATATGCATAAAATCCTATCCCATTGGCATCACAAGCTGGGAAAATTTCAAAATAAAATATATCTACTCATATTGGTTTCTTAAAAAAATATTTTTAGAATGAGTAATCATTGAAAAAAAATTTCTAAAGACGGGGTCAGTGTTTTGTTTTCAAAATTACATTGTTGTATTTTTTTTTGTTATACATACAAGTAATCTTGAAAGGAAATCCAATTTGGGGGAAACTAAAACACAGCTAATATCATTTTGCTATGTTTTGAGAAAACATTTTAATAACTTTTTGAACAAAAAACACCCCAAAATAATTGCTTGTTTTTACTTGAGTATTCAACCACAATTAAAGTCTATCTGCCTCCAATTATGTATATTCATAAATTTTTGATTGAAAAAGAGTAAACTTGTGCTAATACCAGCACAACTTGAACATCGAATAGTTCATAAAAAAATCGTTTTCTCTCCCTTGACTAAAATTGTACAAACACAAATTAAAAGAACAATTAAAATAAAAAGTTTAGTATGACTTTTTCCGTCCTTAATTTGAAGTGTTTGACGGTTACAAAAACTTCGAGAAATCTTTAAAAAAAAGACTTGGTAACCAAAGTCAAGTTTGCTATCAAGAATATTGTATTAAATGTTCAAAAAAAGACGTTTTCAACAATGTATAAAACATATGGTTTCGTTATAACCGAATTTTTCCGATACATAAACGTTCGAATTTCTGTCTCTGGGCTGAAATCGTCAAAATTTGTTTCTTAGCCAATTTTCAACTGATTTTTATAAAAAAATATCTCGTTTGGTAAAAAAAAATAAGGATTATTTTAAAATATTTTTTAAAACAGCATGTTGTTTTAGAAATAAATATGCTTTGAATTGATGTCGAAGTTAGGTAAATGACCAAAAAAATGGTGTTTCTGAATTTGTTCTGCTTACACAGTCTTTGTGTTACAAAATTACATGTTTTTTACATTCTCGAAAAAAAATAACAAAATCCAAAACAAGTTAAAATGTAATGTAGCTAGAATTGTTGCAATGGCTAAAGGTCCAAAAATCCATTTTTTGACCCTGGGTCTAGATTTTGGGGGTGTTACGGAATTTCTACATGTGGTTTTATAATCAGTGCAACAAGCTGTACAAAAAGTACATTTTCTTATCCTCTTTTTGTCACACAGTGTTATCTTTATTTTGATACAAAGAATCTATGAGTAAAGTCGATTGACAGATTCTTTTCTCGTCAAAAAGTTATTTAAGGTCAAATGTTAAAAAAATTGGTCTTTCCTGAGTGGCTTCTTTGACGTAAGCGTTATGGAAAAATATTCCCTACAAATTTTGTAGATAATATAGTTTTCTGCAAGTAAATCATGCCTTCTTCATCCGACTGCCATTATAATAAAACTAAAAAAGTAAAATGACGAGCACTTCGTTTTTTTTTCGCTTTTTTAACTCGAAAATTGTGAATGTTGTTGAGAAAATTCGCATGCAAAGCTTGTAAATTTTGTAAGTATTTATGTATGTACAAAAAACCTATTAACGTTTTATTGCCTATTTTAAAAATTTCGACCAATTGCAAAAATTTCGGTTTCTTGCTTTCCGAAATGACAAAGTTTTTAACAACTAAATAATTGCAAATTATAATATTGTCATAAAAATAAAAATTGTTTTTCATTTATACGACCCAACAGATACAAGATGTTGCTAGTTCAAAAATGTGAAATGTGGTTAATATAGATTTTTCTCATAGGAGTCTTCAAACAATTTTTTTTTTACACAATTTGTTGCGTGATATTTTTTTAGAAACAAAAAAAAAAACATTAACAGTTTTGTCATTATAATTTTATATTAAAGATATTTTAATTATTTCTTCAAATTGTTAAAAAAAAAATAAAGAAAATGAGTTTTCTTTTCTTAAATGGTTAAGTTTTTTTTTGCTTTGGCCACATTAACCTTATCTTGTCTTTAATTTTTTAGTACTTTGACTTTTGTCAGCTTTTCTTGTTTACCCAAAAGTCTGCCTCAATATTATATTAATAAGAACTATTTATGTAGATGTATGAAGATTCGAAGTTCATCAGATTTTTTTAAATTTTTTGTGTAAAAATTGTTGGTTCGATGACTCTGGAAACACTTTGAATTGACCTACGCTTCTGCGGATCTTTTGTCATCTCGTCAGTAAATTGGCAAGAGTAGTATAGCTAATAATTTTGTATAATGTTTAATGATTTCATGTTTTATGTGAATAATTTTTCTATATAACCTCAAAAATATTGTGAATCTTACCAAAAACCAATTTTTTTTTTATCTTTTTCAAAAATATTTGGATTTTGATGAAACTTGGTTGTAACGTAGGTATGTAGAACATTGCTATATTTTTTTACACTCACCATTTTTTTTAGCAAAATATTAATTGTTGTGTGTGTTTTTGATGAATTTATTTTGAAGAATAGCGTAGTTTTCAATCCAAAAAGTTGATGAACATTTTTTATTTTTGGACATTTTTAAAAGGATTCTTTTTGGTAATTTTTTTTTTTAAGGACTAAGAAAGAAAACAACACAGTTTTTTCAGAAATCATTTTCAAATTTGAAAAAAAGAAAAACAAAAAAAAAACGCATTTTACAGATCGATTTTCCGTTAATGACATTAATATCAGCCAGCACGGAAACTAAATTAAATTTTTACAAACAAAATTTGACTCTCTTAACTCGAATCTTGTATCAGAAAAACTGTTTTTTTGTGATCTTTTGGGTTAAGATAGATTTCATTTTCAGAAACAAAATCAAATTCTTGGCAAAAGTTTCGATGTGCTGAAAACTAGTCTGAATTTGTTTAAAGTGTAATCAATTATTAGGACTTGCAAAAAACATGTTTCTAAAAATGAAATTTCGATTTACACAAAACATCAAAATCTACTGAATAGGTTAACTTATCAACAGCACATTTTTATTTCAACGCGTAGGATTTTTATCCAAAAAAAATCAAACAATGTATCTGGCTTGAAGTTCATACCCACTTGCAAAATTGCTTGGAGTTATGAAAGAACAAATTTTACCATTTTTCATTATTTTTTTTCAAAATAATTCAGTTAACAAACAAACAATTATAAAATTCAGAGAAACTTTAAATATCTATAAAATATATTAAACAAACACTATCTAATAATAATTTTATCATTATTTTTGGAAGCTGGATGGAATTCTAAGATCCAGAAAATCTAAAATCTAAAAAATCTTGCAAATCCTTCAAATACCTACTCAAAATCGAATTAGCCCAAAAATATAACATATTTTTTGTGAGATGAAGTCTGATGCCATATGACCATTTTCCACATTCCTGTTACAGCCATCTGTCCACCATCTTTTGACCCATGAGTTCTTTATTTAAAAACTGAGCCTTTTTTAGTAAGGAATAATAAAAAAAAAAACGAAATCCTGACCCTGAACACCATCCAAGCAACAAGATTTTAACTCATCCCAAGAAAGGATATATTCAACAGGCTTCTCTGTTATAAAAAAAAATACCATTCCCATCAAATAATCGCGTGTTTCATCCCCGCTCATCCCTTCAAGCAATAGCAAACACTTTACAAATTGATTGAATCGCATTCGTAATTGAACGAATTGAAAGATATGTTTTCTAGAATGTTGTGTGGGGGCTCTTTTGAGCAGCAACAGAGTATATATCTATCTATTCTGTGAATGTTGGTACATACACATTTTTGTTGTGCAACTTTAACCGAAAACTAGGTGGGTGTTTCAATTTTCAATTCGGCAAAGCGCTTATCTAGTAAATTGATTTTTCTGTTTACACAGCACAAACATACATACAAACATACAAATACCAACAAATAAATAAATAAATAAACAACGACAACAAAAACGATAAATTACCCTTAATTTGGCTTAGATACACAAGAAAGTTTTGTGATGTGCGGCAGAAGTTACCTATCAAGCTTATATTATATTCTATGCTAATCGATTAAATTTTATTCTCTTTGCATTATGAATCTTTAATAAATCAAAAAAAAAAGTAATTAAATGAATTAATTTTATTTTTTTGGTTATTAATTTGCAGGCGTACGAGTTATCTACCCTAACTGGTACACAAGTAATGCTGCTAGTTGCATCAGAAACTGGACACGTGTACACATTTGCTACGCGCAAACTGCAACCCATGATTACTTCAGAAGCTGGCAAACAACTGATCCAGACCTGCTTAAATTCCCCCGATCCGCCCAGCGTTGGGGGCGGCGATCAACGTATGTCAGCTACAGGATTCGAGGAAACCGAACTAAGTTACAATATAGCCGACGAGGATTCAAAAGTAAGACAATTAATTTATGGTCATCATGGTCACGCCCATCTAGGACATCCGCAAGCTCCCAGCCATTATGGTTTGGAGCAGAGTATAATGCAATCGCCATATTCATCCGGTGGTCAGCCATCGCCGCTTTCGCATGCGCAAGGTTATCCGCCACATGGTGGACATTCGCATCATTCGCATGTGCCACATGTACCGCATTCTACTCATTCCCATATGACACATGCGCATGCGCAGCGATAGATTCAGTAGTACATATGTAGTAGTAGTAGTACTTTTTTTTTTTGTTAATTAAATAAAACAAATTAGGCAATAAAATGACATACAAAATATTATTCTAGTATGAAATGTCAAAATGTTTGACAGTGCTGTCATCTGTCATTAAAAGATGGCGCTTTTTTTCAAAGTTCAAAGCGATTAAAAATAAAAACGAAAAACAAAATGATCAGTGATCTCGCTAGAAGAGCCTCAAATCTTAAATACTAGATCTTCACAAATGAAGTTTTCTATCTTTCGAATATAGTATAAAATAGTTTTTCTTTTTAGTTAAATTCATCCTTAAGGACCTTATTCTTTCTATCTAACCATATCCTTAAATAAAAAAAAAAAAATATTTTTTTTTCTAATTTTGTTATTTATATAAAGAAAAATAAAATTTGCAAGTAATATCTAATACTTATGAAACTAGTCATTATTAGAAGAAGAAGGAGAAGAAAAAAGATATCCGTGCCATAAAGAAGCAATGCCATAATCTCAGAGATACGAAATAGTAAATGTTAATAAAAATATTCAAAGTCACAACACTGGAATAACACTAATGAGTTCGGTTGTGCTTGTATAAGTGAATTCTGAACATTTTTATAAAGACAAAACAGTGCCATAATTAAATATTTAAATAGATTTATAATTTTTTTTTTCTTTTTAATATTTTAAACTAAAACAAAACAACAACAAAGAATCAGTTATATCTCAAGAAATGGACTTATGTGCAGTGCATAAATAATATTTATCTAGATAAAAAATAAAAAATATATAAAAATGTCTTGAAACTATGGCAGTTGCATTCAAATGTGCAATAATAATTCGCAAAGAAACGAGGACTATCAAACTAGAATATAGAATTTAGAATTAAAATCAGAAAAAAAAATTACATAAATAAATGCGGTAAGTTTTTAATTATAAAATATTTAAAATCTTCAGATGGGCGTGACCAAAAGCTTAAAATTTAAATTGTAAGTTAAATTGTTTGGCTTAATTTGTTGTTTTTGTTGAAAATATTTTTAAGTTGTAAAATTTTAGTGTTCAAAGATGCAAGTAAAATTTATTTTTTACTAATAAAAAGAATTTAATTAATTAGTTTCATATTTTTTTTTTCAATTTAATACATTTATTTAATAAATATGTTTTTAAAGTTAAAAATTGATATAACTACACTAAAAAATTGATTGATCTTTTATGGAAAGCAATAAAATGAAGTTTGATGCAGCTACCGTGATCAATTATTTGTTTTCACAAAAGGATGAATGAATAAAAATGATTTCGACATCTATTTTTCTTTATCGGTGACAAAAATCTAACACACAAATAAAATTATTTGGTTTTGGTTGAGTATTTTTTCATACGATTACTCGAGCATATAGTTCAGTAAAATAGGTTCACCCCGTAAATAAAAGAGAAAAATGTATGCTCTCCTGAAAAAAAACTTGACTTATAGATCCATGAACAAGCCATCCTCAAACGTTGTCAATAATATTCGACCCTATCGAGGTATCCGTCGGAGCGGAAAGTTCTCCGATTCGTATAGAATCGGAGAATTTTTGCTCTTCGGAAGAATACCTCGAATCAAAAATTCTCCAATTCGAATGAAATCGGAGAATTCTCCGATAGGACTGATTGGAATCCTGGTAGAAGTGCCTTTTCTAACGCACGTTTGTGCTCTAACAAAAAATTACTGTGTCATATTTTCTAAATCACCACTCCATAAAATTTCCGTGCCATATAAAAAACCTCACTTGCTGCAATTATTACCCAAAAATCTTGTCCAAAATAGAAAGTCCTGTTTATTTTTACTGCATTTGGAGCAGTTTTGGATAGATTTTAGAAAAATATTTGCCATATTAATCCTCTTCGAATTTTCTGTGCCAAAGAAAACGATCGTGCCATATTATCAACGTTTTTCTCGTTTTTTCACTCTGAAATTGCTCTGCTTGAATTGGTTGCTGATAGGTTACCCAGCTAGAAAGTTCACTCTGAATAATTCACTAATCTTTTGAAACGCTTTTTGAAGTAAAATTTGCAGTCATGACGGGTCTCAATTGTAATATAAAAAAGAAATATAGCCATCAAAATCAAAACTCCGCTCTCAAGACGTTGCTACAAAAACAATTCTTCCTTCAAATAATTCAAACTAATCCACAGATCAAAATTTAAAAATCTTTTCCAACTCATCAAAAAACCTAATAGTAATCTACCCGTTTTTCTTTCCTATGATGGTTTAACGGAGGAGAGTTTCATAATTTTGGGGAACTTTTAATTACTCTTCTTGCAGTACTTTCAGCTGAAGGTTATATGTTAGTTGCTGATAAGAAGCAATGAATTGGACGCCAACCGAGTGATGAGATTCTTTTTTTTAAGGTTTTGCAGCTGATTTCTTGCATTTAGTGTTTTTACCTAAATATTTCTTTATTTCTAAAAACTAGTTATAGACCAGAGTATTAAAGTTTTGACCCGGACAAAATTCTTTACAGCATTTTTATTGTTGGGAGTAATGTTCTTACTCAACTCATATCCCAAAAGTCCCAACGAATCCCATTTGGGGTTTGGCCGCTATCTTGAAAAAAAACTGCACCAATATTGCAATTTTAGGTTTCGCTAACATAGCTATCATCCTTATGCTATCATTTAAATGTCAAAATATGCTTGTGTAAATGCTGAACCGATTGACATCAAAAACCAAGGCACTACGACTACTCTTAGTGCATATAATAGTCCTTTTTCCGTAAATTCCTATTTTCTGTGCAACAGGGGTAATTTTATAGAAAACCCCCTTCAAGAATTGTGGTGATCTACGAAAATCTGAAGCAAAACTGACATTGAAGGGATTGCACGTATTCCATCATTGCAGAAACTTTTTTCCATTTTTTTAAATGCTGGCTTCTGAAATTTCTAATCACCATAACTGTTTGCCAATAAAAGCATGTTCTAATTTACATAGTCAGTACAACTCTTAAGAGAAGAGCTTATAAAATTACGGAGAAATTTGTCCCGTTCTTCAATTTCCGTTATCTTTAACGAAGTGGTATCGAAACTGCACCAAAAACGGAACGGAATACCGGAAATGTTTTGTTTTCCAAGAACTGAGCTTTCATTCACCATTGGCCTGGTAAATTTCTCTCGTCCTTCCCTAAATAAGGAACTGTGTAAATACGAAATTTTCATGCACCTTTCTTAGTGTTTTAAGGGCGAAATTTTATTCCAGATTATTTTATTGCGCCATTCGTAGTAATTATTCAAATGCTATTGTTCACGAAAAAAATCAAACCCGATGGATCTATCAGAGGGCTTCAAAAACTTTGCCAAACATTTGCTTTTTGTAGATGCTATTACAATGCTCGTGAAGAACACAATAATACTCGACACATTTGGGTTCTCACCAGCTCTAATGTGAAAATT
This sequence comes from Meliscaeva auricollis, assembly GCA_948107695.1. Lineage (NCBI taxonomy): Eukaryota > Metazoa > Arthropoda > Insecta > Diptera > Syrphidae > Meliscaeva > Meliscaeva auricollis. The sequence goes on along the minus strand of OX403619.1, from coordinate 31,700,451 downwards.
CTGTATTTTGACCATTCGATCGATGTGAGGCTATTTGAAGTTAAATTTGATTTTCTGGCCTAAGGTTGCCATCCACTAAGGCATCACTTTTTCGAATTACCAACGCGACGACGCTTAAAATGACTAGTGACCTTAAGTTCCCGAGTTAATTAAACATTAGAAGAGTGCAAGTTTATGCCCACAATAAAAAATGTCTTAACAAAATACAAAACATTTTTATACGTTTAGACATATTTCCGGTTTTTTGAAACTATATTTTCAGCTAAGTGACCGAAGCAGAGGGAATAACATATTAAAGAAATATCCCCCAAAAATTTATAAATGTATTAAGTAAGTCCCAATTTAAAAAGAGGTTAGTTAACTAATTGATGATGATTTCCATTTACCACCTTATGACCACTTCATTGGTACAACAAATATTACTTTACCCGTTTTCGGAATATACCCTCTTTTCGGGATCAACCCAACTAAAGTAACTTGAGATGTTTACTGAGAAAATAAACATACCCTTTAGCGTGGGCCACTCCTCTGCGAATTGAGAAAGCCGCTACTACCAACCACAAAATTTAATTTCCAATGGAAGCATCCGGCTAATATTTTATCACGGCCTGGCAAAATTAAAAAAAAAACAAAAAAACAGTCAACTTTTGCCAACAGGCAGCATCTGCTAGCAGTTGGCGAAGTTAGAATCAGAGTGACTGCAACCAACTAAATATGACCCTTGTTAAAGCAGTGCAACGAATATCACTGAGAAATATTCTTTGAGGGCGCATTTAACTATGGTAATGACATGAGGAAATCTCTACCACAAAGTGCCCTAAAACTTTCTTAAAAAATAAATGTAAAAGGTTTTAATCAATCCATTTTTGTAACTTTTATTAAACATATCTAATCTTTGCTCTTTAAAGCTTTACTAAATTTTATTAAATCTAATTTATGAGAAATATTTAATAGTTTATGTTTTTTTTTTGTTTAAATTTGTGCATCTTTGTAAACGAAAATTTACAACTTTTTATGTAGTTTTTGCAAAGTAATTTTTGCTTTTGTGTGTTGTGTAGTTTGAATTAAATTAAAATTTTAAAAACAAAGCATTAAAAACGAAGAAACAAAAAAAAGTAATAACAAAATATTTTTTTAATTTTAAAAATATTTTACCTTGTATATTTATTTTTTGTGATTACAAATTCTATTTTTTTGTATATAAAAAAAAACTCTTAAAATTGCAAAGAAAAAAATAATTAGAAAAAAAATTAAAATTAAAAATAAATTGATATAATTTTAGTTTTAAATTAAATTAAAAAAAGTAAACATAATTTGCAATCAGCATTCCAAACAAATAATTTCTGTCAGACAGAAAGTAAAACACAAAAAAATATAAATATCGTACATAAGAGATTAATTTTTTTATTAAAAAAAAAAACAAAAAAAAAAATCACAACAAAAATTGTATAACTAAATTAATTCATTAGTACTTAAGAAGTGTTAAACGATTTAATCGTGGATCTGCAAGAAGCAAAAGGTAGGCGCAAAATCATTCGCTTATTTCTTTTTTTTTTATTATTTTTATTTAATTAATTATTTTATTTAGTATGAAAGTATAATTTAATTTAATTTATTATTTTTTTCATCTTTAAAACAAATTATTATAAATAAATAAAATATATAAAAATATTATACAAAACTAAAAAGTGAACACATAAACATTTTTAAATTATTTTTTTTTGTTCCTTTCCATTCATTTCTGCGTTGTTAATATTTTCTTTTTTATTCCACTTTTCATTGCATTGCTTCGTTGTATAGGTTTTTTTTCATTCTTTTTCATTTGGTTTTGTGGTGTTCATTGAATTAAAAATATGAATTTCGCATTTCTCTACGTTGTTGGTTGTTGCCGGTTGTGTTAATTGAATTTACCATTAAGTGTCGTTTTACTTCATCCTTTATGTGTATTTATATTTTTATTTTATTTTTTTTGTTATTGTTGGTGTTCTTTGTTTTTGAATTTCATTTCGAGCTGACAAACTAATGAAGCAGATAAAATGACATAGCCATGAAATTGCTTCTCTATTTGAAGTTACTCGTCTTAATTTTAATGTCACTTGAAGGCATGAATGGTAGAGTAGAGTAGAGTAAAGTAGTGTCCTTAATGGTTACTGGTTAGACAGAACAGGATAGGATAGCAGAGAGCTTAGCTATCTCTCCGGTTAAGTTTGAAATAATCCAATATTCAGAACAATGATGCTTAATGATGTTATAAAATATTTAATTGTAGAACAAGTACATCATTAAAGGTTTAATTAAGTAATTTATGAACTTAAGAGCTTTGCTCAATAATAATGCTGCTTTTTGACTTTATATACAATTTTTTTTTGTTCTTCTTTTGAAATAATTTTAAGGGCTTGGATTTTTGTATGAAGTAGTTATTAAAAAAGTTAATAAAGAAAAAAAAAAAAACAAGAATTGACTGCGATAAGTCAAAAAGCGAGGTGTAAGGTTTGCAAGTTCTTCAGGGTTTATTACTGTCATAAAGATGTAAAATTAATTGTCTGTATAATCTCGGTAATTGCATTTAATAAATGGGAGCAAAGGAATAGTTGGTCCTTGATGAATAATACGAATATTGTAAAATTTTGAAAATAGAATAAAAATGTATTATAAAAAAGGAAATAAAATTTATAGCTTTTACGACTCAACTCGATTGGTACTTCAACTACTGGAAGAATATTAAAAATATTTTGAGCTTTGATATTTAAATTTTTAGTAAAATTATTGTAGCAGCTTAATTTGGTGTTAAATTCTCGGAATTAGTTTAAGCAAAAATTGATACAAATGTGTTGTATGTCTATCAATTTTTGCTTAAACCAGTATTTTCTAAAATGGCGGTGCAATCAAGAAACTAGTTTGACAGGAGCTCGTAGTTTCCCCAAACTTAGGTGTGCACTGCTGCCTAATTTTTGTGTCGTGTGTTTTATTTTGTTTAGCTAGGCATTGCTTAAAGATTTTGCTTTAAGCGTTTTCTAAATTCGTCTAACGATAATAATAGTAAATTAGTATGATTATGATTCCCAAATTTTGACACATTTGAAAAGTCTTATGTCATTCAAGTCCATTGGGCCATTAAAGCATTGATTCAACAAGCTATAAGTCAAAATGTTTGAAAGTACTTCTAGGTTGTTGAAGAAATGTCTGTCAGCACGTAATTAGCTGGTTAAGGTTGAGGTAAACTTTCTGACTTTTTGTGCTTTTTTAAGGGAGTGTTCCGTTTCCTTTCTCCTTTTGGAGATATATTCGTTCTACCAGGCCCTTATGCACCCGAATATTAGCTTGTAAGGAAATTAACATTTTCATCATAAACTGATTGCGAAAAGATCAGTCCGTAATATCAAACTTCCGGATAGAACGATTTCCCTTAGTAATAATTAAGAACATAATGTACTATCGATATTTTAAAAAGATTTTCCTATAAAAATTTGTGTAGTTTCGCCACAAAAAGGACTTTTTTCAAAAATCAGCAATCCTGCATAAATCTTAAATTATATGTTTTAAATATGTCCTACCGTCACAGAATTTATTGTTTCCTAATAAAAGCCCCTCAAATCCAGTCAATATCTGCATTGTGGTAGACTCTTGGCAACATGACAATTCAAATTTCAAAAAAACACACCTTCCTCTTACTCTTCCATTCCCCCATCCCATTTTCTTGAAACTACACAAAATATCAGGAAACCCGATGAATTACTGCGCATTTGCTTAATGGTCTAACTGAGATACTGAAGTCTTATATTTTGTTCACGATCCCAAGAGTGCTGGCAATGGTTATCCTTAAACGGGGGTTCGGTCTTCTTTGCCTTTTGTAACCTTGAAGCTGGGATTCGAAGAGTTGGGTTTTCTTCTACTTCTAATACTACTAGTACTGAATTTTAAGCACTGGTAACGAAATGAAAAAAAGGTACACTTTAGTAGTCTTCTGTCAACAAGCAAATAATGGGAGAAGATATCGCATACGAAATAGTTTTTTTTTTTTTTTTAATAAAAACAACAAAAGAAAAAATGTATTTCACAGAAAACGAAAAGAAAGAACAGATAAGCTCTTTCAGCTCTTTCATCAGTCACCCTCTTCTGTCTTTCGTCAGTTAAAAATTTACAAAGTGGAAACCTAGCAAAATCTACTGCAATTTAACAGTAACATTTTATGATGTCAACACTCGAATGCATCATAAAATAGCTAAACGAATTTGCTGTTTAGTTCCGTTTATATAAAGTAAACAAACGGAACTAAACGGAAAAAACTGTCATAGTTTATAAAACAGTACGCTGCTGAAGCGAAACGAAAAATCCTATAGAAAAGTCACACAGCGAAATTGTAAACGAAAAATTTTGTTTTTGCTTTTCTTGGTGGAGACCAAAGAAAAATTTCGTTTCGCATCAGCAGCGTACTGGCTCAAATTGAGAAGAAAGAAAAACTTCGTATTTGTAGGGGAAAATGTGCAACTTTGTAAAATTTGGAGGAATTGTGCAGTTTCGAAAGCGATTTCATAAATATTACCGAAAATAATTATTTTGTTCAATTGTGTCTTTTAACTTTTGAAAGCATTTAAAGACTTTTCTCTTCAAAAAAGGCGTTGAATTCAAGACCCAATACCCTGCTCTGCCTTATGTTAGATTATTTCACATTTCTTTAAACTCAATTAAACAATACAAATGAACCACAATTCAAATCTTTACATAAAATAAATATACAAAACTGATAGATTAATGGTTTCAAAGAAAATTTCTTCAACCAAATTAAATTAATTCTGCATTTTTTTCTTACCGCAGATTAACAGAATTCACAACGAACTTTACGTCTAGAAGCTAAACAAATTAAAAGGGCATCAGTGTAGGGAAAAATTAATAAAATTTAATTAATATTTAAATTTTTTTTCTCCTTCCCATCATCAAGAAGGCTAGGGAAAGGTTATCAAAGTTTTTTTGCCAACTTAAATTCTTCGTTTTTCTTCCTACAAAAAGTATACAAACCATAAACCTTTCGCTGAAGAACATCAACCCATGCAGTACAGCACAGCAACACACGTTTTCTCATATCTATCTTGTTTTTATAACATTAAAAAAAGCTTCATACTACTGCCACCGACATTCAACACTTTTCCACCTACGAAGTGACCTTTGTTGCTACAACAACAAAAACAACAACTCTGATGAATTCGTTTGTATACCACCTCTCGTTAAATTGCCATTAAATTGTTGGAGTTGGAGTTGTTTTCCACTATCAGGAACATCTAGCACTCACCATTGGCTAAGCTTCTAACCTAGCTACTGTCTTTGAATCACGACTCTTATATCTCAAGAGCAAGGTTTTTGTTAGATTAGATACTTGTTACCCTACGCTATAAACAATTAACCCGCGTAGTAAAATTATGTGGGTTCCGCCTAAAATTCCATCTCAAACCACAACTTGATGGTGTAGGCTTCTGCTAAACATTATATTGCATCATCGATATTATTTCTTCAAATATTGTTTAATTTTTTGGCGCAACAAGTGGACATCTTCCGGTGCGGGCTTCCAAAATTTCCGGCTTACCGCAAGCGTTCGAATTGTGAATGAAATAACAATTTTTATGACGTGCCACTGAAATGATGGAACCCACGCCATCGCCAGCCATTTGAATTTGAATGTGTGGTGGTCTTCGATTAGGCAAACCACCTTTTGAGAGTGACAACTTCATGACGTCAGCCCGAAGTATAGATACACTTGGAGCAAAGTCACATGTGTCCGTAGTTTCAAAACAAGAAGACTTAAAGAAAAAATGAATGTAAACTTCTGAATGAAGTTATGCCTAGCTTAGATGTTTTGAATGAACCGTATGTGGGTATGCAACCGGCAGTGAAGCTGTCATGCGCAGAAACCATAATTCCGTAGCTTTGTTGTTGCGCGAATTGGTGAGCAACAGCGCAGCGGCTGGCGCGGCGGCGGCGGTGAAGTGGTTGCGGTATTGTGAGGCCGGCAGCGTTGTCGCAAGTTGCGGGGGTATTGCTGCAAGGGCGTTTGAATGCTATATACAATACGCAGGCGCGCACCACATTGTGACGTGGGTGTAAATGTTTCTTTGGGGCGCCGCGCCAACCACCACTCCGCACCGCATCATTCATAAGCGCAGCGCGCACGCACTCCAGGGTGCTTAGTGTGGCATAGTATAATACTTATTTTCGCATTTTGACGGAACGGACGTACGCTACGACAAACTTGCTTCGGCTGATGTGTTAGAGAGTGGGCTAATGAAGCTAATGAATGAGCTGAGTCGATATGAATGAATATTGGAAGCAACTCGTGCCAGGTCTTGGCTTCTCGGATCTTTGCCTCAAGGTTAATGTTAATGGACGGGCGAACAAAGTTACAAAGCCACTAAAGTTAGTCACTTTTTTTTGAATTTATTGTTGTGAGCTGTGCTGCTGTTGCTGCTCTTGTCTTGTTTGTTGCGCTAAAGTTGTTGATTGTTGTTGAAACAGTGTTTTTTTTTCTTCTTTTTTTTGTGGATTGTATTTTGCAAGTGGGTTCTTTTATGCAAATTATTCGTCGTGAATTAAGCGGGGGAGGTCTGGCTTTTGAATGAGAAGTAAGTTGACTAAATTAATGACTTTCTCTTATATTTAAAGTGGCTATACAAATAAATGTTAAGGGAAGTTATGGGATTTTTAAAAAAACAAAAACAAACTTTAAGTTGAAGATGTTTGGATGGAACAGAGGTATTTATTCTGACAAGTTTAGGAAACTATTTCATTTGACAGATTGATGTCAAATATGGGAAATGAAATTAAGTTGGTTGGTTCCGTTAGTTTAATTTATTAAAACAAAAAACTGGCATAATCTATTATAAAACTAAATTTTGGACGTAATTTTGTTCAGATTCGGTCGGTTTAAAAATTTGTAGAATTGTATATGGGAAATTGCTCAAGTTGAGTTCGTATCGAGAATTATTGCTTAAAATTTGGAAAGTTTCTTGCGAGTTAAGAAATATACCCCTAGGATTAAGGGATTTTTGTTGTACTTACCTGCTGATCTTAGATGTGTTGTGGTTCTGTTATTTTTTTATTTTCAAATAAAACAAGATCTTGCTGCCTGAATTTTATTAACGATAGTTTTTTCTAAAATTCTGCCTTAAAATAATATAAATATAAAAATATTCAAAATTGAGAAAAGAATAACTACAATTAAAAAGAAAAATGGGGTTTGCAAATTTGGCTAATGATTTCGCGTATTTCAGCGACTCTTGGACCCCTGCTGATTTAAATTAGACTGGGGTTTAACCATTGTAATTTAAATAGGATAAATTCCAGGTTTTCTTAGCATTTCTTCAACAGTGTTTATGAATATTCTCCACTGTATTTCGTGATTTTATGTGAAATATATTTTTAATATAAGCAAAACAACACGTTCGTGTTTGTAAATAATTTTATTTTATAAATTACGATGACATTTTGTATCGTTGCGTTGTTCAATCAGTCTTGTTTCCAGTTTGAGCACTCATTTTTTTAAGCAAGCAAAATTTAATTGCAAGGTGTTTTTTGTTGAATCGTGATTGTCTGAAAAAGAAAAACAAATAAAATAAATTTTGGATTTATTAAAAAAACAATACCAAATTGTTTATCACTCAATGAACTTGGAGAAACAAAATAATGTCAATTTGCATTTGGTTGCTGGACAAGAAAAAAAAGAGCTACAACAACACAAACTTAGGCACGTCCATGTCCCCAGCCCGACAATTTAGCAAAAAAAGAAAAAGAAAGAAAAATCTTATGGTTTTGTACAAGTTTTTAACAGTTTTGTACAAATATTTATGTGAAGACAAGCCTTCGGAATATGCCGTACAGACAAAAGACAATTTTAAAAAAGTGTCAAAAATGCTTAATATTTTCAGGAGACAATCTCAAGACATGACCCAGACAAAATCAATTATAATTTCTTGTAAAACCTCATTCACTTTTCATGTTGGTCTTCGTATTTAGATGGCTAAAATAAGTTTGAATTTTTGAGCAAAATTACTGCTTCTTCAATCTAATGAAATTATTATTATTAATGCAAATAAGTGCGTCAAAATATTTTTTTTCTAGTTAATAAGAAGTGTATGTATGATCACTGTCAATATTAGTAATAATTTTTCATTGCTTGTTTATAATTCACATCATTTAAATCAATACATTTTTTTCAACACCAAAAACCCACAACCTCACGCAACCTATTCTGCTTATAAATTTTAGGTTGGGTAATGTCTCTTTTAATATACCCATACATTTATGGCCCATTACGGCCCACTCCTTTGGGTTTTTGTGTTAATAATTTTAATGGACGTGATATATTCGTTTTTTTTAGATCAAGTTCTGAGGCGGAAAAACTATGTATTTCCAAATATGTAGTTGAAAAAAATCTCCTAATATTTTAAGATTTTTGTTTTGACCCCTGATACATCACTGTTCAAGGAAAAACAAAAACATTTTCTGTTTGTTAATATAAAGAAGTTAGAAACTCAATTTTATCAATTAATCAAACTTTCATCTCAAACGAAGTTTTGGCGAGCTAGATTCTCATTTTATCCCTATGTGTTCCGGGCTGGAGACATAATGTATTTCCCGGAAATGAAACAAATATTTTTTGTAATTACAATTAAAAACTGGAGAACTTAACTCTCAAAAGTTTTGGTAAAAATAGTCTTTTAGACTTTTTTGAACAAAAAATATTGCAACGGTACGGAAAAGTTTGGGAATGCTAATGAAATTGGTGTGCTGGTGGGGAGAGGTATACTCCATTTTTGTTTTGTATGTTTTAAATTTTGTGACGTATCTACCCCCGATTTTTAGTCTAATTTGACTTAGTAACAATAAAAAGATCGTTTATGGTTATTTCACCACTTCTCAATATAGTCTAAGTTGCACCAGTTAAGACGTATATTTTCGTCTAAAAAAGCATTTTGCACATAGTTTGCATAGGGTTTTTCATGATCCAAAATTATAATATTCTGGATTTTAAGAAATTTGGAATTCCAGTAGGGTAAATATGGGTGAAAAAAAGGTGAAAAAAGGTCGAAAAGCTATTTTCTAAACTAGAAGTGATCAGACATTATTGATATTCTAATCGAAAGATTATTGTATAAATACATTAAATTTCCGCATACAAAATAAAAAAAATGTGAAAAATTTAAAACTCGAGACATGGACGTTTAAAAGTCAAAAAGAGAAAATATTAAGTCTGACTGGGTACTCCCAAAAACAACGAATTTCTACTATTTTTGAGTCTGAAACATGTCCAGTCTGTCAAAACTTCTCTTATAAAAGATTTTCTCTTTTTTTATTTCCCCTCCTTTGGAAGAAAATGAATTTCCTTGGGCAAAAGAAATTCCTTGGGCAAAAATATGAGTTCTGTCAGTATATTTTTTGAATTTAGCCTTTTCAGTAAAAAAGTAAATTTTTAATAAAAAAAGAATTTTAAATTCAATAAAAAAAATAGAAATACTCGTACCATCAAAAAGTGAATTAAATATGGAATAAAAAAGTAAATAAAACATGTTTGTCATCATCGCGTTCGTTTGCCTTTGTAAAGATTCTGAAGTTTTTGGGAGAATTTTCATCCCTTCTTAAAAATTCAATCCTTTCGATACTTCTTTTCTCGTTCGAGAAATCTTAAGTTAAAATTAATGTATTTTTTCATTTTATGCTGGTCAACAAAGTTTCTTATTGCAGAAATAAAACAATACTATTCTAAATGTTTTCGATGTGCTTAACTCGAATCAATTCCAGAATGTTCCTATCAGCCTTTATTTTAAGACATTTCCGTTAGAAAATAAAAAAAAAACCTTTTCGTAGTTTTCCAAGCACTTGAGGCGACAAAGGTTTCTTTGTGATTTTCTAACGGGAATATTTAAAAAATGAAAGCTGCTAACAATATTCACATAATTATTTAGTTAGTGTTTAAACAAACAAATTTGCGCTAGAGTTTCCTAGCGATATCCCGTCAAGGTATAGGCTTGCCACGCTTTAACTTAAAATTTTTTTTCGTTCAATTAATCCATACTGATAAAAAATATTATTATAACGGCTAATTTCTTGACAAAGTTCTAGCTCTTAAAACTCGGTTTAAAAAAAATTAAAACTCAAATTCTTTCATTTTTATTTTTTTTCTTCAGAAAAACTGACAGCTAAAAATAATAGTTTTAAACTGATTTTAGAACTTTGTCAAGAAATTGGCCGTAAGGAATGCTAAATTGGAAAAAATGCAATGATAAGAGCTTTATTTTCAATAAATTCTATGTTTGTTGGGCTTTATTTTTGGCTGAGTGATAAAAAAAAACAGTTTTTACTTGCGTTTACAGTTTAGGATTTGTTAAAAAAAATGGACTCAAGATAACACTCAATCATAACATGAATGAATGAATTTCGATGACAATAGATGATAACACATTGTACAAAACAACCATACATACAAAAGTTCTCATTTACATTAAAAATTTTTAAAAAAATTCTTGAAGACGTGAAATTTTTGTCATTTTATGTTTTTTAGAATGACGATATATTCGTAGCGATCATTCGGATGAATGATGATATAGGAAACTATATGGTCTACTCTACAAGTTTTGCATAAAACACTTTGTAGTAGACCACACCGTTGAAAAGTGGTATGCGAAAAACCAATACTTTTCTCAAAAACAGACAGAACTAATTTTAAAAATCTTCAGTTAGAACTATTTCGAGGTTTTGTCCTTTTTTTTTGTAAATTTGTACTAGGCTAGAAGTGTTCTGGTGTTGTTCTATTTAGTTGTGACTCTTTGCACACAGGATTTCTTACAAGAAAAAAAAAACAACGACATCGGCAGAAAAATAGCAGCTTTTTTCCTAAATACAGTAAATCTAACTTGACAATTCCAATTATCATATTGAAAACAAAAACAATAGTAAAATCGAAATTTAGTTATCAACACGCTTCAAGAACATTTGTTATTTCAATCCTCAAAAACTTAATGAAATTAAAACTAAAGAAAATTTGGATAACTTCCGTTGAGTTTCAAGCACCATCTTGTTTTTTTTTTTTCTTTATTTCTTTCTTTCAACTTGTTTTCTTGTTCAGTATTAAGCTTTTTTGTAACCTAAGTTAAAACTTTGAATTGTCTTCAATAACAAAAGAATCCGTGAAACTATCTAAAAGAAAAAGAAAAAAAAAAAACAGAAAAAAAGGAACACAAACTTCTTTCAATTTTCCATCGTCCATCGTCCGTCGGCAGCGTCGTCGTCGTCGTCATCGTCGTTGTTGTTGTTGGAACTTTTCTATCATTTATTTCACCATCGTTTTGGGCAATTCCATGAATAATAAAAGAAAGCATTCAAGCTTAAATCCTTGAATCTGAAATGGTACTTCAAAAACAGAATGAAACAAAACACTTTCGCCAATTTACATTTGGCCTAAGGAGAGGCTGGGTATTCCGTATTTTTTTTTCTTCATCTTTTTCATTATCGTTAAGTGGACGTAGTACAGTTCTACTACTCTCTCCCTCTTCCTCTCCCTGTCTGTCTGTGGAGCAAAATCAAAGTATCCATGAATAACCCAACCAACCATACCTTCTATAGAACCTTCCCAGAATCATGACGAAACAGAAAAAAAGCATCAGGAGAAGAGAGTAAAGGTTCAAAAGGAACCAAAATTCTGCCCAACGAACATTCAAAAACTATTTACGGAAGCACACCATGATGGCAAAGGTTTCGTCCCTTATGACCATATCGCTTTGGTGCGGTTACCAAGGTGGTGATCAGTGAAACTGAACCGTTTATGATTCACTCCCTGGGTTGTAATTTTCTATGAGATAAACGTTAGGGAGACGTCTCCAAATGGCTGATGGTGATGGTGGTGTGGTTTGCCGTACAATGCAACGGCATGAAGCGCGACGCCAATGCTGTAATTATTTATGATGCATCTTCGGGCGGCTTGCATCTCACCATGTTCCTACCAAACCTACTACTTGACGAGATCTTGGAATTGCCGGTACATGTGGGAGTAGTCGTAAACGGAGATGCACCTTTTTTCACTGATGGCTATAACTGCTATGTACGATGATGGGGTCTTGCCCATTCTCCTCACCACAGAAACTGGAAACGAATTTACGAGGACTTGAATGCTGACATTGATTGCATTTTAATTGCGGATAATTCGCCCGGAGACGTCCAGTCCAGGTCCACGTGCTAGAGAGTCCTTAAATCAATTTCTGTTTGCAAACGGATCTCTCGGATTATTATAAAGTTGTTAGGTTCTGATGAATGTTTTCAATTATAAGATAGCTGCAAGTTCTTTTTTCGTTGTTGTTGTTGTTATTGTTTAGTTTGCATTAACGAGGGGGTTGGCTCAGAGGAACAAGAGGTAAACCCCAAACTGTGGTGGATGGGATGAAATTCCAGAAGCGCCATTCCCCGAAAGCATCCTTCTTCTAAAAAAAAGACTTTTATTGTGTTTCCTTTCAATTTAACCTTTTTTTTGCGTCGTGGCCAGGTTTTTGTGTGACACAGCTGTGCGTACCACAGCCAGTTGACTGGTAAACGCAGCGACCAGAGTCCACTTCGCGGCACGAGACAAAAACCTCTAGGAATTCCTGCCGCATTGCCAGAGAGGCAATTAAAGACCACATCTCTTCAGGAGAGCGAGAGATTAAAAAAAAGGAAAAAAAAACAAAAATGGTTCCATTGAGGCTGGCCAAGAAATCTCGGAAATGCTAGATCGATGTAAAGAGCTTTTGTTGGCGGTACGTGCGGGCAGTTCTCTTTGGGGAACAATATTCCGCTGCGACGAAGAATATGGGCATTCGGAATACCTTCCACCGCACAGAAAAAAAAAAAAAAAACAAAAAAAGAAATAGTTTCTAGAGGTAGAGGACATTTGGCATTGTGTTCCTCTTATTATGCGGCTAAACTTAGTTAAGGGTTGCTGCTGCTACTACTGCTGGCTGGCTGATAGTTATACTAGATGTGGTGACCCGAACCTGATGGAAAAATAAAGCCGCATTCAAATTGGAATTAGTAAAATGGAGAAGAGAAAAAAAGGAACTCGGAACCACAAAATGCTTTTAATGCTCCTGTGCCAGAGGAAATACCTCAGAAGTTTACATGTTCCATTCGACGCATTGTCGTCGGTCTTTCGTTACTATTTTGTTGTTGTTGTTCTTGTTAGTTGAGAGAAAACGAATGACCGACGACGACGACGCGACGTACACCATGGAACGATACAACTACTCAACGTTGCCATTTTGTTGTCGGCAAGCTCCAAATTTATAGAAGAGGGCTCCTTCGCTACTGTGGTCAGAATGTTGTGACCATTAGTATCGAAAATTTGTTTGGCATTTTAAAGTTTTTGGCACGCGTATACCTACGTAGGACTTTGTGACCTGTGGCGACATAATTGTGTACTTAGTAATGGTAGCAGTGTTTTAGTTTTTGTATGCTAACTTTTTGTTCTTGAACTTCTATAAGAGCTAAGAGCAAATGAATGACGTTGGTTGAACTACGAAATGAGTGCCGATGCGGTTACATAAATATATAAACAAAACCTACCCTATGGTATGCCCGAGCTTACTAGATGGAATTTGTAAGTTATTTTCGAAAAATAAGTTGATCAAAACCTTTAACGATTACATTGTTGAACTGAAAGCCGAATTTTCAGGCTGAAAAAAGCTTAATTTAAAGAATTCAGAAGATTGAATCTGTAAAAAAATTATCTGTGAAAAAAGTCAGATTATTTTCGTACACATTTTGAAGTTTAGAACTACCAATTTTATTAGGTTCATAACATTTTAGTTCCAAATTAATAATTCAGTCAATTTAGAATTTATATTTTTAAATATAACAGACATAATTGTAAGCAAGATACTATAAAAAATCTTTTGTGGGCTTGACGTCATTTTTACGTCACAATTTGCGTACTTGCATATATCCTAATAAACTTTCTGGTTTATCTACCATTTTCAACTGATATGCAAAACAGGGATTGCAAATCGAGTTCGGCTTTTTCGCAATTTGTTTGTGATAATTTGATAGTCCAAACCATTTGTGTTACTTTGCAATTTCTGTCATTTGCGAGAAATTCATTTACGAAAATGCTTCAGTATGTCAAGTTATTTATACTTATTAGGTATATTTTGAACTAAGATAAGTTCAAGCGACCGCTTCTCCAAAATGCGTTTCGATCAGGTACGGCAGTGGGCCTAACAGTAATCTGACTATAAGGTCCAAGTGAAACTGTTCAACAAACTTGAACTCAGTATACTCTAAAAGAACATAGGAGATCGATAGTCAGATCATTTTCTTTGAAAAAGCATTCATGAATAAGAAGTAATTCATGGGTTTCTGAGATTATTCTAAGTCAAAAAACTTCTAAGATAATGTTCGCATTTTTGCTTTGTTTTCGAGTTATAAGGGTTTTTATGATTTTGGTTCTATTTTACTTTTTTTTTGCCGCATCTTTTCCAAATGACTTCCGATTTGAAAGATTTTTCTTTCATTCAATCAAAAAATTATAATTTTTACTTGCGATATGGATACCATATATCAAGTTATGCATTCGTACAAAAAAAAAAGTTGAGATAACAATTAAATATGACATTGCGATGATAGAGAATGAGAAAAAAGTGGGTCCGACAATTCTGTCTGTCTGTCTGTCTGTATGTATCAGAGACCACAGCATAAACTGATGGGTCGATTTACTTCAAACTTGGTATGTTTTTTGGAGACTATCCCCAGACGTTTTTTAAATTTTTTTTTACCAAAAATAGCGGTACCTGTCATATACCGTTTTTAGAAAAACTCATTTTTCTCAAAAACGGTTCCTACGATTTTGATTGAAAAAATCATGGCCATTTTTTTGGTTAAAGTCTATCTTTAAATGAAAACTGACCGTTATTAACGGTACCTGCCATAGCACCGTTTTTTTAATTCTGATTTTCTCCTTCATTACTCAATCAATTTTTACATGAATGCTTCTAAGTGGCCGTAATAAAATTTTATAAAAATTTCGAAAATTGTTTTTTTTTGAGTTTTAAAAAAAATTTAATTTTTTTTTGAAAACTTAGTTTTTAGATTTTGATAAATAATATCTCAAAAATGGAGTACCAATTTATTTTTATAAAAGTCCTTGCAATATTTTATATAGAAAAAATAGTTTTTTTTAGAAAACGACTCTATCGATTTTCAAATTCTATTTTTTAAAAATGTATCATTATAGAAGAAATCAGATTGCATACTTCGTTTTGAGGTTTAATCGATTTAAGAAGCTGTTTTAGTCATTTGAAAATCGATTTTTTAATTAAAAAGGCTAAGCATAAATAGTAACTTTATTTATAAGAGCAAGGGGGTCTTTGGTGATTCCCTAGAGAGGAAACTACATATTAAAATTGACTTCAAAGATTTTATTACACTGTTAGTTAGTTTGTCAGTTACAAGTGAAGCTAATAAAAGCGTATTTCAGATCTTCGATTTTTTTTTTAAACCAATAATGCAGTATCGTTATAATCACACTAGTAATTACATAAAATACACCAAGTGTAAACAAAATCATTAAAGCAGTTTTTTAGAAAAATCCAATAACTCGAAATAGTTACATATGGAATTTATTCGTTCAAATCGAGATATTTAAAAAACAAAATAAATCTGACCTTAGAAATTACAAAAAAATAATTTGTAACAAATTTCAAGCAAATCCGTCAACCCGTTTAGGCTGTGGCTTTGTGTACAGACGCACAAACAACCGAAGTAATTTATTAGCTCTTAAATATAATAATATTTCTATGTTTGTTTAAAAAAAAAAAGCAAATTTCCTTGCACCAAATATTTCATGAATAAAATAATTGCAACTATAAAATATAAACAAGTTGGTAAGCAAGTATTGGTTGTGGTAAAATACGATGTCAAGAAATTTTACAAGGGTTCTATCTTATCTCAAACTTATTTTCTGAGCTTAACTTTAGCAAAAAACTTTTATTTTGTACTTGACTAATTTTTTTTTAAATATAGAAATATATTTTTAAAAATATACAAGTTAGATTTATAATTTCTTGTTAAAAGTTCTTTATTGCATTAAACTTGCACGAATTTCATTTTTACCTAAACTACCGTTATATTCATTATTCATTCATTATAGTGAACAATTTTTAAAATGCGAATGTTTTTAATGATTGTAACTTTTTCCGAGGATCTTACAATTTATTATTGTTTGTCGATTTTGATTGGATTATCAATTTTATTTAAATTAAGTAGGTACAAATAGGTCAAAATAAATTTACTTCATAAATTCAATTCCAATGGTAACTCTTTCCTGTCAGAAGGGTTAGATGGAAATTACAATCTTGTCGAAAAAGGTGGCATATGGAGACATTTGTGTGCTTTCACAATTTTGAAAAATTGGCATCCCTTTCAGAAATTTGATATTTCAATAACATATAACACACAGCAAATGGTTTAAACATTTTATGTAATTTGTATTACATTAATTATAAATCTATGGCCAAAAGCTCCAAAGTAAAAACAATGAAAAAGGAAATCCATGTGCACCCATCTAACATCATCAAAAGGATTATTCAATTAAATAGATTAACCAACATCACGTTCTCACAAATCGTTCAACTGTTTCTGTTTGTCTTGATAAAACACATTACACATAAATGCAGTCAAAGTTCCTCGTAATATTAAGAACGTTAATTTTAAAATATTGTTCTTTGAATGTACTATTATGCATGAATACCCGTATGTATAGAACATTTTCATTTTCCTTAAAAGGGTGAAATAGACGTAGAATAATTGCTTCCAATGAATACCAATGTTTGGGGTTTTTGTTTTATTTATTTTTTTTTTTGTTTTGCAGAACTTTCCCAACCTTTCTGCCATAAGCAAGCATCTTCTATAAGATTAATATTAAGTATATGGCAATTTAAAAGGGTAAAATTGTGAAAAAAACATTTCTTTTTTTCTCCTAGGGATCATAAATCTTTTTTTTTTGCACTTTAAAATTCTCGTTTAATTTTTTTTTTGACTCTATATTTTAAGAAAAAAACAACAAAATAGAGAAAGAAGAAATAAATAAAGAATTATACGAAATGCAAGAACCGTTTCCAACTATTAAAAACTAAAGACAGAACAGCTATAAATTAAGATGCTCCTCTTTTGGTTGGTGTGTATTTTTAACAAGGGAATTAGGTTAGGTTTTGAAGAAGGATGTAGTCCTGGTGAGCACTTTTGTTGTTAAGTGCACTCATTGAAGGTGTGATTGTTAACCAAAGTTAGAAGTTGTTAGCTTGATTAAGTGTAATTGAATTTTGGATAACAGAAGCCTTCAAGTTGCAAGTTGCAATATACTAATTTGAAAAAAAAAAAACAGGAAAGACAGAAAAAGATTATTTCAAAAAGAGTTAACAATGTCTTGCATATGACTTGTTAACTGAAAATTAAAAAAGTAATGCCTTTCGTATTGATAGCTAAAAAAAGATATGACTTAAAATAATAATCAATTGTGACATAACAGTTATAGAAAATGCGTGAAAAAGTAGGTACCTCCACAATTCTGTCTATATCCATAAGAGGAATCACGAGTCACAAACTAATTGAGTTATTCGAAAAACTTTGCTTGGTAAATCAAAAAGGAATCGAAAGTAGGCTTTTTTAAGCAAAAAACGTTTCAACAATTTTGAAGTAGGTAAACTTCAGAATTGTTGAAACGTTTTTTGCTTAAAATTGATTCAGTTTCGATTTACCAAGCAAAGTTTTTTGTTTCGACTGTTCCTTGGTCTCTGGTGTATTGTGATGAATTCATGTTGCATTCACGTTAATATTTTGATTGTTTAAATCCAAAAAACAAAACTACCTTAAAAATATCAAACGATTGCGTTTTTTGTCAACAGTGAGTACACGTGGCTTCGGAAAACTTTTTCACATCCCAAAAACATCCATGGCAGTTGCCTTTTGACTCTTGAAGCTCGCACACCTTCACTGTCTAATAAAAAACCGTTAATTTGATCTAAAATATAATTTTGAAAATACTGGAAAAAAGTCTAGTGCGATTCTTCATCAGTTTCCAGTTTTACTTAATGAAATTATATTTAACATTTCAAATAACATTTGTCGCTACTCTTTTAAAACTTGAACGAAATTAAATTGCCTGTTCCAATTGTCAGTAACATTCATACCTATTGACAAAATTTTAATTTTTATATTTTTTCCT
Organism: Meliscaeva auricollis; assembly: GCA_948107695.1. Taxonomy (NCBI): domain Eukaryota; kingdom Metazoa; phylum Arthropoda; class Insecta; order Diptera; family Syrphidae; genus Meliscaeva; species Meliscaeva auricollis. The sequence continues at coordinate 31,682,222 of OX403619.1, read as the reverse complement.
GTCTCCAAAAAAGAAACATTGTTAAAAAATATGCAGAAATTTCGTGACATTTTCGTGTAAATACTTGACAATTTTATTATTTACTCGAAATCTTCGCATCTGTCTTGAATTTTCCGACACTTTTTGAAGATTGTCAAATTATTATTTATCTACAGCCTTAGCCAAAAGTATTAGGCACCCTTTATTTTTCGCTCTATTCTCTGAAACATTTTAATTTTTTTTTTTTTTAATTTTAAAACGGAACATTCGAAAGTACCCAACAACATCAAAAGAGATGCTCAAAAAGGTTTTACAACAAGAATGGGACAAAATAAGTTCAGATGAGTGCCGTAGGCTGGTAAGGTCTATGCATAAAAGGATAGCAGCTGTCTTAAAATTGAGGGGTGGCAACACTAAATATTAATTTTTCTTTAGTAAAAAAAGATTTCCAACAATTCTGCATACTTTGTTTTTTTTTTTATTCATCGTTATAAAAATATAACAACTTTATGAGGGTGCTTAATACATTTGGCCAAGGCTGTATGTACATATGTATGTATATGAAAGAACTAAAAGAATTGTCAAGTTGTCACTTTATGAACTGACATCTGTCATTTCTAGCACATGTTAATGTTTATGAAATAGAGTCGAGAACATTTGGCGTCACTTGTGCAAGAATGGACCAAAATTGATCAAATCCGTGGTGAATGGTTCAAATCGATGCTGGAGAGTCCACAAAAAAATGTCTCCCAAATACAAAATATTTGACAGATTTCACTAAAAACTTTTATGAGCTTTTTTAAAAGATAATTCTTAATGGATTTGATTTTTGTTAGGTTTCAATGCCATGCCAGTGCAAAACAGATACCCCTTAGGTAACGAAGAGGGAGTCAGGATAACATAATTACGGTATCCTTTTGTTTCGTATTCTCTGACTTAGAAATACATGTTAAATTGTTAATAAAAGAACGATATCGTTCGGCGATAATATAATTACTTTATGTTTTAGGAGGCCTTGAAAAATTTTTTTTTGATGCATTGCAAAAAAACCCGAAATTTTAAACGTTATTGCAGTTCTTAAAAAATTTCACCCTGAAGGTGTATTTTTTGCTTATACAACTACATATGTTTGCCTTCGTGTTTAAGAAAACTAAATTTGTCAATATTTCGGTGTTCTTCAAGAAGGTAAACCAGACATGGGAGAAGTTTCTTAGTGCTTTTCAGCTACCGTAGAACTTGCTTCGCTGACAGCGGATCTGCAAGTCAAGTAGACATGTTGGTCATGCGTTTTAGGTTTTGATAAGATTTATGTTTTGATAAAAAAGTTTTTCCCCTGGAAACTACAAGCGCCTACAAGGGGCCAAAATCAAAATTTAAAAATTGGAGATTTTTTTTTAAATTATAACTATAACACAGATTTAATTTTTTTTTTACATTAAAGACATGAAGAATGGCCAGTGAAGAATTGTATTGATTTTCAAAATTCTGCATGGTATCTTAAAAAAAAAAAACGAAACTTTCAGTTCTCAAAAGTGTTTGGTAAAAATCAGTAATTTTTTTTTTTATCATAAGAATCGAAAAAAAATTATAAGATTTTTGAAAAAAAAAATGTCTGGCGGTAAGGAAAAGTTTAGGATTACCAATGTAATACTTTTTATTGTTTGTTGTTTTTCGATACCAGTTTGGGTTTTAATAACTGCTCTGGAAAATTTCATCAAAACATGACTACTTATTTTTTAGAAGTTCATGATGAGATTTAGAAATTACTTCCATGGCATTAAACATTTTTTTTTTAAACAAATCTTGATTGTCATTTCCAAATAAAAAATGTGGTCATATCTTTTAGAATTACTGCCTTTTTGGGTGACTTATAAGGCATAAAAAATATTTCAACTTGATATTGAAACTAAAAAAAACTTGTGACACTAAAAAAATAACTCCAAGATTCTAAAAGTAGTCGTTGGTATCATTCATCTGTTTGTTGAAAAAAAAAATAGTTTTTTGTTTCGTTCAACAAAAATGACATGAAAAATGTTGATTGCAATTCTTTAAATTATCTCTCTTGATTAAAATATTTTCTAAAAAAATCTTCAAAAACACTTTTTTTTTTCAATGTTAGTAATATCACAAAACATTCCTTTGTGTAATTATGAATTAAAGTCTATCACTTTAAAGTAAAATAACAAAAATACAACATTTCACACAGCACACACTTTATAACTCAAGGTTATTGCAAATGATTCGTTTTTTTTTATTAAAAAAAAAGCAAATGTTAAAAAATTATGTCAACACTTGAAGGCTTTGTCATCATCGTTCGCCAAACTCATCGGAATGAATATTGAATCTTAAAGAAATTCTATTGACTTCAAATTGCAACTACTGCCACATGCCATGATAAAGATCAAGCTAAAAAAAAAGAATAAGATTCCGTGCAACGCGACCATTTGTCGCCTGTTTCCCAATGTAAATGCCTTTTAAATGTGGTGAGGTAATTGTTGGACCTTAAACTGTGTGCCGCACGTGACACCGTCTACTGGACTCAAATAATAAGACCTCTCTGCTCTCTCTCAAGACAAATATTTAGGCTTTTGAATAGTCTCGTTTTAGGTTGCAATGTTTAATATAATATGATCTCATTCGTGGTCGAATTTTGTGGCAAGAAGAACAATGTGAGGACTTTTTGGAAAGAAGTCAACCATCAAAGTTGAAAGAGATTGTCTGATGTGAAACTGCATTCAATTTTTTGTTTGTTTCTTTTAACTTTTGCGTTTTACTTTTTTTTTTGGTTACGAAATTCACGACATTTATGAAAACTACAAAAACAAAAACAACAACAACAACAACTGTAAATGTTGGACAGTTTCCCAAAGACAGAACCTCTGCCATGACACATAATCCCAATTGCTGCCACTCGCCACGATCAACCAACCACTTGATACACGTCTCAATGGTCTTTTTCCCCAACAACCAACAACGACGACGACGCATGGCCAACAACAACAACAACAGAATGGACGGACGACTGTCTTGAGTCTTTTTTTTCTCCCATTTTACAGAAAATAAAAAATCAGATACTTTTTTTTTTATTTTCTTCTCGTTCTCGTTAGATGCGCGCATATGTGAGGTTAGTTTTGAATTTAACACCCACATTGTCCGTTTGACCAAAGGCAAGTGTCAGAAGTGCAAAGTTTGCGATAGAAATGCGCGATTGGGATCAAATTCGAGCGATTTGCGTGCATCCATAACGCAGTTATAGCTTCCTCACTTAACATGTGCCAACCTTATTAGGAAGCTTGCTCTTTTCCATGCACACACACAGTAAGCCAACGACGACGACCGACGTCGGTCGTTGTCGTCATTGTCGCACCGAGCAGTCTGACGATGATGACGATGTTGTCGTTGTTTGAAGCTCCAAGTCGACAATAACAACAACAACGATGATGATGAAGTTAAAGAAGACACAACAACAACAACGAATTGCGGGAAAATATAAAACATATGGCATCAGCCAGGAGAGATTCAGTGAGTGACTCTTGCCCGCTGTCGTCATCGTCGTCTTCGGTCGTCATCGTCTGGTGGGATATTTTTTTTGTGTTGTTTGGCATCAGGAAGCCCTTTTATGATGAGGTGCGCTGCTGCGACCGCGGCGGTGGTGTTAACAAACCTAACCGCTTGCCCGATCACCACCATGGGAACTCTCTCTCTCTCCTTTTTATTGACCGTACCACTATAGAGCGACCGACCGACCGGCCAAACTCGGGGACTACGAAGACAACAACGACGACGAAGACGTGTTAAATGACTCGTTTAGATTGCAAGGCTCTGCGCACCATGTTCGCAGTCGATGTTTTCACGCGCACTTACACCAAACAGCCTTTTAATGGTCACACAGCACAACACTGGCGTATACGTTCGAAGCAGCAGCAACAGAGCACCAGAAGCAGTACCAGTAGCAGCAGTAGCAGTGGCAGTCACAGATCGCAGTATCAAAAACAAGCAGGATACACCAATGGAACCTTGTGGTATGTGGCACTGGTTTGGAGATTTACGCAGAAATTCCACCAATTGACACTGACATGGCACATTGGCGTCGCGTCGGAGTGGGTTCGTTGGTTTGGCCAAGTCGCGTTGTCTCTTACGTGTATAGATATGCAGAATCTCTGGTGCGATCGATCGTTAGAAGCGGAGGCGGGATCAGGGATATAATGTGTGTTGTGATGACAACAACGTGGACGATGTGTGAAAAGCGTGTAGAATCATTATCGCTCACTTAAAGAGGCGGTGGTGGTGGAGGTGGCAGGCACAGTGCTGCTTGATTAGCGTCCAAACGACTCAATTACACGAACTAGCGTGTGCATTTATGGCATCGCCTGACTATCTCGCTCTCTGATTTGCATGCCCAATTATATCGATCGCGTTGCAATCATTTTAGAGCTCCGCACTCAAATCGAGTTAAATTGCTTTTAATGAATGATTGTCGTCGTCGCTGTTTGTTGTCATCGTCATACATGTTGTTGTTGTTGTTTAAGTTTGTCGTTTCGTGTCGCCAAAGTCTTCAGATAGCTTATAGGGGAGAGAGACCGCACTGACGATGCCGATGATGATGACGGTGAATGTGTCGATCGATTTGTCGCATTCACGGCACGCAGATCGCTAGATTGTCAGGGACCACCGCCATCGCATAGATTGCGATGATAAATTATATTATTCCTCGATAACTGAGTGCCAAACGCGATAGCTATAACTATCGATACTAATATTATGTATGGGCAACTAGTAATTTTAACTTGGGGCACAGGGTGGTGCGCGGCTTAAAAAGTGATGTATGAGACACTCGACAAAATTGACAAATTGCTGCCATTTAATGTTTGACGTCTCACCCCGTTCATATTACTCATGGAAATCTATCATTATTTTATGAAGTTTTTGTTGTGTTGTGTTGTGCATCTGGGCGATCAAGCGATCGATCGAGCGGGCGAGTATAGTTGGTATACAAGCGGTCTATCGGTCGGTTGGCTTGGCGGGAGGCCATCAAAGCGATGATCAACGCGCTCAGGCAGAGCTTGATCTGTGCGAGATCATTGATCAGATCGCGCGTTGTATACACAAAATATAACAACTCACAGGGGCGTATATTTCTATGTAATACGCGCACTCAATGTGCGGCTTTTGAACGTGTGGGTCGGAGCAGATGATTGATTCATGTAACAATCAACGAGTTGGCGTTAAGCACTCGATCCGTAATTTCATTAGAGTGAATTTATATTTGTTTGATTGTTGCTTAATGCATTGTTTTTTTTTTTTTCATTTTTTCATTTTTATTGTTTTTGTTTTTGTTCGATTCGGTTGAATTGGCTTAGTATAATTTAAATATAGACGATTGGGTGGAAAGAAATCGGAAACCAAAAGGAAATCCGAAGGCGGGGAACTCAAGGAATGATAATTTGAGTATCATTAAAATTTTGTAAACGATCGATAGCGATCTTTGATCTTTCAAATTTGAAGTTTAACAATATTTTTTTTTTTGTTTTTTTCGTGTTGTTGTTTATTTGAGGTAATTTCTTAACCCTTGACTACTTTTTGGTTTTGTATAGTTGTTGGGTTTCTGTTGATTTTATGTTTTTTAAATGATTAGTGTAGAAAAAATATGTGTGACATCAGTTTTAATAGATGTAAATTTGTTTTGGTTGGAAGAACATTTAGGCCGAGAACTTTTGATAGAATCTAATGGAGTTTATTTTGACGACACTTGCCTTACAAACTTGTGGTACCTAATAAAAGTAACAGGTACCTTGTTCTTGTGAGTATATTGACACTCTTAAGGTCAGTTTAAAATTCTGTCATAATGTTTGTCGAAACAGAGCATGAGCAGCATCATGAAAGTATTTTTGTTAGAAATCTTAAAATATTGAACTTAAAACTATACTTGGGAGTTTGACTTGTCAAAAACCAAATCTACTAATAGGCTAGGCTAGAGTGTACAGTATAGCAAGTTGATACATATAAAATGGGATGGTTATTCAAAAGGAGAGTTTTTCCAGTTCACTATAAAATTATTCTGAACTGAACCTTATTGTTCATATGTTTAGTTTTCATTATTAGTTTTCATTATTAGTTAGGTTTTGCTAGCTTTTGTAATTTATTTTATTATTCAACAAAATGATCCTTATAAAAAGCAATAGCCGTGTGTCATTTCCATCCAATAATAAAATACAAAATGCTGAGTAGTCTAATTTGCTTTTGTTTTACGAATAAAAAGAAACTCTCAGTAATTGCTCAGTGCTGAGTAAAACACTGCTAATAAAGGAGTACAAGTGTGGAATTAAAATCTCTTCCGGAATTCTAAAGGGCTTTCTTGTTAATGACTGCTTGGATCAATATTTACACTCAGATTACATTCTTCTTTGAACTAATAAGTTACGAAGATTTTCAATAGGTATATTTAACACTATTCTTCAACTAATTTTAGTGAATTTCAAGAGCTTTGGTACAATTTTTGAGGTGTTTCTTTTTATTGTGTTTTCAATATTTATACAGTTCAATAATACAGTCAATGGTAGAAAAGTTTTACTTAATGCGAATTAAAGATGCAAGAAAGTGCATTTCACCTATTTACTCGATAAGAGTAAATTTTATGAAACAAATTTTAAGGCGAAACTAGTACAGCTTTTTTTCTAGTGCAGCTTTTTTAAACAATTTTTCTTCTTAGTGTAAAAATGCTTAAAAATGTTGTGGAACTTGTTCAAAAGAATCCTCTTAGATATATTCGAAAAATTTCAAAGATTTATAGAAAAACAATCTTGAGTATTTGTGGTTTGATAATATCATAAAAATTAAGTTTACTAATGTTTTCTTAGGATATTTTGACTACCCAATCAAATAAGACCAAATTCAAAAGTAATCATTGTAACGACTCTTTGTTAAGAACATGTTTCCAGAATAATGTAAACATTGCTACGAATCAAAAACGTTGCTAAAAATTGAATATACGGTCAGTTTATGTGTACTTTACACAGTCACCCATGATATGCATGTGTTTTTTTTATTTTTGATTCTAATGAACATTGAAATATTTTAGTGATTTTTTAAATCTACCATTTTGTTGTTGTTGTTACGGAACTTTTAGCACAACGCTCTTTTAAAAAAACAAAACACTTTTATCAAAAAAGTATTTCGACGCTGTCTTTTGTTTTTTGGTTCTCTTTGCAAATTAAACGTTATTGCGAAAATTTATGGGTGTACCATTATTTGGAGGGGATTTTCGGAAAATCTGAAAAACAAGTCCCCATTGCACAGAAATCAGGAATTCACATAAAATGAACTACTTTTGCCACTTTGAGTATTCGTATTCGTCTTTCTTTAATTTTGATTTGAATAGATTCAGCTCTTAATCTTCTTAAAATTAAAGGCCATTAAAACTTTTAAAAATTATTCCAACCTCACTAAAACATGTTGAGGTATGGACAACAACCGCCCAACTAGGTCTTCACTTTATTTAATGGTGAAGGCTTTCTTAGTGCTTTGAAGGTCTTGGTTTTTAAATATTACAACAAAAAAAAATAATAATATCAGTTCTCTAGTTTCCAAAGGGCATCAATGAGAAGTTACTATTGTGGGTCGCAACTAGCCTCTTTTTGTTTTTGTTAAAAGCATAATTCTGTCTGTCTGTCTGCATCAGAAGCCATAGCCTAAACGAATATGGGTCGTTTTACTTCAAACTTTGTACATGGCGTTTTTTTTGAGACTGTCCATAGACGCTCTTGGAATTATTATTTTTTTTTTAACTAAAAATAACGGTAGGTAACTACCATATACCGATCTTCCATGATTTTGATGAAAAAACCCAATTGCAGTTTTTGGGACAAGGTCCATTTCTTTATGCAAACAGTTTTTTTTTTTAAATTCTGGTTTTGTCCCTAATGAGTCACTCGAGTTCAACTTTTTTTTTTTACATGAAAGCTTTTAAGTTGCCTTAATAAATTTTGATACAAAAATTTTACAATTTGTTTCTTTTTGTATTTGAAATAAAATTCACGACTGGATCGCACTAACTTGCACATGTTGTCCAAAGCTGGTTATCTGATGATTACACAAATAAGCAAAAAAAAAAGTATTAGGTCAATGAATTTTTTTTTCAAAATTTAGTTTTTCGATGTTGATAAATAATATCTTAAAAATGGCATACCTTTTTTTTTTTTAATCATTTGAAAAATGTTTAATACAAAATATTTAAAAAAAACGACTCGATAGATTTTTCAAAAAAAAAAAAATCGAAAAATGTATCGTTAAAGAAGAAATCTTATCAATAAGTTTAATCAAAATCGAGAAAACTCGAATAACTCTAAAATGTTGTATTGAAAGTACTCGTTCGTACTCGTGATGAGATATTCAAAAACAAAAACATAAAGTTTCGAAATTACATAAAAATCATTTTAACAAAATTTGAAGTCCATCACTTCACCAATTTTTTTATTTTATTTATAAAAAAATAATTTATATTTTCAAATGCCTCTTACAGTAGGTATTCCAAAAAAAATCTAAAAAGTTATTTTGGTAAAAATCAAATCAAAAAGTTTAGTCAAAATTCGTCGTTTTCGAGAAACTGCTAATAACTTAAATTTAAAAACAATAAAAAAACAACTTTGGAAATTGCAAACAAAACTGCATTTGCAAAACTTTAATTAAAAAGTATTAGAAAGCTAAGCAACTTTAGCTATAACATCAAGTACGTGAAATCTATCGTAGGATCCATATGTATACCAAAATGTTGGAAATTTGATATTCTTACCAATAGTAAAGTTTCTTGAAGAAAAAATATAAAAAAAATAAAAATTCCATAGCCTCAACCTTTTCGCTAAAGCCAATGGTTTTGGAGACATAAACCGATTCACTTTCGAAAAAAATTACTTAAGCTTTTCTAATAACCTGCTTTCAGATGTGAAAAAATCAACCTTCCTGTATCTCGTTCCACACGGGTGCAAACGAAAACTCAAACAATTTTGATACATAAGTACCTAAACTTAAAATGCATTCTCAATTTTATAAATCAATCGGTTAAGGTGTAGGTATTCTCTTCACTTATTTTGATCATTAAATTCACTAAGATTTCTACTCTATATCGACTGACATATTTATACGAAAAAAAACTAGATCAAACCTCGAATGCAATAATAAATTTTTAAAAAAATGAAAAACAATTTATCGTGAGTGTTGCCATCAGATGACAAATAAATAACAACCTTCCTACGCACATAAATTAAATTATCAAATAATAATAAAAAAACACAACAAATTTCAACTCCCTCTGGCAGCAAAAGTTAATAACAAAAAAAAAAAAAAAACAACAAACAAACTGAATGATTAATGACAAAAGCACCTTAATAGGAAAAATAAAATTGCAACCCCGCATATCATAACATTGTAGATTATACGCAATCAGAATTTCTCACACCCAAAAACGAAAACTCTCTCATCATGTGACAGCAAAAACAAATAATAATGTCGCTTCTGTCAATTGTCAGTGTCAATTAAAAATTCGGTTCACGCACAAACATTTATGTATGTATGCACTCTTTCGCCACGGTTAGAATTTGTATGACGGTTGCATTTTTTGTTGTTGTTTTGTTTTATTTTTTTTTTAATAGAGAAAGAAAGGGCTTTTAATGGGGTCTATTGCAACAATCTCACAAAATAAATGAACGCCCACTTATTTTAGTCACGATTTTCAATTCATCTAGTGCCGTACATTAGAACCCGGAAGTCCCAAAGTTGTTGCACCTCCTTCCGTTGTTGCCTAGGCGCATACACAACACATTACTGACCAGGGAAATGACGACTGCAGCCGGAGAATAACCAAAAACTAAACCAAGACGTGACGCAAATATTTTGAATTGGAAATTGGCCACCATAAGAGAATTACTGCAGTAAATGCATCGATATCGGTACATCAAATGCGAGCGACCAGGAGGCGGTCTCTGAAGATCAGCGGAGAGTGCGTCTTCGCACAGTGGGACAGTTTGTATGAAATTGTGAACTGAGTTTTGGTTTTTCAATTGAAAACAACGTAGTTTTCAAAAATAATGAACCAATATTTAAAAAAAAAACAACAGAATTTGGCCATTACTTACTGGTAGATTCAAAACCTTTGATGAAAATTGTAGTCTTTCCAACCCTATAGAAGTTAAATTGATACCCATTTTTAAACTGGTTATCCCACTGTGAACCTCGCAGTCCGAATCGAACCGAACAACACCAACTGAGTTGCATGTGGATACAATTAATAATTCATATGCGAAGCAATAGATAAAGATGCCTTCGCATCCATACAACTCGGTCTAATGACATCGGCCGGCATAAACAGTTGCTACTTCACACGCTGTGATGTGCTGTCCTGTGCTCTCATATAGACGCAACAGAATAGCAATGACAATGGAATTCGCCGCAATTTTCATTCTGCGAATTTTTCCAATTATTATCGAATCGGTAATTGAGATGGTTGGCTACCCCGCAGGGTTTCCCCCTGAGGAGGTGCTGGACTACATCTAATGAGCTCTCTCGCTGCTTTGTTGTTGCTGTCATCGTATAGTTCACGAGATGGACGTGTTAAACAATTTTTCTTGTTTTTATGTTGCACTGATGGGGCTCTGTGCCATCAGAGCTGAACTGTGTGTGTACGTCAGTCAGTGGGTCTGTGGGATCAAACGATTGATCTGTCCACTAAGATCGCTGAAGCCGACGACGACGTATACAAGCAATTGTGGTAAATGAGCTGCGTGCGACACCGCACAGTGATAAACAATCATCATCGATGATGAGAGTGCACTCTTCTTCGATAGAAGATCCACCATCATCCTAACTGCGGATCACTTAGAAGAGAGACGTGTGCAACTTGGTGTGCTTCTATTTATCGATTTCGATCCCAGGAATTACTGAAGCAGCAAATCGGATATTGTACGAAGAAGCACAGTAGTACCTGTATCCAAGAATCGCCAGCACTATATCCAAGTCCAAAGAAGACACTATATATGATGCCATCGTCAACATAATCAAGTTAACTGCGCGAGTTCTTCTTTTTGTTGTCGGTCGGTGGGACTGGCTGCGTGGTTTATCTTCTTGGAATACAAAATGCGGATGCGCGGCCAGATGCGCGGGATATTCTACTATAGAAAGCATCTAGGTTGTGGAAACTTGAAATAATGGGGCGCGCGCATTTATAAACGTGGGAACTGCCGACGATATTGTTCCATTGTATTTGCTTGAAAGTTACGGGAATCAATTGAAAAGCTAAAAAAAACTATCGAAATGCGGGATAAGTTCGTTACAGTTTGACCCTGGTGGTCAACTTTGTATATCAAATGGGACTGAGTTTTAAAATAAATTTTTATTTAAATACATATTTTTTCATCTGAAGTTATAAAAGTTACCGAAGAACTAAAATTTCCTGATTTTCACTAAATTTCATATCAAGAATTCGTTCTCACCTAAGTGACACTTTAATGAAATATATTTATAGATAAATAGGCACTTTGTCATGTCACACTTCCGTTATTAACCAAGTCATTGTGATCCCATACTTTTATCAAAACTTTTGTTTGTTTAATGAAAATTAGTGCATAGATTACAAATATTTGAGGTTGAAAAATATGGGCGTATGGTACGTGCTTAAGGACTTCGAGATCCTTGCACCCTGTAAAACAGTCAACTTTTCTCATAAATTGGTCAACAACATTTGTTTTTTAATTATTTTAAAATTTTACCTAACTGGGTCACTGTGGCGTATGCGTAACATATTTCTCTAATGATTAATTTGAAAGTTAATACAAATTTTTCTACTCCTTAACAATTTGGTTTGACTTTTACTTACCCCCATATGTCAAAGAATGAATTCTCAGGAAATGTTTTTTTTTTAAATTGTTCAGGGAAATAATTTTTTTTGATTAAAATAAAATTGAAAAATTGCAAAATATTTTTCTTTTACAATGTTTTAAAGTGCTCGTTTTCGTAGTTAAAATATCTAGTAAGCAAGGAACTAGATGGTCTTTTAAAAAAACTTTGTTTCGACCTTCGAGTCCCTCACAAAATTTACGAGCCTTAAAAATTAAACAAAATAAAATGCACGACTGGATCGCACGTACTTGCTCTTATAGATAGAATTACTAAATACGCTTATCCTTTGTAATTAAAAATTTGTAAATGCAGTTTTAGAAAAAAAAATTAAAATAGCATAAAATTCGATTTTCAAATGACTAAAAAAGCTTCGTACATATATGAATTCGATCTCAAAAAGAAGTATGTAATTTATTGATTTCTTTTATAGTGATACATTTTTAAAAAAAATTGAAAATCGTTTTAGCTGCTTAAAAAAAAAAAAACAATTTTTTTTATATAAAATTTAGCAAGAACTTTTATATAAAAAAATTGGTACGCCGTTTTTAAGATATTATTTATCAACATCTAAAAAACTAAAATGATCATGGTTTTTTTAATCAAAGTCGTAGAAATCATTTTTGAGAAAAATCAGTTTTTCTAAAACCACAGGTACCTACCGTTATTTTTGGTCCAAACAAAATAATTCAAAAAAACGTCTGGGGATAGTCTCTAATTGATTTCAAATAAAAGAAAAGTCGATACTGAAAATAATAACATAGGGTTGCCACTTTTTAAGATGGGTAGATACATCAACGTGGCCTGTTTGAACGAAAAAAAACAACACCACTTCATGCTTTAGTTTATTTAAAAGATAAAATTAAGAGTGTAAAGCTGAGAATGTGCTAACCCTGTTCAAATGAAAAACATAGTCAAATAATTCTGATTTAAACAAAATAGTAGAAGTTTTGGTTGAGCTAAAGCCTATTTGAATGCCAAAACAGACAAAGAACACCTATTTTTCAGTCAAAATGTACCATATTTCACAGAGTTAAAAGCTAACAACATACCAAATTTTAGACTGGGCTCTATTCTATCAAAAAAATGTCGGGTGCCAACTCTTAAATGGGTAGGTACAAATATAATGTTATTTTATAATATTTCACGTTTTTGAGTCGTTAACTTAAAAGTCAGTTGGCAATACTATTGATTCAAAATAATCCGTTATTTTGATGACAATTGATTAAAAAGATCTCGAAATTGCTTATCACACACAAATAATCAACGTAATAGTGAAAAAAAGTATAGCTCTAGAGGTGTACTCTCAATTGTGTGTACATTGCTGGCAAAATGGGACTAATTTTTGTGAACTCATTATATTTTGACCTAGTTTTTACTAAAATATGAGTAACTACTGAGCAGCATATTTAAGGACCTATATTACATAAATTAATCCAAAATTGTAACTTAGAGAATAATTTGCATTCAGTTTAGTGTTTTCATGGCCTGGTCCGGGCGCCATTTTGTAAAAAAAAAGTTGTGAGACTTTTTGTATTCTCGATAGTTAAATCCCTAAGTGTACGATTTTATTAGTGCAAACATTTAATGTTTGAAAGTTGGAACCATGTTGATGTTTAATGGCGCAATTATAACCAAACAAAATAAGTTTAGGGGTGTGTTCGTAAACTTTATCGAATGTCATTTTTGATTTGAAACATCGATTGATCTCAATTTGCCCTTCTTTCTTTTTTGAATAAAATACGAATAAGCATATATTTTGCTCTAATTCTGCGCAACGGTAAAGATGAATTAACTTTTTAATTGAATCAAATTTTGAGTAATTTTTGTTATTTTATTTATTTCTAGTCAAACCATGTTTTATTAAAAAATACAAAAATCCAAGAACGCATCCTTCGCACGTAAAACTGACAACCTTCAAACAAAAAATTATTTCTTCAATACGAATATGCGCCCTCTTCATTTCAATATTTCAAAGCTCTGTAACCAGCATCGCCTTCTTGCTTTTTACTGCCTTATTTTTCGGTATTATTCGCTTTGTTTTTGTTTTCCATAGAAAGTTTTACTGCGCCAACAACGAATAAAACACGGCTAAGGTTGTGTTTCAATGTTTGCAATATTTTTCTTTTGTTTTATTGAAACCCGTTTCATAATTATATTATCGTTTTCTATTTTTTCACGTTATACCTTTGGAGTTAAAGATTAAAAGTTTTTTTTTTAATTTTGTATATAAACTGTGTAGTAAATTTTTCCCAAGTGTAAAGATTTTCTAAAAATAGAGACAATTTTTTTTTAACATGAATCTAACCAAAAAAATCTCAAAACCTCAATCGATTGAGTCCAATTCGTAAACCTGATATTCATTATAACCTCAACAATTCAACAAAAAATAAAATGTACTCAAAAATCAATTATCAATATGGTAGCCCAAAACTTCACGAATACCAATTCGAAGGTTTCATAATAAAGCTAAATCGTGTCTTTGAAAAAAAAAAAATTCATTACAATAAAAATAAATAAAATAAAAACAATATAATTCAAGAGACACCCGCTTTGATCTTGTATTATTGACAACAATTTTGCACAATAAATCCACTTTTAACACCAAAAACCGAACAAAAAAACAAAACCGCCTAAAACAAACATTCTTTTGAATGAATGGACATTCTAACGCGACTTAACAATCACGACACATTTTTGTAGAGAAGATGCCTTAACCGACACAATAATAACAATTTTACTTAACCAAAATGACAGATATTCACTTATTCAGTCTTTCCATCTTGATATTACCTGTGCTAAGCAAAGAAACAGAACTCAAAGAATCTTTATAAACACAGAAGCTCTATACTACTTTACTATCTGCCACTCGCAAAGTGTCACTATCTCGCGCGCAAACGTTGCTTCGACGACGCGACGGCATACGTTGAAGACGAAAACGACAACAGCGAGTTGAAATTGAAGTTGCAGACCACCAAACGCTCTTCCTCGTGTCAATTGGGCAATCTTACAAATTGGCATCCCGTACACGAGAACCCAGGCACGAGCACGATATACTGAAAATTATCACTTCATTGAAATGACTCTCAAACAACAAACATGCTACAATATCGCTTCAACACAGAGACCCAAGAGTGGTGGAAGTAGTGCGGCGCGGCGGCGGTTCGGCATCAGTATCAATGAGCTGGACCGCAAAGGAACCTAGAGCAGTATCATTACTCTATAGAGCGTCATTTCCATGGGGTAAGCGAAGTGGCAGTCTGCGCACATGCGCGCAATTGGCCTTCGGCAATGCGATTGTCCAACCAAACCCGAGATATCACAATTTATCGATCGTCTTTTTGTTGTTGTTGTTTTAAGTCAAACCGCCAGAGCCGCCACGCGGGTCGCTTTTAACTTGTCATCTAGCGGTAGCAGAGTTTTCCATTACCACCTTCAAAGTTTCACAATCAATTTGGTGTTAGCACTTCCGCCCACCATTTTGACTGCCTAATACCTATGCATGTCATTGATTGTGTATGTTTTTAATTACTGGTCGTCGTCGACAGCAGTGTTAACAGTTCCATTGTCAATAACAGTGCGGCGGCGGTGGTGACAACAGCTCTAATGGCTTACGAATTTGTATTATCTCGTTTTGGGGTCCTAACACACTTTTAACATTTTCTTGTTGTTGTGGAATGAAAAGAAATGTGGGATTCATTGATGTGGAACGAAATGCATTTCACGATTCAGCTGATAAATTTCAAAACCAATAAATTTCCCAAAGTGTCAAGTCAAACTCGAAGGGTAAATCTTTTCCTTTAGGGATCCTGCACAGTATTCTTCTATACGCCCCACATAATGGGTGAGCCACATTTTATGAACTCGTATATGAAATGAACATTGAATAGCCATCACAAAATGACACGACGACCAACGACATAAAGAAGCTGGTGTGGTTCTTTTGAATGGACAAACCTTGGATTCGCACAAACACGGAATGATGCCATAACTTTTAGCCTATTAAGAACCGCCATGATTTTGGTCGAAGATTCGCATTCGCAGTTGCAAATAACCATTCATTGGGAAATTGTGTGTAAGTAAAAATACGGCACACTTGGGTCTCTTGGGAAAAGTCATCCCTATACGTTCTGCCCTTTCAAAGTCTCACTCACAATACGTGCGATGTGTGTGTGATGGTGTGATGAGGTTTTATACAGTATTTCTTGGTTTGTCATTTAGCATCAGCAGCCAACCCAGCAAAAGCTAGAAGACCTGGCCCGTATGTGTGATGTGATGTGATGTGTGTTCTATACTCGTGCTTGGTGGATGCGAAAATTCTTATCTGGAAGCAAACGGAATGACAAGCTTTTCACACCCGATTGACTTTCATGTTTGTCGCTGTTGCTGTTGCTGTTGGCTGACAAACGACGACGTGACTTCGTCTTTCGACGATATGGTTAGGTCGTCCTTGTCGTCCTTGTCATCGTGCGTCGTGTCGTACCTACCACATTGGCTTTAATTAGATTAGAAAACCCATTCGATGACACACCGACACGAACGACACGGTATATAGGGTTCGTTCTGGTGTCGTTTTTGCCATCGCCTTCGCCTTCGCCTGTGCTAGCTAGATGGAATGGAACTGGAGCAAAGGAGCTGGGATCTAGTTAGTTTATTGAAAGACAAATTGAAGATGTCTGTGCACGCAAAAGTTAACAAATTGAAAAGATATGGAAGAGGATAGGATAAATGAAGTCTGTTGTAAGTAACTGTGAGGGCTGAGGAGGATGTGGGAGAGATATTGAAAGGAATCTCTTTTTTGAATGAGAGAGAACATACACACTCTTGCTTTTAGGTATAAATTGTGTTGACTTACCCTTAAGGTGTTCTTGGTGTGTTTTTTTTTCTTCCCGTCGAATGAAGGGGTCTCAAGGTTATATAGGCTTTCTCTGTGCGAAAATGTTCATCAAATGTTGCTGCTGCCTGCCTGCTGTTGCTGCACGGTATCATATCATCAGCTGTCATGGGACTTTGGTTTTATTTATATCAGTTTTTTTTTTGTTTCGTTCTAAAAAGAGGAAGATAAATGATATTTGATTTTAGGGATCCTTTTTTTTTGGTTATTGTTTAAGGGGTTGTTCTTGTATTACTTTTAATTTTATTTGATTTTGTTTTTGTGCAAGGGAGAGGAAGTGTTTGGTATTAATTTTATTTTTGAGATGACCCTGTTTTTTTTTTGCTGACGTCAGTACTATTAAACTGAATAGAAATTAATCAGTGCAATCTTGTTTTGACCTTTATTTTGTGTATTATTTGTTTATCTTCATTTTTTGTTTTTTTTTTCTTTCTTTTTTTTTTTTGATATTTGAAACGAAAAGAGTTAAACTGGGGAAATTAAGAGAAATATTTGACTTAAGGAAATTAGTCCAGTAACTTTGCCCTTTTTTAGGAATGAGACCTTGCGTCAAATCTGGTAGTTCTGATTTGTTTATGATGTTAAGCCGCTGTTAAATTTAATTTTTCAACCTCAAACGTCAAACGCAACATTGGTAAAAAATGCAAAAAAGACAATATTTTGGCGCTTTTTCTCAATAATTGTGATTTTTACCTATATAAGGCTAGATTTTGACTATAGCTACTTCTGTTCTACGATTTCACATAATTTTTCTTAATTTGAGCCATTCCCATTTCTGTAAAGCCGACAGTTTCAAAGATACAGGCCTTCAAAATACAGTACTTCTGGGTCGCGTGAACTATTTGCTGCACAAGCTGTCCATGCTAACCAGGTTCTTCACACTATCCAATTTTTTTACCTATCACACTTCACACAAGATCACAAGATGCAACGATGTTTTTTGAATTTTCCAATGATCAAAGGCCTAAACCTTAGAAGTGGGAGCATAAATTTGTTGCTTATGCTGTCGAGGCTTTTGTTGTAGAGTGCTCAGGATTAAAAAAATTGGTGTTCATGCGAGCCAGGTGTTCATGCAGCCCAGTGTTCACGCAACCTAGACAACACTGTATAGCAACAAAAAATGTATACCTAACAGAAAGTAGTAAAAATAAAAAGTGTATAAAGAGATTCTAAATATTTCCCACAACATGAATCAAACTTAAAGGATGTGTTGATTGTTCCAAAATAAGACAAAAAATGTAAGCGGTGAGGTGTCTAAAGCAGCTAAAAAAATACTTTCAAAAATAACTATTAAAAGACAATGGTAACACCGAAAATAAAAATCATTTTAAAATGAAGCCATTTTAGCCGATAGTTTTTTTTTTATTTTTTTTTTAATTTTTAAATGTTCCTACCTAGTCAAACACTTGAAAACGAGATGCGAAAATGTTTTTTAGTTTTTGAGAAAACTAAAAATAACGAAATCTAGATCACTATTTACAGTCCCACAATCCTGTTTGTCAAAGGTTAGGTGCCTAGCCTGTAAATAGTGATTTAAATCTCGTTACTTGAAGACATTTTCGCATCTGATTTTCAGTATTGGACTAGAAATTGGTATTTTAAAGAAAATTATGTAAAGTTTAAATTGTGGAACATTTATAATCAAAATCTATCCTTTCCTAGCTAAAAATACCAATTAAAAAAAAAGAGCAAACATTTCTCCGTTTTTTTGATTTTTACCAATGTTTTTTTTTTTAATAAATATTTGTATAAGTTTGAAAAAATAAAAGATTTTAAAAACACATTTATTGTATATTCTGGTTAGTTTGATGAAGTATAATTTTTGACTCAAGAGAAAAGAATTTGGCAAAATTTAAAGGTAATTTTTGTACGAAAAACCTCTTAAATGAATACAAAATGGAGATCGAAATAATGCCATCAAATTGTGCCATTTTCCTTATTACTTTCAAAATTTTACCATGCCTCAGATGGCTCTTGGTTTTGCTCTCACTAAAAATTATTATATTTCTTTTATTATTATTTGTAATCTAAAAGAGTTCGGAAGCAAGTTTAAAGGTTATTAAACCCTATTTTATATAGTATTCTAACCCAACCACAAAATGCTTTTAAAATCATAATAAACATATGTTTACTGACGCAAAAACGAGTCATAGAAATAAAAAGAAAACACAAGCAAGAACAAAATATGAATGTGATTTTTTTGTTCACAATTAATGTGCCGAAAAATTAAATTGTGTGTTCAAACTGCGTACTGCTGGTTGAATCCTATAGCAGAAGCAATGCAGTTCTCGTTAGTTTTCAAAAAAAAAGAAAAAAACAAAAAAAATGCAAACTTTCATTTTTTGTAAGGGTTTTCTTTTACATTCAAATTTAACTGTGAAATTTCAAGGCAGAAGAAAAATTAGATATACTTTTGTGGGGACCTATAGTACGTTTTTTAGGGACTTGTTTAACATAGTAAAACGAGTTTTATTTAGCTTGGTATACAAAAAAGAAGAAGAAGAATTATATTTTTATTAATTTTATCGATAAACGCTGAAACTGGATGTACCCAAAGGTTAAAATGTAAAAAAATTACCAAAAATGGCATGTTTTTAAGCTTATTTACTGTGATATTTTTTTCATATTTTGGTGGTCTCTGCCAAATTTCAGTCGATTTTCATAAAAAAAGTATCTCATTAGATTTGGAATTATTGTTTTAAAATATTTCATAAAGAAAATCATTTCTTAGTTCTTTTTCTTTGTCGCTATGTTGTTTCGTTGGTCGAAAAAGAAGAAGATGTTAATCTACCGATTCATTCAGTGATTGAAATTTGATAAGAAAAGAGTAAATTGTGGCTTTAGTAGATAGGAAGTAGACCTGAATGTGGTTTCGTTTTGAAATCTTTTTTCTTATGCCAACAATTTGTTACGTTTTATGTTAACACGCTCTTCCCACTAAAAATGTCCAAAAAGGGATTAATAGGCTACAATTAAGTAAATATTAATATTATTCTTGAAGAAGAAATGTCAACACATCTCGTCAAAAAAAGTGACTTTCTAATAGCCATAAATAAAAAAAATATTGATTTGTTGTCTAAGTTACTACTTATTCAAATTATTTTATGTGTTTTAATGAACTTTCTTGGTTATTTTTGTTATTATTAAACTGTAATATTGAAGAAAACCACAAATAGCGGAATTTTCTTTATTCGAAAAAGCAGAATTATGAAAACCAGAATTTTGACCTGTTCCCGATGGGAGATGGAGTTCTAGTGTATCTCGATTACCCTAATGACAGCACCAGACGTTGATTTTTCGGGCTTCCTTAGCAAACTTAACAAAATAATTTAAAAATTGATCTTGCAACGATGACGTTTTCAAAACGTTCAACGGACTTCGATTGATAAATTCAATTCTTGATCTGTTTCATAAAAAAATAAAAAAAATTACTATCAAATTTTTGATCTTTAATTGTTATGCGCATCACAAAAACAAAACAAATCAAAAATAAAATCAGTCTCAAATTGTTGCGCCTCACTATCGTATACATGTATCTGAGTAATGAAGTATAAAAAAGCTTCATTTATAGATCTTTATTTTGCTGCAAACTAGACTTACTGTCAATCAACCTTCAACATACCAGCTTGTTTCTTGGCATAACAACGTCTGATTTACAATAACAAACAACACAAAACAAAGGCTGTGATTTATCCAATTATTTAAATGTTTGTGCATTTAAATCTAAAACAAATAAACAAACAAACGAAAACAACAACAAATACAAAAAAAAAAAAAAAAACTTCGCAGACAGTTGTAAGTTTGTGTCCGTCCACCTTCTTGCTTCCCCCAAACATACCTGATGCAGAAACGAAGGGAGCGGCAGAACGCACTCTTGTTGTAATGCACGTAATTCCAGGAAAATTATGCAGGTATTTGTTGTATTTGTTCGACACGTACAAAAACCTATCGCCGTACACCACGAGGACGACAACGCAAGCATATACAACCATCATCACGGTATAGCAGAGAAACAAGCCAGCAGCGAAACAAAAAACCCGAACAACAAAAGCAAATTGGTCCACTTTCATGTCATGTTCAAGACCCGTCCACTCAATCGCGGTGATAAATCATTTTCCGAAACATAATTCCACTGCTGCTGCTGCTGCTGCTGCTACTGTGCAGTGAACTAGCACTGCACCATCCATTCGGGAGCAAAAGTAACCAACAAACGTAACTGATGGATGATTTATACACAACAGAACAATCCGGAGATGCGCGGGGGAATGCCTTGTGAAAACCCTGTGTGCCGTACGCACTATAAACTATAACAAGCGAAGGTCCTCCTGAGACCAAGTGCAAGTCCAAGTCCCGACCTACTATCCACCAGTCGTTGTCATCATCAACAGTGCGACATCATCGACATCGTCATCGCGCAATCATCCCTCGATCATCGTCATCATCATCATCGGGAGAAAACTGGAAAATTTCGTGACAGAAATTCATAACGAACACCGTGTGAACAGAACTCTTGTTCTGGAACTTGTGACGTTCGACCATGATAATGATGATCAACGTCGGTCGGTCGGTCGTCGCCTTGGTTTGGGTGCAACAAGTGCCATGCACCCATCACTGGAGGAAATTATTGCACTGTCCAGTGTCCATGGCCATGGTGTGGAGTAAATCGCATGTAACATCATTCCCAGCAAATGATCCTGGACGCGTTAATCGCGAATATATTTTGATTTCCCGTTTTTTATCACACATTTACCCAGAACCCAGAACCCGAATGATGCGCAATCGAGGTAAATAAGTGCAAAACCAAGGCGAACCAAGACAACAACAACAACAACGAAAAACCGGATTGCTACTGACAATGAGGAGCTCCTGCATAATATTCCTCCAACGAACGATTAGTTCTGATGTTGGCCACCACAGCAAAAAGGTCGGAAAACCCAAACAATGACAGTAGTGGCCTAACTATACACGACCGTTCGTAGTCGGAGCAGCAACTCCTCCAGCCTTGCTGGATAGAGGTCTATCGCCGCTGGAATTCGAGTTACACGCAGTCTGGAAATTCTTCTGATA
Organism: Meliscaeva auricollis; assembly: GCA_948107695.1. Taxonomy (NCBI): domain Eukaryota; kingdom Metazoa; phylum Arthropoda; class Insecta; order Diptera; family Syrphidae; genus Meliscaeva; species Meliscaeva auricollis. The sequence continues at coordinate 31,660,399 of OX403619.1, read as the reverse complement.
TGCGCGCGCATAAATTTTTTAAATTCACTACCCAGAGGAGATGCCTGGCCTGGCTTGGCCTCCTCCTTCTCCTCCTCCTTGCTCATGGCACGGGAGGACAAGACACACAAAACAACAAGGAAGCCACTTTGTTGGGCTTTTCTACTGATCACAACTAAAAGTAGCGTTCGCCTTCACCATCACCATGGTATACCTGCCAACCAACAACGGTATGGTGGTGGGTTGCAAGGAATCTCTGAATTCGAAATGAGCCTAACGACCAAGGTGGAGCAGGAGGAGTACTCTCACTACCTTTCGAACAAAACATGTCTGCAATGCGCTTGCTAATTAAATTCGAATAAAACTAATCGATTAAGTTCATAGCTTAACTGCGTACAGGAGCCAAGAATTGTCCAGCATCAGCATTGGTAGCGGTATCGAGGCCGCCAGAACGAGGAACACGCAGCACTCATCATCACCACCACCAAAACTCTTGGCGGTGAGTGCGGACTGATGATACCATCTACACCATCGAAGACGACACAATGATGATCGATCGATAAAATTTATTGATCATTTTGTTGATCTCACTGATTGGAACGCTGATAATTGCCAGCGCCAGCACATTGGTTCCAGCTTCATCAGCCCCATCATCATCATCATCATCAGGAGGTCTGATGATGATAAAAGGGGAAGAGAAAGGTGCGACAACCAAAAACTAATTTCTTCAGCTGAATGTTGGATGGTGATGATGAAAGGGAGAGCGGGAGCATGCGGTTGGATGCAGTCAACGCACAGAATTCGGAAAGTAACGCCACATTCCGACGAGAGACTTGAATATATACGTTTTTGTGCTCTTATCGCGAATTTGTAATCCCCTAAGCGAGATGGGATTCTTAATGAGACGTGGGAACTCAAAGTGCTGGAATTCAACTGCCCCAGCAGCGAGTGGACAACACTGAGGAATGATGTTGCACGAATGGTTGTCCAATACCGATAACGATCAGGGCTTGCAACAAAATACATAAAGTTGGTATTTTTTTTTTTTTTTTCATTTTTTTGTGTGGTTTCATATTATCAAGTAGCAAAAGCAAAAGCGGTGGCGTCGAGAATTCGTTAACATTCCAAATGAATTCGGAATACTAATGAATCCAATTCAATGTGGCATTAGAAGCTTTGAAAATCTAATAATCTAGATCAAAATAGTGTCTCAGCTTATTGACTGATAGATTTTCGTAGAGCTCTGAAAGTAATCTTTTGAGGTACAAAATTATTTCCAATTTTATTAAAACTGAAGAAATTAAGAAACTATTTTGGAATCATTATTTTAAAATGTTGAATTGATTTTACTTAAAATCGAGCAAACAGTATTCGAAATTCTATAATTTTCAACAATTAATTTATTTATGCAAGCTAACAGTCATCGCTCTAAGAAGAACATTTCAATCAAAGTGTATCTCAAGAGATTTGTATGCAGCTTGACGGCATCAATTAAGCAAACAAAAAATAAATAAATTAAAAGATCACATTAATTTATTAGACATTTAAAAGACTTAAAGAATGCACGGAATGAAAAAGACTGAAAAAACTTCAAGAAATTGAAGTATTGAAAAGTGTTTGGTTATTTCTTCACTTTAAAACTTTAATCTAATCTAACCACTTTAGCTTAAGGTGGTTAGATCTTGTCTCACATAGATAAATTATCTAATCAATTATGAATTTTTTAAGGTGGCTCCGTAGCTTATTTATTTTTACAACCGCTTGCTTCACAAATTTCAAACACTAGTAGTTGTACTATTTTAAAAATACTCAAATCGGTATCAACTCACTTCTTCAGATGTGGCAAATAATAACGATTTTATTTTTTTTTTGTGGTGACATAAAAATCGGTTAAGTGACGTACCTCCAAAAAGGGAATATGTTTAATTTTTTGGAATTTTAAATTGGTCAATAACATTTTTTTATTTATATTTACTTAATGTTCCCCTTGTTCATTTTTTGTTTGCTGAATGCAGCCATAACAATTCTAAATTTAAAGGTACGTCAAAACTGAACAAAACTAACTTATCGTTAAAATTGAGAACCATATCGCCCTTCCCAGGACTACCCCCTCCCCCTCCCCCTTCCCCCCATTTCATCCTTTTTATTTTGTTAAATCGATTTATTTCACCGCCTATTTGCGTTGACATTTTCAACATTTTAGAGATGTCATCCTCTTTAGTATTTTTCCAAAAATTAAGAGGGTGACAAAGTTCCCAAGTTTTTTTCTCCATATTTTGATATTGAAAAAATTAAAATTATGACAAAAAGAAGCAGCCAAAAGATGTTCAATTCACCATTTAAGTGCATTTTCTCTCCAAAATGTTTCCGTTACTAGGTTTTCTATTGGGGTTTTATTAAGACAGAGGAAAGTGTTCCCATCGGAAAGTGTGCAAATCAGGGAATTGATTTCAGTGGCGTATAAAGGGGGGGGAGGGTTCCCAGGGTCTGTTGTACGGAAAAGTTTAGGAAATCTAATGTTATTCTTATGTACTTATTTTTTTTTACTTTTTATCCATAATCTAAAAAAAACAAAAACAGCAAATTATGGTTATAATTTATTGCTTTAGAAAAAAACCTAATTACAATGTTCTATTAGTTATTGATATCCATTCCATCTCTACGGACAAAAAACTCGATTTTATTGCCACCACAAATTATTTCTCACTATTTCAAAAATTAAGTAGATACTAGAAAATTGATGCGAATTTGATGCTCCAAAACTGAATTTATTGCTCATGTTTTGAGATTAAAATGCACTTTCAAAAAAAAAAAAAGCGAATTTACCAAGAAAATATTTACATTAAAAGCGATGAATAGAAATCGAATACAAAATTTAGAAATAGTGATTATAACGATGGATTTTGAGAGCTAAGTTTTCCGTTTCTTGGATTCCATTATTTTCAAAATTAATATCAATTATCAAAGGAACATTTAGCTAAATGTAAGATTTAGATTTGTGATTCATACCAAACTTTGTGGTTTTTTATATGAAAAGTACAAAAAGATAATAAGAAATGGTGTAAACTTGTACCTAACCCTTCTTCCTGATCCTGCACTTCTTGCATTTACCTATCCAATTATCTTGAGCCTAGTAGAAATGATTTTGTTAGAAATATTCAAAAGGAAAATGTCTAAAAACTAAAAACATGTGTCTGTTTTCTGCGTTTCATGACTTTTTATAGCAGAATTGACTAATTCTTAATAGGCCACTTAATAAAATACTAGTACTTAAAAATTTGTCGGTATAACCAAAATCGAACAAAATCCTCTAATTTTGAAAAAAAACTATTTCCAAATAATTCGAACAAAATCCTATAATTTTTTTATATTTGTTTATATACGAGTAATTAGACGCCATTGACCCAATTCTATCAAAAAACGCAAGTTTTTCTGCTATTAATTGTTAATTTGTCATAAAAACTAAGAACCAAAAGATTGCATCGAAAAATATTCGATGAATGGGTACGATATGCCACAAGTACCAACATTTGTGTCCCTTAAGTAGACACCTTTTCACCTTGGTTCTCATGACATATGAAACGTCCATGCCGAATTTTATGGCTGTACCATTCATGGTTTTCCGAAATAAATTTACATGTTGCACTGATAATAGAAATTAAATAAGAAGAATTGTCGTGTTACTTTAATTTTAATTTTAATAGATTCAGTAAATAAATAAGTTTGCTATGGCTTCTATAAATAAACTCTCACAAATAATTACTCTTATAGATATAGCCAAACTTAAAATTGGAATATTGATGCAGTTGTTTCTAGATGGTGGCCAAACCAAAAAACGATTCGATGAGACTTTAAGGATATTATCAAGAACATTACTGTCAAGTTATTTCCATCAATAAAAATGCTGTATACTATTTTTTTCTGGTTAGAACCTAGTTCCGAAGAGCTATAAGTTGGATTGCTTATTTTGTTGAGTAAGTAAAGCTCAATTCCCTTACGAGATACAACCTTGTACCCATAGAAACCATTTAAGTACTAGCCGAGACCTTTTTAACGATATTTCGGAAACAGCGCAGCGCATAAGCTTCTGTACTAATCCCAACTTAATTGAAAACAGTTTGATGCTAGTTTTGTTAGTTTTCAGGTGTCAATTATTTTGTTTAAATCAAGTGTTTATAACGCAAAAATATCGGCAAACGGTGTGTTTTTTTCTTGTTAAATATATACAATAATACACTTGTTGCGTACCGAAACCATTTTCCCATTGACCGACTCGAAGAAGATTCTAAAATTAATAAAAATGTGTTTCAACAAACTTTTCCTAACTATTAAAGCTATAAACATCCTTGTTATTATTCTAAAACACTATCGTATATTTGATCTAAATAAATATGTAAACGCCTCTCCTTATGGCATAATAACACAATTCATTACAAAACATATGCACGTCTACAACTATTTATTGGTGTTAAACATATCTTGAAAGATTTGAATATCAAAAAATAAAAAAAAACGGATGTTCCAAGAAAACCTTGTTAACAAAATAAAATAAAAATAAAAAAAAAAAACATTTCATTATACTATCCTTTTCTATAATATGTTGTTCATCCTTTCAATGTTTCCCTTGTTCTCAAACATATCCTTTTTAAATGAAGATAAAAAAGATTGAAGATACAATTCTATTAAAAGAAACACTCTTTCGATTTGCCTTCTCTTCTTCATGTTTTATGGTACAAAAAAGTGCTCCAAAAAGGTCTCCTCTCGCACGCCTCCACATAGAAAAAATATATCATTTCGTTGCTGTGTTGCTTTCCAATATATTTATCTCCACTCTAGGCAAGGGCTTGAATTTTAATTGAATCAACACATGAATTTTTTGGATACACAAATTGTTTGTATGTGTTATTTATATTTTTCTATCACTTCTTCTTTCCAACCAAAAATAACTTTTCACCCTCAAAGGATCTTCTTCTTCATCTTTGAGGCTAGGCACGTTGTCGTTCATCCAAACTTCCCAATCCAAAAAAAAAAAACTGTCCAAAGAACGAAGAAGAAACTTAATGATTCCAAGTTCCAATGTCTTCTTTAACAAAAAAAAAAAAAACCAAGAATATATTGAAAACTCTCCTATCCATGAAAGAAATGTCAAATTGAGGCACGTAAATAAGTGGCGAAAAGGTTAGAAGAAAAAAACACACTCATGATGGGATATGGAAATGGCTGTTACAAAATCGCATACAATAACTATAAGGCTATAACCTCTCTCGATTGCCGCCGCATAACACATCATCACGTGGGAACATCACAATATCCCCCATTAAAATTGCCAATAATTTGAATTGAATGCCACCACAATGACACGACTCTAACTGCGACTCCTGAACATCATTTCCAGCTTTTCATCTTCTTCTTCGTCCGTCCATCCCAAGTCAACCAACAAAAACTGAGAAAAACAAACCAGAAGCACTTTTCTTGGCTTCGATTGCACCACTTTGCAGGTGTTGTTTAGATTTGAATCTTCGACGTTTTTTCCAATTTTTCGTTGATTTTATTTGCAAATTGAAAGAAAAAACTGAAAAAAAGTTCCAAGTATATTATTTTCTACTAGAGAAACACTCAAGACCACCATGGAATCACTTTAGATTCACCAAATAGCAGGCATACCAACTACCTATAGTCTTCGTCTAGTCATAGTTGTTGAAGAAGTGTAAGTAACCTCAGGACCATTCAATTTGGATAATGCGAACTGTTTTGCATAAAACAACTTTTGTGGAGAATCAAGATTACTTGGTCGGTCGTTTGGGCTTATGATAAATTCACACCTAAAAGCAAGACGCAGCAGCTATAACAGATACAGCTATAATGCAATAGTCCACTAGAAGACAACGTGCTGTTATTCCAAGTTGACAAGCACTTGATGGCGAGTTTATAATCCAATCGGATTGGGTCACCAAAAACCAAATGGCATCTCCGCATAATGTACTCGCAATCGCGCAAGTCGTGTGGTGATGGTTGATAATAGCTATCGCTATCGCTATCGCTATAGCTCGTTCGCTCGCATTAGCATTCGATGCAAGAAATTCATCAAAAATATGAATACATTGTCCTGTCTATCGTCCAGTATCTCCTTTTTTTCATGACGACCAACCGACGACGACGACGAAGCGACGACGAAGCGACGACTTGCGATTGCAGCTTGACAGTCTGTCGCAAGGAAACTAGATTCAGATACTTTCAAAATCTTCAAACTCCACCCGCTGCTGCTGATATCTGCTGATGCTGATGCTTTTCTGATGGATTCTCAAAAGAATTATACCATCGAATCGGCATCAGCATCAGAATCAGCAGCTACCGTGTGGAAGAATTGCCTGTTTTGTATTCACATCATGAAGAAAAAACGTATCGGTTTAAATGGAAAAGGAAGAAGATGTTTTCCTCTACACTGACAATTTATGGACTGAATCTCATCTAACCCTGAGCCAGCTAGCCAGCCAGCATATCTCCATCTCTCGCTATTTTCTTAAATGATTGATGGTTATTTCTTGATTATTGCACTGCACTGCAGCAGAATCCACCAACAATGTGATGTCCTGCGTTGTGCTGCGATGCATTTGCAATAGAATAAACTTCATCTTCCTTATTGTGGCATGAATCATGAGTATATCCATTATAGTGAATCGATAGTGCAAGCAATGCAATCGAATCGACATTTGACCCTTCTTTGCCAGCGACTACTTGCGCGCACACACACACACACACACCCACACTAACACAACACAGGACACAGAATATATGAAATTATTATTATTTTTTTATTATTGCCGAATAGGGCAGCGATTAAGTGCGGCACTTAGAATGCAATTCCACGAAAATATTCAATTCGCTGTGATTGCGAACGTGTTCATACAGTGGGGTCGTGTATATTTAAAATTGGATTGAAATCAATTTTTTCTTCAATTCTTAAATAAAATCGAAGGGTTCTTGGAATGGAGGATTCAGGATGATCATTTATGGGTTCGTTAAAAGCGTTTTTGTAAAATTAAATTTTTTCTTTAAAGTTGTAAGTGTACAAAATTCATTTTTGGTTAATTGTTATAAACTGGTCCAAAACTATGTAATGAATATGTGTACATAATTTTACATTGTATGATGTACCCAGAAAAAAATTATTATTCTGCAGGTTTGGGATGAGAATTTGTAAATAACTTTGACTGGTATAAACAGTACAAAATTTGAAAAATAAAGAAACATATTTGATTCAACTTCATTGAGTGAATTCACAGGGGTGATTTCTAATAAGTGGAAGCTAGAAATAACAATCAGATTTTAGTTAAGTCTATTGGTATAAACTAGTCTTAGCAAAATAAAAGAAGAAAATACACCCAATTCTTGTGATCTGTTAAACTATACTGACATGCAGTTCTTATTTTGTCAAGTTCTGTTAACTGATATAAACCATAAGCTTGCTTTTACTTAACGAAGATATAAGTATTTGTTAAACAAATATTTTACAAATATCTAACCTATCTTAAAGCTTTGTTTTGTTAAATAGAATTGATATAAATTGGTCTAATTTTTATTTACAACTGGTCTAATTCATTCTACCACTACGTTATTAGTAAACACCAATGTTTGTTGTTTTGTGAATGTAATGTTTTATTTCTAATCAAAACTCTAATCTGTTTTTGTAATTCTTACAGTAAATGGTCTAAACTATTCTAATTATTTACATAATAAATACTTTTTTCAATATATTTCAAGCAATTATTGAGTTTTAGTGTTAATGTAGCTTCAATGCAACATAGGGTACCTCTTTTGTAACAGGTGTATCCCATTTTTGATTATTTTTGTTTATAAAATGGTTCAAATTGGTTTAATCTATATTTACAACTGTTCTAATTAATAGTTTATTGAATTTTAATGTCTGTTTTGTGTGAATGAAAGCGGTTTTCTATGTTTGTTTGTTTATGTACTGAATGGTCTAAAATAGTGAAATTGCTTAAATAGTCAATACCTTTTGAATTTCAAGCAATTATTGAAGTTCAGTATTTTATTTTGCTTGACTACATTGTAGGGTACTTTCATTGTAATGAAAGACACATTTTTAAAAGTTGTTCGCTCGTAAAATTGTATAAACTGGACTAATCTTTATTTAAAACTTGTCTGGTTCATGCTTTAGCAACGTTATTTTTGAATATTAATGTCTGTTTTGTGAGAATGTATGTATTAGTTTTAATGAAAGCTCTGATCTATTTTTTTTCAAATTCATACAGTGAATGGTCTAAACGATTCTAATTACATACACAATGAATACTTTTTTCAATATACTGTAATTCAAGCAATTATTTGGTTTCAATGTTTGTTTTGCAACGTATCCACTGTATGGGGTGTGACAAATGTTTTATGGTTTTAGCTCGTAAAATGGTATAAACTGGTCTATTCTATATTAAAAACCGGTAATGCATACTTCTACTTCGTTGTAATTGAGTTTCAATGTATTTTTGGATGAATGGTTTGTAGTCAATTCCAAAAAAAGCTGTGTTCTTTATTTTTGTTGCTTATCAACAGATTGGTCTAAACTGGCCTAGGAACTTGTGTAAGGAATATTGTGTTGATATTTCAAACCCATGTGAATTTTTGATATTCTTCCAACTCAATCGTTCATTGTGTGTTTTTTTTTTAATATTATATTATTTTAAGGGATTGGTATAAACTTTTATAGAGTAAATAAATATGTAAACAAAATCAAGAAATGGATGTATTTCCAGATGCAATAACCATATTGGTAGGTTATTGTTCAATCGATCATTGTCCTGGGACAAACACTTTCTCCCTCTCTTTTCAATTTGCATCTAACTGGTATAAATAATTAACTGATACCCTTTCTCACAAGCCCAAAAAACGTTTGTTTTTGATATGAGATAGCTTTTTGGAAAACAAAGTTAACATGCGTTTCCATTTCTTTAATAATTTAGTATAAATCGGTCTAAACCAGATCCTTTTTTCATGAAGTTACAATACTTCAGGGTATCACAAGGGATCTACATTGATCTAAGTGTGACGGTAACAATATCAACTGTCAGCCCACATAACCTAACCTAACCTAAACCAGATCCTGGTTATTGAGTTTTATTTGAATGCAACAAGTAGAGACTTTTCCTCGTTTACATTACGCTTTGTGCTTGTAACTGGTATAAATAAAAACAAAATTACTCATTGCATCGCAATAATATATTTAACTTAAGTGTTTTGATTTTTTGAATTTATATCAATTCCTTTATTATTGTCTCTGTGAATTGGTATAAATTTGATATAAAATTGGTCTTAACGATAGTTACGATTATTGGACTTGAGATCAAATCATTTTGAATTGAATACTCAAATGAATCACAATAGCAATTTTAATAGGATCACTGGTCTAAAAACCAACACAGCGATCTTAAATTGAATACGCCTAAATTGAGTTTTGAATTTTTGATTTGTTTTCCAATTAAATCGTTCAGTTCGTTGTTGAAAATATCAAAATGCTGATTGGTATAAACGAGTTTAATTAAGTTCATACATTTCTTAGAGCAAAACAGCAAGAAGTTATTATTCCGGACAAAACTTGTACTCATAGTAATTCGTATAATCATTAATATTTGGTATAAACAAATTTTTACCAAGGTAAAAAAGTTTAAGTCAGACAAGTTGACAACTATTCGTGATTTGCTCCTTGTATTGGTATAGACTGGTCTAATCCATCCAATGTTTTTTATGTTTCGATGGAATTTTGAAAAGATACAAATTTTTGATCATCTTCATCCTTAATCACTCAGTGTGTCCCACTGTCGTCGTGGCCTAAGTCGGCCTCGTATGACTAAAAAAACCCAAACGCATATAAATTCGCTGCGAATCCAGCGACAATAAATAAAAAACTGTGCAAAACTGTCGATAAGTAACAGTGCAACAACTCTATTAAAATCCCATAATTCTCTCCCTTTTGCGGAACGGGCCATAACCATAAAAAGTATATATACAAAAGATAAAACAAAATTGCAAACGGAACATAGGAAAATCTACTATATAGAGTGTGGTGGCAAAAGAAACATCGTTTCCACAGCGCCCGAAGTGACCTCTGGTGGTAGATACTCGCGCACACATAAAACACCGCTCACCAAAGCAACTGTGCTATGCTGTACGGTGATAGTGATGGTTGGTGCAAGCTTCATAATACAACAACAACAAAAAATAGATAGATTTCGCTGACCGATTCCAAATATGATTAATGACACGAGCGAACTCAAAATTTTACAATAGCAGAGGGTGATGCTGAAGGAAAATCTATCTTTTTTTTAGTTTTCTTTAAGCTAAGGATAGGATAGAACGAGGGAAAAATCCTTGTCAATTTTATGAATGTACGAGTACTTATATAGTATTTTAACCAACATCATCGCCTGGGAGTCAGTGATCGACTTGACCCCGCGCTGCTCATAGGGGGACACCACGACCGGCTGGTTGTGGCAACATGTTAACCAGGATGGTCAGTGGTAGCGGCGGCGGCGGAGGTCGGTGGCGCGAGGCGGCCCGCCAGACAGCATCCACGACAGAGGAATTAAGCAACGAATTCAATTGCAATCGCACCGCGCATAAGTATCTCTTTTGGGTTTGCGCTGCAGCCAGTGTGTCTTAATAGTGATTTCATGATGTTTATCTATTTACATATCAGACAAAATTATTGGCACCGGAGTACAGAGCGGGTCCAGTATTGCGGCGGATGGGTAGGGATAGTTCAGGAAATCTCCTTTCCTTTAATACACTTAGAAAAATCCTGCAATGTAAGGATGCATTCGAAGAAATAGAAGTTTTCAATTAATGATAATGTTTTCACGACTCATGACCTGACTTTTAGAAAACATTCAGACTTTCAATTAATTCAAACGGACAAACGGTGAAAACCATTCCTGTACGTAAGTTAGAAGTTACACACTTTTGACGTAGTTTTTCACCTATCATTACGCCAAATTAATGTTAAAGCTAACAGTTAAAAAAAATTGCGATAATACTGGCAGATATTTGGTTTTTCATTTGCAAAATAAGATAAAATCTAAGAAGTGTCAATTTCGATAACTTGGTGTTAGCCTCCTTACAGCTATATAGACAAAGGCTGTACCCAATCCCATTTACTTGAATTTTCGGGCGAAAGAGTAATTTTTGACGCGAGCGGAGGCCTATCACATTTTGTAGAGCTGGTAGCACTGATTACAAAACGGTATATAAAAATTCGATAATAGCTCTTTCCAATAAAAAGTCATTTTCGAAAAACTGCCAAATTTACGGAGGTAAACTGGATATTAAAGTTTTTCTCTATCTAATTAGAATCCGAATTTAAAACACTGAATTTATTTTATAGAACATTAGATTTGCTCAATTTTTTATATTTAGACTTCTAACATATTTTTTATACACATTTAAAGCTTGCATATAGCCAGGTCAGGTTATTAAAAAACAAAAAAAAAATAACTTGAGAGATTGGCAACCCTATGTTTTGATGGAAAACTACTCGGCAACTCTAGCGCAAAATATTTATTTAGACACTATCAAGTTAATTGCATACAAAGCATGTGCTTTTTCTATGAGGATAGATCATCGATAGATCCACCTTTTACTATAAGCACACTTCATTTCCTATTTAACAATTTTTTTTACAAAATATTGTAAACTTTTTGTGATTTATATAAGAAGGGTTTTGACGTACATGAAATATAAACACACAAATATGTAGGAAATTCAATGTTCTATAAAAAGTGTTTTGCGTGGTTATTAGTTCGAACGGACATTGCTCAAGATAAACTTTAAAATCCACTTTTTAATTAAAAAATTGACAGTTTTTTGACAATAACTTTTTATTAGAAGGATGTGTTAGAAAATTTCTGAAGACAAAAACAGTAGAGAATATTTTTTTCAACAAAAGTAAATAAAAATAATTTTTCTACGACCAATGACGGCAAAGAAAATCAAGAAAACGCTTTTTTCAAAATGGCGCATGACGCAAAGGGTTTTTTGTTCAAGTTTTGTGGTTTTAGAATCCTCAAGAGATACTCTTTAAAATAAAACAATAAAAATCTCCTTAGCAATTTTTTTTTTATAATTTTATTGGGTAAATTTAAAATTTTGTTACCTACAAACAGTAAAAAAAATCTTCCAAATTGCAGCAGGGAAAAAAAGATTATTGATAAATCTATAAAACATATGAATTTAATTTTTGTTCAATGTAATACTTTATTACCAATTAATTAAAGAATTTTGCTTTGGAAGAAATATTTTTTTTTTCTAAAATGTTAAAGTTTCTCAAAAACTACTAACCAAAGTAACTCTATATTCTGATAAGATTAAAGGAAATGTTTCGGACTTTTTTGTATTTTAAATCTTTTTATATTAAAATTTCCCTCACTTAAATAGAAATACCCTTCCTTCGAAACAATTCTTTTTCTTGTTTTGACTAAACATAGCTTTTTGTCTCATATTATGCAAATTACCCTGTGGAACTGGAAAATTAAGTCATTTGAAAATTTCACTTTGTGTCTGCTAAATTAATTTTTGTATGGAAATGGAAGTTCTCCAGAAAATTTTATAAAATAATTTATGCAGAAAATTGTTGCAAAATAAGGGATGGGTTAGCATTAGCACACAGTTCTGCCTTCATTATGGCGCAGGTTTAAGTTTTTTTTTGTTGTAGTAAAAAAAAGTCAAAAATTCATATAAATTATATTCCTCCTAACACCTTCATGCATTTTTGAATGAAATTATTTTCACTGAAGAATTAAAAGAATTAAAAAAAAAACATTATGAGTTAACACAAAAAAAAAGGTTTTTTTATGTCATTTGCTTTCCTAATCAATTAAAATGAGAGCCTAAGATAATGATACAGAAACCAAAATTCTTACTTACGGTGAGTCGATAATTTAACTTCATCATGAAAATACGGAAAGTTTTTTTTTTTTTTTTTTGTGAATTTTTGTTTAAATCTACACAGAAAAAAAATCGACCACATAAATAGAAATGGTAAACCCAAAGTCTTCTTAGTGTTAGTAAAAATGCATTATTAAAAATAAATGAAAAAAGCCACAAATTGGATAATGCCGGGGGGTCGAACTTGAAATTTCGAGATTATTCATCGGACACCTTTCCACTTCTAGGCTAGCGTACTATATATGAAATTAAAGCTATAATTTCGGTTTAGGTGCCAAATGCAAAAATATGTGAAAAATAAGATTTTCTTCAGAAAATCAAGATGGTTTATAACTAGAAATATCATAGTATTTTAAAACAGTTCTATTAGGCAATTTTGTTTTTAGGTGGTACCTACATTTTTCTCTGTGTAGCCTTCAAAAATATATTGAATTTTTTTTTTAAATACAATATAAGATGAATAATAATTCAAAATTGTGTTAATTTTTGTTTTTGTTTTTTTTTTTTTTTGTAAAATACGTTTTTTTAAGCACTTATATTGGCTATAAATTTTAATTGATTGTTCAGCAGAAATTTTCAAATTATTATCTTAAGAACTTTCGAAATCTGTCATCATTTGCATTACGGTTGATAATAATTTGGTTTTATTTTTTGAAATTATTTTGTAATCATGTTGAAACTAAAATACACTAGATCTTAACCCAATAATTTACAATCGATTTCAAATAAGATTGTTTTTTTAAATTTCATAACTGAAATAAGTGAAAATTTACTTTAATAACTACAACAAATAAGATTAGATTTTTGTAAATTTCCCCATTTTGAGGATGAAACACCATCTGAAGCTGAACCGAATAAATGAGTGCTAAGTTAATTGACTTAAAACAAATGGAAACTTTCCCAAGCAATCTCAAGCAATGACTCAATATTCACATAAGGGCAAAATTATGAGGGTAAGAAATTTCATCGTCCAAATTATTAAAAAAAAATTACTTTGTTTAATAATAATGTTTGTACGCTCAGAAATTCCTAAACGGGCAGAATTTTGAATTTATCGCAAAATATTGAAATTTTAGTGTAGATTCATTTAAAATGTGGATAAGTTCCAATAACTAAAACAAAATCAGTATTAGTTGTTAGAATTCAATGAAATAAAATTCTGAAATAAACTAAAAAAAATCGTTTAGATATTTGTATGTATATTTTTCTGTGTTTTATGGTGCGTTTTTAAAAAAATATGTTAAGTTTTTTAATAAATTTTTATTAATTAATTTTTTAATTATTTATTTCATATGGGTTGCACTTAGTATTTGTGCCACATTGAATGTTTAATTACTTCATAAAAATTTAAGATTTTGATTTAAAAATGCATAAAATAGCGTGCCTGGAAATGATGAATGGACAAGAAAATGTTGGATATGTTCCCAAAACGACTGTAGTATAGTTTTAAAACTATTACAATCTGAATAATGCATTATTATAATACATTTATAAATCAAATATGACTTCCTTTCGGTATTTCTATGTTTTTTTTTTTTTTAAATACGTTTTTCTGCTATTCCAAAATACCTACCATATATTTTTTTTTTTTTTTAACTTTTTCTACTTTTTTCACAAATTTTATAATAATCAATCATATTTAGCCATATTTGCACTATATCCTGACTTCAAATACCAAAAATATTCAAATCTGTTTCGAGAATACTGTATAGATCATTCACAGTCTAAAAGCGTTCCCGGAAATGACGTTCCCGAAAGTGACGTTTTGATCATTATTATAGTTTATTTTCTCTCTAACAAAATCAAACGAAATATTTTTGAGGTTTTGTTGCAGTGGTCTCGATTTTACATCATAATATTGACACAAAATTATAATATTAATCTTTATTCATCCCAAAAGAGGCGTTCCCTGAATGACGCTTAATTGATGTATGTTCCTTTTGTTCAAAATTGATCTTCAATTACCACTTTAATTTAATTTATTTGTGCAAAAAATTATTTATGAAACGATAAACCAATTCCATGAGATTCCGGAAAGATAGTTTGAATCACCATGTGAAAGTTAAATGATAAAAAAATTGATATTTTGTCACTGTAACAACATATTTCATCGAACAACTTTTTTTTAAACATAAATTACGATTCTTCTCAGTTTTTTATAACGCACTTGATAGTTATTGATGAAAATTTTGCCTTAATAATGATAAGAAAAGCTAAATTTTATTTAGTTTTTTGTTCCATTTTAATACATTCTAAGATTCGTCTCAATTATATTAACCGGTTCGTCAGAAGTGAATTTGTACTAAATGTAATTTTGATTTAAAAAAAACAGCCTGGACATCAAATTTTCCACCTCCATGATTTTGGTCCATAAAACATTCTAATCTTATCATTGATAAATTTTTATATTTCTTTTTCTCTCAGTGTACAATTGATGGGAAGATGAAGGTTATTTTAAGTATATCCAACTCTTACAGAGTTGCAATAGAAAACAGCAACAACAAACACAACATTGTTCAAAATTTATTGAACACGAATTTCGGTCTGGAATTGTTGTTCGGCATGCATGTAGTTATTCTCTAGGATTCGTGTGCCTGTTGCAGGTCTTGAAAATGTTGTAAAATGAATGTTCTTCAAGGTGCAAGGATGAGTATGTTCGTTGTTTTTAATTAGTTTAACCATTTTTTTGTTGTTGTTGTTAAAGTTGGTTTTGCTTGGGTTTTTTTTTTTTATTTGCTCCCCTTTCACATCTAAAAGAGCAATTCCAGAGTAGGGTTTGTTTGTTTGTTTTTACTTTAATTCCACTAAAATGGAAATATATGAAGGAAAATCTCTGAGAGAAAAAAAAAAAAAAATAGGAGAATTCGTGTCCGAAGGTGGCAAAGACAGCTTTTCATTTCATTCATTCATTTGGCTCATGATTAATTGATAAATGAAAATTGTTTACCTACATCAATACTATGCAGTAGTGTCGCCAAACATCGCATACTTTATTTATACACAAAAAATTATCAGCTTGTATACGATGGTACGTAGCGTACGTCCTCCAAAATAAGACATACCAATCCTATAAAGCGTTTGTAAGTGAACCGGAAAATTGTTTCGACACTTTCACATATTTTGCCCTTTTAAGTAAAAAAAAATAAAATAAAAACAGACAGTGATGGTGTCGAATGGTATAAAAGTATGTTGTGGTGGGTACCTTCACAGTCGCCCATCGCATGAAATTTTCACAAAAAGTGGGAC
This sequence comes from Meliscaeva auricollis, assembly GCA_948107695.1. Taxonomy (NCBI): domain Eukaryota; kingdom Metazoa; phylum Arthropoda; class Insecta; order Diptera; family Syrphidae; genus Meliscaeva; species Meliscaeva auricollis. Next base: position 31,644,223 of record OX403619.1, on the reverse strand, counting down.
TTTTAGAAAAGTTTTTTTCTATTTTTAATGGTCGTCCATTCATTAAAAATAGAATTGAAAGAAATTATGTTGGGTATTTGCAGATGACAGTTGAAATAATATTAGAAAAAAAAAAAATAATTCCTCGTGAAAAATATCTGAATTCCCTTTTATGAATATACTTTTCGGAAGTTCATTTAATAAAATTATAGGGATGGATTAGGGATACCTTTTTGAGATGGTATATATGTGGGTTTGGATAACTTTTGATGGAGTTCTTTTTTTTGTTTTGTGTTTATTTTTAATTTAATTAAAGACATTTCAAATGCACACAAAGTGATTTTTTTTTTCATTTCTCATCATCAGTCAGTGTTTTTTGAAAAGGTTAAAGGTATCTGTTATGGCTGTGGATGCCATTTGGATTCATAACTTTTTATCAAAGCAGCTTTTTTCATTGTATAGTGAGTACTTTTGTTTTACTTTTCTGCTTCGGGATGATTTAAAATGTGTTAGTTTTGAGATCTTCAATAATCATGTTGGATAGTTTTTGTTTTTGAGATATGTATTCAGAATGGAAAATTATTTTTAAAAACTTTTCTTAGTTTTTTTCCTATTTTTGTTGCTTAAAAATGGATTAGTGTGGAAAATGGACTTTAATGATTAGAAACAGGTATTCGAAGTTTTTGGCACACGAAACATTAATAGGTTCTGTTTGCAGTTTACTTGTTTAAAAAACTGCCCAGAAGATGCTTAGTCGATGCTTAGACCAAATAAAATATAAATACATAAGTACCGCCATTTAAGACTTTTAGTGCACAAGTTGGGTACCTAAATGAAACTCAGAACTCTGATTTCATGGGTACCTACAAGAGATTTTAGAAATGAGCTTTCAATCAAATTATTTCAAACCATAAAAAGCAAAAACTTCGTTTTAAATGCCATCAAGTTTTGTGCAAACTATCTCAAACCCTCCCGAAACAGTATATTCAAAAATACTTCAACCATTTTTGATTTAAAACTTAACTTAACTTAACTTAACATTTAGATTTTGGTGAACAAAGGTTTTTTTTTCAAAAAAATTGTTAAAATATTAAGAAATAAACTGCAAATAATTCTAAAGATTTGTTTAAGAAAAACAACTACTAAAAATAGCGGTCTTTTTAGTAGTCAAAGTTGACTCTTAACTGTTTCTTTGCATTGAAAAGTTTGTGTCAAAATGAATTTCAAACTCTAAATTTTCAAAAAAAAAATGAAACCAAAGTTTTTAGCTCAAACTCTACGTTCTGTTCCGTGTTTTTTTTTTTAACTTAAAATTTAGAATAAAAATAATATTTAAAAATAAATTAAACTGATTACATTACAAAAATTTCTTTTCTGAGGTTCATTTTTTAACCAAAAAAGTTTTTGAAATACAAAACCGAATGCTGTATTACTGCGAAAAAATTGAAGAAAGTTATAGAAAATAGCGTAAGAAGTCACTGAATAAAGACAAAAAACATGCAAAACACCGTAAACTACCTCAGTTAAAATCGCGGAATACTATGAAAATAAGCGCAAAATACTGGTGAAAGATCGCGTAAAATCAGAGAAAGAAGCAGGGAAAGCATACAAATTATATAAAGCTTAAAAATTGGTAGAAAATTATGCAAAATATCGAGTTCTGTCGCCTTAAAAAGCAAGAAATGCTGTGGAAAAAAGGTAATTATAGATAGTTAGCATAATTATAGCGCTTAGTACCACATCAAAAAAAAAAAAAAACAAAAGAAAACGTGAAGAAAGGTAAAGAAATTCATGGAGCAAAGCTTGTAAGTTCACAGAATACTTTTGAAAGAGGCGTAGAATATTGATGACAGATCGCGGAGTAACGGGGGAAAAATAGGGAAGTCATGAGAAAAGCGTTAAGAGTACACCGGGAACATGATAAGAAAGTAGCAGTGAAAATGTGGAAAGTCTCGGTATAAAGAGTGAAAGGTAGCGGGAAAATATCCAAAATATTGCAGACTACCTTTGCATAATTCTGTGAAAAAATACTCGGGTTATAGCATAGACAACTAGGACGGGAAGTTATAAAGAAAGCTCGTAGTACCTTCTACGAAAAAAAACTTAAAATTCCTCAAAAAAAAGGGCGGAGAAAAGCGTGTTGACTCACGCAAAAAGCATGGGAAGTCGCGGAAAAGGCCATAGAATAAAACTGCACAAAACTTCGAAAAAGAGCGCTGAATACCGCGGATATTATCATGAAAAGTCATAAAAAAGTGCTTAGTAATGGGAGAAAAACAATGAAAAGCTCGGAATACTGGTGAATTAACTTAAATAAAACGTGCTTTTTCCACGACCTTACAAATTTGTTTTTTCGGGATGTTCAGAGCAGTTAATTCCGACCTCACGCGTTTTTTCTGAGATACTCCACACATTTTCTTTTTACGTTTTTTCCACAACTTTCCACACATTTTTCCGTGACTTCACATGATACTGACATGGACTGTATAGTGCCCCAGATGAAAAAAAAAAAAAGAAATATTGCGTACCCAAAATTGCGTACAGCAATTAAAAAATAAGAGATTTAAAATACTAAACTTCAATTTTTTAAAGTAAAAGCTAAATTCAGAGCCTGTTCCTAGAAAAAAAAATATTTTTTAATATTCAATTTAATCTTCTAATCTTATTAAGCCAATTACTGAAAATGAAAATTCTGTCAGGTCCTATAACTATACTGCAGTTGTATGACACTAAATAAAAGCACAATATTTTAAACGCCGAAAAGTCGGAACGAAGTCCGCCGGGTCAGCTAGTTATAATATAAACAATAAATAGTTTTGAGGACACAGATCAATTCGTGTTTTCTCAAATGACAGATTTCGACAGATGAAAATGTTTTTCTGTATGTCCTTTTAGATAAATAAAATTTTTTTTAACTTTGTTCCAAACTAGGCACTGCCCTTATAAGAATCAATGTAATTTCCTAAAAACCGAGTTCAAAGTCATCTCTGTGAGCTTAAATCTAGCTGTTTTTGAAATATTGCTTATCTTAAATTGCTATTTTTTTTCAAACTCGATTATCTTTTTCAATATAAAGTTAAGTACAAGCAACCACAGCAATTTGTGTGTATGACTCAAACAAAGTAATGATTTTACTATTTTTAGTTTGATTTTAAGATCGAATTTTACTATCAAATGAAATCACAATCTTTATTAGGAAAACAGTTTTTTCTTTACGTCCAAATGATAAGTTCCCTTTTTTATCTTCAATTGAAAAAGCCCCCAAAGCCCTTGAGTAGCGATTTTGGGGAATCTTTACTTTCATTATCCATTTGAACATAAAACCACTTGATTTCTTTACGAATCATAAGCCAACTTCCCCGGCTTTGTTGCAAGTAAGAAAAAAAAAAAAACAAAAAATACCCTTCATTTATTTAGCAAACGAATTGCCTTGTAATATCTACAGTAATGTCTCAATAATCCACGTCTAACACACTTAAACAAAATAAACATTCATCTCTAAAGTCCCCATTTCCCCAAGTTTGGTTACAAACCATTTCCAACCAAAATAATTTTGATGTTTTTCCTTGTTTCTGTTTTTTTTTTTTTTTGTAAAATTTCATTTTTCAATACAAACCGAGAACCAACCGACGAAGACGACGACGAAGCGACGATATACTAGGTATGGGCAATGTGGCGCACAGTGTATATATCTTTATCAAGTTGAAAGATCGTCCTCAGCTTCTTTGAATTGGTCATAAATTGCCAACAAGAAGAACATAGCACAGGATACAAAACAAAGTGTATCTACATTTTTAACCGAGATACTATACACAATTCCCCGAGAGTTCTTTTCATATACCCACTTTTAGTGAGGATTGGGAAGACCACGAAAAACTCGAGTGAGAAACAACAAGATAAAACATCACCACCACCAGCAGAAACACTAACAAAAAATCAACAACAACAAACAGCTTTTGGAAACGACGAAAATCCTATATAGGAAAATCTCTGGAGATGAAAACCCTGAAAATTGTTCCCAACGTGGCATAATAATAACAATAAAAGTAAATTGGCCTGAAAATGAAAGAAAAAAAAAAAAGAAAATAAGATAAAAACAAACGAAACAAACGAGTGGCAAACAAAAATAACAACAACAACAAAATACTGCGTCCAATCGAATTGCCAATTGACGCCGTATAAAGTTTTATTACGTCCTGCGCCTGTTTTCCAACTCCATACGGTCTGCTAGCATCAGCAAAACAGAAAAAAAAAACCTAACCTACATAGGTAATCCCCATCATCGTCGAAGAATCGAATCGCAATCTGCCGTACCGCTTGACAAACGGCATTCAGGCATAATCACTGATGTTGATGTTGGTTCGGTTGTGTTCACAGCCGCCCGCTATCTACTCTGACTGTTTTACCAGGACACGAACACGAACTCTATTCAATTTTAACCTTTGGTCTATTAGTGACCATTTGCGGGTTTTAAGGGATACACACACAGGTGTGTGATCTGTGTCAAATGGGTTTTGAGGTTGAAGGGTGCACAAAGGCGGCAGAGTCGGGTTTCTATAGGGAATACTCATATACTGTGAAAGGACGAACTAATTTTTTTATCTATGCCTCCTGATGGCCTGCGGTGAACTTGGGGGTACACATCAGAGGGTTAAAATTAGCATACCTCCCAGAGAGAGAGACGGAGAAGTGAAAACAATTTTAACTCAATAAAACTCAAATATTGTCAATCAAAAACAAATGAATAAGTCAAAAGGAGTCAAACCACAAGCTAAATACATAAAAAAAAAAAACAAGTTGGAAACTTTTCAACATTCATGTTGAAGGTTTAAAATTAATATACCTACGAGTATGTGAAGTGTAGACAGGCATTAATAATTTCGTCCTCCTTTGATGTACTTTAACTCTTGTTTGTACAAATTCTGAGAAAAATTCCACATCAATTTAAGTGGAATTTTTTTAGGTTTTTTTCTTTTTGATTTCCAGGAGCTTTATATTTTTTAAAAGATACCGATTCAATAAACAAATGATTTTTTTTTTTGATGAGGAAAGTACTGAACTGAAATTATTCTTTAAAATTCGTTTGCTTTATTTGGAATATAAATATTTTGCCATTATTTTTGGAAAAGGTGCTCTGAATCAATGAATTGTCGGTATGCTGGAAAAAGTGGTATTCTACTTTTGTAACGAAATTAAGTTAGCAATGTAAAAATGTTCACAAAGTCATATTCTACAAGCTGGAACTGCAAAAGCCTAGACTTTAAAGTTTACCATAAATTGTTTTTTTTTTTTATATTAAATTTATTCGTGATTTCACAAAAAAAAAATAAACGTTTTAAAGAAATTAGTAAATCAAATGTAAGATATTTTTTGCGACTTTGACTTCCCTTTGACTTTGACTTGGGAGTAAAAATGTTTTCAAGCTTAATAAGAGTTGATTTCAATTTCAAAATTATTGTGCTCCCAGGAAGCTTGAATACTACCCACATCATTTGTACTCTCAAGTTGACACTAATCCTTAAGTGGAATAATATACAAGTCAGAAGGTTAGTATGATGAGAAAGGCACTTAATAGTCAATCAAGCGACTCTAGTTCAAATCTCGTTGAATTCAATTTTTTTGATGTTGCATAGAACTTAAAAAGTATTTGTTTTAAAAGGCAGAGGGCAAAAGGGCCCCTTTGCCTTAGGCTGACAGAATCAAAATTTAAATAATATTTTTTGTAAACATGCGCGTTTTTTTATATATTTTTCCAAGGCTGGAGACATGTTCGGTTTTTATTGTTTAAACAATAAACTTTTTTTGAAATTTTGTTCTTGTATTTGCATTTTCATTTTGAATAAGCAACTTTTTCAAAACTGTACAAAGCTAGAACAAAGTTATGGTTTTTTTTTCATTTTCGGGCTGAGGACATGGACGTCAAGTTTCATAATTTTTGAGCAAAATTTAGTGTAGAATTAAAAAGAAAACAATGTTTGGAGTTGTAATCATAAAGTTTAAGTCTACCAAATTTGAGAATTTTAGTACTAATAGTTCAGCACAAAATAAATATTGACTGATCAAAGAGCAACACCCAAAGAGTTATTTCCATAAGAAACTTCAGCTCAAAGGCGGCACGGGTTAGAATTAAGTTAGAGCCTTGAAACTTGGAGACAATTTTTTTTAAATTTATTTCCAACAATATAAGCCTCTGGGAGCAAAGAAATTTTATTCAAATAACAACCACTTTAGTGTACATGGGCGTGGACGTTTGTTTATATTGAGGTGCGTGGGAATTGGGTGCTTGCTATGATGACATTTCGCCACATCCCCCACCCTTTCCCCACAAAGTCTACCATCCGTATCCGAAGCTTGTTGATGTTTTATTCCGTGGTAGGGAAGTGACCCTGATACATAACCCCAATCCTGGAGGTAGATCCTATCGTCTATTCCATTTCGGAAACTCCTACGCTGCTGCCTTGATGAGAGGAGAGGTGCTTAAGTGTCACACTCCTTCACTCCTCCCTCGTTTTCTGCCAACAACAACCACCACGGTGAGGTAATCAGATGCCGATTTTGAAAACGGTTGATTTTATGGAAAAAAGTCACGACAATTTATTTTTAGGAAATTTTCTAAGAAAAAAGATTGCGCTTGACGTTTTTTCTCTAAATGTTATAGTTGGGGACATATTAACGGAAAACTGTTTTAAGGGCTTTTGACCCCTAGTAAAATCATTAGCGGTGCTCATATCGATGGCGACTTTTAACAGTTTATTTAAAATACAATGAGCATGAGCACGCTTTCCCCTTATTTTGGCTGAGTTGAATGGCTAGACTAGACTTAACTTTGATTTTGAACATTTCGTTATTGAAACTAAAGAATTTCGAAGAATTTTTAATATTAAAACTCAATTTACTCAAAACGAAAAAAATTAACTTAAACTGTTCTGCATATTTGCACAGAATTAAAAATATAATATTTTAAATAATATTTTTAAAACATAGCATGAATCTTAACTTTATTTTGTTACTAAGGCAGTGAGTTTTCAAGTGTTGTCTTTTAAAAAAACTGTTTTTAATAGAAATCTTACTTTACAAATCAATTTTGACTAAAATACATAATTTGAATTTCCCTCAATGAATATTCTCGTAAACTACAGTACCTACCTAATGTGTTAAAAAGACAATTTTGTGAAATACAGTTTTGAGATAGTGCGTCATTTGGGGTCCATAAAGTCACTTGGTACGACATTTTGCGAGAAATTCTCACGAGAAAGGTTTCTGAAATGATCATAAATAAGTCTTTCTGACGCGAACAAAATTCGACTGGGAGAATAATTTTTAATTTGGTTGCAAAAATTGTAAAAAAAAAATGTTTAAAACAATTTAAAACCTTATTTTTCGACTATTGAAGATTTTTTATAAAGCTATGTACATATATCTTTTGAAAAACTAAGGAGATCTTATACTAGTAGGACATTTCAAAAAAAAGTTCCAACTTACTAGAAAATAATATAGTTTTTAAAAGGTTAAAATTTGTACAAAACAAAAAAAAAATCTTGATTAAAATATGATCAGAAGGTTTTTGTTATTTTTATGTACAGAAAATTCTCAAAAAAAAAAAAATGATTGACACCGATAACTTTGAGGACTTATTAGTATTTTTTCCGTTATATCAACAACGTTACTTATATAATTAAAATTGTTTAGTTTCAAATTTTAACAACTATTCATATACAATATTATGGTAATGGTTTCAAATTGATACAAATCAAGTTTTGAGGAAACAAATATTTCCATTTTTTTCCTTTTAATTTTATGTAGGTTAACACCTATCAAAATTTTAAACAGAAGCCGGTTGTTTCCTTTAAGAAAAAGTGACGTTTTTTCCGATAAAAAAAAACGTAATAAACAACCGTCAAAATAAACTTTCATCGCCATTATGATGTCGAAGTTAAATTATGTGCCCCTGGTTACCATCAACAACATAACTTGTCATCAACCTCGTTGTTAGTTAATTACGCAATCAACGTATGCAACATGTATGTTATTTTTTTTTCACATATTGCACATGGTTGCCACTTTCTTTTGAAACGCAAATTAACAACGAAAAAAATGAAATTAAGTTGAAAAAAAATTTCTAAAATAATCGATATTCTAACGCATCTTAATGACACTAAGCTAAATGAAAGATTTACCGAAGAAGACAATACTTTTACTTGCAAACAAATTTAAAGTTTCCTTGGCAAACCAAAATGTTCTCTGAACCCAATTTTTATGTTAAAAAGGTTGGATATTTGGACTACTATCCTTCATATTAATTTCGGAATTAAAATAAATGTTACCCAGACAAGACAGACAGTGATACTGGCTGGTATGAAAGCATTCCCCTTAAAACTTTTCTGCCATGTTGTTCAGGTTCACGGGAAAGTTAAGTGAAAATATGCATGCAGGTATCGATAAATAGTTTTTCGATATTACTAAACAGTAATATAGAAAAAAAATATCCATATATTTTACTCAACATTACTGTGATAAGAAGCAGAAAACCTCAATCTTTATGTCAATTTCTCATTTCAAGTTTTCGGTATTTCCATATTTAAAAAATTGTGAGGAAACTAATATCGATATAAAACGGAAAGTAGTTCTTCTAAACAACACACTTTGTTCGTTCTGTACAGAAACGAAACGTTTCTCACGATAAAAATAGACAAAATAACATCTGACAAATTTTACTTAAGTGAATATCGGTTGAAAGCGCTGTCCTCCAAGAAGAAGAGTGAACGAAAACTGGACGTAACAAATTGATCAAGTAGCCGCTTACTTCAAGAAGCATACTTCAAGAAACTTTTACTAAAACCCATTGAATTGATGCAAGTAACACTTATACTTCGCTGAACACTGAAGTCGTCTGCCAAAACGTTGGGTTTTTTTTATCTATCAACCAGCCTATTCAGGTTACCAATACTAAAAATTGTAAGCACTAGTTTTCAGTGCCTGTTAATATCAGTTTAGCTGGAAAGTCCGTTTTAGTTCTAAAATATGTTCCTTGGTCATACTCAATCTCGAATTAATCTACTTTCACCAAGGCAAACTACAAAATTGCCAACATGACTTTTTCGTTTGCTAGACAATTTGTCGACTTCGTTTCCAGCAAATCGGTTAATTCGTTTTGGTTAAACACTTTTTGCGAACGATAAAAACAAAATTTAGAGTTACACCTGTGATTGAACCGGTGACCTCTCGCTTAAGAAGCGAGTATCTTGTCATTCCGCCACGGATTGTACTGGCGTATAATGCATAAAAACAAAATGAGAGAACAAATCGTTTGCGTCAAACAAATTTTCGTCTGTTGGAAGACATTTTTCGACTTTAACTTCGTTTGTAGCAAACTCTTGAATTCGTTTCGGTGAAACAATTTATGTAACACACCAGTGATTGAAACTGTGACCTCTCGATTTCAAACCAAGGCTGTTGCCATGCCATTGCACCACGAATTAGATAATTTTTCGTGTAGAATAGAATGCATATAAACACCACAAATATAAAGTCAATTAAATTGTTTCTTGCAGTCATTTGTTGTAAATGAATTGTATATTTACACAAAATGTGAAGTTTTTTGCAACAAACTGCTTTCTGGGGAGGTTCTCCGCCAACTGTTAATTCGTTTGCTGCAAACATTAGAATTTTCTACTAAAACGAATAGGTGTTTAGCTGTAAGAAGCACTTTCGTTTGCTGCAATCAACTTATGAAAATGAGCTTTTGCATTATACTTGCTGTAATAGAATTACAATTTGGTTTAAATGTAATACTGTTGCTACGAATGAAAAATTTTTGCGGAAATTGTATTAACTTTTCAGCAAACGAAAACAAATATGAATATTTTTTCTCTGATTGCTGCACAGAAGATATTTCTAACAGATGCGTACCCAAAAACTATCGAAATCAATGGTTAACATCCATAGTGTCGCACTTCGATTGCATATTAAAACGGACTTCTAAAGTGCCGCATTTTGTTTCAATTGTGTTTTTGAAAATCAACGGAAATCTGTCTCAAACTTAGCTCAGGTCTAATTAAATTACAGAGTAATTAAACTCAAATTTAGATTTAAGACTCTGATAGCTAGTCTTTTTCTATGCATTTGTTGTTGGTTTTGAAAAAAAAAACCAAAACAAGACAAATATCTTCCTTAAATAGTTAAACCAAACTACCAAATTTCAAAAACTATTAGAAATATACCAAAGTGGTAACCATCATCATGCTCACTTATTGACTCACCCTCATCTGCATATTGATGGTTGTTGGCTGTCAAACATATACAACAACTTCTGTCGTCGGCGCTCAAGACTATTAAAACTTACGACTTTACCCCTCTGCAACAAAAATTTACCACACCATTCATTTCAGGCTAAAGTATACACATGCATATAATTACCAAGGAATTACTGGCGCTAACCACTACCGCCTGCCGGCCACCTTACGCCACCGCGCATAAACCATAGCCATTATCGCTTGATGGTGCCGAGCGTCAATTAAGCCTTTTCCTTCCCATATTTAAACAACACCAACAAAAAAAGGTGTGAAAATGCATCTAAAAGACAGTCAATCGGGGTAATCGGTGTTCAGTGATCAGAGTGGATGGTGGTTATTCCTCGCTGCTAAAAGTGATCATTCATGCAAATCTTATATTAGAGAAGCTTGTTAATAGAAAATTGATCTCTGATGGCAAAAAATATAAAACCTACGAATAGTAGTTGTTGATGACGGGAAGACGGGATGTCCGTTCATTTAAAGACTACTCATTCAATCAGTTTTAAGTTGTTGTTGTTTTAATCTCCAAGACGACGACCGACGACGCGACGCGGAAAAGATCGGACGTGCGCATAATTACTGACTTGGCTAAACGTCACGATCTTGAGCGATAACATGCCCGCAAAGTCAAAATATTTACCAAACCCATCAATTCCGTTATATAGATTGAGAGGGGATTTGTAAATCCTGTTTAAACTTTTTGTGTATGTTTCTTTTTCGTATGCATAGCGACCTAATCTCTGTCGGGTTTGGGTAGGCATATTAGACCAAGTGGCTGCTCTACAATTCTTTCCATGCAGAACTAATTCACTTTAGTAGAGATATTGCCCACTTCTGATCGAAACACGGAACACAAACGTCAGACAAATTAATTTAGCAAAGTTAAACGAAACAGAAGTTGCCTGGTTGCAAAATGCGTGTGTGCGGCTGTAAGGAAAAAGCATTGTAGTATAGGGTTCTTGCTTTGAGAGTTAAACTCTTTCCACCAAAGACTCTATACTCTAACCAGAAACGTATACGAAACCCACTTTGACTTAAAACCCAGGTTAGATGTCAGGATGAATGGGCATCTTGGGTATAACTTTGATACGACAACGACAGGCAGCGCATAGGTAGAGGCACTCAAATTGCTTGCTGATTAGCTTTGCATACAGTTGTTTCTTATGTTGTTGTTGTTGATTGCGAATTTAAATGATTGCCTCTCTGGTGACAGAAACAACAGTTGGCCAATTGGCCATTAAATCAACAGCAACACTCTTGCACCAGCAGTTAATGGTGCGTATTCTATGCGTAAAATTAAGAGAAAAAAAAAACAAACAAACTTGTTGCTAAAAGTTGCAACAAGTGCGCCTTTACATTATTAAAGTTCCTTGAATTTCCATCACATCAGCGCTGCGGCAAGAAGGTGTTAACGCTAACGAATCTTTAATTGGAAATACTTACACAGGTTTCACGACAGTGGGTGTTCATTCACACAAAGTATATATTTGCAATCTTAGAATTTTAATGTGTAAACAAACTTGTGTACTCACCTTTAAGTTAAATCAGTTGTTTCTGTTTTTTTTTTTTTTTTTTTGTAGTTTTTTTTTCTTCGCGTCAATATCACAACACATGTTTACCAAACTTTGATTTTTAGTTCGAATCATTAAGAATTTTCAGTAAACTAACGGTAATTTACACTAATGGTGACGAAAAATAATCAAAAATCAATTTTTTTTCTGAAATTTAGCAATGACCCAATCGAACGGAAATGACGCACTCTTCTTTTTCATTTATGCAAATGACCTATCACAGACAATTTCGATCCGCGATCGGATCGGAAAACAGAAAACAAAATCCGATGCACTCACTCACGCTTGATTGATGAACCTAAGAGATACACACTGAGACTGACTTAAGTGAGTAGTGAGTATTGTTGGAGCGCACATTATTGTGATCGCCCAGTCTGCAAAAGGTATAGTCTCGGCGACAAGATACACTTGTGAGAGAGAGCTTTTTGTCTGTAAAACAGAGTAGCAGACGATCGTTAAGAAACTATTGTCATTTCACTCAGATACACATTTGATAGAATTGGTGGGAAAATTCAAGGGATAGATCAGAAAGAGGGGCTTTGCAGACAAGACGATTATTCTCTTTCGATGGGGGATACACGGTTAGGTACCAATTGTGGGCGGGAACTTGTTTTGTTACGAACGTTTTTTTTGTTGTTTATTTGTTTTGTTGTGGCCTCCATTAATGGAGCTGGTTGGATTTATTGCTGAGACTTGCAGTCCAAGCTGTGATTGGGCAATGGAACAAGTTGCTGATAAATAACGATTGTCAGTTTTAATGTGAAAATTGGTCGTCGTCTTTATGTGTTTGTATCTACTTCTCATAGGTATATATGCTTTAAGTGGTGTTGTGTGGTGGGTAGGTTTTGAGAGAGATTAAAAAAAAAAAAAAAATAAAATGTGATCACGGGGGTATTGAATTTCACAATGAGAAACGCGAAAAAATAATATTGTAATTAAATATACGCAGTAAGCTGAAATGATTTTTTTTATTTTTATAGCCTTGAATTAATTTTTATATTTTATTTGTGTAGGAAACATAAATTATATTAAATATTTTAAAATGAGTTATTATATGATGCATTTTAATTATCTTGATTAAAAATTGCTACTATAGTTTTGTTTTCATAAGCAACACACGTATATTTTTTTTTTTTTTTATAAATATGAATACCTACCTTTATGCAGCATGCCTACATAGTATTGAATAATATTTTTATGCAAAATAGATGTTAATTCTCTTAATCACAAAAAAAAAATATACACATAAATTGATTGTGTGAAAAGGCTACTCTTTGATTAATATTTCAGTGCAAAGAATATTTTAATCGTCGGGATAATTAGTCTTTTTTTTTAAAGAGATAATATGCAATTTTTTGGAGAGTTCAAAATTAAAGTTCAAAGCTTAAAGTGAAAAACCATCATAGGAGCTATAAAGGTTAGGTAAATTAAATTTAGAAATAAATATACCTAATTCAAATTTGTTTTGGACTATATGCCGTTAGAGGTCATTTGGACGAGGTTTGTGTTTGCATTTTTTTATTTTGGTATATTTTCATTTTGCATTGCGATTTATTCTAATATTTTTACTACCGTAGAGAAAAAATGTATTATCTTAGTTTTGTATTTTTTCTCTTAAAAAAAAAACTACCGATTCAATTTTCTGTAAAAACCTCGCCTTATGTACATAATATAATTCACGCGGGACTATTATCTTCGTTGATTCTTTAGATAATTGAGAGAAAACCCACTTTTCAACCGTTTTTTTTTTTTTGGTATAGGGTTGGTATGGTTTTTTATGGAATACCTGAGAAGGAAAAACGTCAATCGTGAAAAAATCGTGGTGCTAATAAGTTCATTCACCAGTATTCCACGCTTTTTACCGTGCTAGTTCCGTGAAATTTCTTGCTTTTTCCACGACTTGCCATGTTATATAAAAAGATAAATAAACTAAACTATACATGTTGTTTACGTTATTACAAACTTTTTGTCGTGCATATTTTTCCACGACTTTTCAGGCTTTTCCGCGACTCTTCAAAGTTTTTCTCTGTGGCTTTTTTGGGTTTTCTTCGCGATATTTTACGCTTTTTTCCGTGGTATTAAATGCCTTTTTCGTGACTTATCTTGCTATTCTCCGAGGTATTCCAGGGTCTTCCACCAGTATTCCGCGCTTTTCAACGTGTTAGGCAGGAGTATTTCACATATATTCCCACGACTTTTCACACCCTTTTTAAGACTTTTCACGCTTTGTTTATGTTTTTTTGTATTTTACGCTTTTCTCGCGGTAGTAAGCTCTTTTTTCATGATCTTCTGTGCGACACAGATTACTTTTTTGTAATTTCCGAGGTTTTTTTTTTTGTTATTGAATATCTCGATTAGAACGAATAAGTACTTCCCATATAAAGGTTTCGAGTTATTTTATTTTTTTTTCTAAAACGCCTCTAAAGATTTCGATTAAACTTGGTGGATGTTATTTAATAAGTGATAGTAACAATACTGCATTTTTAGTTTTTCTTAAAAAATATGATGAACACGCTTTTCGCGAATTTTTTAGCTATTTCCGTATGTATCATTACTGGCTCAACTGATTTCGTTTAAAACTTGTCAATAGGTTGTTTTCATTATTTTAAAATTTTATGTGTATTTAGTTTTACAAAAAATAAAAAAATTTCATAAAAAAAAATTTAACACAAAATGATTTTCTTCCATATTTTTTTTTTTTTCAATACACAAATATAATAATAATAGCTTTTAACTACAAGAACAAGTTCATGCGATCCAGTTGTGCATTTTATTTTGTAAACGTACCTACATTTTTTCAGATCTACGGCTATTGTAGATTTATTATTGAAAAATAAATTAAACCATTGAATAAACAATGAAAAATAAATTATTTTCTTAAAACAACGATAAATGGTGTTATTGTGTTTTGAAAAACACAAAAGTACCTTCCTTTTTGAGTATTTACCCGCGTTTTTTTTAGATTTAAAAAATCCGCGAGTAACGGTAAAAATCTAAAATCCACAACGGCTTAAGATAATTTTCTTGTTAACACAATATGTGTATATGTATGGGTAAAATTGAATTTAAAAAAAATTTTATGCCAAAAATAATTTGTTCTGATCCAAGATTTTTGAGCTTTTCCGATGGTTTTTATATTTTCAGCATTTTTATTTACTTCATTTTGGAATTTTAAAAATAAAAACCATTCTTTGTTGGTAAATTTTGATGAGTAGGTACATCACATACTTTTGTGGAAACACCCATGTGAAGGTTTTTTTTTGCGGTCAAAAACATTATAAGTTTTATTTTTCCTTGATTTTTGAATCATTTTAATTCTAAAAAAAAGTTAAAACATAATTCTAGCGCCAACGAGAATATCAACCACACGAGCACGCCAAAATGTGTTTTCTTTGTATTTCTTGATTTTAGATCATGATAAAATTGATAAATTCTAAAAAAAAATTGGGATTTAAAAAAAAAAATAATATGTATTTCCCAAAAATTGTAAATCATGAAACGTATCGATCAAAATACAAAATATTGATTTAAAAAAAAAATACTACCCTAAAACCATAATTTAAAATAAAATAAAAACGAATTGAAGTAAAAAAATTCAAATTAATAAAAGAAACAATCTGTTTAAAGTTTAAAGTACTTGCACATAAAATATGTACCAACAGTATTTATATCACAAGTAAAAATGTCTTGTTATACATATTAATTTTACTAAAACACAGATTTGATGTTTTATTTTAAAAATATTAAATTACCTAGATTTTAAAATTTCTTATCTTCTTAGTAAAAGTAAAAAAAAAAACGTTTTGGAACCTTCATTGCAAAAATGGAGAAAAATGGAAATTTAACCTTGACTTCTTAATTTGGTCTTATTAAGCTAATAAGTAAAATTTATTCAAATGAAATGAATGTTTTGTTGATTTATTTCTTGTATCTTTAAGATTTAACTAAAAACCTTTGCATATACATATACTAAATTTATTACATAGTGTATGCTAAAAAAACTTTTCTTTTTATATTCTTTCTTTCTAGGTAAGTGATGGCCAACAATAATTGAGTTATCTCTAAGATCCATTATATAAGTAAGTTAATTATGATATTAATTGATTTATGTGTCTAACTTATGTTTCATAATATAATTGAATATAAAATTCTAACGCTTACAAGTTCCTAGAAAATAAAAGCGACAGATATGAGAAATTCATTTAAAGAGACAAAAAATCCAACCACCCACATTCATATTCAAACATCTTGTGTTTAACCACATTCTTTGTACCTACCAAAACATCATCATCTTCGTCTTAATATTTTTCATAACATGAAAGAAAAGCTCTAAAGAACGAAACTTATCGGTGATGGCGAGCCAATTCCAATATATCGCTTCACTGAATTTTTCCATTTAACCAATGTTTATGTTGATTAAAACTGAGCACTATGAACCATTGAAAATCTTTATTTTCAAATTAACTTTAACCTCTGAGTTTAAAAATTATAAAAAAAAATCAAGAATTCAGTTGAAAAACAAACATACAGTCGAGTTGATAACCTCCTCCATTTTTGAAGTCGGTTAAAAAAGGATCAACTCCGTCAAGCCCAAGGTACTTCTGTTTCGCTTATTTTTAATATTTTAAGACGACACCTATTCGATTCTATATTTTCCCGTTTTTAATCGAATACAAGACAGTTGTTCACACGATGGCATCTTTCGATTCGACTATCCCATTTATTTATGGTTTTATCGCCAAGAGGCGCGATAAACTGAACTTACATATCTCTTAACATCCATGCGGCATTAATCGAATACAAATTTGCCGGATGGGCAATCTATACGATATACGGGAAAGAAGATTATCGTATACGGCATTTTACCGCATGAACTCCATGTGGATTATTGCCATACGTCATGCGGTAAAATGCCGTAAAAGGTATACGGGAAGAATATCTCCGTCTGAAAGAGACCTAAGCGTATACTGTAAAATTTCAATTAATGAAAAAAAAGTGTCTTTGAAAGAAAAAAATGTGATTTATTTAATTCTAAGAACTAAAAAAGGAATATTTCTGGATAAACACTTTTTTTATAAAAATACATTGAAAAAAAAACAATTTGGAATGAATTTTCAATCGGCATGATCTGCCAAGTTTCAATGTCGAAATGTCAGAAAAATCTTAAAAATGACTGAAAAAAGTGAAATTATTTTCTTTAATAGAACATTTTTTTAGTAGATACTTATTTTTTGATATTTTTTGCTCTTTACACACTCACTCTTGATATGGTTTTTCATTTCAAACCTGTCGTACTGCTCTGTTTGCTTTTTCTAAAATATTAAAAATAAGAAAAAAAAGAAGTATCAATATTACTCCAGCCCGGCAAAGTCTCAAATCTTGTCTAAGCTTTCACTTTGGACGTAAGCTTGTACAAAACTTGGTTTTGATTGTATAAAACTGTACAAAACTTGTAGAAAATTATACTATATTTTTTTATTCTGAGATATTGCCAGGCTAGGTGTCCGGCTGGGGACATGTTCGGCCTTAATTTAAGTTCAAACAATTATTTTTGGTACATTTTTTATCTTGTATAAGACTGTACAAAACTCGTGGACCAGATCTGCATTTTTATTTTGTCGATTTGGGATATGTTGGCACAAAACCCGGATTTCGTTGTACAAAACTGTAACAAATTAGTACAAACATGTAGATTTTTTTTAATTTGCACTGAACTTTTTATTTTAAATACCAACAAAACAGTGTAAAACCACGTTAGCAGCTTTGAAAAAAATGGTGCTTACTTTTTGATAACCCACAAAGTTTTGGACTTTTTTTCAGTTTTTGATAAATTTAAAAACTTTGCTATTGACTAAAAAAAATGGAAATTTAAGGACATTTGGAAAATTAGTTATAACTTTGTAAATGCTGCATGAACGAAACGAAACAGGGCTGAAATTCTTTGTTCTTTGCAACGATTGTCAGAAGAACCTGCCTTAAAATGACCCTTTAACACTATCTCATCTGTCACATACGATTGACACTACCAGATGATACAAATGTTATTACCATTGCAATGCCAAAAAGTTACTTTGTTAGCCTTACTTTTTTTCGATTTAAATGAACATGGGCTTAAGATCGTGAAATACTGCAGGAAAGGTCATAAAAAAGAGATTAATGCAGAGCGTAAAATACAGCGCAAAAAACAAAGAAAGTCATAGAAAAAAGCGAGAAAAGTCGTGGAAAGAAGTGTGAAAATTCGCGGGAAAATATGTTAAATACCACAGCCTACACCGTTAAAAAGCGTGAAATACCATGAAAAAATCGTGGAATAAGCAGAATACGCCATTTAATACCACGAGAAAAACGTAAAATATCGCGGAGAAAAGCAAAGAAAGTCACAGAGAAGCCTGAAAAGGCGCAGAATTTTGTGAATAAAAGCGCGGAATACTGGTATAGTTGTGAAAGAACTTTTGAACGCCACGTGAATGATCGCGAAATACCTCATGGAAAGTCTTGAAAAAAAAACACTTATTACTGCTAGAAAAAGTATAATATATTGCGGAAAAAAAACAAACAAGGTCACATAGAAAAGTGTGAAATCGCCAAAGAGAATATGAAAATTCGCGGCGAATATGTGACTAGTCGCGGAATACCGTCGAAAAAAGCGCAGAATACTAAGTGAAACGTTATGGAAAAATATGCGCAGTACCGAAAACTAGCACGGTAAAATCGCGGAATACCATGGATAAAAGCGCGGAATACTGGTGAATGAACTTTTTAGTTCCAAGTTTTTTTTTACGATCTCACAAGTTTCTTTCTCAGGTATTCCACACTTTTTTCGCGACACTTCACATATTTTCCTTGATTGTCATTTCATTAAATATATAAAATCCATATTTTTTTCACAACAAAAAAAAAAAGATTTTGACAATAAAAAAGAATTTTTTTTTGTCGCAAGTTTGTAGACTTGAGAAAAATGAGTGTAATCCCATGAATTTCTAACTTCAATTTTATAAGGACCCTAATAAGTTATTTCATTATTTGACAATGCTTATCAATGTGATCCTATAAATGATAGATTTCATAAATCTAAATAACTCCAACTTTTTGCATGCGATTTTTATGAATATAAACTTCATTTTCTTGAAATTTAAAATTCACTTTACAAATGTCTGGAAAATGTTGTAAACTTTTCAGAATATTTAAATAAATCACTGCTTACATATATTTCCTAAGTGAAAAATTAATATTTCTTTGTCTAAAACCGAATATAACTTAAAATTTTATTTAAAACTTACTGAGTTCAAAATCTTTGAGTCGCTCGAAAACGGTTTTTTAACAATAAATTAAGATGTTACGAGTATAGAAAAGTTTTTTAGAGCGAGTTAACGCCTGATGTACTTGACATAACTTTGAATTAACTATTACTACGTTGCTTGGCAAGTTCATACAATTTTGTTTTTATTTTTTGGAACTGTGTCATTTTTAGTAAGAAATCGAAAATATTTGTGTTGAAAGCATACCTATGTAAGTTTTCAAATAAGTTACATATCACATGCAACAAATGGTGTTGTGCGTGAAAATCTATGTGATCGTATCATTAATTTTCTTAGCACTACCAGTTGTAGTATTAATTTCAGTAAAGAATTTCATGAATTTCAATACTGCATTAAAATCTATGCAAAAATAAAAAAAAACTATTATCTTCTTGTTAATCTTACTTTTTCTATTTTTCTAAAGCCCACAAACCATTTAATGCAAATCAAAGTGCTATTTGCATCTCATTATCCAATCAACATTATTAATTTCTAATTTTACAAAAATTTCACATTTCCCTCTTATTTTCTACCCCAAAAATGGAAAAATCCACTTCATTTTTTTTCTCATTTAGAATCTTTAGCCAATTACTCCCCCACAATATATTTTTTTTAACTTTTATGCGACGAGAAGGTACGTCGTCATTATAGCGGACATTCAACTCTTGAAACACAATGCTAAAATATTTATTAAACATTGTAACGTGTAACGTATACCCCCACAATATAACACCATATTAAGGAATATTCAATAGTTAAATGAAAAAAAGATAAACTATAAAAGAATAAAATCCAGAAAATACAAAATTAAAAAAACTACAAAAATTAATTTCAATAGATTTGCAATAAATAAAGTTTATAAAAGTCTGATTTGACGCCCAAACGCTCAGTTTTGAAATAAAAAGAACGTAACTTTTTCTTCTCCAGCTCGTCGTCGGTCGGTCGCTACATTGTTTTTATCGTCACTATCGCCTATTTGGTCATCGCATTGGTTTCGTCATTTAATATAAATAATAAATGAAAAAAAAAAACTTAACAAACAAGAGGTCAGTTAACAGATCTTCCACCCCCGGATGTATAGAGACTCCAAATTTGGTAACCTCGCATCACAAGCTTTTTTGCTGCTTCGAAAGTGAAAGACCCTTCAACCCTGTTTGTGTTGTTTGGCACAATCATCATCATCATCGCAGTCCAAGTTACATAGAGACCCCCTCTTGGCCACCGCAGTCACCAGTTAAAATTATATCTATCAGATTCAGATACAACTTAGATTTTGCACGAGTATTAGCCATTTGGTTAGTTTATACATCGCCCCGACCATAAATGGCCCGAACGACCTTATATGGCCATCTTGCTTGAAATGCGCACTCTGGAGGCTTTCTGATTAGCCAGTGCTAACTCTGAGCTGAGCTCAACTGAGTTGCGCGTCACTGCAATCGAACGCGCGCACGATATATCTGCTTGGATGTGTCTGTCTCTTATGTATGGAAAAGTATCTAACAGATACGACAACAAGCGAGAGCGGCTGGTGGCGAAGACTCCGCGTCCGCACCGAGTAGGAGGAAGCCAATGAAGTCATGGCGAATAATAATAATGGCTCCATAGCAACTTCAACCCGCACACATTAGAATAGAGAGTTAAAAAAAAAACCTGGAAGCAGAACTGTGAAGCGTCACTGTGTCTATTCTATGCAGCCTGCGGTCTGCACTAGCTCGGCTTGGCCCGATCTAGGCTCTGATGTCCACACAGATCTTGCAATTAATATGTGAATTACGAATGCAATGGATTTCATTTCGATGCGACTCGAACGAGAAGCTCGTCTCGTTTTTTTAATTGGATTAGCATTTTGGTTTGCATCTTTTGTGCATCAGCTTTGACTGAATATGGAAACATGAGAAGCCGATTGGGGGCTCGAGTTACGTCGCCGTCGTCGTCGAACCGAGAGCTGTTAACATGTTAGTTGTAATATTATTTTTAATAATTTATTTTTTTTATATAAATTTTATTTGTTTATGAAAGTCATTACGGAACTTCTTTAGAATGATGTTTAATTGAGGTGCAACAACATACCGGGCAGCTGTAGCTGTTGCCGCACGCCACCACCGCTGCGCTGCTACCACAAACTGTATGTCGGCGTGATGGCGATGGCGTCGTGTCGCGTCGGTGGTACATATGACGATTAAAAATAATTACGTTAAACGTCAAGCAGCATTATTTTTTACACAACTTAATTAATTGTTTGCAATTATACTTACCATGAGTTGAGTAGGAGTGTGTGGAGTCGACGTGTATTACGTGTATAGCAAATGTTTTTCTTGCGTTAACTGGAAAATTGAAAAAAAAAAAAAACAAAAATTCTGTCAAGTGCCATCATGATTTTGCCCGTATTTCATCATCAGAACTCATGTAATTTGTTAAACAACTTTGAAAGTGCATTTCTCGCTTGCGTAAACTTAAAGGGATACATAATGAAACTTTAACGAGGTTTTACTCGAATTTAATTTTTGGAAAATGCGTTTCTTAGGTTCTGGTTTGAGTAGAATTTTTTTTTTTTTTTTGCTGGTCAGGGTTATAGAAGGCATATTTATGCACATTTTGAAAATGTAAAGTTTCGAGGTTATATTAATTAGATTTATTTCTTAAATGTTCCTTAATTAAAGCGTTGCTCGAAAATAAGGATAAAGGCGGTGAGAAAATTTAGGATAAATTGTAAGGGTAAGTTTATTACAAAAGTTGTTGTTGGTACAAAGATCTACAACTTTTGTTCAGATAATTTTTTCAATATAACCGCAAAAATATTGCGGTATAAAGATTTTTTTTTGTTTTTTATTTTATCTTTTTCAGAAATAGTTAAATTTTGATGAAACATAGTTTTAACGTAAAATGTAAATTTTTAACTCGGCAATTTGTTTTTTTTAGAAAATTATTAATTTTAGTGTGTGTTTGACGAAAAAATTTTAGATTTTTGAAAATTTTGAGATCCATTCGTTTTTGTTATATCCTATTTATGAGACTAAGTTAAAACACAAAAACATGTTCTTGTTTCAGAAAATGAAAGCTATCTTTAGCAAAAACATCACAAAACCAGTGTTTTTGGGATGTTCAAAATTCGATATCACAAAAACTTTGCATGGTAGAGCAATTCTGATACTAGATTCTATATAAACGAGTAAAAATCTCTTGCAAAATTTTCGAAAAATTGGATCTTAAAAATGCGTTATTTTTTTTTTAATTTTTGACAATGACAATAAGATCTGTAACGGTCAAAATTTTCAAAAAAGTTAAATTTTCAATTTTTTTTTCTTTAAAACATGCAGCCCACTTTATAAGGATTTTTTTCACAGAGAAAAGTCAAGTGAAAACAAAATACACTAAAATCAATTAAATTGAGCTAAATGCATCCTTAAAAAAAAATTGAGAACATTTAATTATTCTATTAACATAAGAGTTGTCCGAAGGAATATGTCTGACTGTAGTTAAGGTGACAAAATATAAATTTTTATTTCTTTCCGGTATTTCATGAAATAGGTTTTTCGTTCCAAAAAAAGTTTTCTGCATGAATAAATTTAATTGAAGTGATAATTGAAATTAAATTTGACATATAAAGAGCGTACATCCATTATGCGTCATTTCGGGAACGCCTGTTTTCGTATGAATAAAGATTAAAGTTATAATTTTTCGACTATGTTATGATCCAAAATCAAGACGGCTACAATAAAACCTTAAAAAAAATTCGTATGCTTTTGTGAGAAAAAAAAGAAAGGAAAATAAAGATCAGAACCTCATTTTCGGGAACTCTTTTTCGGCTATGAGTGAGTTATACAGTATTCTCGAATCAAATCTGCAATATTTGGTATTTTAAATCATACCATAATATCATAAAGTTTGTAAGAAAACCTATTTTGTAGGTATTCTGGAATAGTAGAAAAACGGATTTTTTTTAGGAATTTATCCATAGAAAAACTGAAATATAGTCATATATGGTTAATAGTTAGTTTTTAAAACACCACAATCGATTTGGAAACAAATATCATTATATGCTGGCTTCATCATTTCCGGGAACGCTATTTAATGTCTTTTTTTTTAAAGCAAAATCTTAAATTTTTATAAGGTAATTCAGCATTTTATCAATATGCCAGTAGTATTAATTGCTAGCCGTATGAAATAAATAATAAAAAAATTAAAAGGAAATTAATACATTTTTCTTAAGAAATTCATATATTTTTGTAAATTAGCACAATACAAACCAAAAAAAAATAATAAAATGCACGACTGGATCGCACGTACTTGCTCTTGTAGGTAATGTTACTATTTATGCTAAGCCTTTTTAATTAAAAATTTGTAAATGCAGTTTTAGAAAAAAAAAAATTAAAAAAGCATAAAATTCAATTTTCAAAAGACTAAAACAGCTTCTTAAAAGAATAAACCTCAAAACAAAGTATGCAATTTGATTTCTTCTATAATGATACATTTTTAGAAACAAAATTTTTACAATCGCTAGAGCCGTTTTTTTAAAAAGAACTATTTTTTCCATATAAAATTTAGCAATTTACGCCATTTTTAAGATATTATTTATCAACATCTAAAAACTAAAATTTAAAAAAAATATCGAATAGTTTTCGAAAAAATGATTTTAAAAAAAAAAAATTTCAAACTTTTTTTAAAAATCTAATCTTTTTTTACTAAATATTATAACGGCAACTTAAAAGCATCCATGTAAAAAAAATGGTTAGAATTGATTGAATCATGAAGGAGAAAATCAGAATTAAAAAAAAAACGGTTCTATGGCAGGTACCGTTAACGGTTTTTTGAAAAAAAATGGACCTTACCTAAAAAAATGACCATGATTTTTTTAATCAAAATCGTAGGCACCGTTTTTGAGAAAAATAAGTTTTTCTAAAACCGGTATATGACAGGTACCGTTATTCGATGTCAAAAAAAAAATTTGGCTAAGGTATATAAAATTTGCAAGATATTTTTCAAAAATAATTGGTATGGAATTTTTTTTTTTTTATTTATTATCAACATTTTTAAACCAACATTTTGAGAAAAAGTCACTCGCTAGTTTTGGAAAAAACGATTTTTAGAAATATGTTCAAATTGCTCATTTTTTAAAATTCGAAATATCAAATTTTGGTAAATTTTGTTGCCAATAGTGGTTTTTGAAAAAAAAATGGTTTTCATAAATTAACGAAAGACCTAATCAAAGAAAATGGGCATGATTTTTTTTTTTTGTATCAAAATCGTAGGAGACGTGGGAAAGTTTCTCCAGAATATTTTTTTTTAATTTCTACTGTTTTTTGGTTCAGGGTTGGTAAATAATTATTATTAACAATTCCACATTATCAGTTCATTTGACTTCTTTATGCAAAAGAATGTGAAAAAATATGTTCGTTTTCTACTTAAATTCAAATATGTATAAAAAGACTGATAAAAAAATTATTTTAAACTATTTATATAATTATTCAGTCCAATAAACTCTATCTAACCATCCATCTCCATCTAACATCGAATCGCATACATAAATCATTATCTCATTGTCAATCCAGCTGTCATTGAAAATAATAGCCCCAAAACCGCACCCTTGACAAATGAGAAAAAACCGTGCACTTGTCTGGTACATATATTTATAATCTTTATAATAAACTTGTCAAAGCAAAAGGACACCGTAAAAGACACAACAACAACAACAACAATAGCCAAACAAATCACATTCAATCAATTTACATGTTAAATTCACATTGGAGACTTCATTTCTATACTCTGGCGGGATACATGATCTGCATTTTTAGCGGGGGAATCAAAGTCAAAAAAAGAGGATTCCAATGGAAGTTCTGCCCCATGGAACCACCAAGCCTAAAGTCAAAACACAAGCGAGAAACGAGCACACGAATGCCGTCATGCAAACTCAAGCCTATTACTCATTATAAGATACATTTTATAGAGTTGTTCGAATTGAATTGTTTCTGGCTTCTGTGGGCTGCCACTGGCACACAAGACGAAATCCGAAACTATACATATACCTACCTACCTACTCGCGACCATCAGCCAAAGATTCTTTTCAATTTGATTATGGATCGCACGCGCTGAATGCGCATCGGTCTTCCTTCTTCACAGAAGCGGAACACAGAAGCGGATATTTTAATGTATATCAAGATCCACCAAAGACTGCGGGAACTTAAGGAACTAGGTAGGTACTACTGATGGGATTGTTGCGGGAATATGGCTGAGGTTTACTTTGGCAGGTTGACTGTCGTTAACAATTATTTATAATTCCCCCCAGGACCACGCAAAGTTGTAAACTGTGATCAGGTTTTCTCATTACCTCATTCAAATGTCGCTTGTTCGTTTTGGCATGCAAGCAGATTACTTGTGTGCCTGTGTTGCTACTGCGGCTTCTTCGGTAAGACTCTTCTCTTCTGGAATATAAGTTTGCATCAAGTTAGCCTTTTGTTCTTGCCAATAGTAGCATAAAGGTAAAATGAGACCCAGTCGACTGCGAAACGGTTGCAATTTCATTCAAAACAAGACTGGACAATACGAAAATAATTTTTGAAATAAATTATTGCAATTCGCCCGTCGCATCGCGTCGCGTCGTCGGTCGTCCTATGAGAAGTTCATTGGTATGGTGGCCGGTCGGCAGCGGGAGTGCGTGGAAAAGCGCTGGAAATCTCCAAAAGAAGGCCCACGACAACAATGAACCACCGCACCGGCCGGCCGACCGACGACAACGAGGACAGCAGCGCAACATGAAGCCCGCATCAGTGCTTCCTTCCGCCCACTGCAGCTCCTGTGTTGAAAGTGTGCGTTGCATTTGCATTGTCGTCAACTCGCATCTGTTGTTTGCACGTGCGTCGAGTCGACGCATCGTCGTCGTCATCGTCGACATCAGGGGTAATATTTGGGGCGAGTAAACTCTGCGAACATAAAAGTTCCATTTTAATGGAAATGTATGTTGGCTATAGCTCCTGTGTGATGGTGCTCCCAGAACCTGGTGCTCCAATCAACCTCCTGCCAACGAGATTGGAGGCTTGCAGCAGCCTTTGCGAATTTCCGATGGCACCTTTTTACTTTGCCGCCGCTGCTCGTGGTGTACCTGATGACGATGGCGACGTGACGCCCAACAGAACCAGTCAAGCGCGGTCAGGTCACCGCCACCACACGTTACTCCTACGCGCCCCACTGTCCAGACATCCACTACGCCGCGCCGCACGGCGACCGTGATGCAGAACACTAATGCAAAGGAATTTCGCCTGCAAAGAACAATAGAATCCAAAGTAAGCTCCCCCATGCACGCAGCAATTACACAATGAGCGATGCTTTGGCCGCCGTACACGATACTCACTGATATCGATGTTCCAGGGAATTCATCACTTCATCTGATGGAACAAAACCGAGCCCAACCCACTTGGCAATTAATTTGAAATGCAAATACCAGATGCACCACACCAATCATAAATTATTGTCCAATTGTAGAGCAGTTTGTCTACTCGGATCTATTAACTTGTGTTGTATTCATGTAAGCTGTATGCTCCACCAGAACCTATTCCCGATTGCCCAAGGGACGTGGTCTTAACTGTTGCTGTCATGTTCGAACAACCAAAGAGGATCGAAGGGACGGTTTTGTGTGAGAATGTGTGTGTGTGTGTTTTAGCTGCGTCTTCTGAAGCTAGTGGCGTCATCGATACCATCATTCCTTGGCAACATATCGATGGAATAGCTTATTTGCAATTCGTAGGCCCATCGCTGGCGAAACCATGAACGTGAACTTGTCCTCAGTCGTCGCGTTCGAGTCGTGGCATAATCTCTAATAGTAATAACAATAATCTCCGTCAGATAGATTCCATGTGCGTTCGTCGACAATTGAATGCCTTCTTCGATCCTTTGGACCCAAAGGAAAATCAAAAAAAAAAAAATGTTGGCAAGGAAGTCCAAATAATGCTGCTATAACTTAGGTCTAGGCTCTGTGTTTAGACTATTCCAGTGCCAAGGAACATTCTATATGTTGAAATTTAAATAAAAATTAAGAATTACCCGCTCTGATTGTTGTTCGTGCTTCGGTTTTTTTTTTGTCGTCGTTGTCGTTGAACGACGACGATGGGCAGTGGTTGGATTCGCATCTGGGCGGTAGCTATATTCCTGCTTAAAAGACATTCAACACGATTATTCAATCGTAGTTGTCGAAGACTAAGACAATGACAAAGGTTTCGACTATCATGGAACTACTCTCTAACGATACGACCAAGCAACTGGATATCAATAGTCTTAACAAAAATATTGAAATTACCAACACAACTACCACCTCTGTGGGAGGAATCTCAGTTCCGTGCTTGGGAAGGGGTTGAGGGATGCTGAGTAAAAAAGTGAACAAAAGTTTCCTTTTCTGGGTTTTCTTAAATTTCTTGAAGATAAATAATATGGGAAAATCATATTCTTCAAAATGAAAGATAATCTAATTTTCTACAAAATAATAAACATTTTTTTTCTGTAGGAGCAGTATCTAGGATGTTGTGGAAATGTAGGAAAATCTGAAAAATAATGTCCAGGGAATTGGCTTGCTCAAAGTCCGGAAATTCCTACGAACATTAATGAACAATACCCGAAAAAAGTCTGCCTTCTCACGGTTACCCTCTGATAAGGAATTTCAATGGATTGGGAGCGCGAATTTAAAAGCAAAGGGCAAATATTTCCAATGAGTACATTCAAAAGCACCCAAATATTGACCTTTTCCCGTTTTTTTAAGATTTTGTATTAATTTTTGCTTGCCACATGACATTTAAAAAAAGTATAAAAAATAAAGATTTAAAATGTAAAAGAAGTTAAGAAATTTTGTATAAGTTTAATTTTTTAAATACCCTTTGGCATCTTATAGAATTGAATCTGGATACGGGCCTGAGGAATTACATTTTCTTTACAAAAATTGTAGTTTAATTTAGCTTAGTGTGGGGGACAACTATTAGATTTATCGAAAAAACAACCGACCAACACGAAGACATTTTCATTTTAATTAGCCAGAGCTTGAACTAGCAACAAGAACAAAAAGATCTTCTTTTTTCATTGTTCAATCAATAAAAACCTGCAGTTGAGTGTCAAATTTTGTTCATACGAGCTATCAGTTGCAAGATATTGCTACTTCAAAAAGGTGAAATGTCGAAAAAAAAGCTTATTTGCGTATAATTCAAAAACCAAAAATTTAATTCTACATCATTTGTGGCTTACATAATTCTGCATAAGAAACCGTTATTACATTTTTTCCGTTTATAGAGGAGATATAGATAGGTTGAAAAATTGGTCAAAAGTCAAAAAACTATTGTTCTTTTTTTTCGCTCTAAAATAATGACGTTTTCGACAAATATTTTAGGTATGATCATTGTATAGATATAATGTTAGTATTCCCCAAAAGAGTTGTCGCGACATTTTTTTTTCGATGCGAGTCATAGGTTACAAGATAAAATGACCTAAGTTGACCTTAAAAATTGCCAAAATTCGATTAAACCGGCGAAAACTTAAATACTTTAATTAAAAAAGAAAATAGTTTTAAATGATGTTGTTGAGACGGGCAGGACTCTTGGTGTAAGCATTGATTCTTCACCACCTGAATGTATAAAAATATTCGGACGTGTGGGATGATAAATACATTAAAATAGATAAGTATCAGCCTTTTTAGATCAAAAATAACAGTATGTGCTTTAGAAAAACTTAGTTTTATCAAAAATCGGCACCTACGATGGCCTTGTTGATGAAAATGAAATCTATCTTTACCCAAAACATCACAAATACAGTGTTTTCGGACAGTTCAAAATTCGATTTCCCAAAAACTTTGCATGTTAAAAAAATCCTGATACTAGATTCGAATTCAAAGAGTCAAAATCTTTTGCAAAAAATCAATTTGGTTTGTATGGCTACTCCTTGCTATAATTCAAAAATTCTTTTTTTTTCAATTTTTGACAATATCTTTCACAGAAGCTGTTGTTTTTTACATAAGTTATCATAAACAAGAGAATATATTCAAAAAGAAACCACCTCAAAATTTTAAAAAATCTAAAATTTTTTTCGCCAACTTTTTTTATTGAATATTAGACTACTTTTTTAAAATAAATTTGTCAAAAACACGAAAATTATTATACTGCTGGAACAAAATTTATGAGTGAAAAACAGCAATATATGTACGTTGAAACCAAGTTTCATTAAATTCTAACTATTTTTATAGAGGATAAAACAAAACTTAAGAAAATTTTTTTTTGCATTTTTCCCAATATTTTTGAGGTTATACAGAACGCCAGGTGTAGAGCTTTTTACCATCTACAGCTATGTAACTTTTTGTGTTCTTTTGATAGAAATCGTAAAAAACACGATTTTTGACACCCAACCGACTTTTTCTCCCACTAACCATCTTTCCACCAAACTCTTTTTCCGTTTTTTTTTTATAGATTTTTTAAGTTATAGATAAAAAGTCTAAAAAAAAAATAAGAATCACATTGGTAATCCCAAACTTTTCCGTACAATTGTCAAAAAAATTATGAGGGAATTTATGCAAGAATACTTAAAATATTGATTTTACCATACATACATTAATAAATAAACTCCGTTCTTTTGATCTTTTAGTAGGTTCTTATATGAAAAGTAGGTACAAGAAAATTTTATTTAAAATCTCTGAGATTTGAACCTCGATATCTACTAATCAAAAATTATCGTTTTACATATTTTTAACGCCAACGACTCTAGAAGACAATGTCACGAGTGGGAAAATGGCTCAAAAATCGTGTGGCAATTTAAATTTTATCAGCAATTCATACGTTGTTCTTCGAAAAAACCAAAAGGCCTTCTAAATAGTGGAAATTTAGATCATTTGGGTTACATTTTAATCTTTTGGATTACATTCTAATCTTTTTCGTATTGGTATATAAATTTTATTACAAAACTATTGAAATGTAATACAAAATAGTTTTAAAAAATTCTAATATTTACAGAATATTAAAAAGTAATATTTACTGTATCTACTGGCTGTAATACAAAGGCTGTATTAAAAAGTAAACCAATATTTTTAACCATGTGGTAATCTCATACTTTTCCGTTGCATTGCTAGAGATGGTCTACGAAAAACTGAAATTTTGTACGGGTTCTCATGCGTGATTTTTAAAGTAAGTAACAACTTGGTGCATTGTTTATAGTTTTTGGAAAAATACCCAATGATAATAAAGTTAGTTTTGAAAAAATATTTTTTTTTGTGTAGGTATTTTAATTTTTTTCAAAGTTTTATGTAACTAAGAACTATTTAAGTTTTATCTTACAAAACAGACCACCATATTTTAAATCACTTTGAAAAATATTTGTTCATTTATTTTCAAAAATAATACTGTTATTTTTGGGTTTATTTTTTTAAAAACTTAAGCATATTTAGTTTTTACATTCTGACTAAAAATTAATAAATTCATATTGAGTATTAAAAACAAAAATAAATAAAAACAACTTTTGCATACCTTTTAAGTTTTAAAGTTCATTTCCAAATAGAGCATATTGTTGAAAGCATAAAAGTATAAAAGTTTTAGAATTTTTATATCAAATTTTTGTAAAACGAGAACTAAAATTGTGGCGGATATTTCTGCACCGAAACAGAAGTATCTCACAATTGAAGATTACTTAATATCACAGAAGAAATCAGAAATCACTATCTCATACAGAAATAATTTCAGTCAAAGTTTTTAATTCGGCTAAACTAGCTTTATTTTTCGAATATTGAAAAGAAAGCAGTGACCATTCTCTCAAAAACTTGGGGACTATATCACAAAACTGAAAGATACTTGTATAACATTTTACATGTGATATTGCTCACTTTTGTATGGAAAATTGTAAGATTTCACTTGAAATACCAGTCCTTATAGTTTTGTGTTATAGGCCCCTCGTGGTGACTACAAAAAAGATCAAAAAGAAATTTTTTGTATTGAATTGAACAACAACAACAACTTTTTGTGGCAAAGCACGAAATAACTATACATATCTCCAGCCAAACAAGAGTGGTAGCGCCTTTCAATTGTTGTTCAATGAAATTGACGGAATAAAAAATGGTCAATTCTAATAAGCTGACATTCTAGTACGAATAGTACAATAATAACAATAATAGAATTATTTTTTATTATATTTTTTTTTTTAAATAAATACAAGATAAGTTTATGCTTACAAATAATTAAAATCTAAAATTCAATGCCCAAATTCTGGTAAAACAAAAAGTTTATTTTTTATTATTTCATCATTAATTTCGAAAATAAATACTTCTAAGTGTTCAAGAATATCGTTAGATGTGGGTTGGTCCGCACTCTTCTTGCTGAAAAAAAAACTCAATTATAAATTGGTATCGCATTTGGTGAAGAAAAAAAATTTATAAATACCTAAGCCTTATGAAAATCCTTCATCAAAAAGCCAGCATAACCTCGTATATAAAAATAAAATTATAAATAGCATTGGAAACAGTGTGATTTGTTGGCAAAACCTTTTATATAGAAATTGTTTAAATAAATCAATAATAAATTCAAGTGTCTTTGTCCATTTTCGTCGAGAAGAATTTCCACCACTTTGCTGCTGCTGCTGCTGCTGCCATCTCTCTATATAGCAGCTCCTGTTGCTGCTCTGCTGCTGCGTATAAACGCACAACAACAACAACATCACCGCTGATGCCGGTCGGTCAGAAACGAAGAGGACAACATCGACAGCCACGACAAGCGCATAGATATACTCCAATGCCAATATATACCAGCAAAATGCGTTGGAATCAGTGGCGGCAGGCGGTAAGCCAGCCAGCCAGCCAGCCATCGAGTCGACCTGTCGTGCGTTCGCGTTCCTATAAGCCCAGATCGGAGAGCTATACTACCTCGGTGGTAAGGTATACCTGGGCCGAGTATATCACATTCCAAGTTATTTATAACCACTTATTGCTTCTTTGGCAACTTAAACAACGAAAAATAAAATAAAAACAAAATAAAAAATAAAAATTACACAAAATGGCAGTCAGAGGCGGTGGACTGGACGGTCGGTCGACGGCCGGCGGCAGTCGGTGGTGGTGGAGAAGGCGGAAAGCCCGAATCCCAATCCCAATTCGAATTCAAACCGAAAAGGACAAACTGGCTATGAAGCTTCAATTTTCACTCTTGTAACAGTTTGAGTGATTTATCATGCGCCGCTAGTCTGACAGCGCAAGTTCAGTTTAAAAAATCAGAAAAAAAAACGAAAAAAAAAATGTCAACTCTGGCAGTTGGAATTTTTTCCATCCACTAATGAGAGAAGCTAATTTGATTTCATTGGTCGGCTGTCCCACTGTGTGACAATCCCAGGGGAGGTTGCCGAGGTTCATTTGACTTAAAAATTGAACCTATGTATTGTATAGGTTTACGTTCTAAACGCTGGCTGCGCTAGCTAGATATAGCTGATGGCGGCGCGGTGGCGGCAACGAGTGATGAACGAACAGAAAATAATTAAAACCCGTAGTGTATTTCTAATGAGCTTTTGTGGTTGAGCGCTGCTGTGCAGTTTTGTTTGGTGATCATGTCACCGAACCGACTTGTTGAACACATCCATCCGATTCGGATCTGAGTGGCGAAATTATACACTTAGAAAAATGTCCTGTGTTCATTTAATACATTTACATTTAAGTTGAACAATTTGTATCTGGACGCAGTTTGATGAGAAGGACCCTTTTAACCGGTGGGGATTGTCAGTTACGTTTGCTATACCTACACCGGATGATCCGGTTGTTTTTGGTAAATACTTTCACTGTTGTGTAAAGTTGTCCATACCTAAGGTGAATGAATGCCTAGGCATTTTTGTGGCAAATCACAGACCTCAGAAAATTTCGACTAGCTTCCCAGTTTTGAATTTTTCCATATTTGAGGACAACTAAATACTGGGGGCGTTGTTTTTTCCACAAATTCTTAGGCCTGTCTCTCTTCCGCGATTGTACTGCAACGTTGTATGAAAGTATCTTTTGGACTGGGTTCTCAGGATCTCTTCTATGTACATGCAGTGTAGAGCTTTCCTTTCAGCTTTGGACGCATTTAATACTGCGCAAAAAAGTTACAGTGAAAAACGTGCAAAGTCGTAAAAAAGAGTGTGAAAAGTAGTGCACAAAGTAGTGCCTTAGGGTAACCCATATTAGGTATCGTAGAACGCCTTTTCAAAATCAAAAAACACCATGGACATCGCTGAAGAATCATTCATCAATCATTAATTTTTTCATTCTGATTTTTACACTCTAGATTGGATTTGTGTCCGAACCAAAGCCGCACAGGTAAGATAGCCTTATTATTTTTCAATGGCGATTTTTTAATACCCACTCAACTGTCTTCATGTTGTCTGACATCAGGTTGAATGAATGGTAATTTTATCGGAGTTTTGCGTATCACTCTTCGACTGTCCTCTCAGGCACTTCATTGAAGCTTTAGGATGTAGTTGAAATGTATAATCTGTGAAACAGTTCATTTAAAAAATCTTTGAAGCACTCTTGCCACCTGTGAAGAATTTTGTCGTCAACCACAAGAAGCATTTTTCCCCTATTCAGACTTCTATTCCCTAGACTTCCCGACATGTCCATTCAGATCTTCGGCTACAAACAAATGTTCTCCTTTTTCAGGCCCAAGAACTTATCTTTTTTATGGTTTCGTGTCAAAAAAAAAGTTCGAAAACCAACATTACGATGATGGACGGTTTTCATCATACCGTCCGTCCGTCTGTGCGTCTGTTCAGAAATCGTTTTTTTTTACAATTTCTAACTTAAGTAGGTGGTAGAAAGATCATAGAAATCAAATTAAACTTTTGCAAAAGATTTTGAGTCGCTTAACCCAAATCAAGTATCAGAATTGCTCTATCATGCAAAGTTTTTGAAATATAGAATTTCATCTTGCCAAAAACACTGTTTTTTGTGATATTATGGATAAAGAGAGATTCCATTTTAAGAAACAAGAATGTGTTTTTTGCAATTTTTTTTTCAATTTTTGACAATGTTTTTTACAATAACTGTGTTGATTTATTACTTAATCCTAAAAAAAAAGATTTAACTAAAAAGGATTAATTCCAAAATTTTCAAAATCAAAATTTGTTTCGTCAACTTTTTTGATTAAAAATTAGGCTATTTTTTCAAAATAAAAAAATTGTATATAAGTGAAAAATATACCAATGAACGTTAGAACCAAGTTTCATCAAAATCTAACTTTTTTTGAAAAAGAAAAAAGACAATTTAAAAAAATAGTTTTTGTTAATTTTTACAATATTTTTGAGGTTATATAGAAAAATTATGTCAAAAAAAGTTGTTGATCTTTTTACCACCTACAAGTTTAACTTTTTTTTATTTTTTTTTCGCTAAGAGGTCGACTTAAGATAGAAATCGTAAAAAAACACGATTTTCAACACAGTCTGTTGGTGGGCAATTTATTTTTCCCCTTTCATATACCTACCAATTTATTTACTTTTTCTCACCTGCTAATATTTTTTTTTTTTTTTTCAAAAAATTATTGGCACTGGTCTAGTTAAACTTCAGACCAGTCAATTTAATTTGAGATATGCCACACATTTAAGCCCTGACAAATTCGAATAAACCTGTTTTCTTCAGCAAATTAGAGGTTTTTTAAATCACATTTATTCTGGCTAATCCCAATTTAGCCAGCAAAATTACAGATTGTTCTGGAAAATCAGGGTTGTTAAGGAAAATCAGGGTTGTTCTGGAAAATTATAGTTCATATCCTAAAAAATCTGACTATAGGTGAAATCACAGGTGACTGCTCAAAACCACAGATTATTTCCCAAAATTTGACCCAAATCACAGATTACTCTGCTGAACTACAGATTACGATAATCTCAGGCTTAATCCTTAAATCACAAACTAAATAGGATAGCAAATCACAGTTTATTGTAAGCCATAGCAGTCTGTTCCCTCAAACAACGTATTAATTAGGTTGCCATAGTAAATCACCAACAAACTTAAAAAATGTTACATTACTCTGGCAAATCTCAGTCTACCAGAGATTATTCCAATAGATCAAGGATAACTCTGACAAATCATAGGTGACACTTGCAACTCAATTATTTTGAAAAATCAAAAAATTACTCCCGCAAATCAGCTAGTTCGACCAAATCACAGATAAATCGGAAACAATTCTCTGAGTGTACGTGAACATTCTACATCCAGCACAGACTTGGTCACACAGTAGCAGTATAAGCAAGCGCCTTGATTGATGGCGCGTTTGATTGACTGATTTGATATTAACAAGCCGACGGCATATGTCGGGTTACTTTGGCCACCTGCGCCGCCACTTCCATCTGCATATGACACTGATTACCCATAAGACTTTGTTTCTTTTTTCTTTGTTTTTTTTTTTTTTTTTGTCAGAGATGCTGCACCTTGACAT
Organism: Meliscaeva auricollis; assembly: GCA_948107695.1. NCBI lineage: Eukaryota > Metazoa > Arthropoda > Insecta > Diptera > Syrphidae > Meliscaeva > Meliscaeva auricollis. The sequence continues at coordinate 31,608,692 of OX403619.1, read as the reverse complement.
CTAGTCCCCGATTGTGTCGGTCGGTTGAATTGCGGCCGATCGGATCTTGCCATCACACAAAAGCCAAAGAGACATTTTCTTTTTCATCATCATACAATTTATAATGTGATGGGGACCCAGTGGGAGCTGTGTTTGTTTATTTATTTGCTTTTTTTGGTTAGAATCGATTTGGCCAGCTTCTGTGCATCTGCCGCCATTGATTATTTTGTGTACCTACCTCGAGCCTCTACCTACCACAGCAGTGTGTGCTCTCGGTGCGCGCATTTTCGATGAAAACATAAAAATAAAAATGCAAATTAAGTGTGCCCATTGCGTTTTGTTTGGCCTGAATGGTTGGTAGGTTTGGGTGCCCCTGTGTATTATGTCCACTGAACGCAGTACAGCTAAAGTTTTGTTAAAGTTGCTGGCTGGCGGTAGCCGAGCGACACACAAAAGAATATCGAAATTCAATTGATCGTAGATCTGCATGTGTGGAACCTAAATCGAAGTCTTGAACTGTATGTGCAACATGCCGCGCCACCGTCCGCCGCCGCCGCCGTCCACCGTGCGATGAGTCAACATCGGATGCTTCCTGAAAGCTAGACCGACACTTGCACAACAAAACTGATTACCCGCCATGGCTCCCGCACTCACAATGTTGCTGGACTCGAGACTGGACATGGACATGGACAATTGCGGACGAATGCGACTGTTAACTATTACGCTTGTGTGGTTCATGAAGTTTTCAAAGATAGAATTTACACGACATTCGAAACGTAATGTCCTATTCACCTCATAAATTTAGCTGCTAGAGGCTTGGTTACTGACGGTGGCGGTGGTGGCGACGCGGCGGCCGACGGCAAATAGCGATGACCATGCAACTGTTGGCGGCTGGCGGCGGCGTCGGCGGTGCCACCAAAAAGAGTGTCAATCGAATCGAGCTTCGTGCATCGCTGTTCTGAGCGAGAGCTGGAGCTGGAGATGGCAGGGTGGCTAAGTACGCAATTTGCACACAAAATCGAACGTGGTGGCAGCGGCGGCGGCAGCGGCAGCGGCGGTAAGATTTGCCACTTGAATAGTTTCCTACTCGACAGACATATCGGACACAACAGTTTACGAGTGTCGCGTCGTCGATCTTTTTTTTATTTTTTTTCTCTTGCGTCTCGTCCATCGCTCGGGGTGCGCAAGGATTAGCACTCAGATGGCTGCCTGATATGTCCAAGTCAAACTATACCACTGTTGTTGTAGTTGTTGTGTGTACATTTTGTTGTTCAATTGTTCTGCCATGCAATTAGGTGACTTCGATTTGTTGCTGGTGTTCTGTTTTGTTGTATTGTGGGACTCTGATATATTTCTACTGGAACAGCTACTGTCAGTGGTCTGGTCAATGTGTGGAGTAGGTGCCTGCTCATCACCTAGGTGTGGGGTCAGAAGTTTAAAAGCTTTATTGTAAAGGGATAGATGGAAGGATTTAATGACTGAATCTTTCGAGTTGACATTAGTGTGTTTTGTTTTGTCAAAAAGTGATTCGCAAGAAAATAAAATGAATCAATGTTTTCGTATCGATTCAATCACTTCAAAAACTGATACCGAATTACTTGAGCAAAGTAAATTGCTTCAGGAGTTTGTTATATCTCCCATGATAAAGAAATGGGTGATGATCTGGCCAAAAACGGTTCATCACCCTTGATCCAGGCCAAACTTTATGATGGATACTTTATGCCGCTGACATAAGAAAATAACAAAACTCAACAAAAAAATTTCAAAGCCTCATAGCCGCGGACGATAGATAAATCATTATTTGACACTAACTTGTCTTATATCGACAATTTTTTCTGCCTAATACTGAAAAGAGAAACATTGGTAAAAATACCAAAAACTGGTTTTTGACTATAAACTATCTACTAAGGTTTCACCCTTACAAATTTTTTTTTAATTTGAGCTAAATACCATATAATGTAGATTCGACAGTTTCCAAGATACAGCTTTTTAAAATGTAGCAATACAAAATTTATAACACTAATAAGTAGTAAAAGTGTATTTAGAGGTTCTAAATCAAAATTGATCATAAAGATGGCACCGACTTCAAAATTTGAAAATAATTAATAAATTAATAATAGTTGCATTTTGCATGAAAATTTTTTAAAACTCCCATATCGCCCCGTTTCTTAAAAGATTATATTTAACATTAAACTCAACTGGAAAACAATGAGTAAGGAAGAAGAAAAAGTATAAATTGTGAAATAACCACAGATAATGTGTTCTACAGTTAATTCGATTTCTTTTTATTCAATCCAAATATTCCATTTCGAGAAAAACTAAAATTTCTTAAGAAAACAAAAAAATATACGTAGTTCACCCAGAAACGGGACGATATTTGGTTGCAAAAACAAAAAATAAGTGTGTCACGTCTGAGATGATCCAAACAGGACACTGTTCCGTTTTTATCACTTTTCTTATTTGATTTTTTTGATAATTGGGATTATGATACGCCTATAATTTTAATAAGTCATCGAAGTAACATCCAAATATTCAATACGCAAATAATGCTTTTTTATTGGGTTTTCTCTGATTATTGCCTTCTTTAAATTAGAGGTTTTTTTGCAGTGTACATCCCAAAAACTACGGAATTTTGAAACTTGTGGTGATTTTTTTGAAAAAAAACAGTTTGAAATGTGACTATTCATTGATGAATCAAAATAGATCGAATGAACCAGGTCAACCGAATCTAAGAAAGCTCTTTTCTTCAAAACAATCACATTTTTTTTAAATCAATTAAACAAAAATTGAGGGATAAATTTTTTCTGAAACCAGATTTAGATTCAGAAAATCTTACATAATTTTAAAAAATTACATGAAGGACAAAAAAAAAACTTAATTTTTCCAGACCAGTGTTATCTTATAGCCAGAAACGTAGTGTTGAATTTTCTTTAAGAAAAATATGGAAACAAATTTCATTTTTTTTTTTAATTAAATTTTTGTATCGATTTATTTCGTGGACTGTTTTACATCTTTAGTTGTAAATGGAAAATAGAGCCATGTGGCGAGCGCACCTTCTAAACAAGAAAATTAAAGGGCCTATGCCCGAACAACTTAAAAAAAAATATTTAATTCCGACGAAATTAGCAATTTTTGAAAAGCAATATTTTTTAAACTACTCGCATCACGCAGACATTTCCTGGCTCATATACAAAATTTATTTGACTTCAATGACCTTTTTTTAAAAACTAGGGTCTTAGTTCCAAAGTTACTAAAAGCCTGGACAAATCGTTTTTTTTTCTTTTTATGGATTTTTTGAAATGTCGCGTTCAAAACTTTAAAATTGTGAAAAAAAGCTTTATTTGAATAGAATTTTGCACGGTCTTCCTCTATAGAATCGATAAGAGGTATAAACATTAATTTTTCCACGTATGGTTTTGTATTTTTTGTTAAATGAATTACTCGAAAATATTTGAGGAAAGCGAAGAAAAAACATAAATTAAACATTCAATTTCTGCACTACCTATAGATACTTAGGAAAAAATAACTATGCAGCTTTTAAAAAAAATTAAAATATATTAGGTGTATTCATGCAACCTAACAAACTCTTCGTAAACGTTATATAGTGCTGAATCTGGTAAACGACATGTTTTCCACATTCACGAGACTTACCAAGTTTACCAAGGTTGCTTTTTGTCATTAAATGACATTGGTAAACAAAAACATTTAGGTATGATAATATGCTGTTATTCTAGCATTTTTCACTGTGGGTCAGCTTAAACTAAATGGCGTCCACATTACCAAAACAGAAGCATTTTTCTTATGATAATAAATCTACGACGTGTCGTTTAAGGCGTAATCAGGCATTAAGACGTTTGATCGACGACGATTGTATCCAAAAACAATAACTTCTCAATTGAGGTCTTTACCTAAAAGGCTAATTAAAGTTCATACAAATACTCTCAATAAATCTTGACAGCAATAACAGAGTGTGACGATAAATCCCAAACAGGAAACATACTACTATTCTCATTTTTTTTTTTTTTTTTTGAATAAAACACAAAAACCTCATAACGATCTGTCAAATAGTAACTAGTCCTCTTTCAGGAAGTTCAATAAAGAAGTTTCAAAATAGAGTAAAAAGAGCAAAAAACAAAAAACACCAACCTTCCCACCACAAATCCAAATCAAGCAACGTCACGTCTTTAAAAAGTTAACACAAAAGCCATCATAGAAAGATTCTCTCCGTATAAAACTCATCATCTATCGCCATAATGTCTGCGCCTGATCATTGACCCTATTCCAAAGATGTCACTCATTTGCACTGGCTGGCTGGTTGGCTGATGTTTGGCCCGATCCCGATCGATAGCAATGGCAAGGAGAAATAGCTCAACCGGCGGGTGATGCCATATCGATGGAACTGGCCAGCTCCGGTTACAATTCTGCCCTTTTTTGTATTTTTTGAAAAAAAAAAACATTACAACTTTGGCATACGACTGACGCGCTGATCTGTTGCTGCTACTTCTGCTGAATCCTCCTTCTCGTTAAAACTTGTAGAAATCTATATATGCTCGAGTAACAGCAGAACACAAAAAAATAAATGGAAGGAATCTCCGCAAATTGCCATTTTACTTTGCACTCGAAATGGTTTGATAAAAATTCTCAACTGCAAGTTGTGACAAAGCGTAAAAACGCGTGTGTTACATAAACTGAATACTGAACAGAAATCAAGTAGCCTTTAAGAGTTGTGTGGTTTGTGGTATCCAACAGTCGCCTTACAGTAGTAAAGGACCAGGAAAAAGTCTCAGAAATATGAAAATAATTTTAATGGAAGGTTACAGCCTTGATTTCAGCATTTTACTGTCAAGTCTTTACATTTGTACTCAAGAAAACAAAAATGTTATCAATATTTTGGAGTAAAAGGGTAATTTTTACTCAATTTTTAACAAAATTCCGTCTTTCCTGTCGAAATCAATAGTTCTTGTAGAATTTTTGTCATACCTCCGTCAAAAATTGTTCCACTGTATGTCCGGCTGCTGCGATCACCAGAATTCAAGAACACTCTACGCGCTGATGAAACCCACCAAAAAAAAAATACAATCAACATGATATGTTGGTTGCTGTTTGGTTGGCTGGTTGAATTGGTAAATCTATTAACTGGTATAGATCCGTCGGATGTCTATTTAGGTGATCCACCTTGAAGAAGCCTTTTTCGGATAACGTCCATTACCATCCCCACTCGAACTGATCTACACTATACACGATCGTTGTCGTCGCGCAACGCATCATTTCGAAACATGTGATGCACCTTCAACCACATCCCATATAGTTCCGAAAGAATGCCGCTGCAACATACGCGCGCGTTTTGTACTGCGTACCTCCCAATCCCCATCATATAACATTATTGGAGTGCTGGCGTATACTGCTGGATGTGGAATCTTGGGCGAGGAGTGTTCCTGCGGTGCGATGTGATTGTTATATTAATTTTATATTAAGTTGGACAACAAACAACGCACAAAAAAAGAATCTCAAGAGAAAATGTTAGTCCAACATCAGAAGCATCATCAGCACCCCCTCTTTGCTTGATGATGGATAGCAGGACTAAACTAAAACTAACTATATGGATATAATGCGGCTTCTGTTGGAGATGAAGAAGAAGTAGAAGAAGCGGTGCGAACTTGTTCCCAGCGTATATGGCGTTCGTGTCGTCGATCATGCCAACGCGCCTCACAAAAAGTGAGTTGTTTCCTGATCTGTGATTTTCCTAGAATCTCTCTCTGATGATGCTCGGCTCCTGCTGTGTGTGACAGTGGTGGCAATGGCAAAAAGATAGTTACAACCAGCACACACAATTGAACAGCAAAAACAACTCAAGACACTCTTTGGTTTGATAGCAGTAGGTAGCGAGCGTATAGAAATAGCTCGAATTCCCTGAAGATGCGCAGTTAGAGAGAGGAACGAACGAATAAACCAACGAAAGAACTGCCGCGCCGCTGCTGAAGACATGAAGTCTGCCATCGCGGATGCCCGCGTAAATTACATTTATGGCATTGTGCCGGGAGGAACTCGCACTGTGTGATGTAGTGTGGCCGCACCAGGAATGTTTCTATACTCAACCAAGCCACAGACATGCAGTCTCTAGTTGGAAAAGTTTTTACTTCTTAAATTTGCCAAAGAAGATTATTATTAGTTGATGGAGTTTTATTCTTTTGTTGGCCCTGTGAAATTCTCATAAGATCTGATTCACGGCATGTTTCTTTTTTTGTTTTATCAAAACACTCCCACTTTCATCAGACACATTGAATGACAGCTATAATGAAAACCTTGAAAGTCTCAAACAAATGCTCGTTAAAATGCGTTTTATGTTTACATTTCATGAAAGTTCTATAAAACGCACCTATTTGGATGTCATTATAACAAAGAACGTCGATTTTATTTGTGACATTCACGCGACATTTTGAGGGCTCGTTTCGATACGCAAAACTATTGAAATGTCTGCGTTAATATCAAATCGGTTTGATTTGCTGCCACTAAAGAATGCTTTTTGTCTTTTTGTTAAAGTGAAAATAGATATTTATGTTCTTTATCATGAATTTCTGAAATTTAATTTAGTATGCATTCCCTATAAGAAAACAAAAATTAAGCACTATATGTGGCCGCTTTATGGCGGTAAGCCTTGACGTGGCAGAGGGACTTACGGTGACTATACTACAATTTAATTTAGAGCGATGGCGTATCTTGTTTCTGCATGGTCGAAAGGTCGAAGAGTAGTAGAATCTCCTCCTAACGAAGGAGTGTTCACACCAAGGCACCCCCAATAGATTAGACGATAGCGGAAGAATTCTCTCTTTGCAATCAGCAATCCACACTCGTTCCAGTCAGGATGAATTACTTGCTGAACCACCTTCTAAAACTTCTTCTTCATTTGAAAAAAAAAAAATCGACAATTTCATAAAACATTAATTTTTTCTTCACTATATGACTCCTCCCGAGAAGTTAAGCTGTATACTCCTCTGAGTGAAGGTTGGGGTACCTGCCGCTACTGGAGTTTAATTGGCCGGCTTAGGAGTAAATTTTATAGTTATTAACCAACTATGAGCCTGAAATATGGATGAACCAAATGCTGACGACCCTAGCAAACGAAACTCGGACAATGAACTTCGGATATGTACTTGGAATGTCCGGACCTCATACAATCCACGTGCAGCCGAACAACTCTGATATGTTCCAAAAACAAGACAGGAACACTGACTTCTGAGAAAAAAGAAGAGGCATCACGAAAAGCTAGCGGTTGAATCTATTTAGGGATTTTACGGCAGGTCTTATGCTCAAAACTTTTATCAAGGGTGGAAAACTATCTGCCCAAGTATTAGAACCCACAATAGAGGCCTGATGCCGTGTTAAAATTCGGAATACCGTAGAAGAGGCGTTTTGAGGATCTGAAAAGATCGCTTTGCAAAACTGCTTTACTCAGCTGTAAAGACAGCTAACTATCCGCTGTTAAGCACAACAACTCGTTCAAAGTGGACGATAATGACCAAATCTTCGTTCTACCCACCTAGATGAAAGTAGAACAACGAAATTCAAAACTTAAAACGCATAAGGCTGCTGGTTTACATGTAATCCATTCAACGAATGAAAACAAATTTCTTCCACCTAAAACAATAAATCCAATATTTTTGAAACTTGGCATACCTATTAAGCGATGCCTGGTGATAATCCAAAAAATATCCTCCAAGAATCCGACGTGAGCTCTAGCGGCAGCTAAGAGAAACATGCAGTTTAATCAGCTTGGTTGCTTTCAGAAACATATTTTTTGATTGATACTTGGTCCAGGGTGCATTAATGAAGAGTAAAGAGAAGATACAACGACGAATTCCGCAGGCATGAAATGGCTAATTCACGTTCAAATTATGGACACTAATGCACCAGCCTGAATAATCTTTGCATCGAACCCCCATGGACGACGATGTGACTTAGGTGGAGCGATCAAGTTTTGAAAGATCTCAACCAGCTTGGTGTGCGAAACTGGTATCAACTAGGGACCGCTTTGGTTGGAGAGATTTGTTGGACAAAGTCCCCTAATGAGAATTTGACGATTTTGGATTTAATTTGCGAAGGCACCCTTTCACAAATTATCGAACTGTCAATTTATTCAGTAAACTCAACATTTTCATCATGACAAAGTTCACGGTTGAGCAACGTCTGCAAATTATAAATTTTTTCTATCGAAATTCGGAGTCGGTGACCGCAACTTTGAGAATCAATTTTCGGACATAATTCTCGCCCTAGTAGACAGGCAATAGCAATAGTTGCTGGAAATATAATTTTCTGTATGTGCGGGGTGTATATTTGAAGTTGCGATATTTTAATTTTTTGTTGTTGTAGTTTTTGCATAATAAGAAGTCACGATAACAAAATATCCAATTTTGAATTTTACATAAATTTGTCTTTTAAAGTTTGTAGATATCACTTACCGTTTAGAAGTTAAAGCCTCAAAATTTTATATGGATCCTAAAAATATGCAATTTTTTCGTTTACTTAATTTTTATCACTCCTAATAGTTTTTTACCTACAAAATTTCAGTTTTAAAAGCAAAAAAAAGGAAAAACAAAATTGCATACTTTCGGGATCCATTATTTTTTTGAACTGCTACCATTACCAGGGTTATTAAAGTAAAGATAATTTTTGACTGCAATAGCATTACATCTAGTAAGTTATGTCAAAAGTGACTATATTCAAAAATATTCCAAATTAGGCTCGAAAATGCATCGATTTAGATGTTTAAAAAAAATCTGAAATGAGGTACTTTAAGTGTGTTTTTTTTTATTTTTGCGAAAGTGTATAGGTACTCAAACAAATTTTGACATAATAACAAAAAAAATTATTATTGCGTGCTGGAGTTGTTTAACTGGCTATACACTTTACTAACAAAAAAACACGCCTTATTATTTAGCTAATGAAACTAAAAAATTCGGGACGTTAATTTGATGCAAGTTCAGTTGTGAAATACATTTAATTTGTTTTGCCAATTGTTCATCGGTCTCTATCAGGTGTACAACTTATAGAATAAACTACTCGTATATACAAACTGGCAATGATCATGAGAGATGTCGATGATGATTGGAGAATATAATAAAAGAGGACACAAGTCCTGATGCGTGTTGTCGTCTCGCGTATTTCCCATACATGACCAAGCGACAATGCTAGAAACAAAAAAAAAAAAAAATATAAAAAACAAAACATAAAAAAAACGAAGCCTCCTGCAATATAAGGGCATCTTTAAACGGAACAAATATCTATTTATCTCTCTGCCACAAAACAAGATTCTCGTTTGTTGGCAATCCTCAAGATAAATAAATTATTGATTATTTTTCTTCTAAAGAGGTCTCGAGAATAGATCAAGCAGCGAAAACAAACAATAATTAGAAGACCAAGTCTCTCTCGTAGGTATATACAATGCTGACTGAAATGTACCTACACTTAAAAAAATGTTCATTTATTTAAATTGAAAAATGGGTTTACAAAAAAATAGATAGGGTCCCAAAATGTTTTTTTTTTTTTTTTTTGACAGACTAAGGTCTTTTTTATTTATAGGAAAAATTATTTGTAAAAAAATTGAACATAAGCGTTAAACCTAGTATTCCAGTAAATTTGATGGCTGACATTCCAGAGGAGGTCCTAGTTTGAATTGGGCCTAAAACACCTTGTTTTCTGAAAGATTTTGGTTGCTATGAGAAATTGGCAAAGTCTCCTAGTATTCTTGTCATGAAAAAGTGCATCCCGCCTTTCCCATTCGGACTCGGCATAAATTTCAGATACCAACCTTTTCTGCAGATTAAATGCAAGCACACAGGAATGGTTGTGAAATCATAAGTCACTAGGCTTTAGTTCCTAATCCTTGTATTCTTGTCATGAAGAAATGAATCCCACCTTACGTGTACGGACTTAGCATACATTTCAGACCCCAACCATTTCTGCAGACCGAATGCAAGCATACAGGAATTGTTGAATGCATAAGTCACAAGGTATTGGTTTCTAGTACTAGTATTCTTGTCATGAAGAAGTGCATCCCATCTTACCCGTTCGGACCCGGCATTAATTTAAGACCCTAACCATTCCTGCAGAATTCCAGGAATGGTTGAAAGCATTTTGTTCTGTGATGCATTACAGAGTTGTGTTATCAAAACTCAGATTTAGATTAATTACCCCTACCAAATTATTAGAATGGAAGAACTCAAATCTCTGCACAAACTTTCTTGAATTCTTTGAGTGTAGGGATCAACTGACTTGCCAAGAGTCTGTAAGAATTGGAATCTATGAGGCGCATTGCGTGGAATTTGATATCTAATTAGGATTCCAAACATCACTTTAAGCACGATGATTGCCGTTTCGCCCCGAATGGCTATTTGCTCCGTTGTGCGTGTAACCAGACTTTCCGACTACATGATGCATTTTTTTCTTGTTCTTTTTTTTTATTTCGTATTATTTCATTTCTTTGTTGTAACTTTAAGAATTTATTAGAAATCTTTTTTTCTTTTTTTTGTGTTACAGGACGACCGATCACCGATGTCATCGGGAAACGAATCTGATGAATCTTCAGATGTTGACTCCCCAGGACCTCCGAGCTTGAAGGCCACCCAGACCCTCTTGAATGATTCTCCACCTGCTGTTTCATCCGATGCACCAATCAATTCTCAAAATCAAACAAAACTGCAAGGTCAGCAGCAGAAATTACAGCAGCAGCAGCAACAACAGTTACAACTACAACCAGCTGCTGGAACATCTTCATCTTCAACATCGACAGCAAATAACGAACCCATCTATTATGACGTATTCAAACCAGCAACGTCAGCTGCCTCAACTTCGACGGCGGCGAATCAAAATCAAAATCAAAACCAAAATCAAGCGAGTAACATTGTTTATCCGGCATCAGCACTAGCAAACATACCCCAGGAGGTGCTCCTAGGTCTAATTCAGTCGGGCCACCTGCAACTGCACACCGAAGAAGGTAAGGAACAAATAAATGATGCCTCGCCATGGCACTACCACCTTTTAGCCGTGCGAAGTTCATTGAAACCGAAAGTACCATTGTCGTCGTTAAGAGTTCCCATAATTCCATAAAACAACACAACACTATTGGCAGCTCAACGTACTCCGGCCGCCGACGCCAAATTCGTTTAATAACTTAATCCATCTTCCAAATCGGGATGAGGTTCACACATCTTGAACTTCCATTTCAATCAAATTCATTCACCGTTTCCTTAAACATCTGCATATAAAAAAAAAGGTGCTCGCGCTCGCGCTCTGTGTCAGCCGCCGGCCGCCGCACCTCCATGTTCGCCCGTTCGACGGCCCCAGTTGCGTAATAATAGCAACGACCGGGCCCGCTTATAAGGAGCTCCCATTGATCGATGCTCCTCCCGAAAGGCAAATAAGCGGACGAACTGTTCTAAAATAGCGCCCCCAAAAAGGAACTCACATTGCGTCCGTCGTCGGCCGTGCGTCGCGTCGTTCATCCCATCACAGACATTGGGGGACAGTGCAGCTGTATTTCTCTACGCAGCCCACTGCTGTAGCAGCAGTAACAGTAGCTGATGAAGCATTGAAATGAAAGCGCGCGCGTACTATACCAAATGGTCCGCGTCTGTCCGTCGTCCGTCCGTCTGTCCGTCTGTCGTTGCAAAGTCAACTCAAATAATTGCATGCCATGCTCTGCTCTGCTACCGGCCGGCCGTGTTGTCCAGTTGTCCATTTGTCCAGCTACCGCATATATAGTTGGTGGTCCGAGCATGGTCAGTGGCGTAGACGATCGAAACGGATCGGATCGGTGCTCCTTTTTGGTGAATTACACATGTCGGCGTGAGGCATTTAGTTTACTCCACCGGCCAATAGTTTGTGTATTTAATCCGCGAATATGTCGAAGATGTCCATAACTTTTGTGCACACTGTCGCCACCATAATATGGGTTGTTTCGTCGTCGTCAGTCGTTGTTGTCCGTACAGTCCGGTGGTACTGATGCGGTGCAGCGGAGGGGCGAGACATAGGGGGCGGTATTGGTACTTAAATCGGTTCGATGATTGGTCGTACGGTTGACATCTGGTTGGCCACCATTTTTGGGCCCAAATGTGATTGACTTTTATTAAGTTTTTTTTCTTCTTTTTTTTTTTTGATTTGGCTTTCGGTTTTCCCTCAGCACTTGATATTTCTATTTCTATCTTTCTCTTTTTGTTTGTTTTATTCATTTTAGATGGAAGTGGACATCAATATATTACCATACCGCTTTCTATGGCTGCAGCTGCAGCAACCAATAATGTTGGGGGTGGATCAACTCAGGTTACAGACCTTTCTTCTAGAGCAAGTGCTTCCAGAGGAGAAAATGCTACATCATCGTCATCAGCTGCAGCAGCAGCAGCAACAGCAACATCATCGTCTTCATCATTAGGTGCTGCATCATCAAGCAGAGATTCAATTCGAGTTAAAAAGGAATTTAATGATTAAGATCAGTTTTCTCGAAATTTTCTTAAAACATTTATTTTTTTTTCTTTTGATGATTTATAAAAAAAAGTTTTTCTCTTAAAGAGCCAAACTTAGCCAAAAAAAAGCTACATAAAATATATTATATAATATAAATGCAGTTAATTAAAATATGTGCATTTTCTTGGATATACCGTTCTTGATTTTTTGTTTTTGGAATTTAATGCATAGGTAATGAGGATGAGTGATGACAAAGTACTATTAAAGAATTCGAGAGTGTAAGAAAAATGCTACAACTTTTCCACACAAAAATATATCCTTACGCTTAGCAAAAACGTTGGTTAAATCGATACATCGATACATTTTCTTCACTTAAGTCCCATTAAATAGTTTTATATTGTCAACAGAAGCCGTGCCAAAATCGAAATAGTAGTGGTAAAAGCTCAAGCTAATTCCGAAATCCCTCAAAACTGATACACACTTTAATTTCGTCGAGGCCAAACAGAACAACTGAATACAAATTTTATATTAACTTATCTGCCAAGTCAAGAGTCGAAAATATTACGAGTAGCATCAAAAGGTTGTATGAGTTGAGACGTTGAAAGTCTAACAATTCCCTTCCAAACGGGGCTTAATATTTTCTATCCTGAAAGTGACCGCGTACAAAATATTGCGCCAAATGTCGAAAGATTTTAGTTGTATTTACTCTTAAAAAATATTATCGAAAAACTTACAAATTCTAGATTAAAGTGTTTTCTACAAAATCATAGTTCTCATCATAGTTTATGCCTGCGGCGCGGCGCAAAGTGGTGCCTTCAGCGAAAAAATTCATTTCCGTGGCCATTTCTTGAAATTTGGTACACTTAGTGAATTATTTATGGAGACTTCAAAAAGTCTGCCAACTTTTTCATTTTTAAAATGGCGGTCTAATATGGCTACCGGAACAATCAATGAAAACCATAAACTGAAAACAAATCATTCTCTAAGTTATAATTTTGGCTGAATTTATGCAAAATAAGTCCTTAAATACTGACTGCAATGTAATTATACATATTTCAGTTTTTAAAAGGACAAAAAACTAACGAGTTCACAAGAACAAGACCAGTTTAGCCTGCAATATCCACACACTTTAGCGTACACTCTAGACACGTAGACTCTTAAATTAAAATCTGAATGTACAAAAAAAATCGATAACATCATGTTTACAAGATAATTTTACAAGAAAATACCATCATATCTCAAAAACGTGACGTCATAGATTTTTTCTGACTTCAGATTTGAATTCAGGAATCTAAAATCCTTTAGAAAAGTATATTTTGGTGTCATAGAAAAAATTATACTCGATCGTATGGAACATTTTTGTTTTATATTATCTCGCTCAAGAAAATTTAATGAGGCTCCAAATGACAGCCTTTTGAAAAAAGAGAGAAAAAAGAAAGTTATAACGCAATTTTGGATGATAACAGTAATGAATGTATTTCGGGTTATGTTTAAATTTAGATGAAATATCAGTTCAAAATTCGCATAAATTGAACTATTGTATCGTCGCTACACAAGTCACAGATACATTTTTTTCCAGGAGAGCAATTTGAAACATGCCGACAAAACTATTGCACTCAGGAAGACCGTGTGAACACTAGTTTGTGCAGAATGCAAACAGACATTATTCTAGAATGAAAATTCGGATTTTTTTTTTTTTGGAATTAGTCTAGTTCTGTATTGTTTAGCGATAATATTAGAAAATAAAACAAAAAAAAAGTTAAATCACAATTAAGGGGATTATTCCTGGGGCTATACCTTTTCATCGCCGTCTTTGCCTTGAAAGCCGTGTCGAAAATTTCGAAAAAAAAAACAGATTGATTTGTATGCTAATATTACTCAATGAAAGAAAAAAATCACAGGGTGATCTTTTTTCGATTTTTTTTTTGAAAACCCATAACTCACAAAATACATGGCTACAATTTTTAAAAATTATTTTTCTGATAACTGTCACCACTTATCCTGTCACCCGTTTTCTTTTCGACTGTGACTTTTGGAACACCCTATATGAGTGCTGCCAAAATAATTTTTCGTGGAAATCTTCTAAGCTACAAATGTGTTGTTAGACAGTTTTTCTCTAAAAGCTATGCCTACATAAGAAGGTATTTACGAAATTGTATTTTGGGGGACCTTAAACCCCCGTAAAATTATTAGAGACAGTCATATGATGAGGATAAGGAGTTTATAGAGTTTCTTTTGAAAACCATAAGTAAGTTTTACCAAAATCAAGCTCTTTGACAGTTTTTGCGGAGTTTCAAGTGTTTTTTTTTTTTTTTTTGCTAAATTCTTTGCTACAATGCAGAACTAGCCTAAGCCGTCTCCCAGTGTCCATTAGTTTTGTCAGTATATGTTAAGTACCAATGTGGATTGGGGTAGTAACGTTTTAAAGATTTCAAATTGCTCTCCTGCTAAACTAAGTATTTTTGTGACTCAGGCTAGTTCTGCATTGAAGCAACGCAGTGACTGACTAGACAACGTTATATTTTACGATCATTGAGGGTAAAATTCACAGTCGAGATTTTCTTCAACTCCCAGTTAGTTGTGAAAAATCTTAAGCATTTGCTCATCTGAAGTCCGTTTTCATAAATAAAATGAACTTTACTAAGGTTATCCTCAAGAAAAGCATTCCCTCAGCATAATAATAAATTAAATCTTCGTCTTATTTTTTTAAACTTAAGTATGAAACGATATATTTTGGATAGGGTTTCTACTTAGGTATGAATTTTTAATTGGCGAAAGAAGTGTTTTACAGTAAAGAGTGACTGATAAGAAGGATATGAGTAAATCTTTGTTTCTATGTTTTTTTGGTACCAGAGAGATTAGGATCTGTCAAATATTTCTTTTGTTAGTTAAATTTAAAAATACATAACTCAGAAATATCAGTAAAATTGTTTGTTTTTAAAGCAATACAAATATTAAAGCCAACAAATTATATTTTTCATATGAAAGCTTGGCAATTTTCAAAAATTTAATCACCAGTAGAATTTTTTAAGGTACCACAGAGACACATCTAAAACACTGAGCAACAGTTTCGTTTTATTTTTAAATGGATTAGCTAACATACAAAAAAAAACACTTTTTGGGACTTCTATATCATTTAAATGTTTTGAGTTTTGAATAAAAACTCCAAAACATATTCTTACACACAACCAATATTTTTAACCCAAATGCCAAAAAAGAAAGTTAGAGATTTTGTAAGTTTTTCACCATATTTTTCGGTATGTGCAATAATTTATGCTCATCGTCACCAGTAATCACTTACTATATGACGGTGCGACATATTAATTTGGCAATAATAAGTGTAGCATTTGTACATTAAGGTGCATGAAAATAACCTAAAACATCCATTAGACATTATTTTCGGTTATTCTGATCGCTTTTACCGGGCTTTAAGTAATAAATATGAAATTAATCACATAATCATCCATGCTTTAAATTTTTTGCTCATGACGCCGCTTAACCTTTTATGTTCCAAAAATGAAGTCAGGAAAAAATAAAAGAACGCATTTTTGTTGTTTTTGTAATTCAGAAATAAACGCTTATTTGAACAAATTAATTTATAATTTTAAACAAAATTAAAAAAAAAAACCTATTACTGCCTTGTTTGTTATATTTTTTTTTTTAATTTTAATAGAATATACACATATTATACCTATTTCAAAATGTTTCTTACTTGAAAACTTTTATTTCGGCAATGTAAGTCAAAACAATTAAGGTTTATTAACTTGAATTTTCCTATTATAAACATGACAAACATTAAACAAAATTTAATTTTAAATAAAACATAATCAAGATTCGAATTGATTTCGAATACTATGTAGTTATCAAAAACAAAAAAAGTTAAAAATAAATTATAAATTGAATATTTTTTATTTAAAAAAGATGTGTTTTTCTTTTATTTCAGTTTTTTTTTTTTATTCCTAATAAATAAAACTATTTAATATGAATACGTACAAATATTTATCAGGCATTCAGTTCAGAATTTTATTTTTGAGCAACTAAACTAATAAATCATCGTTATACATTCCAAACGCTTCACTTGTCATCATTATCATCATTCATACCCCAACAAGGAATTACTGAAAGAATTACAGACAAAAATATTAATTAAATCACTAAAACTAAAGTGCACGACAGGGTCATACATAATTGCTCGTTTATTAAACAAAAAATAGTTTGAAACTTTAACAATAAAATCTGTTATTCGGAAAGATTTGTTTCTATCAAAAAATGCTGCAGTCAAATAAAAAAAAAGAAATTCAATTTTCGATTGAAAATGAATTTTTCTATGGAACATAATATTATTTGTTTGGGTACACTTCGATTGTTTAAAGGTCAATTCGTTTATTTTTTTTTATATGTTTGAAAGCTTAAAAATGTTAGTCTTAAGGCTATTTTCTGATACGAAGCTTAACTATTTATGCTGAATAAAGTAAGTAAATGCTTAATTTTCGTTTTATCAAATGGCTCTTAGACCTATACAACAATTTTTGACCCGCTTTTTCAAAAAATAAATAATACTCAAAAAAAAACAATTCCAGAAAACCATCACATAATCAGCGACTGCACAGTCATATAAACTCTTAAGTGAAGTATTAAATACGAGAAGCAATGTTCGGAGACTAAGAAGAACCAAGCCACATGAGCTAATGGTGTAAAAGCCACGGAAAGTATTAAAAGTGATGAAAACATTTAGAAAGAACAAGCAGTATATTGGTTCTGATTTCGAGGTGGTTTTAGTGCGGTAAGAGGCCCACACTATTTAGTGCTAATTATTGTCAAGTGTCTTTTGAAGATTTTCACCTCGTGCCAAAAAAAAAAAAAATTAAGGATATTTTATACTTCAAACCATAGCCATTGACGTAATTATTCGTTTTTGATCTGTTTCTAGAGCGCATAGATGTTTCAAGAATTCGGTGCTGTTTCGTCAGAAAAAAGACAAAAATTTTAAATAAATATGGAATCACGAGCAACATGTAGGCTTTAGATTCTCATTTTTTTCTTGTATTTTTGGTTGTATATTTTGTTTGAAATAATCTTACGAATTTGGTGTCTTTAAGGCCATTTGTATTTTGGGCTTAGCGTACAAATTTGTTGGGTAAAAGTTCATAACGGTACGGTGTAAGCTGGGGCTTTGGTTTTGGAGTCCCGTTATTGTTGAAAGTATCGTCTTCCATATCAATTAAAAAAAAGTTGCACATACGATGCACTTTTTTTTCAGAAAACACCAACTATTACTACTCAAAATTACCTGAAAATACCCATTTTTTGTATACATTTCTTAGCCTCTGGCAGTGCTGACAATTTTACTTGCAATACCTATAAGTACTACTGTGCAAGTTAAGAATTCGTAAAAAAAAGTCGAACTCGAGATAACAATCAGACATGATATATTACGATGATAGAGAATAAAAGGCTTAAATTGTATGTATAGTTTAGCTTTTAACTTTAACAACATTTATACTATTTTGTTCAAATACAAATTATTTGACTTTATTTTTGTTTTATTTAGAGGTTGCCACGTTGATGCACCAATTTAGAAGTGGCAACCCTATGTTTCGTCCGAAAAGCAATTTTCACATACCTTAGGATAACTAAACCAACAGATTTCAAGCATCACCTGTCTTCTTCATCAATGTAGGTACTTCATTTCCTCTTCTATTTCGTTGAAACTACAAACCCACATCTCAAATTTTATTATGAAACCATAACTTACCTTTTATATTTCTCTTTATTACAACAACAACAGCAAAATTAAAGAAGTAAATAATAATTATAATAAAAATAAAAATATAAAAAAAAAACATTTCTTTGTTTCTACTAAGTTTCAGGTTCTTTAATCGGATTTCCTTATTTGAGACCACAACGCGTATGCCTGCTTCCTTCCTTATTTAGGTCGAAGTAGCGATCGCCTTCTTTGGGGTGGGCAGTGTTTTAATATCGAAACTATATTTATCGCCAAACGGTCCCCGCCACTCTTAACAAGCACATTAATGCAAATTTCTATATAAACCTTACCTTAACTTACCTACTCATCAAATTAATGAATATAATTAAAAAGTCCAGCCCGTGTGCCACTAATATAAACTACAAACGAATACAAAAAAAAGCAATAACAACAACGTCGAGTCGAGTCGGTCGCGTATCACGGACGGAATAGAGTGAAGGCACCTATACCTCACCTGATGACAGACGTCAAAAATAATGTAATTATGATGAAAATAATAATTAGTGTTAAGTATTTTGATTCGAAATGGTTGGACTTGAAGATGGTATCCGTATATTCCTTCCGCTCTTGCTTGTTTGTGGATATATACTCTAACGGCAACGGGGAAAGGGAAGCAGCTTCCTCGTTCCACCACTTTCCGACCACGACATGGTTAAAGTTAATTTGAAAGCAAAATAAAACAAAACAAAAACTGCGGAACTACCTAATTTGGTGGGCGATACCTGGCGGCAAGTTAATAATGTAACTTTATAGCGGCGGCGTGGGTTCTTGTCATGTTTAATAAACGCGTTTGCTTCATGTCGTATTAAGACTTGGTGAATGTATTGAAACTTCATAAGTAAACCAGTAGGTGCTGCAGGTGAATATAGTTGAATAGTGTCACTAGAATGACACAGTTGCTTTGTCTTGTGTACAGTTTTGCAGAATTGTTTCAATGTTTATGTTATGCATTGTTTCGAGCATTTAGAAAAGTCGTATTGCAGAATTAGTCGAAGAAATGTCATGTTGAGTTTAGTTGAGTTTGAAATTGTGGAGTGGGTATTGGTATTGAACAGCAGATAATTTTCAAACAACGATAGGTACAATTTACGATTTTCAACAATAGCCTTAGAAACACGTACTTTGTGAAACAGAACTTTTTTCTTGAAGAAGCAAAACACTGATAGTCAGCAAACGCCATCTCTTTTTTCTTAATTTCTTTTCGTAAATTATACAAAAATCTTTCGAAATGTACATCGTAAACTCAAAGTTCCTTATGATCCCTTGAACAACCTTCCCAATAGACGGATTGACATAGAATTTCTTTGAAGGGTCTGTATCTTTCTTGTATCCTTCTTAGACCATTGAAAGTTGAGATTCGTGGTTTGTAATCGGTTTCATAATCATGAACGAATTGTTGTGCTAGATATTTACTCAAGTGAAGAGTATTTTTCTTTAATATTTGTATTCAAATCTATCTTTTATTCAATAATAATTAAAATACTTATTTAGTACCCAATATCACATTTCTGTATTTAAACTGAGCGGTAGTTTACCAAATGTTAATCAAATACTGAAAATAAAAATCTAACCTTAATAATGAAAAACCTAAAATAAATATATTAAGTTTATTTTTCATTTTTATCAATAAATTAAATATTAATTTTTTGGATTGGTAGGCTTTTTTGTAAAAATTGGTAGCATATTTTTGATGTGAGTGGCAATCGTAATTTCGAGTAGACATTATTTGTCTATTCTATTCTCAGGACCCTTGTGTATTCTCTGCAATTACACTTTTGTGATGTTGCAGCTGCAGGCCCATAATCATCACAGAATAATTATGTCTTCCCAAATAAGTTAACAGGACGATCAGTCACACTTCCCAAGTTTCCACCTATACGCATAACGCGAGCATAAAGATTAACAGGGCTTCTTCCTCTTGTCAGTGGGCACCACGAAAAAATATCTAGTGGTCATGAATACACCGAAGTCTATCAGCTCAAAGGTCTGCTCTGAACACTGATTAAAGAACGCTTGCAAGAGATAGTACTCCTAAAAAAAATCAAGGTCGCATTGGATGGGAATTGATCCCATACCTCAGGTGTGGCGTGATAGCCCATCGGTTTAACCAACCACTACGCCAAGGGGTACTACCAAGGGCCAAGGGGTAACCATTTGTATTCATCTACAAAAAAAATTAACTAAAACAGTCCTCTCACTTTGATTACTTATCAGTTTAACATTGAGCCCATATTTCAAGTATATGGATTTATAATTTTGTTGCTCATGGCTTAACCCGTTTGTGAAGTGCTCTGCCCCAATTTTGTATTTTTCCTGCATTTTGATTTACAGGAGTTTAAAACCAATGTGAACAATTTCTCCAACTCAAGTTCCTATTTTATTTCATGTTCATAACGTGTTGAATGTGTAAGGTAATTATGAAGTAGGTCAGCTTTTAATCTTTAATAACCGCTGATATGAGATCAATTATCTTTATTCTTTAATAGATAATAGATACTTTAATAAGATTAGTTCCTTGGTGCTTTTGCAAAAGCACCGAGAGTCTTTATCTTTATCGTCACCACCAACCCAATTCTGGTCACTTCAAGCCATATTTAGGTTACTGTTTAAAGCGAAATATATAAACAACACTTAAAAATATTTCTAAACTTATATATAAGTATAAAAACCTTAATTAAAAGATCTTAAAACTAAAAATTTCTTTATTCAAAATCAAAATGAATAATTAAATATTTAAAGTAGAAAAAAAGCAGTATAATTTGAATATACTTGTCGTAATAATCTACAAACTTTAAAATATTCTTCCTATTCTTCTTCTTCTTCTAGTTTACTTTCATCCCTTAAATTTGCATTTTACTGAGCACAAAACTACAAGTGCTAAGTAAATACTTTCATTTTCCATAGAAAAAATTCAAATTAATGTGAACAAAAATCAATAAAGTCAACCCTGTCGTCATGATATAATCCTTCGCTTAAGAAGATAAAAAAAATTATTTTAAAATTTCTGCAAACAGACTTGACAATAACCAACAAAAAATACAAAAAAAAAAAATAAGCCCTGTGCAAATAAAAACGTTTAGCTCTTCCCTCATTCAAACAATTGATTGCCAATTGAATTGCAAATTCACACTTTTATGCCAAATATACGTTTAAAAGGCCATTTTGTGCAATCAATTAGTCTACCTCAGTCCTAATCTCTATAGGGAAGTCCTGAATAAAATTGCATTCTGCCAATATTAGGCTTGCTACCCCACACGCCCTCATCAAATTAATCAAAGAACAACAACAAAAACGTCAAACCTATCACAGAAGAACACACAACGGTGCAATTAAACAGTATTTTTTTTTTTTCAAAAACGAAATTCAATGTATAGAAAAGGCACAGCTCAGAAAAGGGAGCAGAAAAATGTGTCCTAACAAATCCTTTTGGTGCTCACAACTCTTTTTTGCCTTTTAATTAAACAAATGTAGGTTCTACCCATCCTGCCAAACGCACACAGCTCCAAACAATCCTTTGCACAAGTCCTATGCTATATTAGTCCTTGTAGCCGACTTAGGAAATTATTGACTGAGGTTCTATCTATACAGTGCCGGATCTATTAATATTATCTTCGAAATTGTGTTTAGGGGACATGAATCGAATGTCAAATGAAAACTTATACTCAGTGAAGAACATGAAGCACCTGAATTCTAAATTTGCTGTAAATCAATGTCACGAAGACCAGATTAACAATGACCAGTATTCTTTCGATAAACCAATTCAGAACCATTATTAATCTTGTGAATTTTCAGTTATCTAAACCTGTAGAGAAAGGAGAAAACTTTCAATATCACCGAATTCTATCCAGCTTAAGGACCCAAGCTGAAACTTTTCTGCTCAAATGTTAAATCCGTGCTTCTTTATAGCTATAGCACGAGAAAATAATACCTACTGTCAGAAGAAAAATGCAAACGTTCGTGAATAGGAGTCTACGAAACAACTTAAGGATTTTGCGGCCCAATCGTATATCAAATGAGAAACTTCATAGGAGAACGGGTCAAGAATCTATAGTCAGTGATGTTCTAAAAATGTAAGTCATACACTTTCTAACCGTTTCTGGGAGC
Source organism: Meliscaeva auricollis (assembly GCA_948107695.1). NCBI lineage: Eukaryota > Metazoa > Arthropoda > Insecta > Diptera > Syrphidae > Meliscaeva > Meliscaeva auricollis. The sequence continues at coordinate 31,586,386 of OX403619.1, read as the reverse complement.
AGTTCTTGGAATTTTTGAAGCTTAATACGGGGGTTTCTAAAAAAATCGACTTGTTTTATAAATAAGAGGAACATTAAAATCCTGATAACAGTCCGAAAAGAACCAAAGTAATTAATTGAACAAAAATTGAAAAATATTACTTCGGAAGCCGAAAAGAGTATGAAATTTCTAGAAGATTAAATGTTGCAGATTAAACTGTGCCATGGAACTTAAAAACATATCGTGTATCCAGGACTACCAGAAGAAAGAAAGGCTAAGGTAGGCCAAAAAAGATGACCCAACGAAGCTTCAACGAAGATTTCTTTTGTTAGAGAATGATTCTGAAACCATTAAAAAAAAAATACAAAATACTGCAACTGGAAGGATTTTTTCTTTAATACCTAAAAATTAGGCACGTACCTAAAACCCACTATTCACTCAAACAACTTTTTACTCACGTGACCGCGTGTTAGAAATGTAAACCTTTCAGACTAATCTGAAACGATTGAAACTGAATAATTTAATAAGTCCTCATTAAAAAAATATGTACCTAGTTATTGCAAGAAGTTTGACCAAAGTTTTGACATTTATTGAATTTTGACCCTGTTTGCCAATATGCCCAAAAAATCAAAAAGAAAGCCAATCTCAAGTATTTAAATCGATTATTGATTAGCTAAATATATTTTTTTTTATGGAATAGAAATAAAATAAAAACATTTAATAAAATAATTAATTTTTTTTTAATAAAAACCTAATTGACTACCTTCATAAACAAATTAGTTCCTTCGAACTTTCATAGATGGTGCTTATTGATACAATTTGGAGCATCTGCAGTTCTAATTTCATATTGAATGCATAAAAACGAGAATATTTTCTCACAAAAGTATGGTTTGGCTCATATATGAGCCACCATGGAGTAAGGGGTTAAAATAGATTTCGTGCAAAAAGTACAAAATCTTATCGAAATGCACTAGATTTCCCATATATTTTCAGTTTTCATAATCTTGTTTAGTTCGACGAAATCTTCTCATCATCGACATGATTTTCATATCGAAGGCAAATTTATAACACAATGTTCTCTTTTGCATAACAGTAACAGAGAAAAAAAGAAGAGTTCTCACGTGCTTTGACTGATTTTGTTAGCGCAAAAAAAAATTAAAAAAAGGAATTTTTTTTTAATATACGCATGGGAATTTGAACTGTTTGCGTTTGGTTCTTTTATAGACAGCATCTTTTAACATTTCATTTCGTTTCAGCAAACGGCTCTTAAAGCCGTTTCGAAGGAGAGGAGATATAGAATTTTTCATAATCCACGCAGGTTGGCCAAAAGTTCTGCACTGACATTGAGATCTCTGGATAAATTAATCTAATTATATCTACTATTATTTTCACATGGTATTTCGGCAGTTGTTGCACAAAGTTCTTTACAAATAAAAAAAAACAACCTTTCATCCAAAATATTTGAATGAACTCCTTTGGTCCTGGATTCTTATTTCAATTAAAATCTTGATACCAAATTTTATTAATGTACCATTATTTTAAAAAAAGTTTACGCTAATATATTTTATAGTTGCACCAAAAAGTGACAATAACTTTTCTTAACGTGGTCACTTGGAGTTGTGTTGGTCTTATTCCTTCCAGCATTAAAAAATGGATTTTATTAACAACCCCCACTAGCCAATAGTGGAATTTTGGGGGACTTTGGAACATCTACTTTCTTGAACTGAGATCCTATGTTCCAGGTCTTATATAAATACAAAAAATTAAGGCATCAATTAACCTCAAGCCACTCATGTTCTTGTGTGAGAGGTTTAAATGGAATAGGCGGCATAAAACTGCACGCTTCACATGAAATTTTGGCGGGCAATTAATTAATCGGTGGTAGTTGGAGCTCAAAACCTAATTGCACAGACCTTTTGACTTGAATGAAAAAGTGTGGTTTATTTTCCGCTACAGTTCTGCATAGCTATTCAAAATAAATCATCCGTCAAAGTGTCCTTGAGATTTGAATTTCCTCTTGGCATTACAAATTACGTTCCTTTAGCAAAAATAAAAAAAAAAAAAAACAAAAACTAATTATATTGTTGCCTACTAAACTTTGTCACACAACGAATCGAGAGTGTGAAAATAACACTCTCTCCAATCACACTCTCTCAATCACACTATGTTTTTCCAGACACACTATTTGCTTAAAAAATTAATAAAGTACTTCATTATTATTTCTCAGCTACATACACAACATAGCGTGAGCCAAGTGCTTATGCCGGATCTGGGATGTTCTTATTTATAGTAAGATGAAAAATTCATCCATTAATCCGAGAGTGATATATGATGAGAAAAGGACTATAAAGAAGGAAACGCTCGTAAAATGTTTAACAGCTTTTTGAGGTGCTATTTCGGCAAAACCCCCATCGTGTCGATAAGGACTTTTGTTCATGTCTAAAAAAAAAAAAAAAAACAAATTCCATAGGAAAAAAGGAGCAACATAATGGCGATGGAAATATTTAAGTTCAATGTCCTGCAAACAAATAAATGATGTCAATGTGGATAACGTCTTGTGGGTTTTACAATTTTTTTTCATGTAATTAATCACAGCGAGCTTTCATTTTAATAAATAATGTTTTATTGTATAGATTTCTCAATTATTTGTTAAGAATTTACAAAACAAAAAAACCTCTTTTAAGATCTTGATGTCTTACGAGAAAAGTTTTAATATCTTGAGGGTAGAAATATTTTAATATTGTACTTTGTTGCTGTTTAAAATTTAATTTAATCGTTTTGAGTCATTTTTTACGGAAATTTAAACCTTATACGTAAGCGAGTGAACAGACCGAACATGTTCGATGTGTTATGGTTAATCTTATATGCAGTTTTCAATCATTATTATGTTTTTCAAATAGATATGGTGCCAGCTTGGAGTATCAATTTTCAAAGAACCTGTTCCTTGTCGGTTTGATGTCGCAGAAATCGTTCGCTCAAACTACACGTTGCATGAAGAGTAATGAATCGTTGATGACTTTTGACTATTACACTCGGACAAAGAATTTTTGAAATGGCCCTTAGATTAGGCTAAACTTGAGCGAAAGCATGGATAATCTTGACTTTGAGGTCACCGATTGCTTCCGGAGTATTGGCTAAAATCTATGACGATACTTGATTAGAAAGCCAACGGAGCCAGAACGCACGTGATTATGTAAACTTTTTGAAAATAATAGTTTAAACTATAAAAACTAATATATTTAGCAAAATGATGCATTTGAAAATAAATTGGAAATAAACTATCGGCTAAAACAACTTTATTTTAAAATAAAATTCAAGAAAAAGTTTATGGCTGTAAGATAAGCTATAGGATTTCATGTGAAGCAATTTTTTTGAAAAAAAAACCCTCCTGCCTGAACAAGGGGATATAGACACCCCACATCATAAACAACTCAGCAAAAAATCAGATCTACCAGATTTGGCGCAAGGTCTGATGTATGTATATAGTTACTGTACTAATTTTATTTTACAAAAAATCGCACATAAAAAAAAGGAAAAAAGAGGCTGGGTGCGAGCCTAGAAACAAGGTGCCTCGGTAGGTAACTATAGAAGTCTCAAATTCAAGATCTTCAGAAAGGGTTCAGTATTTAATGAAGCGAAGCCGTTTGTTGTTGAGCTATTTGAGTTTTGAACAGTTTGGGATGAGTCAGTATAGCCTGACTTACGACAACTCGACTCCAGTGCAGAGTTGAGATAAGGTTGGGGAACATGATACCCATCTGCAACCGCCATGCTTGGGATCACTATAGGATTTGGGGTAGGTGCGAGGTTGGGTGTATGCAAAGTTTTATTTGTCATAATTCTTAATTTGCGGTCACCTGAGTCGAGTTGTCTTGAGTCGGTTTATCTTGACCCACCGAAGCTTATATGTTGATTTGTTCTCGAGATATTATGAACGAAAAAAAAGTTTCACGAACGTACGAACAAAGATACAGACTCTAGTGACTTCAAAATGTCGAGAATTGTCAAAATTTTCACTTCAACAAATCGCACCAATAACAATAACTTCTAATGGGAAGTTAATAATTTATAATAATTCATTTGGAAAATAAATCAATTATATGGATTGAATTATTAAATCTGTATATTAAAACAACATGTTCTCTTTAGTTGGAATTGACTCTAATAAGAAAATTCCTACCGAAAACCATCCAATTTATGTTCTTTTTGTTTTTTATGTGTTTTTTTTTTAAGATTTCAAGTTTGTTAATGCATGTATGTCAAAATTTGAAATAATGAATGCACTCTGATTGAATTTATGACATTTATAGAGAATTTATAGCAAACAAATTCTTAATGCATACAGAAAGCTGTTTTTATATCATAAAGGCGAGGGAATCTATTGTGGACATTGTTGTTTTAGTTTTACATGATAACCATGTATGCGTGCAAAAAACACACATTTTATTGATTTCATCAAAAAGTAGACAGAATGCAGCAATGAATAAGAATAGCTTTATTTTCATATATTTTCAGCTAGTATTAAGTAAGAAACTACAAAATAAAATCAATACCTAAATCATAAATAAATGAAAGAACATATATTTCATGCAAACTGCATCAATGCATTTGTGTTGATTTACATTTAAATATTATTTTCTGATAATTCCGTTCGAAATTAAAAATATAAAAAAATATTACGTATACGCCCGAGTGTACGGTAGGTATTATAAACTCAGAATGTTAACTTGGCACTTAATAATAAGGAAAAAAAATTCTAAAATCATTGTGAAAATCTAAATAACATTTTTTTAAAAGCTTTTTGTAATTGCCACTTAAGTAGAAATTATCAAAAATATTTTGTGAAGTTATTATACTAAATTAGTGTACGGCTTAGAAAACACTCGATTAGTAAACCTGAAAATTGATTGTAGGTATGAAAAGAGTTTGCTTCTTGTCTTTCTAGTGGTTTTTTCTTTATGTTTTAATAAAACATTGTTCATGGATGGAAAATCAACGAGAAATATTGTTGCTTTTATTCTATTCCATGTGGTTGGTTATTTTCTGCTGTACTAGGTCTCTAATTAAGGTCAGGAAAATATAGTATTGTTATCACTTACATTTCATGTCTATGTTGTTCATTATATTTGAAGGTATGATTACATAATTTCACTATACAATATATAGAAATTTTTACATGACATTCAGGCAGTCAAGCAATCTAAAAAAAAAGGAACAGGAACATACTTTCATAGGATTATTTATGATGTTTTTCTAGTTGAAACACAAATGCTGTGTTAATCGATAACCAATAAATAAAATAATTTGTTGAATAGAGAATATTCTATCTAACAACTATCTAACAATTGTGTATTTATTTTTTCTGGCGTTAATTTCGAACCAACAGAATGTCAATTAAAACAAAAAAGAATTTTTGTTTGAAATCGCTTACGCTTTATTTTGAACTGGTTCTATTGTTATTGACGTAAGGTACCCAATCACAAAATTGCATTTTTAGGGTAGCAGTTAAACAGGCCAAATTTTTTTTCCCAATTACATAAGTGCACTATGTACTTAGAGTGGGCCGAAAAACACTATTATTTGAATTTTAAATCGTATAACCGCGAAAAAGTTGCAAATTGTTAAGACTAAGAAGTGTTTAAAAAATAATCGAAATCGGTTTATATCTTCCAGTAGCGCATGAGCCATGAAACTTAATCATTTTTTTAAAATGTCATATTTTTTTTTTAATTGCTTCAGGCGCCTCTTACATAAGCAAAATATTTAGAAGAAAAAAAAAATGGCTCAACTTGGTTAAGGGTTTCCGGTCGCGCATGAGTTTCGAATTTTGTTGAAATATACGGAAAATTTTTTTTTTCAATTTTATGGACTATTATTGGTAGATGGCACTGTGGTACATTGATTTTTAACTTTTAATATGAACTAAGCGAAGTGTTGGTCTTGTCGAGTAAGTCATTAACTCATACTCTACCCTCAAAACCTGAGTAATTTCCGCATCCATATTGGGGTTATTTAATTTTTAAAAAGAAAAATATTAGTTCTTTTAAAAGCTGTAATTTTTTTGTTCACAATATAAACGTAATTTCTTAACGGTAATCCGAAATTTTCCTTTGAATACCATTTTTGGTAACATTTTTCAATCAAATATTTTATATTTTGATAATAATATTTTTAAAGTGCATTTTATTTTAAGAAAATTGAGACTTCATTGCTTGAAGTTGATTAAGAATTGTCAAAAATATTTATCTTTTAAGGAAAATGGAATTTTGGTTTACAGTATAAAATTGATGATAAAATTTGTTCAAAGTGTTATTAGGTGTCTTCCAAAAAAGAGGAACTTTAAGCGAAACATGTTAGTAAGGAGTAGTTTTCATAGCTTATTATAAAGACCCAGTTTGTTTTGGTAAAGCAACATACACTTTAATGATTAAAAAAGACCAACATTCTTAATAAACGTAAATTGATGAAAACGAATACATTTTTTTTCTGAGCTAAGGTGAGACTTTTCTCTTAATTTTTCTTTAACTTCGTTAAGTGTGTTTTTTTTTATATATTCTTAACTGAATGAAAGAAAAATCTTACAAACACATGTTTCTGTTTGGAATTTTATAACTCAATAAAAGAAAATATTTAAATCATAGACATAAGTTTTTTTATAGAAAATTAAACGTTCTAAAAAAAAGATCTTAACGTTTTTTATCATAAGTTTAACCATTTTAAAGTTATGGATTATCAAACTTAACCCATAAAAATAACATTTATTAAATTATTTTAAAATAAGCATTTCTATTAGTCTTCTCAATATTGTGTTAACTAGTGTCTATTTTATAAAAACTTACTCAATACCTTTTTTGTAGAGGAACAATTTTCCTATCGAACAGTATCCAACGATTATTTTTTAGTAATAATTTCAGTTTTTAAGCTATGAAAGCGTTCACGGAATGATTTTTTGGCTATATTAGATGGGTAAAACAAAAACTAATTCTGTTTGAAAAAAAAAGTTAAAACATTCGGAGATTCATCTCAAGTTAATTTTAATTTCATGTAATTTTGATTTGCATTTGAACTCAGAAAGTTTCTGTAGCCTTTTATGAGATATTTTGTCGGGGCAAGAAAACGGAACCCGGTACAGTAATTGTCGTTGGAGGAAATAATTGCAGAAACATTTTCAACGAAGAAAAAATTCTTTGACTCCTTGCTATCCACAATTATTCCGTAAACTTCAATGTTGTTATTTCTTCAGGATTTGTATCCTCTTCAAGACTTCTTCAAATTAAAAAAAAAAAAAGTAAATGTATCAATGAATTAAAAACTACTTTATTGCACAAAAAAATGTAAAACTCTATTTCAACGTCTATCACCTTTCACTAGAATTAAATTTTATAGTTTATTGATTTATTAAAAAAAAGAAACAAAACAAGGAAATAAAAAAAGTTTTGCACCATTAGGTATGTGTGCTGTTGTCTGTGCCATGTCCTTGATGGCCACTATCAACCTTCTGCTTGTCCACACTTTCAGAAGCCTCATTCAACGATGCTGTCGGTTGGACGACGACATCAGCATCCTGACTGCTGTTGCTGCTTGTGGTAGTGATGGTACTACTGGATACATTGACAGCTGTTTCACCATCTTTTTGGCCATCATTTTGGTCTTCATCGTTGTCGTCGTCATTCTTGTTGCCCTCATTCTCTCGACCATCATCCCCATCACCACCAACGATACCAGTACCTCCTTTCGATGTTAGAGTTATGATATTTTCGATTCTCTGCTGAATGTACTGCTGACGTCTAACTTCTGCCTTGGCTAGTTTCTCTTCCAAATGTTCAATGGTGGTTGCTGGTACAGCTGTTGCCGCTTGCTCGACTAACTTTTGCAATCGCTTCGGAGGATGCTTTTTGATTAGACTATCACTTCGGTCGTTGTCGTCGTTGTCGTTGTCAACATCATCCAAAGAGACTTCAAACGCCTCCGCAGGTGCTGTCACAAGTTTTTTCATTTTTTTTTCACAATGTTGAAAGAAGAGTGAATATTGCACAAGTCCGCATATATATTTCCACCCACATATCATCAGCCCATTTGAAAAAGGATATGAATATCATTGTATGGCCATATACACCAAAGTGACACAATAACGACGACGTAGTATGTAGTTGAAGAAGCAGAAACAAACCATTTCCAAGTCGATGTGTCGACGACGTTGTGCCATTTCATGTCAATCCACCCAACGACAATGATGACATAAAGATATAACAAAAAAATGAATATAAAGGAGTCGATTGCCCCAGCAACATTCCACAGGATATATGGAAATAAAAAGCAATAAAAAAAAGCAAGAAGAAGAAAAAGAAGAAGAAGAGAAAAAGAACAGTTAAATAAGTTTCACACTTTCAACACTCTACAATGTTTTAATAACACAAAATCGATATTTACGGTACTTGTCAGCAACAGCGGAAGAAACTTCTGATGTGGCTCCTGCCTGAGCATTTGAATTGTCCACCAACTTTGCAGGGTCAGTAGTTGTAGTGTTGGCAATACCACTTGGAGGCAGAGGCTGTGCTGATGTGCAGCCCATCATTAGGTTCGAATTCAAATGGAAACGTGCAAAACGGTAGTAATCAGATATCCGGTCTTTTATTTCAACCGAGAACATTATCCATTCATGACGAAGGACTACATCAACTGCATTGCGCGCCGGCCGTCGTGTTTCCAATTGCAGGAAATCTCAATCTGGCTACAGTAGTTGTAGATATCCTTTCCTTTCCTTTTTTTTGTAAATCCCAGCTGTCGCTGCTGGAATACCGGCACCGATATTGTCACTATATTGGCCCTTTTTTAAATGGAGGAAATTCCCGTTACGTGGACGATACTCTATAACGCGAACTGAGCTACAGGATATACAACAGCTTGAAGTTCTGATTTTTAATTTCCGGTCGTCCGCTGAAAAGGAGTGTGTAACGTGTCCAGTGTTAAACTGAAATTACAACCATAAAAAAGGACTTTGAAAGGATACACTCACACACACACAAATACACACACTCTGTTACCACCTGTAAAGCTTAAGCTGTTTATACCATTTTTTTTTTTTTTTATTCATAAATAAAAAAACGAACTGTCTGTCAATTTATCCATTCTTCAAACGACCCCCACTTCCTGTGTTGCTTTGCTGCGCTGTCCTGGACAGGAGAGGACAGGACACACTCTATGAATTGTTGTTCTTTGCGTCCACTTACCCATTGCATGAGCAAAGATATTTATTCGATTCCATCAATTGGGTGGATAAACTACCCTCGGTTATGCACCAAAGTGTTGGACATGGATGGAGGTGTCATATCCGATTTCTGAACGATAACAACAACCAGTAGCCCATGATGGAATTATATTGAAAGGGGATAAGAGTGGTGGAGAACTCTAGGAAGTACAGTTTAGTACCTACACAGAGTGGGCCTGTTGCTATACTATACTAACAACTTACATACTTACTTACCCCCTGCTGGCGCTGTTGAGCGATATTTGTTCCCAGGGAAACGCTAATAGCTGAGGAGGCCACTCTTTGGAATGTTTTCGTTGTTGCAAAAGTAATTGTGTGTGCTTTTGTGTTTTTGTGTATTATCGACAAATAATTTCATGTATACTCTGACATATGCCTCCTGGGGGGTCTTTATTTGTGTCTATATACTCATATAGCCGTGCTAGCTTATGCAGCGTTTGATTTGCATGGATGTATTGTATAAATTCAAATAATATGTTTTTTATTTCATGTCCTTTTAGTTTGACCTGCAGCGAAGCTTTGGGGATATGGCGATGATAGCGCTAATCATCCAATGGCATATAGTCACATAAATGGTATGTGCAATTCTTTGACTACACACAAAGGTCATTAAGCTCCGTTTAATATGATATTGTGCGAGACTCTGCCATTATATAAATCGGGAAACTTTTATGAAAACAATAAATTGAAGCCAACTTTTTGTGTTGACTTAATGGTTTATATATTCAGTAAACTTACGGATTTTCGGGTAAATGATGGTTTCATGTTGAAAAGGATTATTCTTGACACTTACTTTTTGACGCTTCTAAAAATGAACTTATAACTTATATATTTGTTTGTACGGAAGCATTTCTCATTTACACTTACTTCTGACTTAGGCCACACACATATAAGGACCCAGATTGACCAATACGGTAATCGTTCGGTAATCGTAGAATCGATTATTAATTTTTGTGTTGATTAAATATTACTTTGGTTTTTCGATTAAACATTGTGGAGAAATCCCGGGACAATAGTGGAGGTTATTATTATATTTGTCTGAAAATATCAACCGCTAGTAATAAAATGTTTCTCTAAGAAGAATTATTAAACTAGCCCAAATATTTATTTTAGTTGAGCCTTACTCCCACCAGTGAGAAGTTGCTTAAGTCCTAACATTACATCTGCTGAGTTTTCAGAACTGTTTGTGTGTGGTGTCTAGTGCTACTATGAGTCTTGTTTAATCTTGGTGACTTAATGCAGTATTTGTCTGTTGTGATGTAATTCGGTTATTTAGCCGTTTAACAGATAACCAAAAATAAATAAACTATAGAGATCTCAAGTTCAAGATCTTCAGTAAGAGATCATTATTTAATGAAGCGAAGCCATTTGTTGTTGAGCTATTTTAATTTTGAACAGTTTTGGGCTGATTCAACGAAGTTTTTATCTTGATTCGCTCTCGAGATACGGTTAACGAAAAAAAGTGTCACGAACAAACGTACGAACGTACTTACACACACACATACCTCAAAACATCGACAATAGTCAAAATTTTCACTTCAAACAAAACTACACGAACACAAAATTTAAAAAAAAGCCTTTTCTTATATAAATAAAATGGACGACTAAATCGCACGAACTTCCTCTTAAAGTTCAAAGTTCAAAGTTATTGTATATGTATTTGTATTTGAAAAATAAAATATTGAAAAAAATCGATTTTCTCATTTTTATTTTTTTTTTTTTTGAAAAAGTAAAAAAATAATATTTTTTAAAAGGATGAGAACGACATGTTAACAAGTTTTGAACGAAATTAGTTGAGCCAGTAATGATATAATATGGAAACTTTTCCGAAAATTGTTCCCATCATATATCCGTTATTTGTATTTTGTGAGAAAAACTAAAAATGCAGTATTGTTACAATCACTTATTACAACGTACACCAAGTATAATCGAAATAGTTAGACCCGTTTTCAAGAAAAATCTAATAACTCAAAACCTTTGTATGGAAGGTATTCGTCCTAATCGAGATATTCAAAAACAAAACAAAAAAAACAACCTTGAAAATTACTAAAAAGTAATCTGTACCAAATTTCATGCAAATCCATCAACCCGTTTAGGCTGTGGCTTTCTGTACAGATAGACACACGGATGAACAGACGAACAGACGCACAGACCGACGGACGGCATGATGAAAACCACTTTTTTTGAAATTCTCCATTGTAATGTTGGTTTTGATTCAAACATCGAATTTTTTTTGACACGAAACCAATACTTGCCCTATGGAGCAAGTAAAAAGACAACTAATTTCTATAACAAAACGGAGTGAGGAATGAGAGGATAACAAGTTCGTAATTGCTTTTAATTTCAGTTATTTATTTGTTAGTTTATGCTCATAATTGAACTGGCAGAAATAAGCGATAGCGTAAAAACCATCCTAATACCCCAATTACTAAGGGTACCTAGCCATTGTAAAATTCAAGGCGAAGAATGTGCTGACAAACTAGCTGCAGGTTAAGCCCTATATTCCTTCACGAAAAACTGCTAAATATCACAGAAGATATGCCTCAACCACGACGGAAACAGATCTGAGGAATAATTATTGATAAAGAAAGGGTTATAGCTATTAGCATAGGGCACTGGCCGATAGCCGACCGTACCGTGCCAATCACTGTCCTAGTTGCAAGGCAAAACAAGAAAAAGAGGCACTACTGCATTTATCCTCTGCAATTGTCCAGCCATATACCTGTGTTGACAGTTGACACTATGCCTTGTATGCTGTATTCCTAGACGACCTTAGCAAGCGTTCCAATAAAAAATGAAGATTAATTAATTTTCCTAAACCAAACTCAGTGGCTGTTATATTAATCAATGACAATAAGTCCGCAAAAAATTGCAGATCGCTGATTTTTTGGGATAGTGTTAGGAAATATGCCGGCAGTATACGATCAAGTTTGTTGCTTCGAAAAAGCTGTGCTAACTTCATGGTGCAGCAAAAATTGGGAAATATTCGCACTTTTTTCGTTTTTTATCTTAGAAGTTCTAAAATGTACATTTAATAGAAAAAGCTGCAAGGTATGAGGTAAAGAGAACTGCGCATTGAAAAATACTTTTAAATCATTTACCATACTTTAATTTTATACCAAAATGTTCTTTTAGTGAAAATTTAGCAATTTTTAAAGAGCTGTATTCCTAGATCTATTGGACCTACAGAGCTACGGTTACACTTTAATTGCACAGCTAATTTCTTCTTTACCTCATACCTTGTAGCTTTTTTTATAAAAAAAAACATATTTTAGAACTTCTAAGACACAAAATGAAACAAGTGCGAAAGTTTCGAAGCTTTTGGTGCACCATGCAGTTAGCACAGGGTTTTTCGAAACTGCAAATTTGGTTGTATACTGCTGGCAGATTTTCTAACAACATCCCAAAAAATCAGTGATCTGCAATTTTTTGTGACCTAGAATGTCTTGTAACCTGATCTAATAAGGCTATACACGCAAATGATATCCACAGTAACCCTTTTGAGTAAGAGGCTTGAACATTGAGTATTGTGCCGGACAAACTTGCTGTTGAATGTACTCGTTTTAAGGCTCTGAGTTGATGAATGGTAGATGGTTAGACATTAAGCAGACAAACTATTTCATTAACAGTATAACAAAGGTATCTACCAGGGTGGGTAGTCTTTTAGGACCGCACTAATCAATGATCATCCAGTTTTTATATTCCTTGGTCAGAACCACACTGAACCATTTCAAAAAACAACCGACAATTATTGGCTTTCTGAGCTGGTGTTTTTGAAACCGAAATTTGCCATTTCTACCTGTACCGATCACTGGCTTGACAACATCGACATCGATCCGCACTTACTTCGAGTGAACTCCAGAGTGTCAAGTGCACGAGACAATGGCCAATATTGTTGCTATTGGTGTGGGTGAGAGCATATCTAACACCTGATATGCATTAGCTATATCTCTCGCACACAATGATTTTTGCCAAGAAAAGATGAGTTTACAAGAAAATGTCTAAAATTGTTATTTTATTAATAACTAGCTGAACCGTCCTACACGCGTTAGCCAAATGCATTGTATTTCGTTATTTTCTGGGCAACTTTTCAATTTTTTCTCTCCCTTAAAAATTTATTCTGACCTGTACAAACTTAAATTTAAACAATTGACGTTGTCATCGAAAAAGCCAGACGCATAGGAAATTGCACCGTTTCCTCTATGTTTAGAAAAGCACGTTTAATGTGAAAAATACCCTTGAATGTAAATAACTGCTTCGAAACACACAACCGGCGCGCGGTCCAGTTATGTGTACTTATTTGTTATTTTTATTTAAAATGACAGCCTTTTCTTTGAAATTCTATAATACAAAATGCATAATAGCTACCGATCACTCGGGCGTATGAGTGTTTTTTTGTTTTTAATTCTGTTTTTCAACTTAAATTCTTAGAAAATACTATTTAGAAGTAAGTAACACACACATGTATTTGTGTTAGGTACATATATCGATTTTATTTTTTTTTATACGAAAAACCTAATATTAAAAAAAAATAAAGCTTTTGTTGCATGTTCAATTTCACTATTTTTTTTTTTCAATAACGTAATTTTCTGTCTGAAAACAAAAACGAATATCTTATTCATTCCGACAAAGTCTTAAATAAGTTTGAATAGTCTCGTAAAGAATTCAAGAGAAATTGAAGAGAAGCTTAACGATGGATATAATATTTCCTTCCCCAGACTTTTTCAATAGGTCTTATTTAAATTGTGATGCATTGGACTTTAGAATCGATGCGGCACTGTTCCAGAAACTTGACACAACCCCCCTTTCTGTGGTTATGTGATACCTTCTATGTTCCATTCCAGATTGTGGTGACATATATTGTGAAAATAGAAAATCTGTTTATGCAGTAATGAATAGAACTGCTGCAAAGTTCAATTTTGTACCGCTTCAAAGTCAATAATGCAAAATGTGGCTTAAGTTTCCACCCTGAACCTAATTCCTGAACTCGATGAGTTATAACCCTTCCCCCCATGAGTCTATGCAAAAGGGTTCTTACAGGACTCTAGTGTTGAGGGCGTCTTGATACTTGATACTCTCAAAGCGAAAGCTTACTAGAAAAGGTAATTTGAATTAATTGCTATTCTCTTTTACAAACACAATTAAAATGAAGAATATAAAAATGAAAACAAAATAAAATCACATTTTTACCAGTTTTATGATCATAATTAAGTTTAATTTAGAATGAAAACTATTGTGCAGTAACAGCAGCAGCAATTATATTTCTGATGTGATGATGAAATGACAAACCCAAGAAAATACACAACCATAAATCCTTCAAGTTAAATCATAAAAACCAAATGGCACACATAAAGTACCCAAAAATGTCCATATCCTTCTCTGACTGGAGATGTGAAACAATCATGTGCACAAATTGTGTCCCATGGACGAGTTCTTCTCTATACATTGCGGTTGCTTAATGTAGCAACAAAAATCTAGTAAATAGCAAATCAAGTAAACGACACACCACACAAAGATGAACAAAAAAAAATACTGAACAGCATTCTGTTCGAGCAAATGCAACAAAAATTTAACATAAGGTAAAACTTATTTGTAGTGGGATATAGAGTTTTTTTTATGATCGAAACAAATTATCCTTAAACTATCCTCCAAAACACAAAAGCTTCACTCTGTGGATCCTTTAATGTGGGGTTATAATTTTATTTGCATTGCCAACCAACAAATATTGATTCAGTTGCATTCTATAGGATTAACTTTAAAACTTCTCTGGAAGGATTTGAGGATCACGTAAATAGTAGAGGAATGGGTGGCCAAGAACCATAAAGGTGATAACAAGAATAATATACTACAATGGAACAAAAAGAACTCCTGATAAATTTGTATACACTACATTAATACAGTAAATTTGTGATCAAATATGTTGCTAGAAGATAAATATGATTTTTATCATAAACTAATCCTTCCGGATAAAATTTTCCAAAAACTGCAAAATCGTTGAAAATTATACGGTTTTTTGCATTTTTGACCATCTTACGTCACGAAATATGGTTGGCAAACATCAGATTCCAATTCAGCACCCTCAAAAACATAAAATATGATAGGAATCAAAACTACCTCAAAACTTTCCTAGTAAAAACACAATTTGACTGATGGATTAATATGTTTATTGTCCAAGCTCATAGTTTGGCAGCATTACCAAAAAAAGTTCCGTCAGGACAACAATAAAATTCAGACTTTCAGAATTTTTCACATAATTGTGTTCCTAATTTTTGAAACCTAAATAAGTATCTTTACTAATGGACATTATCTCAAGTGCATGAAAATGAACTGTTTTCTATCCTTGTAGTATGGGAGGGACTGTTAATTTCACTTAATCATTTCATTGCGATTCATTTGTGGTAAACAAAAATTGTTTCTAAAAAGTCATTTAAGGAAATGCCAGCACCCGTTCAAGGAAATTCAAGAAACCCTTCTAAAGCATTAACTTTTTTGTGAAGATTGTCGAAATGAGTTAATGTATGCTCTCTTTCAAGTTATTTTCAGCAAATTTTAATATCACACAGATAATTCGTCAGGAGGTTGCTTTATTAAAGTCTACTAAAGTGCTACTTAATACTCCCAAACGAAGAAATGTTCCTCGAACGCAAACCCAACATAAGTCGGTAGCGGAAAAATTTTCTCAACTATTTTCAAACCGTTACTAGCTTTAGTCAGGGTTTACTAATTGGTAAACTTCTCCGATAAAATTTAGAATATAGAGACATGCGATTTATCACAACCTACATCAGAGTCATATTTAAGAACATTACGATGATTTTTTTCCCACAATCCAATAGAATAGAAAAATGAGCGGACCAAGGAAGCAATTAGAACTAGAACTTTTACTAATCGCGTTTTCCTCCATTTTTGTAGAGCACGCCACTAACTATCCATAGAGAACGATTAATAGAAAAATCACAAGGCGAATAAAACGAAACCTCTGGTTGAAAAAAGAATGCAGCTGGAAGCGTACGTTGGAAGATTACGTTCGCAAACAATAACCCCATCATCAAAAACTTTGAAGGTATTAAGTTAAACGAACGCTACATCAACTTCTTTTACTTCTTGGACCTCAATAATGAATCAGAATAAAACCCGATAGTTTTTATCCCTCGAATTAAAAACTTCGACTTCAACTTCTACCTTGTCAAGAAAGTGAACAACTTTGACACCTAGAAGACTACGTATTAGCGATGAGGCTGTTTTCGTTTTGGAGGTGGCCCGTACAAGTTGGCACCAACCTCAACCAAACTGGGCACTACCTTAGAAAACAACCTAGGCACCAAGTTGGCTGCTGAGGATTGTTGTTTAAGGCAGAGATTCATCCTGGATTGTAAGCGTCATCTTAAAATAGTTAGCTTAAAACTGGAAGATAAGCTCGCTCAAAACCATTTGAACTATTTTTAGAAAACAAATCTAAAAAGCCTTAGGCAACCTTAAAAAAATGTTTTATGTGAATAAACTAATCAACTTCAAAACTTTTTCCTCAAATATTTCTTTTAACGTCCTGTCATCCCTGTGGGTATTGTATGGGTGGCACATTTTAACCCTCTCTAAGAATAGAAATTTAAAAAATCACTCTTGGAAATATAGTTTTGCTTCACTTAAAAAAAAAAAAAAAAAAAAACAATCATAAGGTAGGGCAAAATATATAGGATGGCAACAAAACTTCAACTCCAGAACTGAACGATGCGATATGCACAGATAGCGCGTCGCACACAAGCTCCAGCAAATACATAATTCGATTTGTTAGAAAATATGGAAATCCGCACAATTGCATGACAGAAACAGGACAAAACTGGCACTTTTTCAGATTATGCTGTATCGTGCGTTGTCAGCAACAGCAGAGCAAAGCAATGGCAGGACAAGAACGACAACGATGACAGAGTAAAAATGGATGAATGAGGCTAAAAATAAGACCACACACACACACAACCAAAACTAAAGTTTGTGCGAAAAGCCATAGCAAATTTGTAAGCCTGCTACGTGATATACGTGCCGCAAACGTGCCCATGGACATGTCCTCAATGCTCCTGATGGCATGGCGGCGGCGGCGACGGCTCCTGCTGCATGTTGATTGCCTTTGCGTGTCTCAAACTTGACACGGGTAACACCACCGACCGCCAGCAGACGCGTACGGTGATAGATAATTACATAAGTTCATTGAAGAGTAAAAGAGAAAGAGCGAGTGAGAGCCAGCAGAAAAGGCCGACAAAAAAATCTATAAATCCTTCCTTTTTACGGAGGAGCGTGAGTTGATATTTTCCTTATTGATTTACTCATATCCGACCAGGACCTGCCATAAATTGAAACTATGATAACATCAACAGTTAACATTTCGTGCGTCGGGCTAGGCCGGGCGTCCATCCAAAGTCCATTGTTTGAAGAATTCCTATGGACAGTAGACAGCCGGAATTTGGTAACGGAGGGGGGGAAGTAGCTGATGGAATTTGGAATGAAATGTCATGCCAGGAATAGATTACGTGGCTTGACACCGGTCATTGACTCGACCATTTTAAGGTGGGAAATTGTTTATCACCGCATAGAATATAAGAATCTTTGGATTGTGTAAAATGTCCTAAAAGAATTCACCCAAAAAGCCGTGCGTCGTCGTCGTGTTCGAAATATTAAAATCGACACTTTCCCTCTTTTCGGAGCTTACATATTCGAAATATCTTTATTTTTGGATGACATGCTAACCAATACATTCCCGCCCCTCTCCCATTCACCCCGTTGGTATATTTACATCAAATTTGACTAATGAAGTGAATAAATGATGCGAAAGGGTGGCCATTAAGTGGGAGTGGCTATCATGAGTCGAATTCAATTGAATGGAGTTGTTTTAAATGTAAACAATTGTGGTTTACTTTTCAATGGACAAAAATTGGTCATTTAAGGTTTTAACTGTTGAAATACTGTGAATCAATTGATATGGAATAATATTAATTGATTGAATGAAATAAATTGCATTGTTTTAGGGAGATGGTAAGCCGCAATCGGATTTTTAGAAAACCTATTGCTTTTTATTAATAATATATTTTTTGAAAGGGATTTCAAACACATTATAATTGATTGAAATTTTTAATTTACTTCAACTCCGAATGTATATTTTACGAGTTTCAAAAACTAATCCTTCTATTGGTAAGCTTTGCCATGCAAAATGGGCCTAAGACCCACTTAAAGCATCCGAACGCGAAAATTATAGGTATCCGCAGAAAGACCACACAAGGTCAATGTGAAAAGGCTGTAGCTATTTTAACTTGTAACAATTAGGGGTATTCATGCATCGTTGGTTTACTTGGTAAATGTGGAAAATATGTCAATATTTGTATGGAAATGGCATTTAGTTTACCAGATATTTCACCTTACAACGTTTACCAAGTGTTAACCAGTTTGCATGAACACCCCTATTGTTTCCATCAAGCAGGAATGTAGCAAGGGGGGGCTGAAAACGAAATGTCTTGCGAGCTGTAAAAATATAACATTAATTGGTGCGCTTATTTCAGTTATTTAAAAACAAAATACATATGTTTTTTTCATTAAATTATAAATAACATTTATTTTCTGTAGAAAAATAGCTAATGATAATTTTATTATACCTCTTCGGGAATACCGATTCGGAGTTATAATACCACAAAGCCCGAAAAAAACCCTCTGCGTTGGCCGCCATTTTCAAAAAGGCGTTTATTTGATTTTTTAGCCCGATATTGGTCCTAGACCAGTTTTTGTTTTTTTTTTTCTTGTTGCAATATTTTGTGCACCACTCGCTTCACAAGGACATTTTCTGGCATAAAGCTGCTGAAGCAAAACGAAAAATCCTATACAAAAATCACACAACGAAATCGTAAACGAAAAATTTAATTAACCTTTTCTTCGTAGAGGCCAACGAAAAATTTCGTTTTCGCATAAAAATTTACTATTTAGTGATTTTTTTTTAAATGAACACTCGAAAACTGTCAAAAATATTGATTACTCATTTAATTAACATTTTTAGAGCCAACGGATTGTTTGCACCTCGTACTGTCTTCCTCCACAGAATTTTTACAGGTATGGGGTTATGTTTTTGTTTAGAAAATTACTGAAACATTTTTAAAGTAAGCACCCCCGAAATGAAATCCTGGCTACGGGTCTGCCATAAAGGCTCTCTCAATTGAAGAGAAGGTTGCGGAAGAAATCTCTAAATGGAAATATTGGTGGTGGAAGTAGTTCTATACAGATGGATGTAATTGGTGTGAACTCCCAAACATGCACCTTAAGGCAGCAGTTAATACTTGGAATTCTATTAAGAACATTGTACCTACACTTACATTCAAAGAATAATTCGTTTGCGGCAAACAAAAAAATTACCCAAACAACTTTTCGTTTGATGCACAATTTTTCAAATATGTTTGCAGCAAATTCATTTAGGATAAACACTGAATGCCTAAAAACAAAAGTCGGTGTAAAAACGGTGATTGCAGTGACTCTTCGGTTGCAAAGTGAAGACCTTGTCATTCCACTATGCACTGGATGAATGATTAGCGTAGAACTCACATAAACAAATTGGCACTCACACTTGAGAGAACTAAGAACACACTTGAGAGAACTTTGACTAAGTTTGCAGCAAACTCTTAAATTAAATTTGATTGGGTGAAACACTTAACGCAGTTGAAATTAATCCTGCAACCCCTCGCTGTCTAAGCAAGGTTCTTGCCATTGCGTTAAATGCATATGAGTAACCATAAACTTGGACTATTACAAAAACGACGTATATTTACACTCAAAGTAAAGTTCTTTGCAGCGAGCATAACTTTCTAAAAGTTATTCGTTTGCTGCAAACAATAGAATTTGCTGTTAAACGAAAAGGTGTTTAGGTGTTGGAAGCATATTCGTTTGCCGCAATCAACTCATTAAAATAAGCCTTAAACGAATGGATTGTTTTACATTATGTTTGCTGTAATAGAATTACAATTTTGGTCAATTGTAATACAGTTGTTATACGAATGAAAAACTATTGCGGGGATTGTTCAAACCTTTCAGCAAATAATTTTAATAAAATAAATTTAATTCAAAGAATATTCAATAGCCGCAAACGAAAAAGAAAAAAAATATTACTCTGATAGTCTGAGAGCCGACAGCATATTTTGGGAGTGGAGTGATAATCAAAATCTGGTGTATGCAGTTTTTCAGGTAGTAGCGACCTGATTTCAAATTCTTAATTTTGACAGGTTTCTTTTGCGGAATTTTGTGGTTTTCGGGGGGTCGAAAAAAGTGATAATTGCAATTCACCAGAGAAAGACAGATTCACTTCAATTGACAATTTCAATATAAGAACTGATGGTCTGTCATTTTTGTCTAACTCTGGACACCTCAATCTTGACGATTCGCATCTGATAATTAAAACTCATAATAGATGCTACTTAGGCTTACAATTTTTGGGGGTATTTTTGTTTGATTTTAGGTTTGTTTTTCTATTCTCAAAACTCTCGAAAAAAAGAGTCGACATGCTTCATAGTCCAGTCAAATTGTGTTTTTGTTATAGGAATGTTTTGGAGTAGTTCTGATTCCTATCATACTTTATGTGTTTGGAGGTGCCAAATCCGAATCTGATGTTTGTCGAGAAAATTTAGTGATGCAACGTGGTCAAAATTTACTGTATTATCACTTAAAAGGCTTATAACTTAAGATTTGATAATTGGCAAGATTGAATTCTTTAGAGTTAGGAAAAATGTCACACCATCAGTTCCAAAAATAAAAGTGTCAATTAAAGTAGATTTTGCTTTCTCAGATTAGTTGGAATTATCACGTATTTTAACCGCATAAAATCATAAGAGAACTTGAACTGTTTGGACCTTACACAAACCAGGTGCAGCCCCACATTGGGTGCCTACTACCATAACTGAAGATTGGGGTCCGTCCTCTTTTGGAAGACTGTTGGTGGCAGCAAACGAGAGGGGGGAGGTTGATGAGTGTAATCTCTAAGGCCAGGGACGGCTGCATATTTTCAAAAATAGGTTCGAAAGTTCAATATGGCCCGAAAATAGGAGTTCTTAACATAAATTGCAGCAGCTTTCATTGAAACTTTCAAAAAATTAAATGTTTCGTCTAAATTTCTTTTAATGCCTGGTAAATTCGGCAATGAGTAACTTTTATTTAATTAGAAAACATGTCATAGTGAAAATTTTAAAGCCACCGTGCCACAAAGAAATTCCCGTGGCAAAAAACACGATCTCACCACATTTGGCAACGCTGATGCTACTGCCGAAAAAAATATTCTTAAAAAGTTTTTATCGAGAAGCTTGTGATCATTGTGTTCCGTGAGGATTAACGCATTTTTCTGTTGTATTCCAGTTCAATGCTGCAGACAAGAACTAGAACTACATACAAAGAAGAAAAAGGGAATGCTGATTTGTCAGGAAGAAAAATAGAGAAGTCAAGTTCTACTATAGGGCCATAAGATCTACTCAAGGCTACACGGTCAATGCCAAAACAATGCTATTTCTATCCATAGCTTTTTTCCCTGGGTCTGAATGTGTGTATGTGGACCTTACTTACCTCTTCCTTTGCTCCCTAATATTCACCTAGTAGAAATCGAAATCAATAATAAAACATTTCTTTTAGAAAAACAACGATTTTTTTTTATTAAACATACATATATATATATATTTCTTTTGACTTTTTTGTTCAGTTTATTTTTACTTATCAACTTATAAACTACATGTACACAACTTGTTTTATATTGTTTGCATACATGCATACAAATAATACTTTCACATTTATAAATTAATTTTTATCTTACTAAATTGTGTTTTTTTTTTTTTTACTATTAAATTTTCATTTTTCCCAAGATATAGTTTTTTTTATGTTATATCATTCTTTTTTTTTTGTTTTGGTTTTGTTATTTAAAATGTTATATACTAATTTTTTTGCAGCTGGTTTTTGCGCATATACCCGTATTTTTAATTCTATGTAAGTATGATTTTTTTGTTTGTTTATAAATATTGAATGTAAAAAACGAGTGATTTAAAAAAAAAAACAAAACTAATAATTAGATACAATACATAAAACTGACTGACTGACGGGTCATTTAATATTTATAATGTTTTTTTGTTGAGTTATACATTAAATATAATGATGGAATAATCGGATGAAAATTTGTTTTACTATATTTTTTGTATACGAGTTTTATGTATTTTATTTTGTTTTGTTTTGTTTTTTTGAGTCATATTGATTTAAGATTTCACTTTAGATTGCTATATGAATTATTATTATTTGGGTTTTGGCTTACACTTTAATAAGACTTTGGTTTTGTTATATTACTTTTTTCTCTCATATTTTTTTTTTTCTTTTTTGTTTTATTTTCTTTTTTATTACTATATATAGGTATTTTTTATTTAATTTCAAAAAAATTAATTTAAAAGTCTATCTAATTTTTGCCTTGGTGGTTATTTTTTTCTTTTCTTTTTATTTTTATAAATGAAATCAATTTGTTTTCTTATTTTTTGGATTTTTGTTTTTTATGAGTTTTGCTTTTTGTTGGTATAAAAATTAAATATTTTTACTAACTAATGTGCTTAAGACGGTAACCGTTATTGTAACAATTTTATTCGTTTAAATACAAATGTTCAGATTTATTAAACTAGAAATAAATCAATTCAATTTTATGACGTATTTATAAATACTTTTAAATTTTGTTTGATTCTTATAAAGATTTGGCTAGATGTTATAGCTTTAAGAATTATATTCAATTAAAAAAAAAGGAATTGAATATTAAAATTTACTAACAGAACCTTCCATAAACCTATTAATGAAAATCTTATAAATTAAAAAAACATTTTGCGAATTTTAAATTAGGTTTTAGTTTAATAAAAACAGAAAATTTGATGGGGCATCCACCAATTTATTGTATTCTGTTATAAAAGTCTGTTATAAAAGTCGAGTCAATTACAAAAAAAAAATTTTTTTCAAAATTTTTGTTTTTTTTTTTATATTCTTAAAATCGGAGTCCTTTTAGAGGGGGGATATACTTATTTTTGTTGTTTAAACAATGTGCCACAGGGTAATTTGCATGATAAGGGATAACAGGCTGCAGGCTATCGTGTAAAACCGGAAAAAAAATCATATATTTCCCCTAGTTTAAGTAGGAGAGGCAATTTCCTACAGAAAAACCTTAAAATAAGAACTAAGTTATTAAAAACAACAACTATAACACTTCTTACAATATACTGCTATTACTTTTAACAGCCAAAGATCTGTTCTTTAAGTTTCTTATTGAATAAAATTGCTTTAATAAATTTAAAAAAAAAAAAATAATTTTAAAACTCAAAACTCAGAAAAAAAATGCAAATTTTGTTTTTTTAAATTTATTTTGATTTCTAGAACTCAATGCAGTCATTACTTTATGGTTAAAATTAAAAAAAAAACAGACACTTCAATATTTTCATTTCTTGCAAAAATCCAAAAATTATAATATACATTTTGTATATTTAAAGTAAGTAATTTTTTTTTAAACTAACATTACATATTAATTGAGATATTTTTTTTTTAAATTGAAAATACATAATTAGTAACTGGTTGTAATATTTTGAGTTAAAAATAATACTTTCATTTAATATTAAAAACTAAAATAATCCCTTTTAATACACAAAATGTTGAGAAAAATCAGTTTAATTAAAATTTGCATGTTTTTTTTCCAACTTTAGCTTTACTTGATAGAAAAATTAATGAGTTTTTGACTTTGATTTTTTTTAATTATTTTATTCCTATTTTATTTATTTTTTTTTAACATTGACCCTCCCACCTAACCAAGGGAAAATTCAAGCACTCCCTTTTTATTTCACTTTTAGAACTTTATTCTTGGGTTTTACTTTTTCTAACAAAACAAATGTATTGGAAAATTTTTGATATCTTTAATAACTACCACTTATTTAATTCAAATTGCATTCAAAGTAACCGCAATTTATAGAAAATTTGATTATTTCGAAATTTGTCTTAGATGATTCTATTTTTGAAGCAAGTTAAATTAATTTGTAGGTAACCCTCTTTTCATTAAATATAAATTCTTATTTTTGTCTCCTTATATTTTTTAAGTATTTTGTTGAAAATACAAATAAAAAGACCTTTTCTGTTGTGCTTTCCAAAATGAATAATATATTAATGAAACGACCTAAGTTTTATTTTATGCTTTATGACTCATTTTTCATTCCATGGCACAAGTTTCTAAAATTATTTGTTTTATTATTTAAATTAGTTTTGGGAATCTTGGCTTAATATTCTGATTTTCATAATAATTCTGCTCATCAAAATTATGCTTTTTTTCAATTCTGTCTGACAAAATCCTGAAATTTTGCACAAAAAAAATAAGTTAACTAAAAAGTTTACGTTAAATAATTGGAAGAGTAGTTACTTAGTTATGTAGACCAAAAATTAAAAGTGTGACAGAAGAAACCACATATTCTTTTCCTGTCCCATAAAAAAAAAAAACGAAAAATGTGTCAGAAAACTCGTGACAATTCTCGAAAAATTCTAAACAATTCATTATGAGGATATTTCATTTTAATTTATTTATTTAAAAAAATGCGTTCAGATAGAATCAAAATAGTACCTATTTAAAAATTGTTTATAACTTCACTTATCACAATTAAACACTACAATTTTATTTATATTTCCACAAAATTATAAGTTAAATAATTAAAAACTCACCTTTTCCAAGATTGAAAAAAAAATTTAAAAATAAATAAAAGTTTGTTGCTTTTTTTATTTAAAATTTAAACGAATAAAAATGTACATCATTCAGCTTTCTCAAAAATCCCTTAAAAATTAAAACCACGTTCAAACAAAATATTTCCTTTATACAATGGGGTTATTTTTTGTATTGTTTTTTTAATTAAAATTTTCACATTTATTTAAGTTATATGAATTTAAATAGTAAAAACATTTGTGTGCGCATTATTTTTCGTATATAGTTTCTTTTGTTTGTATTTTGGGTCAGCTTATATTAATCATATAGGGATAGTCTCTATTTTTGGTTTATTTGGTTGAAAAGTAGAAACTTTCTTATTACATATTTACAAATAAAATAAATATTTTTTTATTTTTTAATATAAAATGCTAATTTTAATTGCTAAAATAAGTTATAAAAAACAAAATATTTTGAAAATTATGGTACAAAATATTTAATTTAAACCAAAACTTAAAACAATCACTGCATTTCTTTTATTAAAACTTATTTTTATATTTACTCACATTAGCTTAGATTTACAAAAAAATTTAATACATATTTTCTAGAATTATTCTTAATTAGATTAAAATTAATTAAAGCTCTTCATGTTCTTTTTTTTTCTATTTCTTTTAATAAATATTTTAATTCTATTATTTTATAACAAATTAACTCAAATATAAATTAATTTAACAATTTAACCAAGATTTTATATAAGGGTTTCTATAAATACAAACAAAAATATGTAATTTCTCTCCTTCGATGTTGTTAAATGATAAAAAAAACACGGTTTGGTACAAAAAAAAATATTATAAAAATTGTAATCAATTCCACAAAAATGTTTGATAAATATTTTTATGTATATATAATTTTTTTTTTCTTATTTCAAATATAATTTACCAATATATTTTGCTTTCTTTTGATTTTGATTGCACTTAATGTATTTATACAGGGTGTTTCGTAATTAGTCAAGGAATATGTAAGGGGTGATCCTGGGGTATATTCTAAGAAAAATATTATTTTACAGTGAAGCTCTGTCCTCAAAGTTGATATCACTTATCGATGATTTAACAGAAGACACTGATTTTGGTATATCTTAGTCCATGTTTACGATAATTTTACTCCTTATACTAATGGTAGAAATTTTTTTTAGCACTTTTATTTTATAGAATATACTCCTACTTATAATTGCGTTGTAATAATGTAAATATCTTTTTTTTTTTGCTCAGATATTATTTTTCAAAGGTGTTTCATTTTTCCTGCCCGTGCTATTTTATTGACTGTGAGGATAGAGCTTTACTGTAAAACAATTTTTTTCTTAGAAAATATCCCAGAATCACCCCCCTAAGATTTTCCTTGACTAATTTACGGGACACCCTGTATTTTAATAATTTTTAAATTTCTTTCAATTTGCTTTTTGTTCACTATGTACCTCTAGACACTTACTTAATTTTGTAAAATTTTATCATTAATATTATTTTATTTATAAAAAATTGTGTGTTGTATTATTTTTGTTTATTTTTAAACACACTATCTATATTAATATCGAAGTGTATTACAAGTAAAATGATATTCGTTTTAAGTGCATTGCTTTTTCTTCGAACATGTGTCGGAAAAGTCGGAAAAAAATGTTTTTTCTCTGTCAGAAGATATGAGTGATTTTTCTAAAGTAAAGCATACTAAAATGGCAGCATGAAAATTGTGTTTATTTCAAAAAACGTAGTCTTAGCTAATTTGAAATTTTGGAATGGAGTACAAATTGGATCCAATGAAAGTTGTAAGCATCGTAATTTGTTTCGAACGATCAAACCCTGGCTATTCGACCGCCTTTTATAGTGCCACTATGCACGTGGAGTGTACCGTACCTTTACAGACCGAGTCCAGCATTTAGTGTAGAAACTGGATGGGGGTGCTTTAGAATTGATAGGGCATGGGAAGTGTTTCAAGGAGCAAAGTAAGCGTCTGTTTGAGTGTGGCAAGAATAAGGCAAGAAGTCTGGAGATTTATTGTATAAAGCGAGCTCCTGGTCACAATCTGCATTATTAATCAACATTAAAGAACTTGGCACCTCTCACGAAGAGAAAGATGACCGAATCATGGATTATCTTAAGACCTCCTTAAGAACTGGTACTATAAGCATCCAAAGTACAACGACGTCAAACTTATTCTTAGTGATTTCAACGCCAAATCTGATACTAAGGACGTTAATAGTTAAACATTAAGTCTTAGACTTTGCGTAGGCGTAAAATACCATCTTAGCAAGCACTCAATTCCCAAAATTCAATATTATTTATACTCAAGTGGACTAGGATGTCCTGTGATCAAAAAACCGTCATCATCATGAAGATGCGGGTATCGATGACACACACAACGCTGAGCAGAGGCTGGGCGCGTTTCTCTCGGCCAGCGAGCCAGCTACCAGCAGTAAGCACGAACGATCAGTTGAGACATTGTCAACATTATAAGTGCTGCCACTGATGTGCTGATGGGCTTTCATAGGTGACCACAACGAAACTCCTGGTTCGAAAAAGAATTCCAGCTGGCGCATGCAGGCCGTGAAAAAAAGAAGAGATGAACGTCGCCCCCGGCTTCTCAGGAAGAAAAAAAGTGACACCACGTGAAGTGGACGGTTAAACTATTGAGGGTTTTTTTTGAATTTCTATAAATGAAGAGAGCAACTCTTCCATCTTTTTTATAAATTTGCTTTAAAAATTTTACCAATAAGATTTTGTGAAACAAAAGTAATTTAAAGAGCCATTTGCGTCCGATTGAACATCTGTAAATTGGCATCTTCAATATCAGCCACTATTTCACAACCCTTAAGTTAGATAAAATGAAAAGAAAAACAAAAAACAACTTCAAAAGGATGGTTTTCGCTTAACTTCCGCAATAGTGCTTAACAAGTGAACATTTTATGAACAAAACAAATCACACGGCCATTACTTTAACGGTCCAAACCAAGAGCTAAAAAAAGACCTGTTATTACTACAAGAAATAAATAATACAAAAAAAAAAAACAAAAAAACAAAGAAGAACCTTTGAAATATACTGAACGGAAATTTAAATAAATTGCTGCCATTTCGGCTGGGAATAGTTGAAGGAATGAAAATAAATTACATAAAATCAATTCAGGAACAGAAATTGACTGACCGACCAAACCGAAGCCAAAGAACGACTATACGCCAATATCCCTTCGGAGCTCTGAGCCCTGAAGCCCGAAGTGAAGACGAAGGCGAGCAGTCCTAGAAAAAATTGAGAAAAAATCATTTCTTTCCTTCTGACAGGCGGGCAGCAACGGCGAGTGACGACGGCAACGTGTTCGTGCGATGAATGAAATTGAAAAGAAGAAGTTAAGCTGCCCTCAAAACACGAATATCCTTCGAACTCAAAATAAAAAAAAGCTTCACACCGACATGGCTTCGACTTCGATAACACAAACAAAATTTTAAACAAACACAAACAAAACAATAACATCCCTATCCCCTCCCCCCCCCCCCCCCCCCACTTAAAAGTAATCCCATCAGTTAGTTGTACACACCTCGAACCATTGCTTCACGATTTCTCGTATGCCATTTGCATGTCAGGATCCGGATGTAAGTCCGCCGGAAGGACGCATTGCACAGAGCATAGCACATTGGATTGATGGTGGAGTTTATGTAGCAGAGGGCATAGAAGAATTCCCACAATTCATTGGGTATGCAATCACTGCAGGTAGTGAGGGGTTTGATCAGCACCAGGATATTGTACGGGGTCCAGGTTATGATGAAACTTAACAAAATGGCGGATAGTGTTTTCGCTGCTTTCGACTCCTGTCGCTTCTCTTGTGATTTTTTCTTCTTCTTTGCCTGCCGAGCAGTGAGGGGTTGAACAGTTTTGCCCAGCTGCTTGGGTATGATTTTCGCATTTAGCGGTATTCGAATATCGTGCGGGGCATGCGAAAGCCTTCGAACAACTGGCAGACTATATTCGGAGTCACGTGATGGCAATTGCCGTCTCGGTGGTACTGCTGCTGCTGCTGCTGCTGCCGTTATTGCGGGCAAAGGAACATCATCTTGAATCATTTTTATTGATGGGGCATGTTCGTCGCCCGTTTTGGCGCCATCTGATGGCAGGCGTATTAATATAGTGTAGACGGAGTCTTGGCTAACCGATCGCGAGCCAAGACGATTGCTATTATTTGGTAATGAGCGCGAGTCGCGTGGTCCCGAGATTTCTTGAAGTTGTGATAGAGGCGTAAGCGGTGGTCGTAATGGTGTTGGTGAAACATCGGGTAATATCATACTAGGTGGTCGAACAGTTGCGTATGGATCACGAATCACATTCATCGATGTGCATCTTTATATTTTTTATATTTTTTTGTTTAATATTAGAAAAAATAGAAGACAATACACAAAATATTATTTGTATTTTTTTTTTTTTTTTTTTTGATTTGAAAGAAATAAAGTTTTTTGGTTTCAATATTTTATGTGTGGACACGAATATATTTTCGTTTTCTAACACTAAACAGCAGTTTCAAGCCAAAACACAACGAAACAGTTTTTGTTAGTTTTTTTATTCATCATTAACTTCAATTTGCAACACATAAAAACTCAAACAAAAATTAATTCAAAACGAAAAAGTGTGCGATAAGTGTGGAATTTTGCAAAACTAACAAAATATTTTCCTATAACTTGCTGATGTCGGAGAATGAAAGACCTTGGTTGAAGAATACAGATGCTTATTCTCTCAGTTAGAGCTTCAGGTTACAAGACGCAATAGAGCACAAACAGAGGGAAGAGCCCCGGATTGTGATTTCTACATTATTACACTGTGACTGAAACAGGTTTGTATCATGATTATTCTTTGAAAAATAATATTTCCAAGTTCGTTTATGGTGCAAGTAAGCCATGAAATGGTGGAGGGCTTACGGTGACTTCTTCTTTTACTAAGAGACTAAGCTCGCTATGTGATCGAGGTAGTTTTTTGTCGGCAAAAGAGGCACCCATGGTGGACAGGTCGAAGTAAAGTATTTTAATAATTACATTTCCATTATATAACACTTTAACGCAAGAATTATTTCGATGAAATTATGGGAAGTGTCACTTGTTCCAGTCAGTTGGGGAGCTACTCCCAGTGGGGTTTCGAACCAATTACAAGTCTGGTATCAAAATTTTGACGACCTCAGCAAACCAAACTGGACCAAGAATTATCTGTAGTAGGCGTATTGGTCGAGAGTGAAGAAGAAGATTCATCGATGAGCTGTTGGAACCTTACAACGCCATAAAAAATACCTCGTCTTAGTTGGCATTCACAGCTAAAAACCTTAACCAACTTTTGGTGTGCGTAACTAGGGACTCGGACTGAGCTAGCTGAAAAGGTTCTTGGTTGAGGCGGAAATCCATTATGCCAAATGAAATGCCATCTGAAGAAAGTAAGTAAGTTATTTTTTCCAAAAAAATAACTAGTAGATTTATACTCTTTAGACATGTCAGCTCAGATTGCATATTTTTTACCTACTCCAAAAGATGTAACAAAAACTTAATTGTTCATCAAAATTTGAATCGCCAAATTTTTGACCTTGGACTTTGTGAGTGACACTTCGCGTAGTTGTTACCTTTACCATTCTGATCAATATTAGAGGTGCTGTACAGATCGGTCCCTAACGCATTAGCCTTAGTACATATGCACATCTAACAGGTGCACAAAATCACTTAGATTGAGTAGTGAGCGACCAAAAAAAGTATTGACACTTCACACTAGTATTGAAATGAACCGTTACGTCATTAGGATCCTCCAGGAACCACAAGCATTCTTTTAACACTTCCATCGAGATATAAACATAGTTTTTGGCAGCAACATTTTATTAAAATAGTTATTGTATTCTGGGAGAGTGGTCCAATACGGTTTTTTTCCAGTTTGGTATTTTGCTCTTAGGCAATAAAGACGGAGAGTATCGTTGATAGATTTTAAGAGAACACCCCTTTCTTGTGGAGAGTTGTCTTCGACATTGGTTCACAGGATGTTATTTTTCTCGACATATGATTATGATTGTGCCTCGCCTTACAAAATTTGGCTTCAAAGATGCCCTCTATTATTGGAGCAAACGGGACGGTTAAAAGAGGCAAGCAAATATAATTTTGATGCCCAATACCAATTTACAGTCGACTCCGATTAACTGCACTCCACTTTACTGAACTGGATTATCAATCTATGAAACGAACTCCACCCACCTGAATCAGTAAATTTGCCAAAAAACCAATTCTGCCAGCGTTTCATCACCCTTCTTTACCCTAAGCGTCGTTTTGTTCACAGCGGGTTAAGTTTTGGGAATAATTTTCAGAGGTTCTAGTTAAATGGCGCTAGTCAACCAAAATCGGTTGATCTATAATTAATCTATGATTAACAACTGAAACTATGGATTCGCAATTGGCAATAATTCTGGATAAAAGATGATAAAATGTGAACAAATTGGCCATAAGCCACTGAACCTAATAGATCATTCATTTTATATTGAATTTTATTAGTTTGAATTTATTTGAATTGATTTGAATTAAAAAAAAAAAACAAAGAAATGGAAGAGAAATAAGTACAAAGGACGTAAAGCTGATCAAGGTTGGCTCCTGGCTAAGCCCATGACTTTTGCTGGTAGAAGCCTATAACTTGTCCCTCATTCCAACTTTGTGGCGTTTTATAGGTTGTGGTTACAAACACCGTATAGGTTCTGAGGTGATGAGGATTTTTTCAAGGCCTCAACGGAAATCATGTCTATTATGGAATTCGCAATACTTTACTCCCGGTAGTCAACGTGATTTGCAGGGATCGCATTCGCATTTAAAGCAATTGCTGGGTGAACTATATTATCAATACGAGGAACTACCTTAACATTTCCACTAAAACACTTCCTCTTCTGTGAGTTCTACAGGAAAAAATATGGCTGTAATAAGTGCGAGTCCCGTTGCAACGCATTCGTCGGGTTCTGTTATAGGAATGAATAGCTAAATATAAATACTAAGGGCCTATTCCACAGTGAATACTTAAATGAATAGACGGTAAGGCAGTGTGCATTTCTTTTCATACAAAGTGTCACAGGCCTCGGGAGCCTTTTACATAACATAAGTCGATTGTTTAAAGGCAGCTTCCATTCAAGAAGACATCTCAACTAAGCAGAATTGTTGGTAATTTTGTTTGCAGAAAAGGGTGAAAAATTTAAAAATCATACAAAAAATTGCAAAATTCCATATAATAAAGTGTGCATTGTGCTCTAAAATCAGTGCAGTGTGCATGTTTTTTTTTTGCTGAATAAAATTGAATTAAATTAAAACAAAACAAAACTCAAACTCAATAAAAAATAATTCATTCTTTGTTTTTTTTTTTATTAATAAACAAATCGAACTATAAAAACTAAAAAAAGAAAATTCCATAAAAATCAAACATTTAAACGACAATAATAAAATAAACGATCGCGCTAACAAAGTTGTTTGTACACGTTCACTTATAAACATTTGCGTCAACTATAAAAAATGATTTTATTTTATTTTTAAATAAAAAAAAAAAAAAAAACACAAATTATATAGAAAAAAAAATAAGAAAAACAAATAAATTTGTTATTATATTTTGTTTATTTTGGCTTTTACTACCTGGATACGGAGCTTTGTAAAGGAGTTTCTATGGTTACAGGTGTTGCATACCCTAAATCCGAGGGATCCTCATGTTCATAAACAAAATCATCAGAATCCTCACGGCCAGAATGCCACCACGCAATACACCATTCTTTGATTCCGCCAAAACATTTATTTGATTTTCTCAAGTTGCTTCCACTTTTTACCTAAAAAAAAAAAAATATATTTGAAAAGCAAAAAAAAGACATCAGAAAAAAAATTAAGCGAAGTACATAAAATGTAGTTAAATGTTTTCTGTTTGTCTAAATAAATAAAAAAAATCAAGAAATAAAAAAGGACATTTATTGTCGGTGTTGGAGCCATTTATCACGTCAGTAACTCTTTTCCACCGCACTGACTGCATAGAAGATTGGATACCAAAGTGCTGACTAAACACTAAAAACCATAAAATAGAAAAACAAGAATCAAAGTCGTGTGTCCTTGTCGTCTAATACCAAAATAAAATTCATTCAAATAGCCCCACTGGGGTTGTGTGAAACAGCAGATTGCGGGTATAGGGAGAACATTAAGGATACTCAACTCCCCGATTGTCATTATTCTATTTGGCAAGAACCCAAAAAAAAAAAAAACACAAAAACCGACAAGAGTTAATGGTACACCACAGAAAACAAAAAAAAAACCCAAATCAAATCGTAAAATCAGTGAGGAAAAAAGGAAATGTGACACTGAGTTCAAGTCAAAATCAGGATGTTGTATACTTACACTCGATCTCCGCGAATGCATTCCATGATAGCTCGCATCAGTGAGAACAGCATTTGTCATGTAAACACTCTCGGCATCGGCTGATGACTCAGATCGAGGACGACGCCAGTTATCATGGTCATTCCCTCCAACATGCGAAATCGACATCATGCCATGGTGGTTAACCGCTGTATTTTCATCGCTAAAAACAAAAAGAATCCATTTTTTAAAAAATTTAAATTTAAAATTTCCCAACAACCCCAATCACAAAAGGTTGAAAAAGGACGAAAATCCTCTGTCAGTCACAAATACAAATCTCCCAAGAGCAAATAATAAGAATCGAATTTAATCCTATGACCTGCAATTGACTGTCACTAGTGAAACTGTCACCCATATTGTCTGTGTCTGTTCGGAAGTTTCTCTAATAGACATTCCCAAATGTACAATAAAATTCCATAGCAATCCACGAAGACAACGTAGACGTCCACAAAGCCAGAGAGGAGTCAGGAGCACAGGACATACCCAGGACATCTGTTCTTCGACCTATGTGAGATATTTTTTCATTACCGAAGGATCACATTCAGTCACCCGGATAGTCTGTCAATCGGTTGGCGGTGGTGGTGGTGAGGGGCGCGTCTTTATTTCATCCACCTTGTTCCAGAATCATTGGGATTAATTTCCCATTTTAAAGCTCATTGCTTTTTACCACGGACACCGCACCACCCACCGACCGTTATTATCATTCCCAACGACGACGATGACTTTCTTCGTTTTCTTCGTCGTTGTCCTTTCCGTTTTAAATTTTCCCAGGAATTTATGATTTTCCTGTGTGTTTTCTTTTTTTGTCTTCTATCAAATAGCTTCTGTTCCCATTTTCATTCTTGATAAGAAGAATGTTGAGCGATAGAATGCTTCAGAAATACCACAGTAGTTGAGGTCTTAATACTTAATACTAACCCCCTGCCCCTCCCCTCCCCCATTTTCTCTCACCACTTCGATTGCTTTTTCGTCCTGACTGTATACCAACCTACTATAGATAAAATTGTCTCTTAGATGAAAAGTCTAGGATTATGATTATGTGCACGCTTAGCTAGGATTCCATTTTGTGCCTTTGCCTTGCCTTTGCCTTGCCTATGGGTCTATTGTCCTTTTTTTAGTGAATTGATGTGGGAGTAAGGTATATTCATATCGGTTTAGTGTTATAATTGACATCTAACCCGCATTGGATTTGTGCCAATATCACTATGGACACGAGTATATAGGAATTATATTTGGCTAGCTGTTTTTTTTTGTTTGTTCCTTTTTTTTAACGTCTTCATTCCTTAAAAAAAAAGTTTGGTTCATTTAAATCCAAAAATATGAAACTGAAAGCCATCTATTGAAATTTTTTTTTATTCAAAGAAATCACAAAATACAACAAGAAGGACCAACAACGATGATGACAACGATGAACGTGTCCTTCATATTATTTTGTCCTTGCTTCTTCTTGTTGTTCTTCGTCTTCGAGTAAGAGAGATCAGAAGTGGGATTTTGTTAATGCAGGAGCGGCTTTACACACAATATAATCTAAATTGCCTTTAGCAGAGCTTTATGTTGTTTATTTAACCATACATATATTTCATAATAAAGGAAAAAATCCTTTTTAGTTTTTTTTTTTCTTTTTGTGCTTCTATAAAATTGACAGCTTCTTGGAATACTTGGGTGTACTAGCAGCTATATAGGATGTGAAAAATACTGCCTTTGATATAACACTCAGTATTACTAAGACATCATAATCTTGAATTCTTTTTTTTTTCTTATAGATATAAATAAATTATTTTCTACACATATACATAGATTTTTATGTATATGTGTGTGGTATAGATACTTGAGTATATTATATCCCTTTTTTCTTTTTCTTTACATTTTTTTTTTCTGAAGGACATAATATAGAAAAATGAGGAGGTGCATTATGTTTTCAATTAAATTTAAGGGTCATCTTATGAAGTACATTTTATAACCCCCAGATTTATGTGTGTGTGTAGGTATAAGTATGTGAGCAAACGTAATTTAATAATCGATGTACCATAAATGGGACAAAGAGGTTAAGATAGTCAGAATTCGATTTAAAAGGTTTTTCAATTTAGTTTAAATATTTTATTTCATATCCTAAGTCATAATCTTCAAGGGGGTTAGCCTTGATGTGGTGGAGTTTACAGTGACTACTGCAGTGAAACTAAGAGCATCCATACGAAAGAGTTTTTCTACCAAGGCACTCCAACAAGTAAGACTGTAGCGAAAGAATTATCTCGATGGAATCAACGTTAACGCCAACTTATTCCAGTCAGGATGAATTATTTGGTGAACACCTTATATGGGCAACTCCAACATAATCAGAGTGTAGGTAAGTAATAGTGAAAGGTAAATCCTGCTTTTTCGTCCTTGGAGTCAATTAAAGGACCTGGTCTTCCATAACGGGGGCTGTCCTGCTATTACTGCTACTGTAACTGCCTAACGTACGTAGTAGTAAGTTTAATAGTTATTATGAACGAACTACAAGTCTCAAATGTGGATGATCCAAATTTTGAGGGCTTTGGCAACCAAAAAACTTCAATTTACTCTTCTGCCGATTTTTCCTCATCAACTAGCTTAAAAAGGCTTTTTAGGTTCCAATTTTAAACTTTATATCTCATACCGTTATTTTGTAATACTTGTTTTTATGTTTTTAGCTATGTACGAGTATGTGGACAACATTTTTCAGCTTCGTAACTTCTTTTTTTATTTTAGTAAATCAATAACATAAATGGTTTGATGCCTCTGGTAACTAACTCTATTTATCAATTTACGCTCTAATCAATCTACGTTTCCGTATAAGATAACGTTAGTTAAGGCTATAATGGCACAGCTTTTTTATCTTGTATCCAATCGCATAAATTAGTTAAGTTATTTAAATGTTTATAATTTATAGACTTTTGGCAACCCTTTTACATCCAATTTTGTTCTTTATTATATTAGAAAGAACTATATGGGTAAAAATTTTCAGATTTGTATCTTTTTAAGTATTTTTTAATTAATTTTTTTTTATTTTTTGATTACGATATACATATGATTTCTGGCAACCCTTTCACATCTACCCTACTAAAGTAACTAAAGCTGAAAATAAAGCACTATCTCGCAACCGGACAAAACTGCTCCGATTTGGATAATTTTTTTTTCAAATGTTGGTATTCTAATACTTTAACATTTAGCGGCTAAATCCGTATCGTTGCAAGATTTTTTTTTTTCAAAAATGTGTAAGAAATTGATTTTTTACCAAAACTTTTGAGAATTTTTACAATCAGTACTATTTTTCATTGGAACAATTAAAAAAAAATGCTAATTTGTAGTACTCCCCATACAAACGTGACATTTTTGGAAGGTTTTTGTATGAAAAGTGCAAAAAGTTAAGTTAAGCAATGGCACAGGCACATAAAAATGTCTAGAAAACGTGTTTTACGTTTCATGATGTTTCACGATGATGAGTTTTTGTGCCAATCGCTATACTTTACACTACGTAAACGAAAAAGTAATAAGCTATTTCCAGGTCTGTTTAAGAAAAACAATTAGCAAAGATAGGTGTCTATTTTCACCCGTGCATATGGGAGAGGAAATTTTCTCAAAAATTGACTTAAAGCAGAAAAACAAAAATATTTAAATACAACGAAGTTAAATACAAGATCAAATTATATCGTTTTTGATAGGAAGAAAAATTTTCTTTTATTAAAATTTTAAATACAGTTAACCCAATAAATAGTTGAGGAAAAATGATTTTTAAACTCAGAATTTTGAAAAAAAATTAACTGTTTTTTATCAAAATTTTACGCTACAAAATATATTTTTCTGTTCAAAAAATTTAATGGTCTTATTTAAAGTCAACTGACTCAAGAAAAAACAATGGTCTATAATTTTTGGTGTTTGAAAAACTGTAATTCAAATTTGAAATTTAGAAAAAAAATATAATATTTAAAAAAAATCAAACTAATTCTTTAACATTAATTACTTTTTGAGGTGCATTTTCCTGCCAAAACTAAATGGTTTTGTATCATTTTAGTTGACTACCAAAAAGGTTAATGCTTATATGTCTTCTAGTTTTACAGAAAAAATTAAAGAATTTTTTTAATTTTTGAAGAAACTTAAATCCATGACATTTTAATTTTCTGCATTTGGTTTCGAAAAAACAAGATCATTGAATTTTGGAAGAAAAAATTATATTTTGTAAAGTAACATTTTGAAAAATAAAATGCACGACTGGATCGCAAGAACTTGCTCATGTGGTCCAAAACTATAATGTATTAATGAAGCTTTAACATTTTAGCTTTTGGTTATTTGATGTGTAGCAAACAATTTTTTTTTTTCAAACGGGATCGCTTTTTGGATTTTTGAATAATAATTTTTTTTCGATAATGAGTCAATGATTTTTGTTTTTTCAAAATTTAATTTTAAGATGTTGATAAATAATAGGTATCTTAAAAATGGCATACTAAATTATTTTTTTGACAAATCGGTTGAAAAATTTTTAATAATTTTTTTTTTGAAAAAAAATTCAAAATATTTATAGTTATTGAATAAATCATGTCAAAAAAATTTAATCAAAATCGTTGGAGCCGCTTTTGAGAATACTCGAATAACTCAGAAATGTTGTATGGGAGGTATTCGTTCTAAATGAGATATTCAAAAACAAAAAAAAAAAAAACAAAGTTTCGAAATTACATAAAAATCATCTCAACCAAATTTAAAGAAAATCTGTTCACGCGTTTGGACACTGGAAAAGTGTACAGATGGAAGCACGGACGCACAGACACTCAGACGCACAGACCGACGCACGGACGGACGGCATGACGAAAACTTTTTGGACTTCTACATCATAGTAAAAATGGTTTTGATTAAAACCACGAAATTTTTTTTTTGACACGAAACCAATACTTGCCCTATAGAGCAAGTAAAAATGACCTAAAAAAAATTTACTGAGCTTGAAAATCATTTTTTCCTAACTATTTATAAAACTAAATTGATTTAAAATGAAGATAAAAGAAGGTTTTTCTGACTATCAAAAAACATGTAACATGATCTTGCTTCTTCCTCCGCTCAATTTCAATCATTTTTTGTCACTTATTGTTTACTTTAAAGGCTAGTTTACAGTTCAGCGTGCAAAAAAAAAAAAAATTCAAAGCTAATTTTAGTCTGTTTTGGGCATAATTTTGTGCCATATTTTCATGTTTATATTTTCCAATCACCGTAACCAATACATAAATTACCTTTTTTTCCTTTATCAATTGGTACCAGAGGCTACAAATGCAATTTTGTTTTTTTTTTGCATGCAACAAAATTTTTGCATGCAAAAAAATAACAAATTGCATTCATATCCCTTTGTTTTGATTGGTTGCAAAAAAAAAGGAGGTATCCTTCGTGTTATCTGAAAAAAGTGGGTTTGGTGTCGAAAATCGTGGTTATTTACAATTTCTATAAAAAGTAGACCTCAAAGCAAAAAAGTTAATTGCAAGAGTTGTAGGTGGAAAAAAATCTACAACTTTTATTCAGATAAATTTTCTATATAACCTCAAAAATATTATGAAAAATTCCATTAAAGAATTTTTTGGTTTTTATTTTTATCTTTTACAAAAACTAATTAGATTTTAATGAAACTTGGTTCTAACGTGCATTGCTAATATATTTTACTCACATTAATTTTACGCTGACAATTTTGTATGAATATTTCATGTCTTTTCTAACTGAGTACTAGGCCATATGTAAACTGTATGTACAAACGTATTGTTTATCTGTTTAACTCCGTAACTTTCGATTTATTAAAATGTTTCTGTCAAGCTTGAAACATACACGACCACAAAAACAAATAAAAAACGCAAAAGAAACGAAAAAGACACGAGAAATGTTAATTTTATACCCTCCTGTATTCTGTGTATTTTTCTATACACAAACAACTAAAATCCAAGCATATGAATCCTGACTTGGATAAATTATATCTATAAATCTTGAGACTGAGTCGTTGACACTCGAAAAAAACCCATACTTTGCTTGGTAAAAAAATAAGCAATAAAAGCACAACACTTACACAAAAAAAAACATTTAAATCAGTTTGTTCAAATTGCTTGAATCTCACTTTATATTTCTCAACAAAAAAAAAAAATATATTTATTTATTCAAAACCCATTCGATGTTTTTTATGGACTTGTTTTTGTATGAGAACTTGCTCCAAACCCAAAATAAAATTATATCTAGGTACAGTATTACTTCATTCCACATACAATACATATAAATGGAGGGAATTTCTTTTGGAGTCAAAAGGAGAAGCACTTATAAAAATTGATAAGGGGAATAAAAATAAATTCTCATAAAACATCTCGATTACCGTAAATTTACAGCATTTGATTTGTATAAGATGAAGGTATATTTTGTCTTAATAAATTGAATTGCTATAGGAAATCTAGGAGATACTCATGTTTTTTTATAAGAATCCGAAATTCTATTGTTACCACTCAAGCTTGAAGATAATTTTTCGGAAAGTACTATTGACTGGTGTAAACAAATTAACTAATTGCCTGTTTTATTTGAGATGTTACAAATTTAAAGGAGTATCTTTTGAGATAGGACTTTTGAGACTTTTTTTGAAGAGCTCAAAATGTATCTCCAGTTTTTATACCAAAGTATTGATTCTAAATTTACATAATGAAACATTTGTTTTATGTTGGAATTTATCCGTACAATTTTGAAATAACTTAAATTAGTGGTAAGAAAATTTTTAGACCAACATTTGTTTTTGGGAAACTTTGTTGACTTTGTCCGACGGACGCTCAACCCAATTATACGAGTCAGGCTTGTGCAAATATATTACAAAGTTTTAAAGAATTATTATTGTGCGTAAGTAAATCTGGAAATATTTATGAGTTACCACCTTATTTTACAATTAAAAGGTTTAACAACAAGTAGTTTCGCATAGTGATGTTGTTAAAAAGCTATCAAAAATAGTGTCAAGATATTGCAGTTTTAAAGTTCGACTAGATATCAGAGATAGAAAAATAAGAAATGTATTCAAATTTAAAAAAAAAAATCAGAAGTAATTTAATGCAATGATCATAGTTTGTTTTATTTAATATGCTTAAGCATTTAGTAGCTACGTTTTCTAGAAATCTGAGTAGTATTTTTCTATTTAACAAGTAAAAAAAAAAGAAATTAGGCAACTAAGCACTGGTTTTTTTTTACAAATAAAATTCGAAAATAGTTCGATTTATGGTAACAGATATTTTAAAATTACAAGCTTCCCCATGTATCGACCTTACTTCTTTGGAATCCACACTAACTTTGTTTCTCTGCATTGTCAAAATATACTAAGAATACAACTCCATAGCCTTGCAGGAGATAAAGCTACCCAGTTTAAAAGGAATGTAGTAAATTTAATTTTTTTGTAAAACATGGTCTTACATATGACAACCGTAGGTCACAGAAAGCCCAAAGTCCCGAAAACTCAAACATCCCTAAAAAAATCTTAAATCTTGAAAACCAATAGTCCCATAATTTCGTTACTAAAATGGAAAAAAAAATGTTCTTTGTAATAAAAAATAAATTGCACGACTGGATCGCACGTACTTGCTCTTTTATATGCTAATTCTTTTTAATTAAAGATTTGTAAAAAATTTAGTTTTAGAAAAAAAAATTAAAAAACATAAAATTCGATGTTCAAATGACTAAAACTGCTTATTAAATGAATTCAACCTCAAAACGAAGTATGGAATTTGATTTCTTCCATAATGATACATTTTTAGAAAAAAAAAATTGCAAATCGTCATTTTTAAGATATTATTTATCGACATCTAAAAACTAAATATTTTTA
Source organism: Meliscaeva auricollis (assembly GCA_948107695.1). Classification (NCBI taxonomy): domain Eukaryota; kingdom Metazoa; phylum Arthropoda; class Insecta; order Diptera; family Syrphidae; genus Meliscaeva; species Meliscaeva auricollis. Next base: position 31,545,200 of record OX403619.1, on the reverse strand, counting down.
GAAAAAAAAATTTAAAATCGTTAGAGCCGTTTTTAAAAAAAATATTTTTTCATTATAAAATTTTGCAAGGACTTTTATAAAAAAATTGGTACGTCATTTTTAAGATATTATTTATCAACATCTAAAAACTAAAATTTAAAAAAAAATATTGAATAGTTTTCGAAAAAATGATTTTTCAAAAAAAAATAACTTTTCAACAACAAAGTTGTTGGCCGTTAAATAATGATCTAGATCTTGTTATTTTCAATTTTCTCAAAAACCAAAAAACCGCATTGTGTAAATTTGCAAACAATAACTTAAACCGAAAAAAACTAATATATTTTGCAAAATGCCGAGTTTGAAAATAAGTTGCTCACAAACTATCGAGTAAAATTACTTTATTTTAAAATAAAATTCAAGAATAGGTTTCTGGCTTTGAGATAAGCTAAAGGATTTTTTTCTAGTTGTAACCGTTGTCCTTGAATAGTTGTTTTAACTGGTGAAGCAATTTTTTTTTCCTTTCTGAACGAGGGGATACAGACACCCCACCCCTTGTATTTTGTTCCCTTTTTTTTACTAAATCAACAGGTTCTAAAAGTTTGATTAATGTTCTGGGCAACATTCAGAATCTCTTAATACACATACTTTTTAATTCAACTACTTTCTTTTATTCATTTTTATTTCTAAATTTTGAAATCCGGTATCTTCGAAAGTGTTGAATCTGCAGAAATAGAAACAGTAGAAAAGAACATTTTGTAAGGGTGAAACCGTACAACATAGTTTACAGTCAAAAACTAGCCCTTTATAGCTCAATTACTGAAAAGGAAGAAAATCATTAAAATTTGAATAGGTCTTTTAAGCTAATAAACAAAAACACAACAAAAACGCCATAAAAATTTTAGCAAATCCTTTGCTAAAAAGAGTTACTGTGTCGAATATCGTTGTCGTATCCATTCTATCAGTACGTTATTTTTCTGGTTTCTCAACTAATGTATCCACTTTTATTATTGTTTTCTCCAAATTCGAGAAATAGTTTGTCAAAATTGGCCATTTATTTGTCGGATTCGACTGTTGATTTGCTAGTTTTTAACTTTTCATTTGTCCTTCACTCGTTAATTAGCAAAATTTTCCTATTGATTTGACTGTTTTATTTTCCAAAACTTGCCAGGTTCGCCTACCTATATTGGTCAACAACATTCACGCTATAAATTTGCCACGTTCGGTTGTTGATTCGCAAGTCTCACCCATCGAGTAGTAAAGTTAACATTTTGAAACCCGTCTCAATTCTCCAGATATCTTCCCTGAAACGCATCTATGGAATTCAGATAAGAATCTGTGAAGCTAGAATGAACTAACTTATTTTAAAACGACACACAAAATTTCGTAGTCGCTTAAAAATGAGGGCCACTTTAACTTTTTTACTTTATTTTAAATCGAGTTACCCAGCTATTTTTTGTACTGAAGTTCTTAAGATTGGTACATGTGGTGACTGACTGGGACTGAAATAAATTATCTCCAATCCCTACCACAGTTTTTTTTTTAATATTTGCTATTGCCATCATTTTAAATTAAGATCACAATGACACAAAAAAAACTTTCTAATGTTAAATAATTTATCATATAAACATAATTAACTAACGACACAAATTAGTTTCAAAACTTTTACCCAACACTATTAACCATAATAAGTCAGTTACTCTGCCAACAAAAATGTTCAAAATGTTTTGCAAAACCCAAATATCCCTCCACAAAAAAAGTAATAAACAAAAGAAGTTGAGGTAGCTAATTCTTAGTTTTACAGCCACACGCAACCCATTTTGCGTTGCCGCCAAAAAAAAGAAGAAAACAAACAAAAAGCTAACGCAGCAATTCAACCACAGTCTTCATTAATAATGTTCATTTGTTTTGGAAGAAGGCGAACTTTTATGCCACAAGGATTTCCCATCTACACACCAGCACACACACTTAACTAAACTATAGGAAGGTATCCTCTTTTTTTCAAAATATATCCTGCAACGCGGCTTTTGTTGTAGTTACGTCGTCAATCTATATTAGGCACTCAATTTATCGCTTTTCAAGATAACCTTTATCCCAAACCACACTGTATAATGGGATCAGGATATCAATGCTAGTGTCTTGTACAAGCTCAAAGCAGCTTTACGACTATAAAGTTGATATAAATAAAAAAAAAAAAACAAGAAACACAACAACTTTGGGAACCTCATGAAAATTAACTTCGTTTTGTCGTATAAAACATTCGAAAGATACCCGGCCGCCATATTTGATTTCTCCAAAGTTTTCGCGATGTTTAAAAACTTACCTCAGGCTTTTTTTTATATTTACGTGTCTTTGCCAAAAGACTACCATTTCCTGAGAACATTATGTTCGAACGTTCCTCCTGCTGTGTCATCATCATTAAGCAAAATCACTTCCCCATTTCATTTCGCATTTTGGGCTTTCTTTGACGTTGACTAACGTCACAATGACGTAAACGCGCAGGCACCAGGTTTATTACATTCCTCTGCACTACAAAGCATGAAGACAATTTCAAATATGGGCTTGGAGAATGATCTTAAGCGTTTTCTCTAAAAGCATGGAGTAGAAAAAAAAAGCAAGAGACACTCAGAAAGGCAAAACCATCAAATTACACAGTGTATACCTTCACTACACGCCTACGCTAACTATCCCTGGCCAAAAAAAAATACATATTTCAAAGGATCCTACCTACTACGAAGCACGGTTATGTTTGTATGTGCAACTGCTAAAGTGACACTGTCACAAAATGGAAGACAATAGAAGCCATCAGAAGCGAACAAGAAGGACGAAACGAAGAAAAGAAAAACGACTGTTACATTCCAGAGCAACAACAAAAAAAAAACTAAACCCAAAACAAAATGTAAAGAGGAAGTAAAATTGACAGCATCCTTGTCAAGCTTTTCCGAAAGTCGCACAGAGGCGGAGTTCCCCCTCACACTCTTCCTTAGTGAAGTTAATAACACAAATAATATTTACCTGTTTATCTCGAGAGCGCGTATTTCCTTCCAATAGACGTTCTTCTACCTTCTACCTGCTTCCATTCACCTCCACCAGAGGGTGTTACAGTTCTAGACTTGTTGTGGGTGCTTTGCTGGCACACAATGCAACAGGATATGTCTCTTCTAACAGGCAGCAACGGATGCCAATGTTTCCTCTATAAGTATATCTGATTTCAAGCTGGTATGGTACTTTGCTTCTATGACCTACATAGGGTTCCTCCTCTGCATCGCATCAAGTTGGCCTGGCTGGCCACCACAGAGCAACATCCATCGCATCACAACTTGCCTCCAGGTAAAAACAATATGGATACACACATACACTAACCGTATACAGAATCGATGTTTTGCGAGGAGGCGAACACTAAAGAACATGATAAAAGCCCATAAAGATGCGGTGACAAGGGTAAGGACGAACCTCTACTTTACGAGAGGAGAGGGGGGGGGGTGATGTGGCTATGGTTGGCTTGCGAACTCATTAAAAACGTCCAAAAGGGGAGTGCTTTATGTAGTTTTTTGGTTATTGTTTAGGGCACCATCAGGGTGCTTAGTGCCATATCTCTTGGCTCCTTCGCCGTTCCCCTCCCCCGCCCCCAATTATTCTCTCAACCGACATCTTTTCTAGTCTCATGAAAAAGTGCCGAAGGGTGACTCATGAATTATAGTGTTTGGACCAGAATTTGTACAGTTAAGTATCTCTGGGTGGATTAAGTAATAACCCTTAGGTGGAAAATGAGGACTTTGTGTTGGAGGATGTTAAAGGATTCTTTTTGTTTTGTGTTTTTTTTTTGTCTTCTTTTTGTTGAAACTAAAATGAATGGAGCTGCATTTATGTTTATTCATATTCCCATGGCAGGAGAAAAAGGATTCATTTTTATTAATGAAACTTGTTTGAACAAAAAACAAAACAGAAAAAGAAATAGTAAAACGAAATGACTGAATAGAAGGCGTTGATTTATTTTGATTTATACGAGAATGTGTGTTGAGGCAGAAGGTATTTGAGTCTGTTTTTCATTCTCAAGGATTCAACATATACGAATTCAATCTCGAATTCAAGGATCTCTGAAAATTCACATCACTGGATACATACGTTATTTTTATGGGCTTATGTTTTTTGGCTCTTGAAAAGTATCAACAGAATCTTTTTGACGATGAAGAAACAGAACTATTTTCTTACTATAAAATAAATAAAATTAATGTAAATTCTTTGCTGAAAGGCAAAAACACCATAAGAAATAGCATTACCGCTATTAAAAAGCACTGCAGAACAATAAGACCTTGCACCTTGGTAATGCCTCAAACGAACTTAAAATTTCTAGATAAAAATTAATGATTTATCAATCTTTTCAAAAGAATTTTTGTTTTGAAGAATTACGCAAAAATGGCTTATGGGACAGTAAATTTTGTATAAATCAATTTTTTCGTACGGCTAATGACTTTTGGTCAACAATGAAAATCAGTACTTTTGAAAGCTACATACACTAGCCTAAAGAATTAAAGGAAAAATATTTATTTTTTGAAAATTTCTATAGACTTCATTTCTGTGAAAAACGGTCGGATTGATATAAATGAAAATGCTTTTGAAAGACTTATTTATCTAAGTATCCAAACCTTTTTAAAAGTAAGTTTTTTTTTAACTACAATTATGTCGCAATCATAAGAAAATAAAGAAGGGCCAATTTTTTGTTTAATTTTTTTTCTTGTTTTTTGTGTTAAAAAAGTGAACATTTTTTTAGCAACAATTTTAGTAAGAAATTTTATTGAGCTTCAGTTTTATTTTTGTTTTGTCTCTCAACGATTTTTTTTACGGTCAAATATCAGTCTTCAAATAAAAAATGGTACTTTTGTCTTTTTGACGCTTTTGGTTAATTGGGATATTTTACTTTAATTAGAAAAAGATACAAAAAAATGTATAAGCAATTTTGCGTTTTTTTTTTTAAACATACCGTTATTCAATAAATGTTGATGATAAGACTAATATGAAGCTCAATTATTAAAAAAAATTAAAAAATCTCAAAAATAGTAAAAAGTCATATTTTGAGCTTAATTCATTGAATGTGAAAAAAATCAGTATCATTCCTTGTTTTTCAGGTGTTATAGTGATTACAAGTACGTCATATTTAGAAGCAAAAAAGTGTTAGTTCTATCGTCTCAAAAGTTAGTTCATACATAACAGAAAAACGGTTCGATGTATCAACTTGTAATTTTTCAGAATTATGTAAATTATATTTTGGGCTTTTTAAAAAGCTCCAAATTCCCTTGCATCCGAGGCACCCTGTGGATAAGTGTACTCATAGAGTTGAAGAATGAAATTGGCCTCTTACCTTAAAACAACCTTGTGGTGAAACTGTTATACTACATAAATTTCAACCACATCTTAGAAATGGTATTCGTACCTACTAATAGTCTTCTTTCACTTCATATTTGAAATTTTCATAAAATCGATGAGTAAAGCATTCTTTCAGTTCCCGGCCGGGCTGGACACGACGAACACAAAAGTCTTAAGAACTTACCCTCAAAATTATAACAAAACTGTCGCAGATCTATTTTCAATACCAAATTGGTGGCATTTGGTGACAGAACGCTGAACTAATTTGCATATGCTTACTCACACAAAAAAAGGACTTTCGGAGGTTCCCGTTGCCGAAGGGTACCAACTCTACCCTACCTCCAATAGAACCGTTTTTCTTTTTCTAATTTTCTCCTAAGCGACTTACGAGCTTTGATAACAGTTTAAATAAAAGAGGTTCTTAGCAATTTTTATATTATTCTATATCAAAATTTTCCTAACAAAAAAATTTGGATTTTTAAGAAAAGTTCTAATTTTTTTTTTTAAAACTATTTTTCGAAAAGTTGTTGGTGTTTTTTCTTGACGTCCATTAATATTTTCCTGAAAGTGACGTACCAAGCTTGTTTTTAGACAACGTTTGAGGATATTAACATATTATGTACACATAATTTAGATATGCATGTGTAAGAAATTATTTTTTTTAAAGGGGCTACCGATTTTCAAAAAAAAAAATCTAAAAATGTATCTTTCTTAACAAAATCAAATGGCGTACTAAGTTTTGAGCTCAACCAAGCTTTAGCAGTTTTTTTATTGTAGTAATGAATTTTATGTATTTTTAACATTTCTTATGAAATGATCTATTTTTAAATAAGTAATTGATTTAAGAAGCACTTAAACGTTAATAAGTGCATTATATTTATAGAAAAAAAATGAAAAATGCTTGTTTTTCGAGAATTTGCATGGATGGTTAACCTGCGATGGCAATATTTTTTATGTTTTCTATGAGCTGTGTGAGTATCAGACTTGTAGATCAGTATTACCCGAAAAAAAAATGGAAATGAAAATGAAAAAAAAATGAAATGTCGCTAAAATAAAAAAAATATATTTTTTTTTTCCTTTTTATCGGTAGGAAACCTGAAATGGCAACACTTTTGCTACGGTGAACTATTTATTTCCAGAATGTTTGTATTTACCTATGAGAACTATCAGTTTCAGATTTGTAGATTAGCATCCCGCCAGAAAATGCCAAAATACTCGGAAGAATAAGTAATATAATATACAGATATTTTTTAGAACTTTGCATGGGTGGCGAACCTCAGATGGCAACACTTGTGCTGCGGTAGACTATTGATTTTGCTACCTCCCGAGAAATTTGTCTCATACGACTAATGACTAGATTGTATTAAATTACGTTTCTTAGGTTAATAAACCTTCAACTACCACAATACTTTCCTTCTTTAAAAGCGATTTAAACAAAAAAGTTATTGAACAGGGTGACATTCTGCATCGATAACTATCATAAAAACTCATGAACTAATTTTTTTGACCCTATCTCTCCTAAACTGAGATGGTGGATCCCAAAAAATTGATTTTTTTGTCATACCGTGTCCGTGCGTCACGGTATGCATCTAAGGTCGTGATAACGTGTGTTACAGGAGGAAGCTTGCTAGTTCCCGGGCTTGATGGAGAGGTTTATATGTTGAAATTAAGATCCACCCTTTGTTCTTCACTTTCCAAAATTACAATCTTTTAAAAACTAGTTTTTTTTTTTAATCAAAACTGTTAATCATATTTATTCATCCCAAACCCCTATTTTAAATCTAAATAACAATCCCTTCATAAAGCTTCCCATTTTGTTCTAAACGTATTTGCTCTTGGTAAGTACTTTTCTTAAATAGCTTTCAAATTTATCAAAAAAACTCACCTGGAATTCGAACGCTTCGACGAATCCTTCTTGCCCGCTTGCAAATTAGGCAAATCCTTTTGCCGTTTCTTAGTTTCTCGCCATATTCGATAGTACAAAAAGCACATTATCGTCACTGGAAAATAAAATGCCGCCAATGCCGTCCCAAATGTGATGTACTGATTAGTCTCAATAAACTGGATGTAACACTCATTCTCCGGCACCGTTCGTTTGCCCTCAATATAGGGCCAACTGTAAATCCATGGTGGCCACAGCAACAAACTGATACCCCATGCGGCGCTAATCATTACAGCCGCCCGACTAGTGGTACGCTTTGCGCGATATGTTAATGGTCTGGTTACACTAAAATATCTATCAAAACTTATAATTAACAAGTTCAGCACAGACGCATTGGAGGCTAGATAATCTAGCGCTAGCCAAGTGTCGCATATGTGCGGCCCCAATGGCCAATATCCAAGTATGGTTGACACAGCAAACAACGGCATCGAAATGAGACCAATCGCAAAATCCGCAATGGCTAGTGAGAATAGGAAATAATTACTGATGGTCTGAAGTTGCTTATCGATTTTGAATGAGATCATGACCATGAAATTGCCCGCCACTGTCAAAATACTCAGTACAGTGGCGATGATTGCCAGCAGGACCATCTGCGGAATTGTGTAGCGAAGTCCACGCTCTTCGACGCGCGTAGCATTTGTATGATTGGCTTGACTGTCTTCGAATATCAGTGCTGTGATATTCTCTAGCAGGACGAGAGCCGCTTGTGTTGTCGCTGCAGTTGTTGTTGTGGTCGTCGTCGTTGTTGTGGTAGTGCTGGTGGTTTTCATGAGGGTCGGCGATAATGGGGCCAGAATCGATGGGGGGGCCTGCCCTCCAAAGCCAAAGCCATTGTAAGTGACCATTGTGACAGGAGTAGCAGCAGCCGTCCAATGTGCTTTCTAAAGACGATGACAGTGATGATAATGAAATGCCTCTAAGCTTCTTCGATGAATGGTCTAAACCAAATGATGACACTTTATGAATGACTGCAATGATGCTGTGTATAACGGTGCTGCAAAGAAAAAGAGTGAAACTTTGTATTAGAATTCTTTTTAATTCAGTGTTGCCACTTATTTTTTTTTTTTATTGAAACATTTGTTAAAAAAAACTGTCTTTTTAATAATAATAATTTCATAAAGCAACTTGAACTTTAAAATTGGTCAACAAAAAGTTTTAAAAGCATGGTTTTCAATCCGAAATTTCTAATTCAAGGACTCATGAGTGTAAGCAATCAGGAAAAGCTGCAGGTCTCAGATACCAAAACTCATAGTTTATCCATATTTGTTGACACCCAGGTACTTTAAACAACAACAGCTGTTCTTTTATTTCCATAATGGTCAATTTTGACAAACAAAGTTATTGGACCAGCTGAATTCATAAATGCAGTTCCCTCCACGCCTAAAAGTTTTCTTCTTCTATTGAAATAAGATACTTACTTATCTCATCAGCCTATACGCAGTATCTCGAGTTCTCATAAAGATTACATTCTGGTCGTATTTCTTAATATATAAGGCGCTTTCAATAACGTCAGCAATTTTTTATCATTACCACGCTCCAGAACATTAGAAAAGCCCTCTGAAAATTTGGCAGCAGACGGACCATACGGGGTAGAGTCAATTCTCACTTTTATGAAACATCGTAGTCAAAGTTATTGCTTACACACATTTTACTGCCTTAAGGGGCCAACCCGTCGACGTTTTTCACTGACAGCAGAATACACACGTTCTTATCAGAAGAGTTCCTGCGACAATAAGACGCTTCTCATAACAATGTTTGTATTCTGTCGAGCTGTCAGTTGAAAACGTCGACGTAATGGATGTGACTGATTCTATGGGTGGGTCCCTTAATGCAGCGGATGTAGTAGAGCGTAGAAAGTATCATCTCCTCTCACAACGGATACTATGGTTAGCCCCTTTAAAAATGTTTGTTAACCTCATACCCCTTCATACAGTAAACAAGTGGCCGCAAGCACAGCCATTCGTCTCAAAGCCATCTCTAAATGGTTACATTGATTCTATTGGCCATAAATTCATTCAGAATATGTACTTTCGAATCAATCCCAAGACATTGCGGCTACACAACCCTTCACCTAATTTTCCAATACTAGATTCAAAACATTCTTAATGGTGATTGTCTCTGAGCAGTTTGCATATTAGCTCCAAAATAGGTGGTCATTACTGGACACCTAACCTAACCTAACAGGCTGGGAATCAAATCCAGCCATTTCGCATTGCAGTAAAGTGGTAACACTGATTTAAGTTCTAAGTATACTAACTTTTCATCTCACACAACAACAACAAAAAAAGGAGTACAAAGCCAACACCCAAGTGATGAAAAATATAACAACAACTACAATAATATAGAAATTAATAACTACTGATGCTTATGCTCTGCAACGGTTGCTCCTTTTGAGTAAATTTTTCACCCGCCCCTCTGATTGTATTCGCTTATACCCACTACCTACTACTACTACGTGTGTAAGTATGAGAGATGGAAGAAGAGAGGCTTTGTTTGCAATGCAATGGCACTCAGCAGAACGTAGTGCAAACTGCAAATAAACAGCACTTCGCCATTGCAACAGTCAAGTAGTACCCCAGCACCAGCTGAGGGCTTTTCAAGTTAAACATGCAACGTCAACAATAGTAGAAAGACCCCCAATATGATGTTGTTGGAAGATGTGCTATACATAATAACAGAGAGGGGCAAAACGGGTACAACATCACAAAGTTGCCAGTAGTTTTCCCTGTGCAAGAAACAAGTATGAAAAAAACAAACGACAATTACCTTTTTTTCTCACAGGCTCACAGGAGCCAGCAACAAAAGCAATTTCTAGATTCCACTGCTGCAGATTTGTCCTTGACATGAGATTGTGCAAGGAAGAAACGAACAATAACTATAATGCCCTGTACTTGACGGTCGTGCATAAAAGTACTCGGAGGTGACGATTTTTTTACAAAAGCTTCATCTTTTACTAGTTTTCTGGTAATTTAACTTTTTCATATATTTTAAGTAATTTATTTTTTGTGTTCTTCTTTTAATTTTTATGCCTTCCATTGTAAAATGTTTGTTTTAAGGTATCTTGGAGAAAATTGCACCTAATTTTGAATTGGCTTGGTGTATGCATGCGTAGTCACAACGATCCAAAGCAAAATGCTGACATAAGAGCTCTGTAAAGCTTTTATAACCTATTTATTCAATGACGGTAACTTTTAAGTCGATGTGTTGTTGGCTGACGAAAAATTTAATTTGACCAAAACAGATGTACATAGAAGTAACCCAAACAAATGATAGATCAGTACAGAAACTGGTAGATAGTAACCGAAACTATTCAAAACTAGTAAAATTGCAGTAAAAACTGGTATATCAGTGCAGAAACTGCTTGGTCACAGCCGGAACTGGTAAATCCTAACCTAAACTTGTAAATCAGATTTAACATTTGTAAATTGCGGTCAAAATTGGTAAGTCACAACCGCAACAGGTAAATCAGATTAAAATCTGATAAAACACAGTCGAAGCTGTTAAATTTAACTGGTAGATCGTAATCAACCGAAACTATTTAATACAGCCGAAACTAGTAAATTGCAGTCAAAACTGGTATATCACTGCCAGAACCGGTAAATCCCAGCCGAAAATAATAAATCAGAGCCACAACTGGTAAATCGTAATCCAAACTGGTAAGCCAGAGAAGAAACATTCAAAGTTGTAAGTTACAGTCGAATCTGGTGAATCAAAGACCAGTCTAAGCTTCTAAATTACAGCCGCAACTCATTATTTGCAGACAAAACTGATACATCGCAGCCAAAACTAGAAAATCCCAGGTGAAACTGGTAAATCACAGCCGAAACTGGTAAATCGTAGACTAATGATTGTTTGTTGTGAAAATTTTTTTATAACCCGTGCTGAATGATTAGTTGACCCGATACAGTACTTAAATGTCAGAAGAAACTAGGGCAAAGATCAACGAACAAAACAGATTACACAGCTCATATCGCAACTACTTAAGCAGCAGAGAGAAAGGATTAAGAGTATTTTTATCACAAAAAGCTGAGAGAAGTTTTTCGTAGCGTGTGATAATACAATTAACTACCGCAACGCATTAGCTGAAGGAGCAAGTCGTTGCGACAACAAAACTGTTAATAAGATCACTAAGGAGCTCACTCGTGTACAAAGCTCAACATAACATTATGGTAAACGATCACAATACCGCCAAACACTGGTGAATAATAGCGAAATACTGGTGAAAAATCGTAGAATACAGCGGGAAATAGCATTTGAAGTCGTGAAAAGAGAGTTTATGACCTTACACAAGCGTCTGAGGTCGTGATATAATACGTGAAAATCCGTACCGTGAAAAACAGGAAACACTGGTGCACTGGTGCATGAAAAAAGCATTTAGTACCAAGGTAATGAGCGTAAAATACCGCAGAAAAAAGGAAAGAAAAGCGTGAAAAATAGTTTAAAAAGCACGAACAATATGTCTGAAATACCGTGGGAAAAAGCATGGAATACTGATGAAATATCATGGAGTATCGCTAAAAATAGCATTGCAAGTTATGAAAAAGGCACAAAGTACCACGAAAAAAAGCGTACATTATCGTAGTAAGAAAGCGAAAATAGTCACCTTTAAAAGCGTGGAAAGTCGAGGAATTAAGTAGGTATACAACATGCCATGGACCCATTGCGGTAAATAGCGCGGAACATTTATTAAAATATCACAGAATACCCCTGAAAATAGCATGGGGAGTCATGAAAAAACGCTAAGCACCGCGGCTAATGTGTAAAATACAGCTGAAAAAAGCTAAAAAAAAGTGTGACATAAAGCGTAAGCGTCAGGGAAAGTATGCGTGAAATACCGTGAAAAAAAGCGTATAATACAGGTGAAATATCATGGAGTATCACGGAAAAAAGAATTGCCAGTTATGAGAAAGGCACTTAGTACCACAAAAGAATGCGTACAATACCCTGGAAAAAAGAATAGAGGCGGTCATCTAGAAAATAAGTTATACCGCGGAATATTTCAGCGAAAAGCACGGAACACTGGTGAAAGATCGCGGAATACCGGAAAGACATAAAAAAAGCTAGGTGTCTTGGGGAAAATTTTAAATTACTGTGGAGAAAATAGAAGAACGGAGAAATCCGTGAAAAAAAATGACATTACGATGATAGAGAACGCAAAAAAAGTGGGTCTCGCAACGGTAACTGCCACATAACCATTAAGGAAAAGTTAAATTATTTCAAAAACAGCTGTAACGATTTCGATAAAATTTGTGTACCTACTTTTGAAATGAAAGAAATGTTTTTAAAAATTCTACTAAATGGTACATTCTATATAGAACGGCTTTTTTATCATTTTTGACTTTTTTTTAAGCAAATAAACTAATTTTGATATTTTTGTTTTCATACGGAAGCTCCTTAATAACCTTAAAATTATTTAATATCAAAATTAAAAAAAAAACTATTTTTGGATTTTTAAAAAATCTTTAAATTTTTTTTTTTTTTTTTTAATAAATTTTTCGAAAACGACTCACTGTAATTTTTTGAAATTTGGGTTTAGATGTGCATTAATATTCTTTTGGAAATCGCATACCAATTTTTTTTTTAAACAAGGTTTGAAAATTATTTGGTTTAAAAACGGCATTAACAACTTTCAATTTTTTTTTCAATGTATCTTTCTTAATCACATCAAATGGCTACTTAGTTTAGAGCTCAAAAGAACTTAAGAAGTGGTTTGCGTCGTTTTTGTAATGATTTTATTTTTTTTTTTAACATTATATAAACTATAATACATTATTACATTAAATATAATAAATATATAAAGCAAAGTCGGGTTAGTCACACCATTTATAACTCAAGAACTGCTGGGCCGATTTAAATGATCTTTATTTTATTGGATTCCTCTCCCTTCCGAACAGCAGAACAACTATTCAAATTTCGTAAAACCATGGTCTCGAGACTCTCTATACAACGCCATCTCTGACAAATGACTGAAACAGAACCCGGAATGCTGACTCGGCAATGCCAGCAGATGGCGTTGGGTGTAGAGTTGATTCAGTTGGATACCATTTAGCTAGCTGTTGAGACAACGAAGTTAAGCGTTTTCTTCGAATTTTCGATAGTTATTTTATTTGGATTTGATTAAAATTATTATCGGTGATACATCGCGAAATACTGCAATGGAGGTAATGAAAAAACGCTTAAAAACGTGGAAAAAGCATAAAATACTGCGCAAAAAGTAGCTACTGTAGTTGTAGTCCAGTAACCAATAAACCTTATAAAAATCGTGTAATAAGACAATTAATGTATGTAAGTATAGAATTAAAATCACTCTACGAAGCCAGACAACGTCCGCCGGGTCAGCTAGTTTCTTATGAAATTATTATTTTTTAAGACTTTATATAATAAGCATTAACGTCCACATCAACTTTGATCCTAAAAGCAACTACGTGTACTTTATTAGTGTTGTATCGCACACTTTTTCACGTCTTTTGACGTTTTTTCTCAACTTTCCACCTTTACAGTGCTGCACTAGTTACATTTATAAAATGCAATGTGCGGACCATTTAAGTTGACAAAATTTATAATTTTAAAACGGGAAAGTGTCATAGTTTTTTCTTAACTTAAGCTGGGGTTTATTCTATTTTTTTTAAGGATAAACTCCAAAATTATAATATAGAAAAACAGTTAAGACAGCGTTGATAGACACTGACCCAACGTAGTTTTCGTTCCTATAGTATTTTTGTGAGCCACGTTTGCCTTCAAAACATGGTAAAAAAAGAAACATCGTATTAATTCTCAGTAGCAATTTTGAATCTTATTGCAAAATACAGTTAAAATAAATTAATTTAAAATAGTGCACGAACTGCTCTCCCTGATGTTCGTTTTTGAATAAACTTAGTGCAAAGAAGAAGGCAACAACCATGTTCTTCGACTGATGGACTTTTCGAGTAAAAGAACATTTTATACAGGAAGTAATTTGGTTGTCTTTAGAATTCGACAGGATATTTACTTTTTCATTAATCCTGATAGCGTATTCTAGACATGCATCTATAGATACACCATTTACCATTTTAAACTAACCGGAAGTTCCATTTAGATATATAAACTTTTTTCCTACCTCATCCTCTCTTTTACGATGCAGGGATGTTGTTTATGTGTGTTGTGTATCCATTCACATAGTTACCTAAAGTAAAATCCCTTTTCAGGGTTTTTATGGTGCTTCTGTCGTATAGAGCTTAGGATTTAGTCAGCACAAACATGCAGTGTGTGCATTATATATCGTAAAATATCCTGAATGCATGATCCTGATGCCGAAAGCTATTTGCCAACAATGAAATGCAATTTCATCATCATCGTCGTCATCTACAAAACTTTCTACTATCATCATTCGGAACAAAACTGTTTGCAGAATCGATTATAGCTATATTCTGTTTTACGCAGAGAGCTACAGCTCACCCCATCATATAGTCCACTACTACCCCTGTTGCTGTCGCATTATACTTCAGCTTATGAATAATTACCCATTTGCACATAAAAGCAACATTAAATAATTCATTTGCGCTCCAAAAATGTGTTCTTAGCATAAACGATTCGAACAAATAAAAAATATACACAAACATTCATAATACAAAGGAACAAGAGCTAAAAAAAAGGATTAGCAATTGCGGACCAGAACAGAGTGTTGCTCATTTTTGTAGGAGCACCTTGTCGGGACAAAAAATAATATACACAGATGGCAGCAGTGTTGCTCTAGTAGCTTTATTGGATTAATTTGACAGGGGAAAGAAGTGTGCCACAAGGCTTATGTTTATTTACGTTCTGTCACTTTTTAAAAGCTTGCAAAATGGAGAAACAAATCGAAAATGTTTTCTTTAAAAAAAAAATGTTTGCAGTTCCAATGACCTGCGATTTGACATCATAGAAATAGAAATAGAAGCCATGAGCAACATAGGTCGATAGCTTTATTAGCGCTGTGTGGTTCGTTTTGATGCCATTACTAATATGAACCCTTAAAAAGTTGGTATTTAATTTTCAGCCTCACAATTTCTAATTCTCCTTTCACCTTCATTATCATTTTGTTAGAGAGTTAGCATACGTCGCGTCGTCCGCGTAGTCATCCTCAATTTCCTTTCATCAGGGCTGTCAGCATGACACATCGCTTGTTATTACTAATAAGAATATTATTGGCGATAGTATGCAACCTTGCCTGATGCCACATTGGACTTTTAATTCATCGGAAAAGCCTCCTTAATGAAAAATGTGATATTTGCATCCATTGTAAGGTGTTTTAATAATTGACGCACTGCTTCGTAATCATCCGTAAGGCCAAAGATGACCCATGAAGTAAACATTTTTGTTCGACGACAAAATGTATCTTCTAGGTGTTCTTTTAATCACTCTTTTATCTTGGCAACCGCAACCATCTCGGAATTCCCTTTCCAGTTTTCACACTGGATCAAATATTTTTCCTTCGTATGATTGACGATCATTCCCTTTTCCACTCCTTGAGATAGCAATCGGAATTCAAGACTCCCTCTATGATAGAATGCATGATAGGCTGCCGTTGCCGTTGTTCTTCAGTGTTTTTCTCTTCTGGGAAGTATTTGTTATTTCGCTCAAGTCGTTCGGTATTGTATGCGCATCGCAGGCGAACATGGTTCTAGATCTTCCACCTTCTCAGCTGTCCCTCATTTGAATGGAGAAGAGAATGGACTAAATCGTTAATTGTACGCCTTTTCTCGCGTTACTTGGCGCTTTGCATGATTTTTCATGCTATTTTTCATTGCATTTCGCGATGATCAACAGTTTTTCTGTTGTATTCCGTATTCCACGATTCTTACTGCAGTATTAAACATTTTTTTGCCGTGCTACTATTTCAACCATCATCGAAGAAATTATATCTTCCTAATCTTTCAGCTAACTACTCGTATATATCAAAGTTAAATAGTATGGAGTAGAGTTTAACACCAAAATTTGATAGTGATAGTAGCGAAAAAGTGGTCTCAGTGCAATTTGATAAGGTTTTAGTATGTTATAGTTCATATCGTGCTCATAAAAAGTCTCCATGGGTACAACCTCTTTCCACCAAGTTAACCCCTTTCTAGTCCACTTCCACTGCTCCCCTTTTTCACTGTTGATAGACATTAACATTATTCGTAATAAATCATTGAACAATCTTGCTCAAAATCATATCAGACTGAAACTTTGTACTTTTTATAACAAAACAATATTTTGGCAGTGCAGACCTAGGGGAGGGGCATTAAGGGGTTGAAACACCCCAAATCAATTTTAGCCTACTGAAACTTTGTACATTTGTGTAGTTCAGATGACAACACAATATTTTAGTGGTAGGAACTCAGGAAAGGGGTATTGGAGGGTCGAAGCACCCCAAATGAATTTTAGTCTACTTCTATTCTATCGAAACTTTGTGCATGAATGTACAGTACATTGTACAACCTAAAGAAAAAAACTTACTTAACCAAAAATTGTGTAACACTAAAAAATGTGATAAACTTTTTATAAGACTGAAAAGTAAAATATAGAATCACGCAATGTTCTAGTTCTGGTGAGTCAGCTTGATTTGCAGTTCCCACATTCGTATTTAAAGCAATTATAGAACTTTGCCGATGAACTATATTATCGCTACGAGTAACTACTTTACTTTTCCACTCATATCAATATCAAGTTCCATAATTGCTCAGTTTGTTACGATTATTAGAAGTAGGATAAAATTGATTTGGGGTGTTTAGACCCACACTGGATTCATACCACCAAAATATTGTGTTGTCATCTGAACTACATGCATGTATAAGGTTTATCAGTTCGATACGATAATAAGAAGTAGACTAAAATTGATTTGGGATATTTGGGTCCCTCAATGCCCCCCCCCCCCCAGTCCATGACGTCAGAATATTGTATTGTCACCCGAACTACAAGTACGTACAAAGTTTCAGATCGAGACGATACCATACTTTACTTAGAAGTAGGTTAAAATTGATTTGGGGTGTTCCGACCTCTCAAAGCCCCTCCTCTGGGCCTGTAACGCCAAAATATTGGGTTGTTATAATATGTTCAAGGTTTCAGTTCAGTACGACTGTGAGCAAGATTGTTCATAGATTTATTATGATTTAGTGCTTAATTTGATGCTTAATTTGATGCTTAACAGCGAAAAAAGATTAAAAAGGAGGAGGGGAAGTGGAATAGAAAAGAATTTTTGTCAACACGATGTGAACTAAAACATAAATAAATTTTATCAAATTGCACTGAGACCACTTTTTTTCTTCTACCTTCAGGGCCGGGGTTATTTTCGGGCACACGGCATATAAAATTTTGGTGCAAAACTGCGGTTTTATACCCTACTTCATCATTGGAACCAAACTGTGCCAAAAGATTCATTTAACTTTGATAATATGTCTAGAATGATCGGGCTAAGCATTTACCATGTTTTAAGAAACTGGTAAATATCAGATATTGGTATTGGTTTTTACTCTGTAATCTATCGCAAAGGCAAGAAAGACAGTTCTAAAG
Source organism: Meliscaeva auricollis (assembly GCA_948107695.1). NCBI lineage: Eukaryota > Metazoa > Arthropoda > Insecta > Diptera > Syrphidae > Meliscaeva > Meliscaeva auricollis. The sequence continues at coordinate 31,527,412 of OX403619.1, read as the reverse complement.
ATATTAAAATTGAATTTACAACCTGAATACAAACAACAACAACAAAAAACGATGAAACTTTGTATACGACCTAAAATTGTTCCTTCTCGGTTGAATAGTTTTCCTACTTCGTCTTTTGATTAATTTTCAAGATTCTATTTAAGAAATATGCACATGTACTCATTCTCCTTTCACACATAAGGATAAGATTTAAAATTTAATTTATGTTATGAATGTCAATCGTTGTGCCAGGAGCTGTCATGTGTGTTTCTTTGCACATCTTTTGCAAATGATGCGAAAATTATATTTAAAAGATTACATGTATTTTCCATCTTTTTATCGATAAAAAGGAAGGATTTTATTTTATTTACCTTTATTGCACAAAGTAATCGGAAACGCTTCATAAAACAGGATAATTTGATGGCATAAACGAGACAAGTGTTGACATCGAACGCCGCCGCCTTGTGTTCATACCCAAGTGTAATTTTTTTTTATTTATATTTTTTGTTTGCTGACATACATAAATGATGGTTATATAAATTTTATCCAAGAAGGTGCAAAAGAATTATTATTGAAACGCATTTCTAAGTACGTTCTTACAAATTTATAGGTTTCTGTTTTTTTTTTGTTTCTTTATGTTGGTTCTGTACTTGTCTAACTGAAATAGTTAATTTTTATTGCATAATCAAAGAACTTGAGTGATGATGATATTCGCATTTTTATAGGTAAACTTTGAAGAGGAGGAGTATATTCTTTTATGTCTTTTGCTTTTATCATGGTTTTAAGGACGAAACGCGAAATAAAACTTATAGGAAGCCAACCAGTAAAAATTTACGTCAAGATGGAAACTACCATATAAGTTTGTTTGAGTGAGTTTTTTTTGGAAGTTATATAAATTTTACCACCTTCATAAATCAGAGAGGATTTGAGTTGCGAAATGTGATATTTCTCAAGGACACGAGGTGACATCATTGAAATATGTTTTAGTTAAAGTAAATGATAAAGTACCTACCTAAAACCTGCATTTAAAGTTAGTAAAATATCTATATTTTTGTTTCGTCATTGTTGTAATGGTACGGTCTTATCCTTACTCTTCAAGGCATATGGAAATGGAATTGAAAAAGGCTCATTTGTAATTATCTCTGATAAATCTTTTAATTTTGCTTATAATAGCAAATCTATTATGATGAGTTACTTCATAATCAAACAAAAATTTGTACTGGTAGTTCAAATCGACACATTCCATATACTCTTATAGGTACTTCTAATAATGAAGTTACGAATATGCTTTAATAAAAATATTCCCTAGGGTAATATCATTTTAGTACCTTGAATATGAAATTCATCCGCAATCACTAAAAATAAAAACAATATCTAATATTATTACCTACTCATACATTTTTGGGATAGTTATTTCGGTTTATCAGACTCATTGTTTTGATTTATTATATTTTGTGTTAGCCTTTTTGGCTTAGCCATGAATATCTTTAGGATGATTGGAAAGGTTCTTTTTTAAACTGAGATAACTTTATTCCTGTTAAATGACTGGATTAAAGTTGATTAATTTTTTAAAGAAATATTTGTGTATAGTGTCTAACAGTAAAAAAAAAACAAGATGTGTGTACTCATGGACGATCGCCAGAAGTTATACTTCCTTATCACATATCAAGAGACTCTTTGTTCAAAGAAGCATAATGTGCATTTTTGTGAAATCCATTCAAATGTTATGACATTTTATCGACCAAATTCATGCAATTACACTAAATTTTGCATTCGGTGAATTTCAAATGATCAAAATGAAGATTGTAGCTGACGGACATTACTGTTTGATAAGTCAAAATTCTTTTTCTGTAGTAGATTGAATACATCTTGTAACTAAGCAAAACAAAAACTCAATATTATCAATTTTTTCAACAACTTTTGCATGCATTTAAAATATATACATAACATAATCTGTGTAGCAATACCCAATATTTGTATATACAGAATCGTATACAATTTATTTTTTGTAATTCTACTGAAGTTGCAACCTTTCCATTGATACCTCAACTTTAAATATCGGTTCGTTTTACTAAAGCTTCCAGCAACTTTGTTAACGTAAAAAAGTTAATTTTAAAATTTTTCACAGATTTACTTACGAATTTATGATATTTTTGATTTAATGATATTGTATGTAACATTTTTGGTTTAATTTTCTGGAAATTTAAAATTATTTAAGTAACACAGTAAAATGCTCTAATAAAGTATACAAATGTTATTTTGTGCTAAAAATTTATCTGTAATATATCATTCATACAGTGTTTGTTTTTGAATCTCTTTCCAACACATTTTATTCATGTTTTTTACATGGAAGTGTAGGAACAAAAGTACACCATCTTGTATGCAGATATTTCAGGTAAATTTGAAAACCTTAATCCGACAGATAGAAAAAGAGTAATGATTTTTTTAGCAAACCACCTCGAATTTTTTTTAAGCTCAGACACTCGAGCCCTCCAAATTTTTTTCTAGAAACGTGTGAAAAATTACATGAAAGGTAATTTGATCGTGATACCTACTCAATAAACTTTAACTTGGCTCAGTAGACGTGCCGTGTAAGAAAAAACTCTGGTACTGTTTACTCCGCTCAATGACTACAACAAATTCTGAAAATTTATACAAAAATGTATTTATTTGATATCTAATGTTTCTGTAAATTCTATTTTCCAAAATGAAAAAATAAAAAAGCTTAAAAATAAAAAATGTTTGAAAACGCTCAAAAAACATGAATCGAAAGAAACTTGTTTTTGCTGTAAATAAAAAAAATTTAAATCCAATTCTTTCTTACATGTTTTGACAGCATAAATTATCTAAAAGTCATTTTGATCATAAATTTTTTCCGCTACTCATCGATTTTTACAGTACCTAACGCTGTTTTCAAAACTCAAAAAACAGCAGTTTAAAAAAAACCCGTATTAAACCCCCATTTTTTTCATTCTTAATCGTTTTTTATAATTAACTAGCTGACCCAACAGACGTTTTCCTATCCTGCAGATTAATTTTTATTTTGTAATTGCATTTACTGTCTTATTACACGATCATTTTTAAATTGGATAGCCACTGACCTGCATTTTTTGCGTTTTAAATCTTTTATTCAAGTGCTCTTGGATACACAACATTTTTTGTTTTTCCACTTGAACCAAGACAAATAAGTTTGAAGTTTTTCCGACGCATTAGCAGGCCAAATAATACAGCTGTCCATGCCCATGTGAGAAACATGGGAATACCGAGCAAAAAACGTGTAAAGAAAGTATTGGAAATCAAGAAAAACACGTGAAAAGTCGCAAAAAAGTGAGAAGTGCCTAAGAAAAAAGTTCATTTGCCAGTATTCCGTGCTTTTTCCCACGGTATTCCGCTATTTTTACCACGGTATGTGTCATATTTTATCGCGAACTTTCATATTCTCTTCAGCGATTCCAAGCTTTTTTCTGTGTCCTTGTTTTTGTTCTTTCCAAAGTATTTTACACTTTTTCTCGAGGTAGTAAGTCCTTGTTCACGACTTTCCATGCGGTATTTCACGATCATTTACATGGTTTTCAAAATGTGTTTCACTACATCATCAGTATTCCTCGCTTTAATCCACAATATTCCGCGCTTTTAGCCGTGCATATTTTTCCACGACTTTTCAGGCTTCTCTGTGACTTTTTTTGCTTTTCTTCGCTATATTTTACGAGTGGTATTGAACGCCTTTTTCGTGCCCTATCATTCCAATACTCCGCGATTTTTTCCATAGTGTTTCGCGCTTTTTAATAGTGTAGGCTGTTGTATTTAACATAGTTTTCCGCTATTTTTCACACTTCTTTCCACGACTTGTCTCGCTTTTTTCTATGACTTTCTTTGTTTTCTTGCGCTGTATCTTACGCATTTCTCTCTGAAGTAATCTCTTTTTGTATGACCTTCCATGCAGTTTATCGCGATCTTTAACCCGTATTTATTTAAATCGAATTCAAATGGAATTAAATACTTATCGAAAACTCGAAAAAATGCTGATTAGTTAATGGTATGCAATAAAGGACTTGAATTAACTCTCAAAGTATAATGCACATAACGTCATCCAGGCATTCCGTGTTCTGTTTCTATTGTTTATCAGAGATTGTGTTGTATAGCATAGAAAAACTCTTCGAAACCACGTTTTTTTTAAGTTTTAAAAGGCATTCTGGAAATCATTAAAATCAATTCATCAGTCCTTGAGTTATAAATGATGCAACTAACCCAACTTTGTTTTATATATTTAGATTTTTATATATAATAATTTAATATATAATAAAAAATTTATTATTTTTACAATTACATCGGTTTGAAAGCTCTAAGAAAAATTTAATATTCGAAAAAAATCATATCTCAAAACTGTATAACTTTAAAAAAGTGCAAAATGTCAAGGTTCTTCGATGTTGACCTGGAACATCGTTTGCCTAGACCTTTGGAAACATCTCGAGCCTTCCTTGTTTTTGAGGTAGTTAAAAACAAGACGGGGTGCTAAAAGCTCTTAAATTACTTGATTTACTTCAAAGAATAAATAAGAAGTGTTTTCTTAAAAAGAAAATTATCAAAAATTGTCATTTTAAGTATTTTAAATGTGGTGAGGCTATTCTAATGTGACAAAAAAAAATGATAATTTTAGTGACTTCAAACAAAATTATCATACAAAATAACTTTAACTTTTAACTTTTATAAATCCAGTAAAACTCCTCTAAATCTGAGAAATAGTAGTGTTGCCCTGTCGCTCACCAAAATTTAAATTGTTGTACATAATGCAAAAGAGGTACATAAAATGATGATTTAAGAATGTACTATAAGTGAGGCTATTCATGTGTTACGGACTGTTTATCCTAAGGAAAGGCACTGCTAAATCATCGCAATTTATTAAAAGGTTAAGTAGGTTTCCAACTCATAAGACATTAGAGAATATTTCCAAAAACGTAGTACCGTGATAGTATTTTATTTTTTTTTTCTAAAGGTGGATTCTCTTCTATTTAAGAATAAAAATGCTGCGAGCTACCTCTGAGTTGAATTTTATCCAACATTGTTACCCCACCTTTATATATTCTGAATAACGCGATTCATTTTCAAATTGAAAACAACGAAAAATGCTTCTAACCTTGATTCTAAGAAATCCCTGCTACTTAGCTCTTAGCCGTTTTATGTACTCAAACCTAATATTGTTTATTAAAAAGGTCAAGACAAAAAAGTATCTACCTTCTTTGAATGTAAGCATTTATAAAAAAAAAAAAACGAAAAAAGTGCTTTAAAACAAAATATAATACAAGGTAGACCTTAGCCTCTGATGATGTTTTGAACAACAGAAAAAAAAAGAGAAGTTCGCGGTTTGTGCAAATATTTCTGGGTAAAACATTATTTTTTCCTTAAGTAAATTGTTTGGCTAACCTTTATAACCCTTGAAGCCATTGGAACTCAATAAATATACCAACCAACTCTTTTTTTTTTCTCTGGCACAATCGTAAACATTCCAACCTAATTAAACCATTTTGTAACCTTAAACAAGATATTCCCTTCTGAATTCGGCCATTTATAACCTTTTACCTTTAATTTCACACAGATGTAACTACTGTTACCTTATAAGGATATATTATTTATATATAATATAAATTAGGTATGTGTATAGCCATTAGTGTCACACAAATAAAAATACACTATGTTTCTTATTTGTGAGATTTTTTCATCAAAATATGAAGAAAAAGACGTATATTTTTCTAGCAATATCCAACCAATTGAAATATGATAAAATGGATTGCCTTCACTTTCATGTCAAATGATATACAACATGGTGTACTTATAGCTAAAGAAAAGCCGTACTTGGGGTGTACACAACTTTCGAGGGTAGCTATTACGATTTCGCAATTCAATACTCCTTAGCTCTACGAATAGAGAACAAGGCCGTAGGTGGAGTATTATAACGGGGGAAGGGGGGGGAGTTAAAACGTTCAACTAAAAGCAGTACAAATGTATTTATAGAGCTGTATCTATTTAAGCACTGTTAGTCCAGGAAGAAAAGATTTTTTTAAGGAACAAAATAATCTGAGAAAAGTTCTTGACTTTCAGCACTGAGGAGAAAAACGCAACTTAAAATTTAATTCTGTCATGGTTAATTGGAAGTTATGATAATTTACCTTAAAAATATTTAATTTAAAATTGAATCATATTTGATTAAAATGTGCAATTTAACTTTGAATTTGGTTCATGGAGACGAAATTTCCAAGTCATTTTCTTTAGAAAGGTAGTCCGATGGGATAGTAGCTCAAATGCCGCTGGTTCAAATCCAGGATGGTTTCCTACTTTATTAAATTCTATGAAAGATGATTGAGTTTGATTCAACTTTATTTATTTTTAAGGAAAACTTTTTGAATTTACTTCTAGTCCAAGCGGCGACCGTCAGATAACTTAGCTCATAAGGCTATAGATCTAAATTGGAGTCAAATGAAAGTTAGGTTAGTACTGAAAGAAAAAACAAAGCGTTTGCCATTTTTAAAACGGGTACATCAACATGGCAACCCTGTTTGAACGAAAAAAGCTACATAATTTAATGCACCATCACTTTTTTGTTTATTGAAACACGAAAATATTAATATTGCCAAACAAAAGTCAAAAATATGGATAAATTTACAAAATAAAGTTAAGACTATAAAGCTCAAAATGTGGTAACCCTGTTGAAATGACAAACACGCTCCAGTAATTCTCATTTAAACAGAATACAGCGCAAAAAAACAAAGAAAGTCGTAGAAACAAGCGAGAATAGTGGTGAAAAAAATGTGAAAAGTCGCGGGAAAATATGTGAAATACCATCATTGTTAAAAAGCACGGAATACAATGGAAAAAACCGTGGAATATCGTTGAAAACCTCGGAGACCAACAAGACAGGTCACGAAAAACACGGTAAATACGTAAAGCGTAAAATATCGCGGAGAAAAGCAAAGAAAGTCATAGAGAAGCTTGAAAAGTCAGGGAAAAAAGCTTGAAAAGATGTGGAAAAATATGCACGGCAAAAAGCGCGGATAACTCTGAGCGCGGAATATTGGTGAAGAGCTGAAATATAAAACTAGCTGACCCAGCAGGCGTGTTCCCGCCTTGCTTAGTGACTTTTATTTTTATCTCAAATTTATTGTCTCATTACATGATCATTGCAGTGCTAGTCCGTCTTTTTTTGCAAATTTTTCGCCAAGTGTTTCCATTCTTTTTTCCGTAACTCTACACAATTTTTTTCTGCGAGCGAGGAAAGTATTTTACACTTATTCCCATTGTACTGAGCTCCTACTTTCCTTACTATTCTTCGCTGTATTGCGTGGCCTTTTACCGCGGTAGTATGATTTATTTTGCATAGTTTTACTCGCTTCGCCTTTCTCCCCGTTATATAACTTACTCTTTTTCCCGTGGTACTAAACACTTTTTTTCCTTGATCTTTCGCCAGTTTGCATTGCATTGTGAAGTAGTTCGCACTATTTCGCACACTTTTTTCACGGCTTTCCACTCTTTTCTCTATGACTTTCATTGTTTTCCCTCTGTACTTTAGTCTTTTTACACGGTAATAAGCACTTTTTCATGACGCCACTTGCTGTATTTGGAGATCATTTACCGATATTCACTTAAAATGAGTTCAAACAAAATAATCGTAGTGCACGTCTTTACAGCTAGCTAATGGTAGGTATGCAATGAAAGGACTTTGCAACAGACCATTTACTGCTTATTCTGCTAATCGCGAGAAAGACGAATGCAACAAATCTGAGATCACTAAAATCGGGCCAGCAGTTTCTATTTATAAATAGTGTTACTAATCCGACTTTGTTTATATATTTAGAAAAAGATTACTGAAATCTCCTGAGCTAATTAGTATTAGGTGTATTAAAAAGTATTAAAACGAACAAAATTGCATACTTTTAGGATCCATATGAAATGTTTCTAAAGGATAAAAATGTATGTAAAATTAACTTCAGCTATTAGATCTTACAGCACTATTTTTTTCCAATACTGGCGTTTTTGAGATGTAAGCTATTTTTGTGCCCTTTGACCCTCTATAACCAACCTAGCGATTATCGGAAAGTTTTCGGACGTTTCTCAGATTATAAACCATTCCAATACCAAAACGCAGTCTGTTACAAATTGTTTCAATTCTTCGACATTTTTGTGGCTGTTCTGACTGGGTTATATAGACTGAAGAGATTGTAGAAATACTGGTGGTACATTAGCATCATTGATCGATATTTGACTAGAATTTACAACTTCACAACTAAGTGAATTCAGAGTAAACACGAATATAAAATTTCTTGGAAATGATTCCCTCCTTCGAGTATTGTGAATTCACTCTGATATTCAAAATTTCTAGGAAGTTCGGGCTGTAATCTCACTAATTTTTCGCCAAATCGAGATTTTCAATAAGAGATATTAACAGCAATTATTCCATCTAATTACATATTAACGACGATAGTTCCTTTGCATTGTTGATGTCCCTTGCTCAAAAAAATGTTCCTTTTAACAATCATATACATCAAAATGTCATCCCCAAAATCATTTTCTATATCTACGGCCTTGATTGTGGAGCATAAAAATAAAATCCTTGACCCATTGATTGATGTTACTTTTAAAGTAAAGTGAAAGGTATTAGTTGTTCAAACATCTTTTATCGCCCAGTTACACAAGACTTCTTATCAAGAAAAGATCAAGGATTTTATATTATTCTATGTACATATATCCAAGGATATATTAATATATTCAGTTTGCTTTATATTGATGCAATATTGCTTCATGATGAGATACATGTTATCCTTCTCTATGGTGACTATATAAAACCAGTGTAGCTTAAATGATAATAAACTGAATTCCATTAATAAAATAAAAACAGAAGATATGTAGGTAATTGAAGACTTATGTCCCTGGGATATGACAGCAATAATAATGTTATTTAGCGGTTTGTTTAATGATATTCATTACAATTTGTCCTTAAACATTAATGCTCTTTCAATTTCACTAAAAGTAAGTTTAGTTTGATATTTATGTGTTTCTCATAAAGGCTTCTATAAATCTTATACATTAGGTGGTTATTTATGAGCTTGAATTTGGGTTATTCCATATTAAGCATTACCATAGTTGCAAATGCAGATAAAAGGAGATGGATAATTTACCTTGGATTTTGTACTTTATTGTATTGTTTATTGTTATTTCGAATTCTCTGTGATATTTTGGTTGGAATCATTTAAAAATCCTCATAAACAGAAATGATTTTATGATATTCAGAAAGTGGTTTGTTTTGTCGCACAAGGTTTTTTTTTTAAGGTTTTAACTAGCTATAAACATAAATTATGAGATTTATTGATAACAAGAAGTGCATAATCCTAGATCTGTGTCAACGTTAGTTCAACGACGACCGACGGTGGGAGGAAAGGACACAGCTGGCACTGAAAAACTTCCAAAAACGAAACGAATTCAGACTGATTGATTTTGCGGACGGAACAAATTATCGCCATATCAAGCACTCAATGCCCACATCTCTCAAGTTGACCTACCGGTTTCAGATCAATTTACTGTCAACCAAATTGACCATGTTGCGATAGACGTACACTGAGAGAAATAATGTATTTTTTTGCATTTGCGGCTACTGAAGATCCTTTGAAAAAATCATTAGCTGGAAAGTTAATACAATACCCATTTTTAATATTACAACAAAACATCATTTGTTTGGAGTTTATTTTTATGAGTTGATTGCGACAAAAGAAAATGCTCCTTACACCTAAACACCTTTACTAGAATAATTTAATGTTTGCAGCAAACGAAATAATAGTTTGAGGAGAACCTCTCCAGAAAGTAGTTTGTTGCAAAGAATTTCACTTTCGGTTTCGGAAACAAATTTTCTTAATAATTCTATATTTGTGGTTATCTAGTTCATGGCGCAATAGCAACAGCCTATGTTCGAAATCAAGAGGTCACAGAACCTGTGACCTTTTGAACACCGTAACTAACCGGTGTTACGAACAGCGTGTCATCGACGATTGAACCAATCCCGGTATTACGCTGAATTTTTTTTTTGTATTCATTTGTTTGCATAAATTGTTTCGCCGAAACGAATTTAAGAGTTTTTCAACAAACGAAAAGTCGTTTGACGCAAACGATTCGTTTGTCTAGCAAACGAAAAAGTCGTTTAGGCAATTTTTTACTTGTACCAATCGATTTGTTCTCTCAGAGCGATAAGTGGCAGAGGAAGGCTTCATTTAAGGTGACATGATCAAGTGGTGGACAAACTCAACCAACTTGGTGTGCGTAACTGGTGGCAACTAGCTAAGGAACCGTTTGGTTGGAGAGGTTTTTTGGTTGAGACCGAGATGCACCCTGGATTGTTAGCGCCACCTTGACTAAGTAATAAGCTTAACACCAACTGGAAAGGGTTTGGGTTGCATCATTGTTCAATTCCTTAATTTGTTTGTCACAGTCAGGGGTCATTTTTGTTATAATTTGTCTGGACAAATAAAAATCGATAAATTTTGATAATGATCCTTCTAATTTGTTGCAACAAAACCAAGCTTTTGGTCAAAATTCGAAACATTTAATTCTCACCTATTATGCTAAAAAGAGGAAAATAAAATAGATTTTATTATATAGAATTCATTAAAAAACCTTTTAAATGTTTTTGGTATGCACATTGCAGACAAAATTCTCATAGTTTAACCTCAAATTCTAATTTCAAGACCATACCATGGCCTAATTCTTTTAAATGATGAGCATAGGTATGTATTTTTAACAGCATTTCGATCTTAAATCAAATTATCTAACAAAGTGTAGAACAAACATATATCCTCACACAAAAATTCAAACATGCAGCATTTTCTCAAAAAAAAAAAAATATAGACCATAATTCATTTCGATTGGATGAACAAACACAAACCGTATTTTAGTGAAAATTTCTCTTGTGGGTAAGCACATATTTTTTTCTTCTTTTTTTTTATTTCTCAGTGAATTCAGGCGAGACAATCTGCCCTCAATAATTTCAATTGAAACAGAGAAAAAAATTAAAAAAAAAAGAAAAAAAAACATAAAATTTTTGGGTTAACTCTTATAGCTCCCAACATGCATCTGTTGTATACCTTCCGAGGCCAAGATAAAACGAATAAAAATCAACCTCACTTTCAGCTGCCAAAAATTTAACAACTCTGATTTATACAAAGGCTACTTTTGCACATGGTTCTGCCTTTCTGCCAGAAGTTATGAAAATAAAAGTTAAACAACAAAAAAAATTTTTTTGGAAAAAAAAATTAAAATTAAAAAAACTTTTCTTCTTTTTTTTTATTTTTGTGAATTCCCCAAGCACTGGTAGAAGTAAAAGACGGTATCGACATTTCATGCCACAACCACCCTTTTCAGCTTTCAGGTAAGCCTCAAGTGGTTTGTATGATGTCGGGCTTGTAATTCAAAGAAAATACACCATCACATGGAGAGAAAAATTCTTAAAAAAAAAAACAAAAAAAGAAAAGAAAATCCCATTGCACGTATGTGTGTGTTTGTATAAAAACAAACAACCACATTTACCACAAGGATCTTGAATCTTTCAATCCTGATTCCCAACGAGAAGACCAATAAAAGCCACATGATAAATGTGAGTAATTGGATTCCATTAGAAGTGCATCTCGAAGCCCCTGCTGGATGGTTGAAATGATAAGATACATTCGCGTGCATTCATATGAGCTCTTAAATCCCAAGGATACCTACTGTGAAGAATCGACATCACACTTCACACATTTAATATAATTAAAGTTTTTTTTTCAATCATTCAATCTGGTCCCATTACGTTGCCTTGCCAAGGCAAAAAAAGCTTTCAACTCGTCATCGCTCATCAGGCCACCACCAGGCTTGGGTACTCATTTTGCGGTTAAATTGCTTTAGAAAAGTAAGTATGGCTGGTGGGCAAATGCAGCACTCTTGAGTTTAATTGTCGTTGTCTTAGAGTTAAAGGTTTAATTTTTTTTTTTCTAATTCTACTTAAAGCCTCTGTTTTCAACTCTTACCATAGTTGGCACTTTTTGAAAATGTGTGCATTTTCAACGAGAAAAACGACTAGAACGACGATGACGACGACGATGAGAATGAAGTTCGTCTTTTATGCAATCATAAGTACAAATGAGACACCAACAATGCCAGGGAGATAGAGAGATGCTGCAACAGTCCCTGGGGCTTGTTAAAAAGGACGATAGCGAGGAAAGCTTTTATCATTTCGTTTCACCCTGTCTGCTTTTATCGCACAAGACAGTAGAAGCATTATTTTCTTTCTAGGCTCCCTACACCCTCCCTGTCTATCTTGCCTTTCATAAGACTTCGTTTATTTTTTTTTTTTTCTTTTTCAAGGAAATCAAGTGTTCTTCTGGTTTATACAGATTCGGTTTTAGTTTATAGTACTGTGGAAAAAAAAATAACTTGACTAAAATGCACTTTACACTTTACAAACAAATGATAAGAAATCATGAAATGGTAAGAAATCATGATAAGGAAATAGCTGCAATTATCGGCAATTTCAAGATTAAAAAGTTTGTTGAAAAGCAATATTTTTACTAACAATCATCTTGTACAACTGCATCAACAATGCTACTTCCATAAGAAGTAGAAAACAGAAAAATTGTGCCAATTTGAAAGAAAAGTGTTACAGCTTTGTTTTTAACTAAAACAAATTTTCATTCCTACTCAACAGCATTAGATAGGCAGGAAGCGTTAAATATTCTAAAGTGAAAATACGCTCACCAGACATGTAGTCATGTCATCGTCACCGTTGATTTCTGGATGTCGGCAAAGTTTTTGGCAGTGCCACTGTCCATAAACTTCATCACTTCAAAAATATGTTTATGGCTTCTAAAACTACCCCTTTTTCTGTAAAATACAGAATTTTACTTATCTTCTTTTTCTCTTCGTGAAATTTTAATATGAAAAAGGATTTTAACTTCTCAATCTTATTGAAAAAGCTGAAATCATATGGGTTTATTGTATCGTTTAACCAAATCTTGTTATTTTTTGTGGTTAATTTTTCTTTGTTGGACAAAATATTGCAATTTGATATGAAAATGATAGCAAAATAGTTGTCACCAGAAAAAATTTAAAAAAATATGATAGTCAAATGTGACAATCATTTTGACTGTCAACTATCAAAAATCATCTTAAACGATTTCACCTCAGGTACAAAATCTATTCGCAAGTGACACTAACCCTGCGGCCATACATGCAAGTACTGGCTTGCTGGCTTGCAAGTATAGTCTTCTTGTACAATTTCTTAAACTTCTATTTGTTTACCTGACGTGACGTAGACGACACGCTATACTTGCAAGTCAACCTGCTAGCAGGTTCAAATTTCAGAATGATGTTGTTTTTGTATTTATTTGAATAATTTTATAGAAGCTGTCAAATTACTTGGGTCTCAACTTGCAAGTCTAGCTGCATGAAAGTTGACTTGCAAATAGCAAAAGTTTGAAAGTGTTTGAATGAAACTTGCATTGTGGCCTCGGGGTAAAGCAAAACGTCATAGTATGAGAATTTGATCGACCTTAAGAGCGCTATTCAGAGTTGACTGAAATGTACATCAAAATTTAGCTAAAGGCACTAATATTTCAGTCAAAATATACCATGTTTGACAGAGCTAAATCCTAAAAACATATCAAGTCTAAGATCGGGCTGTTTGCTATCTAAAAAAAAGTCGGGTACCAACTCTTAAATGGTTATATATGTATATGCGGCAGGCCTATTGGAATGTAAAAACAACACTAAAAGATAGTTCGATCTAAAATCTTCTTCTATCTTAAAAATGTTGTTTGAAGATAGGTCGATTTTAAATTTGGTATGTTTTTAGCTTTAATCTCTGTCAAATATGGTACATTTTAACTGAAGAATGAGTGCCTTTAGTTTGTTTTGCATTCAAATAGGGTTACCGTATACTTATCTTTCTTTAAGAGTTTGCATCAGACATTTTTTAGTTAGAAGACAGTTAAAACTAACATTTGATTAACATTTTAGCCTTCAGCCCAACCATTTATTTTCTTTATATAAGAATTATTTGGGTGTATTTTTCAGTTGAAAATTTTTCATTCTCAGCTTTACACTCTTAATTTCATTTTTTGAATTTCTTGCATATTTTTGACTTTTGTTTGACAATATAAATATTATTTTAATTTTTTAAGAAAATGAAAACTTACATTTTTTTTCACAACAATATAAGAGAAAGAAAGAATAAATGAAATGATTAAAATTACAATTTCTGTTTTAATGGTTTAAGATCAACATCAAATTGATTTTTTTACAAGCGCAGTTTCTGAACTAAGAATCCAGAATTATAAAAAAATGTATGAGTAACCAAATCATCTGTACATCACTGTATCGTGTATATATTCTGAGATGTATTATGTAGATATATCCACATTTTTAACATTTGCACAAACATTGATAACGAATGCGTACAATACAAAAGTAGCGAAGATGAACAACAACAACAACAACAGCAGCAGCAAAAAAAAAAGCTGAGTTATCCTTTTTCTTGGAACTATTAAACGAATCACTTTTTTCCTTTCTGAAAATGACTCAAGAGCATTGTTATTCGATGGGAGAATGAGGACGTTGTCGTCGTTCATATAAATAAAAGGATATATGAATGATGAGGATATATGAATGATGTGTGGGTGCACATTTTGTGCACTTTCAACAAACAATAAGAAGGTTTAATGTTTTTAATAGGGCAACAAAAACGTGTGTAGGTAGTTAGGAGGTACTGCAAAAGAAATTAGTATGTTTTTTTCAGTTTTCTTCTTTGTTCCTTTTGTAAATTAATAATTACAATTTTTAAGTGAAATTTCTGAAGAGATTTTGTATAGCCTTTCGGGCAAATAAGAGTTTTATTTTCGTTTATTATTTGGTATTATTTTATGTTTTCTATAGAAGGAGAGGTACTCGTACATTTATAAAACTTTTTGGATTTTATAATAATAATGGAATTAATTAAGTTGTAGCTTAGGGGAAGGCTGTTTGTGGAATTTGTAAATCAAGTAAATGTTATTTCATATTTTGCATCTACACAATATTATCAGTTTGGATGAATATGTTTTTATTCAAGTACCATTTGACCTTTTCACCCCTAAGAAAATGGCTCTCAAAGCTGGTATGCCTTGGACAGATTTTTGTTTTCGGTTATAAGCTGAACCAATACATATATTCAAATTTATAAATTGGATTTATTATATTATTTTATTTTTATTCTTTTCGTTTTTGGTTTCAGTTTTTTGTTATGCATTAAACTTAGTATACAGAAAAGTTAGGGCACAGAAATTCTCGAAAATCTCTATAAGTTACTTTGAACATCTGTGAATTTGCTGAGGAATGTTATAAAAGTCATAAAAAAACTATACTTACTTGATCGTAGGCACAATCTAGTACAAATAACAAATTGAATACACTCTATTTTTTATCACGTTATATTGTGTTTTTACCAGGAAAGTTTTGTTTCTACTATAATTTCACAAAAATATTTCGGACGTATCACTATTTTCAAAGAGATTTCGATGATATTTTACCTGTTCTACTAATTCACAAGACTTAATAGAAAATAGACTATAAATTTACCAAGCAAGTTAATTTGTGCTTAGTATATTAGCTTTATTAGATCCAGCATATATTTCATTAATGACATTTCTAGGACAATTACTTATAGCAGTATTTTTTTTATAATATCTTGTAACCTAAGGCTCGGTTCGAAAAAAAATTTGTCATGACAAGTCTTATGGGAGATACTAATATCTAAAAAATGAGCATAAATGAATGAAAACTTCATTATTTAAGAGCAAAACAAACAGTTTTTTTTTCTATACTGACCAATTTTTTAAATAAATACATATATCTCTTATGTGTACAAAAGCCAAAGGAACAAATTTGTTGACGGTTTCTTATAGAGAATCAACATTATATTATTATTATTAAATTTGCAATTTTTGAAAAATCTATTTTTTCGGCATTTTACTTTTTTGAAGTAGCATTATCTTGCTATTGATTGCTTGTTTGGAAAATAAAAACTTACACTTGGTTTTTAAAAGATTATAATCTATGAAGTAAGCATAAAATGTTTTTCGACAATTTGTTCACTTACAATTAACAAGCAAAACAAACATAACATAATATTTTGGTGTCTTACGATTTTTCTAAAATACTGATATCTTTTAAACAATAACTCTAAAAAAAAAAGCTAATCAAATGTATTAAATTACATTCATAATTTTTAACTAAATCTCGAAAGGCCGAAACTAGCAGTCGAGTCGTAGTAAAAAAGTATATAGTCTTTATATTAATATAATAAAGTGGTTTTGATTTTATAGAATGGTAAAAAAATCGTCGTACATAGACTTTTGTCGGCCACTGTCTATGGTTAACAAGTTTTTTTATGAAATACTTTTAAATAGCTCGCACCGTTAAAAAGTTATATCAGAAAAAAACAATACTTTTGACACTTGACTTTGAATAACTTTTGACGCGGACAAGATCTGTCAATCGACTTTTCTGCGGATATTACTTTTTTTAAAACAAAAAAAAATGCACTTAAAAATCTTTAGTTGGAATGTATCCGTAGTGAATATACATTAGGGTGCATCGTTTAGGGAGTTTTCTTTTAAATCATTGCGAAATGGTTCTCTAAACAAGTTCTGATAATTTTTTTTAACAAAAAGTGACATATTTCGAGTTCAGAAAACCCATATTATTTTACTACATCCATTTCAATTCGCTCCATGCAATTTTGATCATTTATTTTGAGTCACCTTTGGAGGAAAACATCGTGAAGTAACCACAGAATGCACTTTTTTTTTTAAATTTAGATTTGTGTATATTAAGAAAATTGATCTAGAATGAGTGCCTATTTCAAATCTAAAATAGAAAAGATAGTCAACAAAATTATTTCATGAATTTTTGTTGATTGGTGTCGACGAAGAAGGTAACCTTCTATAAACTAGTCCCCAAAATCACCCTTTTATGGGTTTTTAAAACTTCATTTAAAAAAGGTGGAGTAGGGGGCATGTGAAGTTTTATCAAGCTGAAGATTTTATGGTAATATAAAAAATAATTCAGCCATATGGAGAGATGATTTAAATGCATTTTTTAATGCTGGATTGAATAAGACAATGACTCGATACAACTAAGTTAAGAAAAGTTATTGTCATTTTTATGGAATGATGAAATTATTTTCAGTGCAACAAGGAAAATATATCCGTAAATCTCCTTAAAATAGTGGTACACTAATAAAATTTGGTATGAAGTTTTTAAATCTCATGAGAACGTTGTGCAACAAGTGCCAAAGCACCCTGTTAAAATAATGGGTAGATTTAACAAATTTGTAAAAATAATCTGATGTTCATCAGAATTAAGATTTCAAAAGAGTAAAAGAGTGCTTTTTCAATTAAACTGATCTAATAACGAACGCGGTCTCGCTTTATTCCGAAAAAGAACTTTAAACCAAAGTTCAAAAGGATCTATTCAATATCTCGGCTTACACTACCCTCGGATTCTAGTAATGAAGTTTATGAAAAATTGAATACCTGCATAGAAAACAGCAAGTGAAAGTTTAAAATATCTTCAAAAAACATAAGGAAACCTAATTGAGGGTTAGGGTATACATATCGAATAGTAGTTGCTCAACTAAAAGTTGATCAAATTTGAAGTGGTTCAAATTTGATAACCAAACGGTGTACACTACGGCGTATACGTACTTTTTTGAACATTTAGCTTTTATTGCGAAATGATTGTTTTTCGCAATGATAGAGAAGTCCTACCTCACCCTTAATCAAGGATAAAAGACCCCCAAGTAGTGGTGCCCATCTGTCCCCAAAAAACAAAGGAACAATTTATGTTCAAAAAGGTTCAAACGTTAGTTTATGTTCCAACAAATACGATTAAAAATTTATAAAAATAGTAATAACACAAAAAAGATAAGATAAATCGATGTTGTTGTTGTTCCACCAAACAATTAAGCTCAAGAATATTCGAAAAAGAATGTAAGCTTAATCAAATGATGCGGAATGTTTAATACTCAGATATATAATATTTCATAAAATTATCACACACATTGCAGACTGAAATGCAAGTAAAGAGAGTTTCGTCCTTGGCTCTTGAAAGGCCAAAAACTATCTTTTGTTTATTTTTTGCCAGCATTTATAGCGTTCACTTGTCAAACTGATGTGGATTATTGATTTATTTGGTATTTTAAGCTTTCATTTTGAAATGCTGCTATCTATCTAGTTCATAAAGTAGGTATACATTTAACGACCGTGATATGCATTCGTTGCAGAATTTTGAGTGTGCAGAATGGATAACCTACATTCTAACGTATACAAACTAATATAAATATATTATTGTGTATGCGAGAGAATGAAAACTGCGTATTCTGGTAGAAAGGCACGAAGCATGACCTACACATTGTTTTATCATCACATAAACAGTATTTACGAGAATTTTACCCACCCCTTTCTGGAGCAGCTCTGACTTTGTCCTCTTTATCTAGTTTGCATTATTTTATTTATTTGCAATATTTGCATTGCAGCAAAGATTAAAAACATATGCAAATATTTTGCAGGGTTTCTCGAGATTGCTTGTGCAAAAAGCAATTTAAATCTTTCACTACAGTGAAGACTCGTTTTTCCTAGTATTCAACATAATAAATTAATGGGGGAGGGAAGGGGGGGTTACGGAGAAAAACGTCAAAAGATAATGAACAAATTTATAACATTTTTGAAATTATACATGGCAGGTATTCACTTTTGATAAGAAAATAATGGTGTGGTTAGTTCCTCTTTTATTACCTCGTCAAAAACACAATCCTTAGCATTTATATAATTTATGAAATAATTAGTTGGTTAATATGAGTAGGGGAACGTGGTCTAAAATGGCCCACCATGGTAAAATGGCCACCCTATTTAGAAATAGTAGAACGCAAATCTTAAGTTTATTTGGCATCACTGACATATATGAAATGTTAGTAACTTCAACCTATTATTTAAAAGATGACAGGTCAAAACGTGTCTCTAAAACTAGAACTAATACATTTCATTGCATTTTGGAAAAGGCACTAAATACATGAGTTCATTTATTCATTAATTAAAAATAGTTGTCCTAGAATTATTTTAGTTTGTTCAGTATTTATAGTTAAGAAGAAATACCCTAAACTGGCTCATATGGCCTGCTTATCACTCGGGTAAAATGACCTTACTTTTGACAATTGTTGGAACATATAAACGGTTTACATGCAGTCCTGGAGGAAAAAGTCATTTGCCGAAAGCTATAAATGCCGGCCAAAAACGGAAATGGACAGGGTGAAAGCTTGTAAAACATTTTGAGTTTCATTAACCACCCTACTGAGATATTGGACATTTTCAATAGGGAGCCATCTTAGACCACTCTCCCCTTCTATTGCTTATAATTTTAATTTTAATTTTCTTTAGTTTTTTAGTACCGTGTTGAAAGATGACAAAAAACCTCTTGGGAGGCCATGAAAAAAGAGGATACTACGCGTGAGCGACAAAAAGTCAGTGGAAAGCGTGAAAAATATGCGTAATACTACGTTCTATGGTAAAAACGCGGAATACTGTTAAAAGATAGCAGAGATCAGAAAGGGAGGTCCTGAAAAAGCGTGGGTATAGTACAGTGGGAAAAAACGTTAAATATCGCGGTGAGAAGCGCAGAAAGTCGTGAAAAAATCATTAAAAAGTAGAGATACAGCAAAAAGCGCGAAATGTTGTGGATAAAATAGCAGAATACTGGTGAAAGAGCTTTAAAAAAAAAAAACACCACATTTTTTTCCGCGATATCATACGCAAATATTCATGATGAGGTCATACATATCTTTCTGAGGTATTCCATTTTTTTTCCGTGACTTTTCACCTTTTTTCCTTGACTTTCCACATATTTTCCTTGGTCTTCCATGATTCTCATATAGACGACTAGGTATATGACTTCGTAGAAGATTCAAAATAATTTCTCTACGTTCTCGTAGAAATACGGAAACGGAGAAATTCAATTGATTCTGACATCCCAACGAAAACATCTGTACTACGCGGATGACGATGTATACAAACTCTTTCATAAGATCATGGAATCCTATCAAATGACAATAAGGGTGGAGGAAGAGGCTGAAATCTTGGGGCTGACAATTTACATTGCAAAAACAAAAATGATCTTTCTCGTAAGTACCTACCAAAAGCGGAACTTAACAAGACATTAACAGTCGTATTAAGAAGCCAACGACTGCGTTTGGCTTAGCACTTGGAAAACCTTATCCATTGTTACAAGAAAGCTGCAAACGTTTGTGATAAGGTGTCTACGAAACATGTTGTTGATTTTCTAGCCAATCATATTATACTAATGAAGAACTTCATATGAGAACAGGTCAAGAATCTGTAGACAGTTCTGAACAATGACATTCAGTAGACGGCCAACCAATTATGGCCGGTTAGTATTTGAATATTTAAACATGGAGTTTAATATAATGAAAAGAGTACAAAACATGCATTAGATGTGACAAAAATTTCTAAAAGGTGGTGAAAAGGTCAATCAAAGGAAATAACTATAAGACAGAGGGTAGGTATATCCCTTCAATCTTCTAGGTGGGAGGGGCGATTTTCTGGTTTGAATGCAAATTTGACTTAAAATGGAACAATATAATTAAAACACCAAATTAACGAATGAATTGTTAACTTTAAGAAAAACCATAACACAACATTTTATGTGCTCTCATTGATTTTTAATAATTTTTTTTCCCATTTTAAGTCAAAATTGAATTCAAATCAGAAAATCGGCGCTCCAATTTTAAGGAGTAAAGGAATACCCTGAATACCCTCGTCTTAAATTATTTCATTAGATTGACCTTTTCTGCACCTTTCAGCAAGTTTTGTCATATCAAATGCTTGTTTTGTACTCTTTTTATTATATCAAATGTTTATATCCATGTTTAAATATTAAAATACTAACCGTTAATTATTGGTGGCCGTCTACTGTAAGTGGCAGTAGGTTGGTCACACGCTTCGAACAGGATTGCGGATTGCATCCCAAGCGATGCAGTGGAACCCATTTACACAGGCAGATAGAGGATCGGGTTAGCTAAAAAACACATGGCGCATGTCGGTCGAAGAGAACCGGCACAGGTTGAGAAGAGTTGGAAAGAACTAAGGTATATTTCCAGAAACCGTACACGATGACACGTAACAGAAGTAGAGATCCACTGATCCTCAAGATGATCACAACAGAATCGATAAGATTTGTGGACCTAGATAAGTCTTATGCTGTCTCAGATCGCACCATACTCCAAAAAATTGAGACAGTTTTATCTTTTTCTACGGTTCAATTTATTTAAATGCTTTCACTAATTTTTTTCATTTAAATTTCTGTCGCAACATAAAGGCAAAATATTCCTTAAAATGTATTCAAAGTTTAGTTTAAATAGCTTAAAAAAAATCAGATATCTTTTCCCCACGAAAAAAAGAAAAAAATGTTACGTATACGCCACAGTGACCTATTTCTCTTATAGTCTATGTAATAGGCTATATCTTTGACAATTCTTGTTTGATCCTTAAGATTGAGGTATCAAACGAAAGTAAATAAAACTACCAATTATTAAAAAAAACATAAAGTATTAATTAATACGGAAAACCATTAATTTATTATTCTATATTGGCTGATTTCATTTTGGAACAAAGGAATTTAAAAATGTTTCTTGGAATTGAAAAATGATTTTTCAAGGTAATAAGATAAGGAATAAAATCTCAGCAATTTAAAGACGAGGATCCAATTAGAACCTGATTACCAAGATTACGTTAAAGATAAATTATATGCCCAAGCTCTGCCTCGAGCGAAAATGGTTTGCAAAATTAAGCAAACTTCATGTGAAAAAGTATAAAAAAGGGAGAAAAGGATTTTGGAATTATATTTAAAACCTAATTTTCAAAATTACTTTTGGTCTATTCAAATTGAAAAGTTTCGCTTTTATTTGGCTGTTTTTACATCTTCAGAGTTAAAGTGTATTGTCAAACCGTAAAAAAAACGTACATATACCTATACAAAAAGGAACCAAAGCAAACCAAATTAGATATCATTTTCATCACATTTTTTCAATTTTGTGTTCAACTATTTTGTTCTGCGTAAAGAATATAAACAGTAATGTTAAATTATTTCTTATAAATACAACTTACCTTATCATGTATCCAAATAATGCCTTCGCTTCCGAATGTTCCATTTTCTCAAACAATTATACAGCATCGTAATGAAGACGGAAATCCTGATTGCATATTACGCCGCTTCTGCTGATGATTATTTCTCTGGTCGTCCTTATTTGCCTTTCCACCTTTTAACTGTTCATTATTCAACACCCGAATCGAAATCAAACGCATTTCAACTAATTGAACAAATTTGTGTAACTATTTTGTGAGAAGCCAGCATATTCCATGGGGAGGACTCTATACTGATGGAAACTGCAACGAAATCATATAGATGTGACGGAATTAATCACATAATCAATCGAGAATATAATTTTCATTTCATTTGATTTTGAGTGGGGACAAAGTATATATGGTCGTGTGTAAATATATATAAAACTCATCTCATCATTATGGTGGTATGAATATGTTATATGTAGAGCTTAATTAACTATGATGTATGAGTAAGTATCACTATTATGAGCGTTGTTGTTAATGATATCCTAATTAAGTGTGTATAGAATTTCAAATTAATTTGGCAATGGTTTTTGCCTGATGATGGTTTCGATATAATGATATTTTCCATAATTTTTTGGAATATTATGATAATAAGAGTAATTTTAGAAAGCATTCAATTTTAAAATATTAAATTTTTACTAATTAATGGTTTATAATAGCGATTAAAATTATGATAATTTCTGCGTTCTATTTAAACAGAAAATGTTTCCTTCAAAACATAGACAGGGTTTTTGACATTACATGCGCGAGATGTATGTCAACAGATATCTATGTTTGGTCCTAGAGGCATATATCAAGTTTTGAAAATAATATCTAAGTATGCGGGTGTAAAAACAGAGATTTCTAGTTTTACAGAGGAACCATATTTATAACGTTAAGTTGACACTTTCAATAGTTGTGCAGCACAAAGAAAATTGTTGTTAATTTTTTGTCGTCATGCATACAATTTGCAATCAATTTGAAACTATCTATCGATTTTGAACTAATTTACAATTGGATCTAAGTGAAGTTTTACCTTGGAGAAATCTATATACATAATAAAACATGATGTAAGGATTTTCTTTTAATGCCGAATCTAATATGCTACTGCGTTTTACTTTTAAATTTAAATTCAGCATTAAAAATGCCGTATTGGTATCCCAGTGCAAGACGTTCTAGGTCGTAACAAACTAAGTTTTTTTTTACATTATTTTAGGATTGATACTAAAACTGAAAAACCAAGTTTGTAGCTTTAAAAAATGGGAAATTCTCCCAAAAACCTCGAAATTATAAATTTTATGCGTCTTTAAAGCAGAGTTTTTACCTAAATACTCAAAGTCCAGTTGAAAATCATTTTGGTTTCAAATCAACATATTACCACATGATTCAAATGTATTTTTTAATTCACAATATAACTGGACATTGGGTGTTTCGAAAGTGGAAGCTTGGTTCTACACTACTGGTATTTATACTTACAACATCTCAAAAATAGTGTCTTACATTTTTTGCGATGTAACGCGAATTTTTTGCCTGGGATATCAAATAATTATTACCTTATTGTATGAATTTATTAGAAGAATAATAAAGAGGGTGCCCCACAGTCATCGCTGCAGACAATAACCATGAGTTCCTGAAGTCAATCTTAGGCGAAAAACTCATGAGCTAATTGACAAAATTTTTTTCTATTTCAAAACATTAACTTAATGAAAAAAGAGCTTTTTGTTTACATACATACCCATCGGGGGGTCTTTGTTTCGGTATGTGATATTTTGCTTATTTTTAATGCAAAATGCGCTGATTTTGGTCGTAAATGGTCACATTGTGAGGTATGCCACACATACGATTGAAAAACCGAAAAAATCGTCAACAAGCGAGCCATGTAGTGGAATGAGAAAACTAGTTCTTACACCTTGCATCAAGGTTCAGGTCAATCATGAGCAAGGAACGATAGATATTTGGTTTGGTGCTACAGAACCTTTAGCATCGTCACCAAAACATAACAGAGGGTTGAGTTTTGTTTCACAGACTTTGAACCGTTAGAATGATAGCTGCAAATGCAGTGGAAAGTTTAAAGAGACCAAGGAGACCTGCTCATTACTCCTGTAAATAGACTCAACTTACAACACAAGCGTGGTCGTTTGGAATCTGCATGCCTTTACTAGAGTTCGACCAATACTGACTGGGATAGAGTTAATTTCACTGCGAAGTCCAGGTTTTGTTTGTGCTCACTAGGTGGACGTATCACTTTAATTTGTGATAAAACCAAAGACAGTAAAAAGTTATATATTTTAGTAAGTTTGGTTCAACATAACCCAAAACCATTTATTTATTTTTTATTTAATTTTCTACAATCAACCTGTCGTCATGTCAAATTAAAATATCGTGTTTGATTTAAGGAATCCATAAAGGCTCGCCTTGGCCCACTTAATACGGTAACTACACAAAACTCAAACTTTCTAAATCCACGTGCTTTTAAAACTTTATTAATTACAAAAATCATTATCGCGTGTAGCAACAAACTTAGATAGCTTAAAAACAAAACAAATACTCGAGTCCTATATTTTAATATCTAATGGTAGCCAAAAGCCAATCCTTGGTGAGGACATTGCAAAATAAGAATGAAAAAAAAAACTACACAAAAACAATATACGCATATTTTCAAAAACAGAGGGGATAGGTTATGTGATTTTATTTCTTTTAGACATGAATCGATACCAATTCGCTGGCACGTGTTATATCAAAAACAAGAAATGGGGACATCATTTAGTTGAGTTTGATATTGGCACATTTTTGTATACATGTATGTGTGTACGAGTATGTTTGTTTTCAAAGCCAAATGAAGTTAAGTATCATCAGAAAAGTATTTAGAAAAGAAAGTGTCAAAAGCCATTTTATAAATGAATGAATACAGATGTCGTTAGATGAAATATGTACATGTACCTAATATACCTAAGTATATTAAATAACTCATAAAAGATAATTTTTTTATTAAGATTGTAGAGCATACATACGAGTAGATGCTTGTTTCTTGAATGATTTAAATTATGAAAAGATTTTTTTGATTCAATCAAAAAATTTCAATAAATTTATCAAATGAAACCCGGTGTGCAGAAGATAACTTCAAAACAGGTATACCTTCTTACAAAAAGAAAAATATATTTTTTGATTCCGTGTTTATTTGCAAAATATTGAACGGAGTTTGAGAGCATGATTCTATTAACATATTCTTTGCTTAGAGCTAGAAGTTCACACGGGGCCTGATAGAGGGAAATAACCTCGAGGGAGGAAAGAGGTAGAAAGAATAAAATCTCCCACTCGATCGCACGTAGGTACTTACTCTTATAGATAAAGTTACTTAATTTACAAAGCCCTTAATAAAAGTGTTGTAAATACAATATTAAAAAAAAAAAAAATAAAAGTCGATTTTCAAATGGCTAAAACAACCTCTTAAATGAATTTAACCTCAAAACGCAGTATGCCATTTGATTTCTTTGATAAAGATATTTTTATAAATGAAAATCGTTAGAGCCGTTTAAAAAAATAAAACAATTATTTCTATTTGACTATTTTCTATTTTTACTGTTTTAAAAGGACTTTAAATTAAAATTTGGTATGCCAGTTTTAAGATATTATTATTAAGATATGTCTGACCGTCTGTCTGTCTGTGTAAACTTCGAGCTACAGCCTAAGCTACTGAACCTATTTTCTTCAAATTTGGTGTTTAAGAGTCTTTGATGAATAGAGGAATCAACAAATTTTAATTTTAGGACCACAACTAACGGTACATGTCATATAATCCCTAAGAAAAAGTTAACGTTTTTCAAAAATGGCTCTTACGTTGTTAATTTTTGTGACTACTTTTAAAAGTTAGATCATACTTTTGAAATAAAAGAAATGTTTGTAAAACTTTAAAAACGTACCTCCCACAGAACCGTTTTTCATTTTTGACTTACTCTTCAACGACTGAACCAATTTTTATAATTTTTTTTAATACGAAAGCTTCTTAACAACTTTAAAATTATTTGATATCAACATTTTCAAAAAAAACTATTTTTGGAATTTTAAAATATCTTTTAATTTTTTGAAAAAGTCAACTTTTCGAAAACGGGTCACTGTATTTTTTGGATACATACCAACTTTTTTTTAAAGAAGAGAATTCGAGAATTTTTATGTAAGAATATTTTTTTTTAAACGGCTCTAACGATTTAAAAAAATTGTTTGGCATACTTAGTTTGAAGCTCAAAACAATATAAGAAGTTGTTCAAACATTCAATGAAATTGACGGAATAAAGAATGGTCAAGTCTAATAAGCTGACATTCTAGTACGAATAGTACAATAATAACAATAATAATAATATAAGAAGTTGTTTATGTCATTTAAGTAATGAATTTTAATTTTTTTTTTTACATTTCTTATAAAATTATTTATTGTTAATAACTTTAAATAAGAAGCTTCAACGTCCACAGAATATGTATTTTAATCCAAAAAGTAGGAGCCATTTATGAAAAAAATTAGTATTTTTTTTAAATCGATATAAGGCAGGTACCGTTATTTTTGGTTTAAACAAAAATAATTAAAAAAACGACTGGGAATAGGCTCCTAAAACGCCATATATACCAATTTTGAAGTAAATCGATTCATTTGTTTAGGCTGTGGCTTCTGATACATACAGACAGACAGGCAGAATCATCGTAGTGTCATGTTTGATTGTTATCTCAACTTTTTTTTGTACTAATGCATAACTTGATATATAGTACCTATATCGAAAGTAAGAAGAACGACGAAAGTTATGGCCTTTTCAGCCAATCAGTGTCTTTTATTTTTTTAATTCTATAGCTAAGCTCTGAAGTCTCAAAGAACCGGTGACGGCGTGATATGGTTTTTGAAGTAAAAGAAGATTTATAAAATTAAAAAATGTATTTAAAAAAAAAGGTTGGTTTTAATGGTATTTAATGATCCTTAATCCAAGATGATCCTACAACCCTTAATAAAACTTCAAAAGTTTTGGTTATTAATTTTATTAATCTTCATCTCCTTGTTTAACTTCGAAAACCGTAACTTTGGAAAACATGTTTTTTGAGAATTTTGAGGTAAATTATAGAATATGTGTGTTTTTTTTTGGAAAAGCTATCCGCAGTACTGCCACATCTAATGCGTACTACACAAACAACACTGAACTGCCGATAAAAGAAAAAGTTGAATCCAGTCGCAAATAGATTTTTGACATCAATTCCAAAAATCTCAAAAATCTATTGGCAGTAGAATCCAACTTTTCCTTTTATCGACAGTACGATGTTATTTGTGTAGTACTTGTTAGATAGATTAGCCAAAAAAAACACACATATCGTCAAAACAAAGAGCTTGGGGATAAAATTAAATGCCAAAAAAGCATCATAGATTTCTGCACTAAAAAATATATTCTTTACTTTTATTTTACACTAAATTTGTTTTTTCTTTAGTTTTATTAAGTTGCAACTTCTGGTTCAACCTTGAAAGTTATATAATTCATAAATAACGATTAAAAAAAAAAAAGACTACCCGTCAGCATTCATTCCGCAACTAAATCTTTATTTTACTGGACTATTAGGTACATAAGTTTAGTAAAAGTAAAACCAACTTTGTTCTAAATTAGTGATTTTTTGCGAAGAAGAAGCAGACTGAAGAAGCTCCTGAACCACATTAATGCAATGACATCGAGAATTTTAAAGTTAAAGCCCTAAACTGGGAAAATTGTTTCCCCTGTCAAGAACAAAGCAAATTTGGGAAAAATAGGATGATAAGAACAATGTCTTAAAGTTGAAGTCATGCTTAAGTCAACAGACTTAAAGGAAAACTATAAAAGTCGGAAGTGATTGTAAGCTAGTGCCAAAAACAAACTTTCCGAAGCGAAAAATATACTTGCGTCAACGGAAGTACATTTTGGTTGCTACAAGTTTTCAATTTTTAAGGGTGCATGCCGTCATGGAGTGCTCTTTTCCTCCACAAGAAAAAAGTTATTGAAGACTGCTCGAAACGTAGCAAAACCAACAAGCTAATAGGCAAATTAAACTTTCATGTACCACATGGAATGATTAACGGTTCAAAAAGTGATGTTTAATGTTTTCAAACTAATTTTACTGTGAAATGCATTTTTGTCATGTTAGTACAATTATGTTTTTGAAACAGAAATACCGCAGATAATGTAATTAAAACAGTCTCACTTTTCATTTTCTTATTTGTTTAAAAAAAAGGGGCTTTTGGGCGAGGCTTTCGCCTTTTTCACTTTTAGCCAATGTAAGTTAACA
Source organism: Meliscaeva auricollis (assembly GCA_948107695.1). NCBI lineage: Eukaryota > Metazoa > Arthropoda > Insecta > Diptera > Syrphidae > Meliscaeva > Meliscaeva auricollis. Next base: position 31,498,928 of record OX403619.1, on the reverse strand, counting down.
TCAACAACAACATTTTATTCACAAAAACAACATCTTGTAAACTTCAATTGTTATAAACTTATTAAACCATCACCTTATCCGTAACCGAGCACCTATAATTTCCATTCAGTTCGGTCACTGAAACCATTTCCTATCCAACCAACAAATTTCCTCTACACCCAGAAGTTGTCAGCGCTAAGTTCTATACAGTTTTTATCAGTCGTACTAGCAAATACGGGTACAAGAACACAACCCTGAAGCATACCAACATGGGTTTCAGTCAAACTTCAAACCAGTCAATACAACTTGTTACGAAATCCGTTCTCCCAGTCTTCAATATATTGCATAAGCTGGTAAACCGGAGTTTCCATGACCTTGGATAGAAGGCGAGTGAGACCATCGTCTGGATTGATACTGGGTGATATGAATACATACTCTGTGCAGGTAATCTGTAATATTCATAAAACCCACTATTTTCCGTCCGCTCAGAAAGACGGTAGTAGAAGGGGACAGATGGATAAGCTTACACAGTGATTTTTACATCGTGGAAGAACTGAACTATGGAAGGGATACTGTCCGGGCCAGTGGATTATTGTGCAGGTCAAGATCCTTCAGAAGTCTTGCCACTCTAAACGCTCTCTAGTGTATAAGGAGTCATGAGTCATGGCACATTTTGGAAGCGTAGAACTAACACCAAACTGGCGCACAGTAATGTTTTTTATGATTTTCAGTGACAAAATTCATTTCCGTGTCCGTTTCTTGATGAAAATTGATGAAATTTGGTACACTTAGAAATTTCAATATGGAAAATACAAAATATCTGCTAAATTTTTTATTTATAAAATGGCGGCCCCTAAATGGCGGCCATGAAAATGATAAACTCAAAATAATCATTCTCTAAGGTAGAATTTTAGCTAAATTTATGCAAAATAGTACCTAAAATATTGACTGGAGAGTGTAGTTTGGCATATTTAGTAATTACAAAGACAAAAAACTAACGAAATAATAAAAACTAGGCAAGAAAAAACTAGGTCGTATCAGTGTACGGGTAAGAGTTCACCCTAAGAGCTATTTTTTGGACTATTACTTTGTTTTTTTTTTAATGTCATAAGCAATTTCAAGATTATTTCTCATTAAAAAAATGGAAATTTTGAAGTAATAGTTTTACCAATTAATTTTTAAGTAAACGATTAAAAAACGCGAAAAAATATAACATTACAATGTTTAACAAAACTGAGTATATCTTTTTTCGTGACACCAAAATATACTTTTTCAACAGAATTTTGTACTACTAAATTTGAATCTGAAGTCAGAAAAAATCTATGACTTCAAATTTTTGAGATAAGGTGATATTTCCGTGTAAGAAATCTCCAAGTGTTCCAAATTTCATCAATTTTCTTCAATAAATGGCCACGGAAATTCATTTTGTCGCTGAAACTCATAAAAAACACCACTGTGTGTCGTTGGTTTCAAATAGTTTTTTTTTACAAATGATCAAAATTTAACCATTTGGAAATTTTATAATTCTTGTACTTAGTTTTTGGTACCTAATTCAATAAATTGAATCGTGCGTGTATGTGTGTTGTTTGTCTTTGAAACAGGTTAAACTTTTTCCAATTTTACTCAGCCTACTGATCTTACCACGACAACGAACAATTGTCGGACAGAACATCAAATTCGCTACAAGTAGGACTTCGATACACATGATACTTACTTCTAAATAATACCATCAAATAAGTGAACATTGGTGTTCCTGTCTACCCGTTTTTGTTGGTATTATCGTTTAGTCTCGCATGAAAAGGACCTTATCTAAATTTATTTTGTACAGGGAATTTTATATCCTAAACGCTTAAAAAATAAATCCTATTTAACACAAGTTTGAAATGAATGCGTATAGGTTATCCGATACCTATATTGTTATTCGCATATAATTTTTAAAATGGTCCCTAACGATTTCCTACACATATCCTTTGCACCACATGAACTGTTTGTTTTTGTCACATAAATCTCATGATAAAAATAATATTATGGACAAAACACATTCAATATTTCGAGAAAAAAAAACAACAACAAACAAAAACCTCACCCCCACTAGGAACCTTCTATATCCTTCTGATAAATAATAATCCTTTTGATTTCCTAGTAAATATAATCAATTCAAATCACTATCCTCTGCTAGCTAGAATTTAAAATCTATTACAAAACAAATTTTCCGATTCAAAAGTATCAGACACATAACACACATAACAACAAAGGTTTTAACGTAATAAATTCGTAGGAAAGAATAAAAAATAAAAAAAAAACAAGATCCTCTGAGTATTTTGTAAATATTCTGTAAACACTTGTCACCAGGCTAAAATGTATCTATGGAGCAAAGGATATTTGTTAGTGGGAAGGGAAGGGTTAGCACCCCACTGCACACAAACAAACAAAATATATACACAACAATAAAATTTATACTGTAAATTCCAGTGTCTCATTTCTAAACATATACGCACACGTACACACATACACACACACACATTTACGGCTCAATATGCAGGCGGCGCGGCGCGGTATAAACAAATGAGAGATGCTACAAAAGGATTCCAGGAATGTGGTATCCTCTGGTCCACTTACTTCTTGTTCGATGCTTTGTCGTCGTTGTTGTCTCCGCGCGACTATAATAGCAATGATAATAGTATGTATTGGTAGTGATATCCTTTTTCTCTTCGTTTCTGTTTTTTTTTGTATTCCTTGGGAGAGTCCTTTTTTTCGCTATCCTTAACTGTTTCAGGGTTTTATTATAAACTTTTTTTTCTCTTTTTCTTTTTAAGGATAATTTTAACTAAACTATAGCAGGTTTTAAGGAGTTTCAAAAAAATTACTTTACAGATATTCTTATATCCTTCACAGGGAAGGATATTATATCGGGGGAATAACTAAAACTTTAGCATGGAAATTTTATATTTTTTATCAAATTAATTTTATGAAAAACTCTTTTTTTTATCCACATACACACACTCGCTGATACACAAATATTAGCACGCCCACTTCACATAATTCACTTTGCATCAATCAAATAGAGAAGCAGGTTTTTTTCTTCAATCTACGTATCCTTACAAAGATATCCTTACACAAAAATAAAATATACTCAAGATTTTTTCTTCTAAACTTTGTAATTTTTCATTAAAACTCAATTTTAGTGAATAAAGAAAAAACAAAACGAACGAAATTTATATAATCAATTGTATACTTTTAGGATGTTTTCACTATTTTCACTTTATAGGTAGTGTATTGTGCTCCTTGCAGGATACTATATTCTTTATATTATTTTAGCTCACAAAACAGACAATTTTTTTTACAATTTTCCAATATCGCGGTGATAACCTCCGTAGCGAGTGAGGAGCTTTCGATGCAGATTCTCGTCCGGGACTGAATACAAACAACAAGGATAACAGAGATCCTACTTCTTGCTCTTAGAGCATCAGGCAATGTTCAGTAAAATAATATACTTGTCCACTATACTACATTCATGGGAATAATATGTATGGAAAGATGCGTCGCTCTCTCTCGAGTTTTGCTTTTTTTGGGGATGGTTTCGTTTTCGTTTGGTTGTGTGTGACTACTCTTCTCTGGGGCTACAGCTAAGCTTCCTTATGAGCGGGTGGTTGGGCGCCACTTACCCTTTAGTCAAATATTCCTCAATAGAGTGGATATGTAGGTAAATGTATCGCTAGAGCAAAACATACAAAAAAAAAGGACAGCTCTGGAAGGGAATGAAGGACACTGACATAGATATTGCTGCTCCCTCACAATGGACTTGCTCATGTGTTGTATGTTGACCTACTAACTTATAGAATCTTTGCAAATACATGTGTGTGTAAAGAGTTTTTATGTTGTGTGTATTGTTATCAGAAGATAATACTGGTATAATAGACGATTTCTATGTTAGATGAGTTTTTTTTTCTAGCCTTTTGAAATAATCTGGAACTTAAGTTTTATTTATTAAAAATCTTAAGAAGTTTAAAGATAAAATTAAAATTAAAAAAAAAAAAAATTTAATTTGTAGCCTCTTTTCGGGCGCGTCAGGCGTGCGCGGTAGCAAACTAGGTGAATTCTTCTGCAAGTATGCGTTTCACGAACTTCTCCAATTTCACCTAAAAGGGGGAGACGAGAGCAATCATCAGAAAGTCGGAAGCTGGAAAGTGTGCTGTTTGTGATATTTGGAATTGGTGCTCTCTCTCTCTCTCTCTCTCTATAGAAGGCATCGAAGATTGGAATATTTATCAGTTGTTTTCAATTATAGTTAACTTCAAGCTGAAATAATTTTCTATGCAATGATGAGTCGAGGTATCACAACATGAGTTCTCTTCTCCTAGGCAATCATTTTTTTTTTTGTTTTTTTATTATTTAATTTTTTTTTTTGCTTTAGGAGTAGATTGATTTGTTATCATGATGCCTTGCAGGTTGATGTACTGTTGAAATATGATAGGTTGTATTAGATTGATATTCCTTATGGTATGTATCGTACCAAACATCAGACTCCTTCAGGTGTAAAATATAGTGATGTGGTGGTATAGTGTGTTTTCCATAGGTCCATTCATAGAATGTGATTTACTACGCTTGGAAAATAATTTATATTTGCGCAATAGCCTGTGTTTTGAGTTCCTTTGGATCTCCGGATGAGTTTTGAATGGGCAGAGATTTCTTTTTCATAAATAATATGGAGACGGTTTTTTGTTGTTGTTTTTTTTTTGTTTTTCATATTCAAGTTGAATGGACTTTGTGATGATGTTGAGTTGATATAGTGATTGAAAGTTTATGATTTTGTTCTTTGTACAAGTACACTTGTGCCGAAATTGTTTCAATGGAGCATTTGTATAGCCTCATAGTATTAGGGGGGGTTGGTTATATTGAAATGATATGGTCTTTATTTTTTTTGTATTTGTTTTTTTTTTTCTAGATGAAAAGGATTTATTTGTGTTTTATTTGAAGTAATTCGTGTGTTTATTTATTTTTTAGAAACAGAAACTGTTTGAAAAAGTAAAAGATATGTGTTTTTCATATTCAATTTTATTTTTTATGTTACTCATACGTCATAGTGACCATACAAAAATCGTTTGAAACGATGAATTTTATAAGACCATTTAGCGAACTATATTGTAAGGAAAGTGATGACCATCACAGTATGGGTATGCGAATTCACTCAGAGAAGCAAAGACAAATCGACGAATGTCAAAATCACTTATTTTAACTGTCAAAAAAAGAAGTTATTACATTGAAATCAGTTATTTTGGCCCTAATTTCTAAAGATATCATAAAAAAATCGAATATAATGTTGGTTTAATAATATTTTAGCCAAAATATTTTGATGCACTCATGTGGTTGTTGATTCTCATCGAAAATGAAATGTTCATGCAACAGTCTACCAAAGTACGGTAAGTATTGTCTAACACAATTTTGAGCCGTTGGGCCAGAAAATCCTGCGTTCGACCCTCTTGCGACGAATTGACAAAACCTCCTAGAGTACTGGATGTCATATTAAGAGTGTATCTCTTTTCATCTTAGCCGTTCGGAACCGGCAGAACATTTTAGACCCTCCCGTTCCTGCTAACCACACGCACACAGGGAATGGTTGAGAATATTAGTCACTACGCAATTGATTCTTTGTGAGCTATGGTCGTTCCATACAATTTGATATACTTTTTTTTTAAGGAAAAAATCAACACACCGTTTGCATATACATAATTAGAAATAAGTTCTATGAGACTCCGGTAAAAACTATACGATATTGAAATTAAGTTTTATCGACCAAACCTGTGGTCCAGGAAAGATATAGGGTCTAGGGTCAAATATATTCATGAATTTTAATAATTAGTATCGAAGCAAAATCTCTGGCAGATCCAAAGTTGGACCTTGCGTATAAGTATTTTACAAAGTGCAATTTTGATTTTTGTGAAGAAAAAAAATGTTTAGTAATTTAACTGACATTTTGAGGATAAAGTTATACAAAAGATGCATTTTTATATTATCCATGCGGATCTGGATCTAGAACATTTTGACAAGTAATACCAAAAAAATCACTTCATCCTGCTTTCTATCGGGATCTATTTTAATGATCTAAAAATAAGTACTTACACTGAAATGCAGATGGCTTTTAAAGGTCGATAATGAAAAAAATAAGAGATGCAAGATTATTTCAAAATAAACAAATACTAGAAAAAAAGAGACAGATATACAACAAAGCCTCCATTTTGATCCGCATGGTTTTATTTTCATGATCTAATCCAGATCAGATTATGAAGATAATAAAAGGCGTCTAAAATACATCATATGGGCAATACGAAAAAAATATGGATTATAAATAGGGGTCCGTTTGGAAAGAAGAGGCTTGATTAAAAAATGTTAATAAAAGAAAGTTATTCTTGCTTTCAAAAAACATATACATACATATATTGATCTTGGATTTTGTCCGTCGTATTTCAATAATTTTGTTTCTACTTCAAGTCAACTTTTGAGAAAATTCTCCCTCCCATCTGAAAAAAGACCACTATCTTTACCCCTCCCATCTGAAAATAGAAAACTATCTTTACCAGATATGTTTTCCTTAAACAGAACTGGAAAGTTTTTGGTATAGTTTATTTTATAAAATGTAAACAATTGTTTTTGAAAAATAATATTTAATAAAACAAAATACTCAAAAAAATCCGATTAAAGCGGCATTTTTTAACCGGAAAGTGTTCAAATATATTTGAATACCAACATTAAAAAAAAAATAAACTCGGAAGAAAAGGAATCCAAATTTCGTAAAAGAAATCAAATTACTTTTTCAAAGAGATTTGATGTACTGATCAAAAAACTCCTAATAATATAGGCCATTATCCTACTAATAATTTTGTAAGCTTTGGAAAAAATTTTGGTTAGTGGTACATAAAAAGGGAAACATAAATTGCCCGCCAAGAGATTAAGAAAGGGCTAGGTGGGCAAAAAAGTGGGATGAGTGGGCAAAAATGTGGGATGGGTGTTAAAAATCGCGTTTTTAACGATTTCTATCAAAAGGAGACATCATATCGAAAAAAATAATACCAAAGTTGTAGATGGTAAAAAGATTTGCAACTTTTGTTCAGATAATTTTTCAATATAACCCCAAAAATATTGAGAAAAATGGCAAAAACTATTTTTCTTGTTTTTTTTTTTATTTATATCTTTTACAAAAATATATAGATTTTTATAAAATTTGGATTGACTACATCTTTTACTTAAACCTACAATTATGTTTTACTTATACCTGATATTTTTACCAATTTAATAACAGCCTTTAACTGTCGATCATCTCTGATGGAGGTGGAACACTAATACCTATACTACCAGATAAGGTAAATATAGGTATTCCCATCGCTACGTGTAAACTGTTGCTTAAAATGCTGCTATACATAAAACAAACCTCAGGTTTAATAACATCACTACCTGCTTAGCGACAAAACAGATCTGGCCAGTACTGGATCTGAAACGCTCTAAACGTTTAATATCCTTGAACAGATCGCAAATCAGCTCCGTAATAGGTGTTATAACTAGACACTGTCTAATAGGCAGGCACGCGACACGGCTTTGAGTTCTCTCAAATGATTTCTGCAGAAGCTGCATGGATGAAGAGGAAGAGGAATCGATTCCCCACTTTCTCTGTACATGCCCTGCTCTATCGCAAAGACGAAGACTCTTTTTAGGAGACTTCTACTATAACGACCCCAGTGATCTATCAAATACAGATATAGGTAATCTCGCTCGCTTCATAAGAAGCTCAAAGTGGTTCAACGATTAAGATTAAAGTTATTATTAGATTCAATGTGGTATCACAATGGACCAAACTTTGGTCTAAGTGTATCGGCACTCCTGCCGGTAGCCACATCAACCTAACCTAACCTATACCTGATATTTTCAGCATTAATATTCATATTAATTTTTGAGTTTTGAGGAATATATTTTGACGAACAAATTTTTTATTTTTAAAAATTATGAGATGGATTCTTTTTGGTTAAAAATTATTTTATTTTTGCAGCAAATATGGGATTGGCTGTTAATGAAGACAAAACGAAGTATATGCTGTAAACGAGAAGGGAGTCTCGATCAACATCGACGACTCGGCCAAAACATCACGATGGATAGTTATAACTTCGAAGCAGTCAAGGACTTTGTCTACCTGGGATCCATTTTTACTCTTGCCAATCGCTGTTTCTTAGGGCTGAGACGGCATATAAGTAGTAAAGCCCTCTCTCATAGAACCAAGGAAACGCTATACATGACCTTAATAATCCTGCTTGGTTGCTTTGAGAGAAAGATTCAAGTGATTGTTAGTCCTGTAGGTATCGAAGGAGTATGGAGAAGAAGATTCAACAGCGACGTTGACCTAGTTAAGAAGCTGAAAATACTGGGACACGTGGAACGTATGGACATCAACCACCACTCCTACTAGTCTTCGAATCCAACCCTAATTGTGTACGCAGCAGAGGGCAACAGCGTAAAAGGTGGCGCACACAAGTGGAGAATGATCTCAACATACTTGTTTTAACTGGAGGCGGCTAGCTAGGAACAGAGCTGGCTGGAGAGTCATGTTGGTTGAGGACGTAATCCATCGTGGATTGCAAGCGCAATCAAAAGTAAGTAAGGTATATATGATACTGTGACTTGAAATCTTCCTAATGTAGTCCAACAAAAGAGTAGCCATGACTTTCATTGTGGATTCTTATAAGTTATTACATATTTTTAACTGGGCCCGTATTACGAATTACAATAATCGTTCAAAATCCCTAGTTTTCGTTAAATTGCGATAATCGTTTTCGAAACGATACTCGTTTTCTTTCACGACTGCTTTGAGTCGTATTTGACTTGAATGTCACTTGTTTTGTACTTTTTGTGTTTGTGCAACGGTTTTGGTTTTGTTTTGCTATTTGAAGAAAGACAAATATGAATAAATTCATAATTTATACATTCGTAATTCATAACCGGTTATAGTCATGACTATCGTTTTCCTTGGTTATCGTTTTATTGCCTTTCGTTTCGTAATTCGTATATGGGTCCTGCTTTTGGTCACCACAAAATTATTGCCAGTTGCAGACCAAACGAGCCAAAGAAAATTACGTAGTTAATTAAATAAAAGACAATAATACCAATTTCATTGAATGCTGTTTTAATCAAACACTTATTTAAAAGTATACAATAAACTTTTTTGTTCGTTTCGTAATAATTTATGTTGAAATTCAATTTGCATAAAAGTAAATTGTTGTTGTTTTCTTTCATAATAATTTTAAACAAATTTTAACAAAATAATGAATCAAGAAAATTAAAATCAAATTATTATTGTGTTCGATTTGTAAGCTTAAAGCATTTTATTTATAATAAATCTTTTGAACTACCATTGCTTTTATTTGAAAATGAGCGCCTCGAATGCTTTAAGAATTAATATTAAGCCATGCGCTTTTTTGTTTTTGTTTTCTTTGAGTGAAAATTAAATAAAATAAAAATTGATGCTTTGTATTTATAAAGAATTAACTTAAGATTCTGCTACAGTTTTTATTAATTGTGAATCTGAACTTTGGATGTCAGTTTTGTTTTTTTCTTTTTTTTTGTATTGTTTCTTTTTTATTTTTTTTATTTAAATTTATAATCCATTTCGTAACATTGGTCCAAATCCAAAGGTTTGTCTGATACTGTGCCAATAGTATCGTCTCCAGTTTGTTTCAGTAGTTTCATATTCGGCAGATGGGATACCAGATTGTTTAAGAGTCAATTGGGTATGATCACGCTGAAATTTAAATTTGATGTTTTTCAAATGATATGGTGTTGAATATATTTTAAAAATCTTACCATTTGTTCAAGGTCTATTGTAACATTTGAGTAATGACCAGATGGCCAAGATTTTAGTCTCCATGACTGAATTATCTTCTTTTCAGGAACCAACTCTTCGAATTTTCCTTGAATGTTTCCACCGAAGAGGGCAAATCTGTAACAAAATATAATAATTGTATAACTTGTTGACATTTATAGTTCGGGTGGTAACATTCATAGTTACAACTCCATATGATTTACAAAGGACTTAGAACAATTTTGCTTTCCGCCGTCGAATTATTGACCCAACTTTTTCAGGAGTTTACCACTTTTTTTTTATATTAGAGATGCTTAAACTTTTTTGGATTAAAAAACTAGTTTAATTTTTTTTTAATATAAAAAATGTCGAAGAGTTATTAAAAATTTCTACTAATAATAATTCCGCACCAATAGTGTAAAAAATTACTGCAAAAAAATTGATGGGATTCATGTGTGTTTTGTCGACAGACCAAAAGCCTACAAAAAACTTTATTTGTTTATTGATCAATTTTTTAAGAATTAACTAAAAAAACACAAACAAAAATATTATTCAGGGTCATCCTAATAACGTGAGGGCGGGTAGTAGTTGTGAGGATAAAAAATTAACTACCTATTTTGTTTTTTTTTCAAGTTAATATCTATATAATATAGAGTAAGAGAATATGGTCCTATACTAATTCCGGGCAGTTAGAAATAAAATGCACGAATGGGTTGCCCGTACTTGCTCTTAGGATCAAAGTTGCTGTGGAACGACGATTTTTTTTTGTAGCAACAATTTTGTTTGTACAATAAGTATTTAAGATACTGCATTGTTACTGCACATTTCCTCGGCAACCCCCCCAATACATGCAGACAGACTAACGGTTTCGTTATCGCTATAACCGGGCCTAATTGTACTATTAATATGAATATGTTACCTGCAACGCAAGAGATTTGCTCCCAGCTCTCGGGATATCTTACATAAATTTATTAAAAACAAATAATTTTATAAGAAATTTTCAAGAAACATAAAATTTATTACTAAAACTAGTTAGTAACTTCTTAAATGCAAAGTATGCCATTTGTTTTTGTTTAGAACGGTAAATTTTTAGAAAAAAAAATCGTTAGAGCCGTTTAAAAAAAAAACATAAAAATTGAAAAAAGAAAAAAATGGGTCAAAGGTTGGTAACGTTATTAAATGATGAAAAATATTTTATTTATTTCAAAAGTACGACTTTTTATAATTGTATTACATACAAAAATTTTAATCAAAATCGTTAAGGTCGCTTTTGAAAAAAAATAAGTTTCTCCAATTTCGTCATATGGCAGGTACCGCTAATTTTGGTCCTAAATAAAAATTTCAATTTCCTTCTGGAGACTCACTCAAAACCCTTAAATACCAAGTTTGAAGAAAATCGCTTCAGCGGTTTAGGTTGTAGCTTGAGATACCGACACGACAGACAGACAGACATACAGACAAAATTGCCGGACCCACTTTTTCGCATTCTTTATCATCATAATGGGTATTGTGAATAAAAAAAAAGTTAAAGATTTTTTTTAAGAAGCTTAAGCTATCTAGTCATAGTTAAGCTACTAGCTAAGGCTAGATAGTTCTAGCTTTAGCTTTGTTTCATGTGAATAATAAAAAAGAGTACACTAACTAGCTTAAGCTGGAAAATTCTATCTTAAACTTCATGTTTATAGCTGTCGTTTATTTATAAACTTGTTTCGACTTAGGTAGCTTAAGCTAGAACTATGAATTTATGGATCGGGAAACAAAGTCAGTAATTTTGGATTCTGCCTTAAATTTTTATTCACCCATTTTGCTTTTTGTTTTGATTTCTCTTCGACTCGATAGAAATTGAATTAGTGTGTGCCTTTATATAATTTTGTTTGGAACTTGCTTGACCGCACTGTAGTGCGTTTGCTTACAGGAAAGGGCAGTTCCTCAATGCTTTGTTAAGTCCCCTCCCCTAAAAAGTAATGAGAAAACCATTGCACATTTTGTTTTGAAAATCCGAAAATAGTATGAAAGTCATCATCCCGAACCCGAATTTCTGGCCGTTTTCTATTAAGTATTTGTTGACTTACGGGTATGAAATCGGCCATATTCGATAAGCTTATTGTGTGCTAGGCTACACCAACACCAACACCAACATTAAGACAATATGATCATACTCAGTTACTTTTATCCTTTTTATATTGTCTTTCTGCAGGAACAGGTACATTTGTTTCGAAAATTCTTTTTAAATAATGGTACATTGGCTGTGACATGAAGATTTCATTTTCGATGAGAATCAAAACTAACTGAGTGCATCAATATATTATGGTTGAAAGGTTTTTTTCTATTAAACCAACCATATTAATATTCGATTTGTTTAGCTTTAGCATATCTTGGGAAATTCGGGGAAATTAGTCTAGATGGTTCATTTAAGTACCAAAATGAACAATTTCCATGTGATTTTAACTTTTCTTGTTTTGACAATTTAACTCAATTAAAATTTCCTACAAAAAACGTCATAATCATTTTTTTTTTTTGTAGTACGAATACCTAGGGAGATATGAAGGTTGGAAAAGTCAGAAAATATGAAATATCTTACTATTCTACAAATTATATTTACATATCGATACCTTCCCGTAAGAATGTATTAAGCGAAAAACTATGCTGTGTGAGACACGAAATCTCTATCTTCCAATAATATAGATAAATAAATAACAAAACGACACGTTATTTTCGGTTCCTGAACATTTTTGAAAATGTCGCTTCATACATTCTTACGATATGTATGTCTTTTGATCAATTTACGTAGAAATAATCATCAAAACCATGTACAGTGCTGTGTGAAACATTTGCAACTTAAGCCATAGAAGCTCTTTTAAAATTAAAAAAAAAGGTTTAAAAAAGCAAACCGCAGTACAATTTTGAATACTTTTTAATATAACAAGTTATCACTGTAGATTCTGAAATTCTAATTGGGATCAGTTTGTTCGAAATCCAAACGGGATTTTAAAGTTTTCTTGGGAATTAATGAATTTTCAATATTTGGAAATCAAGAAACATGATCTGCAGTTCGCGGCATCTTATTTTTGATGTGTCAATGGGTAACTGCAGTTTAACTTTGCCTTCCTTAGAAGGTTGTTGATTTTTTTCGGAAGAAAATAATTATTTTTCTGTCTTCTTTTGCTATGCTACAACGTGGTATTTGTCTTCTATGATTAAATACCAACACTCAACTCTTAATTATCTGACAAATAGATGGATTTAAACTTTATTAAATTTTCCTTCTGGATTATTTATTTTTAGAAGTCACTCAAAATAACTGATTTTATTTGGAAAAATAGGCCATTTGTTTGTTTTTTGTATCCTTAAAAGGTATTGCCTTGAAATAATTTTGATAGGAACCCAAAATACTTCCTCATTTAAATTTTTTCAACATTTACTTTTGGTATTTGATAAAAAATATCAAAACCCGTAAATCAATTTTTGTCGGAGGCTTAGTGCCTCCAACAAAAATTAAAATTAAGTTAATTTTTTGTAATACATTAAAAAACAGCCTCAAATCGAAAGCCGTTATGATTCGAGATAAACAAGTTATTAAGTCTGAGAGGTCATAAAATAATCTATTACCATTTTCAGTTTGGAGTATTACTTTTGGAACACCCTGTATACTTACTCTCCTCCGCGTGCTGGTTCAATTTTGACTGGTCCCCGTGTAAAGGCGGTCACCATTTCTGGTTTGGTTAGGGCATTATACAGATCGAATGCGCTGCATTGAAAGTCTTCACTCATAGTCAATGTTTTCACATCCAACTTGTAGCCAACCGAAGAGTTGGAATCTTCGTGCTTATTAGAGGTGGGCGAAACAGTTTTTGAAGCATTCGAGGCCGAACTCGAGTTATTGAAGGCACTTTTTTTGGGCTGGCCTCCGGTATTGGGAGAGGTTACTTCTTCACAACCTTTCCTTGGCAGTATCAGACCCTTGGAGTACTCTTCTTTCAGTTCTTTGATGTATGTGCCCAATTGCTCCCTGATAACATCTCTACCCACATTATACATGTATTGTTTCAATCGGTCGGCATCCTCGTTATTCGATTCGTCTATTGTGATGGTGATTTCAATTTCATTGATATTATACTCCTCGGAGAGATTTGGTATTGTTGCTTTGCCCGAGTACTTTTCCTTGGAGCCCGGCAATCGGCCGGACCATTTCAAAAGGATATTCCACTCGTAGAAGAAGATGAGTTTGCCTTTTCGATTGTTTGCCGTTGCTTCGCCAGTGCAATCTTCAATTTTATCAATGATACACTGGGTTCCACCTTGATCTGTGAGGAAAGAATGAGAATTAATTTCTACAGTCATCTGCGACATACTCTGATGATGGCATACCTATTTTCAAATCACTGAAAAGCGACTTGAGTCTTTCTTTTGACCATAATGTGGCATTCTTTTCAGTCCAGTGCCAGTTGTTAACATTGGTGGCATCAGGACGCTCCTCGACGATCCAACGTGGGTCACCTTCTCCCCATTTGGCCATTATTAATGCAGATAAATTATGAAATTAGGTTGTTCCGATTTGAAATAGAAGTACTTTTGTAGCAGAGCAAACTTCTTGCTATTTCTTGGATATTGTATTGCAATTTATAGAATTCAAGAATGTATTGATTTTGTATTTAGAATAAGATTTTTTTATTTAATAATGATAAGTTTTTTGTGAATAAAAATCACGTTCTTTTGTGGAAGACTGGAAAACCAACCGACTAGCGAGAGCGACGAAAAAATTTGCAAATTGACAATTGGATAGTCACGGCAGATTGAGCTTTTTTCCTGAATATTTTCTCACTCTTTCAAACTCACTCCAAAATAGAATTTTACACACAAACTCTAGAAAATCCAACAACAAACACAGCCACATTGAAGAAAATTGTATTTTTTATCTTTTTCTTTCCTTTTATTTGACAGCTTCAGCAAAACCTCAAAATTACAAAAATAACAAAAAAACTTTTTCGAATATGTCGAAGAAGAAACCTTGGAGAAACTTCGAGAAATAAAACGTCAAAAGTTTTTTTTCGAAGTTTCTAGGAGTTTTTAGTACTATTTAGAACTAATTTCGTTCGAAATAATCATAAGGTGTGAACACAAAACAAGAGATAAATTAATGGTATCTAGTTTGGATTTCCATTTGACGATTTTTCTTTGAGTTTATCTACGATAAAGGGATGACCTTTTTTCTGTTCGTCGTGGGAATAAGAAGTTAAGCCTAGTACGTTGCTGCTGATGCGAAATTAAACTAACGATTACGTTGTATGATTTTTGTATAGGATTTTTCGTTTCGCTTCACGAGCCCGCACATTTTTTCCAGTCAATTCTCATTTTCCTTCACATTCTTCCGAATCTTAGACCGGTATTCACCAAGCTCTCATAACTTAAAAGCCCTTTATAAAGGTTTGCCCAACAACCAAAGTGTCCCTCTGTCGCACGATAGTTTGACACGACAACAACACAGTTTATTTACACAGTGTCATATTGAGAGTAAGCACACCAAATGCGATAAGTGACGAAGCGTTTTTCATATCAAAGCCTCTGTCTCACTGTCGAGTGACATGTGGCTGTGTTCGGACGAAAATAAACAAATAAAAAAGAAGCATATGGTGCTCACATATTGCTGTTTCTTGATCTTCGTTAAAGTCCAGTACGCTGAAGCGAAACGAAAAATCCTTTACAAAATCACACAATGAAATCTTAAACGAATTTTTTTTGTTTGCTCTTCTTTGTAGAGACCAATTAAAAATTTCGTTTCACATCAGCAGCGTACCAGGCTTAACTTGTAATGTTGATTTTATATAAAAACCTGTTTCAACTGTGGCAAATGAGATGGTTTCGATTAAATTTGGCAAATGAAATAATTGCTCATACAAATTCTCAGCTCGAAATGAGATAATTTCCACCTCGTTTGCACGAAATTAGTTCGAATTATCCCTGACACAAACCTATTTCTGTAATTTTTGCATTGTGAATTGGTCACAATTTGTTTCTTTATAGGAGAAAAGGAAACAAACTTCATTGCAGTTACAAAGAAGTTTATAAGAAAGAAGAGTCAGATATAGAAAACAGCAAATGCCAAATTATCTAATTTGGGCTCTAGTCAAAACAGGCTATGAGATGTTTCATTAAATTATATTTCCGATCACGCCTAAAAAGCTACTAGGAAGTTTGGATAAGTTTATACACTAAATTTTGCTAAATTTCCGCAGGATAAGCATATCCAATTTGTGTAAACTATTTCCATACAAAATTCTACAGCTCATTTATTATGAGATAAACTTATCTAAGAGATAAACTCATCTAGGGTTCAACGAAGTTGAATGAATACCCTTATTATCTCATTTCGTTTGACAGCTCAATTACCGTTTACTATATCTGACTCATCTTTCTTCCACACCTCTTTGTATCTCAGATGCTATTTGTTTCCTTCTCCCCTATACTGAATAAATTTGTGACTAATTCACATCTGTGTAATGGGTGTGTTCATAAATATTTTGGTTGATTTCGGGTCTAATTTCTTGCATATGAGTGTGAAATTATTTCTTTCAAACTTAAAATTTTGTATTTGGCAAATTTGATCGAAATCATCTCATTTGCTTCAGTCGAAAAAGGCTTTTAGTGCGAATACCCCTTTAGTTTAGAAATTGAAAAAAAATCAATCACTTTCTGAACACATCCTCGATTTCAGTTCAGTGGTTAAGGTGTACTAAAAGTCAACATCATGGCCGAACGTCTCTTTCCGTTTCCTTTTTTGAGAACGCTGCCAAAATGAAAGCTAAGGGACAGGTAAATTTCCTCAAAAAAATGTCTAATTTATGTGAAAAAATATTGAAATATCACAAAAAACAAAGTTTAATTAATCACAAAACGTTTCTAAGTTTTTATTTCGTGAAATTATCTTCGATTTTCCAATAATTACCTCGAAAATTGTGTTCAATTACCATGTGTTTTGGTTATCTGTCAAACTCCCTTCTAACAAAAATACGTGTGTTGGATTTATTCTTGAAGAAAAAAAAAATTATTCATTTTTATTCAATGGATAAATAAAATCTGAAATCAAAATTTGTTTATTGTGAATTAAATTTCAATGATAAATTGTTTATGTTCATTTTTAACATTGTGCCATCATAAAAAACTAAAGAAAATGCAATTTTTCATTTCAGTTGAAGGAATACGAAGTCATCGGGCGCAAACTGCCCACAGAGAAGGAGCCCCAGACTCCTCTCTACAAGATGAGAATTTTCGCCCCAGATAACATCGTGGCCAAGTCACGTTTCTGGTATTTCTTGCGTCAACTGAAGAAGTTCAAGAAGACCACCGGTGAAATTGTCTCCCTGAAACAAGTTTACGAAACATCGCCAATTAAAATCAAGAACTTTGGTATCTGGCTGCGTTATGACTCGCGTTCCGGCACACACAACATGTACCGCGAATACCGTGATCTGACTGTCGGCGGAGCCGTCACTCAGTGCTACCGAGACATGGGTGCCCGTCATCGTGCTCGTGCTCACTCAATTCAGATCATCAAGGTCGAAGCAATTGCTGCCAGCAAAACTCGCCGAGTGCACGTGAAGCAATTCCACAACTCTAAGATAAAGTTCCCATTGGTCCAAAGGGTGCACCACAAGGGCAACAGGAAACTGTTCTCATTCAGGAAGCCCAGGACATACTTCTTGTAAGAAGTTACAGTGAAGTTTTGTTTTTTATAAGAAATTTTTGATGATAGCTGTAAACTGAAGAAAATGAAAAAAACGAAAGGAAAATAAAAACACATTTTTATTTTCCCCAAAACAATTGAGTTTTCATTCAGCTTAAGGTTGAAAGGATCATTTTCAATAGTTCCAAATCAAGAGTAAGTATAGTGGAACCCGTAAAAAACAGAATGCTGAGGTCAAGTTATTTTGGAATTGGTTCTTGCCGAAATGCTGATCTTGAGTCGTCTGACTTACTAAATTCTGCATTTACAAAAGTGCATGAAAATAATGAAAAAAGAATAAATTAAAATTAAATTCATTACCTTTTGTCGGTTTGACTATTAGGAGGTCGCAACTTATCTCATAATCCTTTATGTGTGACTGGCCCTTGAATTTGTTGCCGCTGGCTATTCTTAAAAGCTGGATGCTTAATATACAGTATCAGGCGAATTTGGGTGATCACCGTAAGCTGTCCGTAGAGGCTACATAAATTTGCGACTAGCAACCAGCAAGCTGACTCGATCTTAACGGTTGAATTTGCCAGTTGAATTTCTGTTTGCATTCATTTATGGCCATCCATTATACACAGCAATAACAGTTGGACACAACCAAGGTTTATTTTAAAACAGCTTAGAGCCCGGCAAAACGATTTGCAAAGCTTATGTGATAGAAAATTGTTCTTTCCTGGAAACAAAAGTCAGCATTATAGAAGTCCGATGATTCGTAAACTTAAATATCAATGAACTTAAGGCTGTTAGACAGTGCTAGGTGCTAGGATTCTTCAAAATATGTTAATACAGTAGCTTCATTCTAATTGAATTTTTGAGTCAAAAATACTTTATGCACATAGTCCACTATAAGCTAGGTTCCATAGAAAATATCTTGGTGGATTAACTCTAGTTCAAGCATATTTTAACATAATATGAACCTTGAAACAGAGCTTAAATGTATTGATGATAGGGTGCTTGCATTTCCAGCTGTGGCACGTAATTAGAATCAAACTACTGACCAAGCCTTGCTTCGTTTTACTTTCCTGTGCACAAGTAGTGTATAGGGAAAAGTTGTGTTTGCTGGATTTGTCCTGGGAATGTTTTTCTCGTAAGAAAAACGTAAATACCCTCGGAGTTTATTGGTATTGGGGGCATAATTTCCAAGGCAGTTTATTTGTCATTTCATACATTTTTTATACCCTAGAAAATTATTCCAGGGAAGATTTACGAGAGCTGAAAAATATTTTCCCAGGTTCCCAAATAGACCAATATTCCGTTTATTCTATTTTTATATAAAAATTGATGTTTTTGAAATTCATCACCAAATGAACTTACAAAAAAACTACTGTCTGGCTTTAATTTGTTTTACTTTTTGGTAATTTTTGTGATTCAACGAAATACAAAATGTCAATACCGAATCATTACCTACTGCTTCTTAGTACCGAAGATCGGTTTACCGATATCATACCCTACCGATATCGCACCTTTTAAGGAGCCAACCCAGAGAATCCGTCACGTACGTTACGTCGACGTTTTCGGACGCAACGGATTCTATGGGTTGGTCCATTTAGGAAGGAGTCAGATGTTATGTTCTCCGTGAAAAATCTGAAAACTGATTCGGTATTTACAGCTCGGTATGATTTTTGTGGGCATTGTGATCTCTCTTCACCTATCACACATACACATACCTATCCCTTAATCCTCTGTTCTGTTTCGGAATCAAAAACTCTTCGATTCGGATGCAAACGGATAATTCTTCGCTCCGATGATGCGACGTTTGTCTCGAGTAGAGGTATCCTTACGGGTGGAGGGCGCTGGGGCTGGCAGTGTGGATTTGCATCAACAACTTGTAATATCGTTTTTGATTGGACGCCAAAGCGAATTTCTTTTCTCAGAACCATCCGAACTGTAATTTTTGCACCAATAAAACAGTTTCTGAAGACTTCCTAATTCTTCCGGACTCTTCTGGAAGTCCAATAGAAAATTCCATTAGAAATTTGTATGAGAATTGCAAATTTCAATTGTTAATAACATTTTTTGTATTTGTTTCTGCACAAAATAATTGTTTTTTTCATGTTTGCTGTGCAATACCCTTCCTTATTGGCTTGCCCAAATCAAAGTGCGACAGTGCGACACGAACTTTTATATGGAAAACGCTTTGCGCTTTGTCGCATTTGGTGTGGGTACTTCCCACTGATATGACGGTGTAAATAAATTTTGCCGCACTGTCCCACTTTGGTTAGACCAAGCCGTTAACCCCTTTATTTTATTATTTTTTTCTTGCAGCCATAATGAAAAGCACAAGATTGGGATGACCAGATTGTGAGTTGAATTTTGGAATGTAGGTCTCCGTTGGTTCCTGTCTGATGACAGTACAGGACAGGGTGATATTATTTAATGAACAAAAATTTCAAACAAAAATTGTATTGTGTAACGTCACCCTTACATTTGTAAAACCAAACTCAACTTTTGCAGCGTTCAGGTTTGTAGTATAAAATGAAGTTCTGAAGGAAATGTCCTGTTTTTAAACAAACAAACCCTTGTACCTATCACAGCTGTCATTTTTTTTTAACTTATTTTGGTATTTGGTCAGAAAATTGTACACTGTGGTTAAAGGCGAAGTTTTGGCCTGGTTAAAAGTTTCTTGTGTGGCAGTGGCACAGTCACAGAGCATTAAAGTATAAAAAAAATAATATTCCATCATCACCTTAATAAATTCTTCAATAATTACTAGAATTAATTTGTTAGATAACCCCAGTTTATAGCAAATTAAAATAAAAAAATAAAATGGAATACCAGTCGATTCCATATTTTTTTAATTTCGAGGCTTATTGGTAAACATGTAGAGTAGATACAAAAAAGTATAATACTACAAAAAAAAGAAGAGAAAAATCCCCTTGACGAAAAGTTTAGGTATTCCGTTTTGTGGGAATTGGTCATTGGGCAATGCGCTGTTAAAAAAAGATATTGCAAAACTGTGAAGAATATCTTATTTCTCAAGAAAAAGAGCATAAGACTTGTGTTCTTTGCATCTTTTCCTAGTAAGAAAACGATTCAAGTCAAAAGTGTATCCATCATTTTTATATACGAATACACACTTTGTCACTATTTAATAAAATGAATAGTGAAGAGAATCGTTTAAGAAGTTTCATTAGTTGGCCAGCAAATGCACCTATTGATCCTCATCGATTGGCCAGAGGGGGTTTCTATGCAACTGGCAATCAGCTAGAGACTGAGTGTCATTGGTGCAGAAAGAAGATATCTGATTGGCAATATGGAGACCAGGTAAGATTTTTTTTTTTTATTTTCTCCACATCAAATAATCCTCACACTGTAAACTTTATTTTTAGATAGTGACAAGACATCGAAGATTGTTTCCACTTTGTATGTACATTATTAATCCAGCTGAATCTGGAAATATTCCCTTGATAAATGGGCCCTTGGCAAGTGGAAATGAAGCGGTAAACTTAGCCAATGCACCTGCAAGTAATAATGCTGAAGAAATCGATTTGAAAAACGAAATGCATCGCTTGGCGACCTTCAAAAATTGGCCTGTAAGTATTACTTTAGCAACTCCCTTTGACATATCGTCCTCTAAAAATTGATAAGGGCTCAAAACTAAACTGAATTTTAAATTGGTCCAGCCAAATAAATCTCAATGAAGGTTAAATTATCCTTTCTTTAATACAATATGCGCGTCCCACCAAAACAAATCTAACTGAGAAATGAGTCCATAATTGTCTCGGAAATCTTCGAAAAATACATGCATGATAATTAAGCACTTGATACAATCCAAGTAAAGTCGATACAATCGAGCATTGGCAGCAAAGTTAAATGCGGCCAATTGTCGATTCTACCCTACTACTACTAATTGGTTCAAGTTACATGCTGGAACAAAGCTCTGAACTTTCTTTATGTCCAGTCAATGAAGCCCTTTCATCGGAAATCCTCACTAAAGAATAAACAAATGTATTTAACTTGAACAGGATGATTTGCAAAAATCACAGGCTAGAGCATGTACTTACTTACTTACTTAGGTAGGTCTTCAGATCTGATTTTATCCGTGAGCATTGAGCCTCTAGTACTCTCCTCCTCAGCTGTACTCATCCCCGTTAAATTGTTCTGCACCATGTGCTTCTCTGCCGTTCTGCAATCTCCAATGCATCGCTTAGCTTGCAATTCAATTGTTGCTTATTCTATGCGTGTTACCAATCCACTGCCACTTACGTCTTCGTTTAGTACAGTTTATAGATTCTTAAATCGGTTTCATATGAAGAACATCATTTGATTTACGATTAGACAAGAAAATCCTTAAGATATTTCGTAGGCACTTTTCCACGAACGTTTGCAGCTTTCTTATGACGTGCTATAGCAATAAAAAAAAGTACGAATTCAACCTGGGAGCGGACCAATCCCAGCACACGTTGAAAATATTCACTACGGCGTATACGTACTTTTTTGTATTTTGAGCGAGCTTTCCGGATTTCAGTCATCCATCATCGGTCTAAATTCGTTAATTTCTTTTTATAGCATTTTAAACATGAAACCTTGGTTAGGAATATGAATGAGACAGTGTGCAGTATAAAAAAGCAACGACATTCCGTCTTAATGGTTTAAAAGTGACAACCCTATGTTTTAAGTTGTAATGCGAACATACTGTTGAACAAAAAAATAAATATACTTACACCGCCGAGTGGTAAAAATTTTACCGCAGAATCCTGATTTAAAAACTGAATTGTAGGAGGAAGGCTGCCTGTACCTTTATAATAAGACCAACATTATTAAAATAGGTTGCCGGTAAGTTAGTCAAAAAGGGAGAAATAGAAATCGTGTTAACGTATTAATATAATGATATTTTCTACACTAACTAAAAAATTTAGATCATATTATTCACTCTGGATTTAGTTTGGAGTAATGTTAATTTTGAATCCAACCATTTAAATCCGCATTTGTCGCATAAAAAGATTAAATTTTTTTCACTTAAAACATAAATTAAATCCAATGGATTATGTGCGGTATTCTGCGCTCATTTCCGCTACTTTTCTCTCTTTATACTGCGACTTTCTAAACTTTCACTGCTACTTTCAATGTTCCCGGTGTTCTCTTAATGCTTTTCTCATGACTACCCGCTTTTTCCTCCATTGCTTCGCGATCTTTCATCAGTATTCTACTCCTGTTCCTAAAGTATTCCGTGAATTTACACGCTTTGCTCCGTGAATTTCTTCACTTTTTTTACTGGATTTTTTTTGTGGTACTAAGCGCTTTCACCATGCTCACTTCTTAAGCTTTTTTCCACAGTATTCCGCGCTTATTTTGCATATTTTTCTGCCATCTTTCACGCTTTTTGTACGTTGTTCTGTGATCTTTAACAAGTATGTACTTCTTTTCATAGTATGCCGCGATTTTTGCTGCGGTAGACCACGGTATTTCGCATCTTTTTTCCTCTTTATTCAGTGACTTTTGACGCTTTTTTCGTAACTTTCTTCGCTTTTTTTTTCAGTTTTTTAGACTTTTTTCCGCGGGAATAAGTGCTTTTCCATGATTTTTTCTGATGTATTACAAGTTATTCTTCGACCTATTTTTCGAGTATCATCGAACATATTTTCAGTGACATTTAACGATTTTACGCTTTATTCCTCGACCTTCCACGCATTCTTCCCTTTTTTCCACGCTATGTTATACTTCTTGCCTTGGTGCCAAATACTTTTTTGCATAGTTTTGAGCGCATATAAACGTGACTTTTTTACATTTTTTTCGAGACTTACAACGCTTTTTTCCGTGGCATAATATGCTATTTCCCGGTGGTATTAAACCCTTTTTATGACATTCCATCCTATTATCCTCAGTATTCCACTATCAATCACCATATGCCGCGATCCTTGAACAGTATTCCGCGCTTTTCCCGCGGTATTCTATGCGTTTTCTCGCCACGATTCCACGATTCTTTCTGCGGTTTTAAACATTTTTATCCGTGCTTCTGTCTCAACTATCATAGAAGAAGTTCTATCCTCTTTTTTGACCATTTAATTATTTTTTGGTAACTCTAACGCCTAGAATGCCAAACTTTATTGAAAGTTTGCATATAACTTGACAACAGCAATATTACATTCTAAATTATTACTTTTTTATGTGTCCACCTTTTAGAATCCAAATATCTCACCACAGTCCTTAGTTAAAGCTGGATTTTACTACCTAAATCAATCGGACCAAGTTAAATGTGCCTGGTGCAAGGGAGTCATAGCAAAATGGGAAAAGAATGATAACGCATTCGAAGAGCATCAGAGATTCTTCCCCGACTGCCCTCGAGTTCAACTCGGTCCACTGATTGAAATCGCCAGTGATGGTATCCGTGACTTGGGAATACAGCAAATTTCGCCACCGAAAAAAGCAAAGTACTCGAGTTTGGATGCACGTATGCGTACCTATGCCAATTGGCCGATTCCAGATATACAAAAACCCGAAGCTCTGTCACAGGCTGGTTTCTATTACCAAGACATCGATGACCAAGTTCGATGTTTTCATTGCAATGGAGGTTTGCGATCTTGGCAAAAGGAAGATGATCCTTGGTTTGATCATGCCAAATGGTTTCCTCACTGTCAATTTGTTAAATTAGTTATGAGTCCCCAATATGTGACTCAAGTGCAAGAAGTTGCTCGACAAATGTCACAAAATAATGTGTGCGAGACATCACAAGAGGCAATATTGCCAGAAAGACCTATGACTTTGGATGAAGCAATGTGCACACAACCTGTTCTGCAAGCACTAGAAATGGGTTTGAATGCTGGATGTGTGCGAAATGCTACGCAAAGACAATTGGAAATCTCTGGACGACCCTATGAAACTAATGAAGAACTGGTGAAGGCTGTCCTTGGCGATCAAATCGATGAAGACGATGAAGTTGAAGATTATGAGAATCCTATGACTCAGCAATTGTCTCGTCTGATAAATTCTTTCTTTGGAGAAGTCAGATCGGAGACTCGTCCCGATGCAACAAATCAAATGGCTCCATCAGTCGATAGGGAACAAAGCAATCACATTCCACCTTCTACAAGCTCATCGACATCCAACAATCAGTTACCATCTGAATGCATCCCTTCCTCCTCCCATCAAGCTGCAATTGCTATTCCAGATAATCTGAGAACAGCAGCAGCTTCAATTGCTGGTCCAAGCAAATGGACCTCAGAATGTCAATCTCCATCAAAATCATCTGAATCCAACAACGAAAAAAATCTGTCGTTAGAAGAGGAAAATCGGAAATTAAAAGACGCTCGCCTTTGTAAAGTTTGTATGGACGAAGAAGTTGGTGTTGTATTCTTACCATGTGGACATCTTGGTAAGTCTTTAGATTTTTTTAAATTAAACACAAAATCTATTTTAATGTATTCTTGTTTGTTCTAAATAGTAACTTGTGTACAATGTGCTCCTGGAGTTAGCCAGTGCCCGCTTTGTAGAACTGCAATAAAAGGATTTGTTCGTACTTTCTTATCATGAAGAATCTACATTATATTTTGATTTGATTTAAGTATTTTGGTACAATGTTTGATTTTGTTTAGTTGCTTTTATATTATTTTTAACCACATGCTGTTTAAAAGCAAAACATCCAAAATCAATCTTCTTATGGCTTTAAAAGAGAAATAGTTACAAACACTTACTATAATGTTCCTACCTTTGCTCCTCGAACATGGTATAATTTAGAAACTTTTTTTAATTTCAGTAGATAACATAAAATGTAAATAAAAAAAAAAAAAAAAATAAATAAATAAAAAAATAAACGTATCTAATGTTTAGTGGTTGTAAATTGAAAAGCCTTCTATACATTTGTTAATGTATATGTCCTTACTAAAAATAATATGAATAATGTATCTCTTTACCTATTATGGATTTTATCTATTCCACGCTAATGTAATTTATTTAAATTGTTTTTTTTTCTCTTGTTTATTGAAAGAATAAAGGGTTATATAATTATATGAATGTCCTAAAAATATTTGCGTTATAATTTGTTAAAGACAAAAAAAAAAAAAACAAATTCCACTTGGTGGGCTTTTTAAAAAGCATCCAAGTTGTAGTGCATTCATTTTCTTCGTATTTAATACAATTTGCTTATTGTAATGTAAATAAGTAAATGGCGTAGATACTACAGTTCCTTAATTAGCTGCATTATCAGGAGCTCAAAAAAGAAGGAAATATATGTAGATACCGATTCTTGTATTTAAGGATATTAAATAGAACAATCCAACCCACCAAAGTGTCACAGCCAAGTTGCATCAGTCTATACATAAATTGCATGTCAAGATAAAGAAAGCTCGATTTTAATTTACACCATAATATAGAGCAAGGGCTCACAACCTTATAGCGGCGCTCCCCTTACTATTTTTTAATGCCGCCTCTTCCAGGATCAAGAAGGGCCTAAGTGATATTTTCAAACTTTTGAGAAATCAATGTTTAAAGATATTCTCCTTCATACAAAGTCATGACCTAACGTTATCTAAATAAGATACTAGAAGTGACAGAAAAATTATACAGTGATGAGGCAGAAAATTAAGTAAACAAAAGTACCGACTTTATTAGAAAAAAGTTGAATTTAAAAAAATATCACTAAGCCCCTTCTTCCTCTCAAAGTTTTAATTGCTTTAAATGTGAAGGACCTTTTTGACAGTTAATATGTAGATAAATAGTATTACGTTGAATCCTTGCACATAGAATTGCGACATTGATTTTATTTTAAATTATTTGTAAGTAATTGTAATTGTAATTCGCTGAAAAACGGTATGGAATACAGAATGTTTTGGTTGAGTTTTTTTACCGGCTCATTTTATAATTTTTGGGGTGCTCTTTCCGAATCAAAACTTTGCCACATGGTGGTCAAAAAACAGTTTTGGGCAAAATACCCTTTAATATTATTATTTTTTTAAACACAATAAACATAAAAAACATGCAAAATAATTACAACGCCTATGTTCAGGGGACTATAATATGAGCCACTTTAAAAAAAAAAACACAACAACACTTTAAAGGTAAATGTACTAAAAATGACAAAATTATGAGTAAGTTAAAGAAAACGGGAAATTATTTGCAGTGAAGTTTTGGATAAAATTACGAATTTTTCAATGTGATCTTTTACCTTTACCGTTATTAAACAACTACTTCGACTGAAACAAATTAAAAGGTAAAAAATGCAAAATTCCTATACAAATTTATGTGGGGCAAGTAGGTCATACGTCATACAGGCCTGAACTTGAACAATTTTTTTGTTTGTTCATTTCGTTATTTCCTCGTTACTACTTTAACTTTTGATTTGGGGGTTGTCTCCGCAGAAAACCTCACTTTGGTAAATATTTGACACCCTAATGTCCATCAAGCAGAGCAGAGTAAAATACAACATCACTATATATTTTTTGAAAAGCTTAAGAAATTATTAATTTTGAAGTTTGAAAACAAAATCAATCAACATTTTTAACTTGTTGTTTCCTTAACAGACCTGAAAGATTTTTGGCATAGTTTATTCAATAAAATTTTAACAATACCAACAGTTGTTGAAAAAAAAATCATTCGGTCGGTGCCAAGATACGAGTAATTTGCTCCAAAAAAACTTCACAATTTAAAAGGTGAACAGAAATGAACGAAAAATCTGCTATTGTAGACTTTTTAACTGTAGTAGTTATTGTTCAATATTATAGTTATGCAAAACCGCTATTTTTATTTTTAATTCAATTTATTATCAATTGATCTGCGCTTTTTTTTTGGTAAAGCTATCTGCAAGGCAGTAAGATCTGACATGTATAATATAAACAACACCAATAAAAGAAACAGTTAAATCCAGCTACTGATAGTTTTTCTAAATCTATTGGATAAAGCAGTCATAATTCGTTTGTATTGGCATTTTGTATGAGATTTTCCATTACGATGGAATCGTAATGGATTCGGATTCGTAGCAAATGTACGATACGAATGGAATTCATAATAAATGCAGGTGTGTATCAACATGATTTATGTATAAGTGTGTTCACGTTGACGTTGTTCGGGACTGTTCGTAACAGAAAAGTACAACTTTTTGCTGTTCGATGGGGGTTTTCTGTTCCAGACTATTCTAATTTGCAGTTCAATGACGATGTCTGAAACAGTTTAAATAGGATTTTCTGTACATGCTTTCGAGTCAGAACAGTTGTCGAATTATAGCATACGTGAACAAGTGAACATAAACGTATTTGTTATTTTTGTCTGCTTATCTTTTTGTACACATAATATAGAGACAGCAATCATCCATACGTTAACGTTTGATCGTTTTCGTATGCGGTATTAGACCCCCGGTTAGAACAGATTCGTGAGAACTGTCAAATTTGTTGTTGTTTTCTGTTCTGACGTTTCTCATAAAACTGCTCTGATCTCTTCTGTTTTGTTCTAACTATTTCCTCATTGTTTAAACCAATTACTATTCAATTACATAAACCCTTTGACAGTCATTGGACGTTATACCGATATTTTATATAAACTTTTCCCTGTTTTTTAAATGCACCTATTTAAAAAATAATTTTTTTACAGTTGTGCTAAATAAATTAGACGTGGCAATATCTATAGCTGAATCGGGTCATACCCAGACCAAGATTCAATCATTACATATTGACTATTTTTATTTAAATTCAAAGTTTTTATTTCATAGGCATTGCATACCTTATGGAAACCTATTTGACTTTATTCTAATTAAATATTTTTTTTGTTGCTAAATTCGATTTGAAAGAACATAATGTTAAAGTTAGTACAAAGCCATGAATAGACAAAAGCAAATTTAATCGTCTAACCATATCACGAACCACACTGATAACCAAATAATGCCCTAATTGCTACTTTCTTTCAGAATGCACTTAAAACAAAACAGATAAATATCTACTATCAACCAGTTAAATGTGTGTTGTCAATCATATTATACAGAGATACGTATAAGGAGATGGGAAACTTTCGTACGTATCACCCCCCAAAACCCATTTGTTTACATTGTTGTTTTTGTAATTTCATTTTGTGTCTGTGAATAGATGTGAAAAGCAACAACAATGTAATGAGGTGAAATTTTTGATTTGACAGCTTGTTGTTTTTTTTTTATTCCGATTTTAGTAAACAATTATTAATTGGTCTTTTTTTACACAAAATCGACTAAAATACTATATTAAAATATTTTAAAGTATTATAACACCATCCCAAAAAGCCGTAGGGAACATAAACCACAATAAATTCTCTTTATCAAAAGCACAGTCACAAATCAAAACCATCACGCATCATCACAATCACAACCACACAGGCAAACTCAAGAAAACAACCAAAAACGATGGCAAAATAAATAAAACTCATTCTTTTTGGAACAAAAATATATTTTTATTTATATATTCTTTTTATTTTATAATTTTCACTGCATAATTTACTTTTTAAAAGAACTTTAATCAACGATAAATAAAAACACTTGGAATTACTCCGGAAAAGTTTGACTTTTGATATTTTTGATTTGACATTTGTGTGGTGGATTTTTTTGTGACGTGGGGTGAGCTAGTGAACGTTCCAGAGTTGAGAAATTCCGAGAAATTGTGTTTTCGATTAAAGGCTTGCCCAAACCTAAATGCGACAGTGCATCACGACAGTGCGACAAAAATTTTTGTATGAAAAACGCATAGCGCTTTGTCGCATTTGGTATGGGTACTCTCATTATGACGCTGTGTAAATAAATTTTGCCGTTGTCGTGTCACAGTGTCGCACTTTGGTTCGGGCAAGCCTTAATTCTTTTCGGGAATTTCTGAAAATCAAGATCAAACCCAGAAAATTACTCACATTATTTAAATGTGTCTGTGAACGCAAGAAGAAAATCATTTTCTTTTAATTAATGTAGGTGAGCCAAGTTACTTTAAAAGGAGCAAAACGCATAATTTATCTTTTTCAAAGTTCACGCTATTCAGTTTATAATGACATTGATCAATTCATAACTGCAGAAAGATGAACGTACATTTCAAGTAAGTACACAAGTAAAGGCTTGTCCAAACCAAACTCCGACACTGCGACACAACAGTGCGGCAAAATTTATTTACACAGCGTCGTGGAAGCAACCACACCAAATGCGACAAAGCGCAAAGCGTTTTTCATATAAAAGTTCTTGAACTGTAGTGTCGCAGTGTCGCACTTTGGTTTGGGCAAGCCTTAAAACTAAACGTAAACTGAAAAAGAGTTATAACCTGTTTCGACTAGAGATAAATGGCACAAGTCTTAAAACATTTAAAAGCTACTCTTAAAACTTATAAGAGTCGACTCTAAAAAAATAATTTTAGATTAAAGGCTTTCCCAAACCAAAGTGCGACAGTGAGACACGACAGTGCACCACGAACTTTTATATGAAAAACGCTTTGCGGTTTGCCGCATTTGGTGTGGGTACTTCCATATGACCTTACGTAAATAAATTTTGCCGCACTGTAGCACTTTGGTTTGAGCAAGCCTTTAATCTAAAATTATTTTTTTTAGAGTCGACTCTTATAAGTTTTAAGAGCAGCTTTAAAATGTTTTAAAACTTCGCCAATTTATTTCTAGTCGAAACAGGTTATAATTCTTTTTCAGTTTACGTTGCCCAAACCAAAGTGCGACACTGTGACACTACAGTGCGACAAAAACTAAGCCTAAGCCAAAGTGTCACAAAGCCACGTGACAGTGCGACAAGGATTTTCATAAGAAACACTATTTGTCGCGTTTGATGTTACTCACGTATGATGCTGTTTAAATAAATTTTGTTGTGGTATTACGTTGTCGTTTGGGTAAGCCTTTATGAAAGCCCTTGTCGCAATGTTACAGTGTGACTCTTTGGTTTG
Organism: Meliscaeva auricollis; assembly: GCA_948107695.1. Classification (NCBI taxonomy): domain Eukaryota; kingdom Metazoa; phylum Arthropoda; class Insecta; order Diptera; family Syrphidae; genus Meliscaeva; species Meliscaeva auricollis. The sequence goes on along the minus strand of OX403619.1, from coordinate 31,468,567 downwards.
GGCAATCCTTAACACAAAAAAATATTAAATTGAAATTACATTTCGTGAAAAAACTGCACACATAACTAGTTTATTTAGTTTTTCAAACTAATAAAAGAATACAAGAATACTTTTGCACCCAGAATTTGCCTCTATTTTAACTATTTATATACAGTAAAGGCTTGCCCAAACCAAAGTGCGACACGACAGTGCGTCATGACAACGCCAAAATTTATTTACACAGCGTCATATGAGAGTACCCACACCAAATGCTATTAAGCCCAAAACATTTTTCATATAAAAATCGTGTCGCACATGTCGTGACGCACTGTGGCAAATTATTTTCAAGTATTTCGAAACTCACCAAAAATTATCGACACCTGGAACGAACATATTGCAACCCATACATATTTTCAAATTAACGGCCAATTTTAAATTTAACCGCCAAATTAAGTCACCAAAGTGGTGAATTGACGGTTTCGGCTAAGTATGCGTGTTTTTACGCATACTTAGCCGAAACGGTCAATTTGAGCTTGTAGGCAAATCTGTGTGACGTCAGAAGTTTCCTATCTCCTTATACGTATCTCTGATATTATATTCCAACATATGCGCAAGCTACTGGAATCCTTACAAAAGTCGTTTCGAATTGAGGTTCCCCTTATGTTTTGATAACAAATTTTATCACAATGCAAACAAAAGAGTGTGATTCATAAGCCACATAATGCACAGCACAGGTCCAACTGCAGGAAACATACTATACAAACTTCAATACAAACAAACAACATTTTTTATTAATCTCTCCAAAGACTCAGCCTACATAATAAAATTCGAGAAACGAGACACACTTTGTTACTATAGTAACACTTTGTTGTTGTTTCTCATGAGCTGAGATTATTGTGTTCTTAAAATCAAAAGCGTATGTTTAGAGGGGGAATGGGAAACATTCCCCCTTTAAATATACTGGCTATTACGTTGCTAAGAAAAAGAATACATTTTGATGAGCAACCAATAATATTTGATTGAAAACAAACCTTGTGGTTCTTTACAATCACCCTTATTGCGAAGGTCAACTATCAATTGATAGTTGATAAAAATAGAAAATCGAAATCTTAGTATTCAATAAGTTAAAGTTTGGATAAGAGAGACGGTTGTCAATTTAAATTAAATTGATAAATATTTTTGAAAAGTCGATAAACTTTTAAAATTTTTAAGATTTAAAGTACCAAATTTCAATATTTATCAATTATTATTAATTGATAGTTGACCTTCGCAATAAGGGTAAATAATTCTGCTAGCAGGCTATTCAATTTCAAAACTTTTATTAAAAAAGAAATGTACTGCACAAACTGCTCAAAATGCACGCCAGCTTAGTTGAACTACGAATCCGGTTATTTGATTCAGTGTTGTCAACTTTAAAATATACACAGAAAATGCAACAAATGGTCTTTTCGGTTTGTCATTGTCCAGACCACTATGCAACACAACTTTTTTTTAGAAAGAAAATAAACGATTACATTGATGGATCAAAACGGGATATTAATTAGACTCAAACTAAGACTCTATATTCAAGGCATATTTGCATTGGATTCTAATTTAAAATACCAAAAAATTCGCAGATCCTTGTAAAGAATACTGTATTTCGTCACATGAGTTTATTAGATTTTTTAGTATTTTTTGTCAACATTCAATGCATGCAAATATGTCTTGAACAGAAAAGGTTTGGACCTTCGTTCTTATAATGAGGGGGGCTTGGAAAGAAGAAATATAAGTATTTAGAACTTACCAAATACTCAAGCTTCATTTTAAGCAATTTTGATGAATAAAATTATAGCTTTAAATGGCTGAAAGTTTTAGGAAACCTCAATCTTCAAAAATTAATTTAAAAGATACAATAAAATGCATGAACTTACTTGCTCCTATAAATAAAGTAACTAAATATGATAAGACTTTTAAATTAATTTAATTAAAGTTTTTTAAATGCAGTTTTAGAAAAAATCTAAAAAAGCATAAAATTCTATTTTCAATATTTAAAAATATCTAAAAATATTTTCAATATCTTAAATGAATTTGTGCTCAAAACGAAGTTATGCAATTTGATTATGATAAAAAACAACCTGGTGACAAGTTTTGATCATAAAAAATTATGGAAAATTTCCTGAAAAGCGTGTTCATCATATTTCAGTTACTCGATTGTTTTGAGAAAAATTTAATTTGAAAAACTAAAAATGCAGTATTGTTACAATACTTCTCCATTATCGTAATGTTGATTTTGATTAAAACCTCGAATTTTTTTGACACGAAACCGATACTTGCACTATAGAGCAAGTACAAAATTAAGCTCTAATAGGGCAAAACTATTTGCAAATATGTGATTAAAAAAATAAATTCCCTTATTTTTTCAGGTTATTATTTTGACCCCTGAAACCCCCTGAAGGGGCTTAAAGTCTCATATGGGAAATACATTATGATTTTGTGTATGTTTCCGAGTTTTATTTTTCCCTCTGCTTTACTCGAGAAAAAATTGGATATTCAAGTATCGAACCATTTGTGAGAAAATAATTTGGTAAATAACTTTTACACTTATTATTGATTTAGCGGCTTTAAATTTACCAAAAAAAAAAAATTTACCATTTTTATGTGCGTTTGCCGTTGCCGTCGTCGTTGTCATTGGAAATTTGTAAACAATAACTTTTTTTAGAATCAAGATAATTGAAATCTGTAAGATTAAGTTCGAAATTCAGCCATTTTGAATAAAACTTCTTATACTTTTTATACAAAAACCTTCCAAAAATGTCAATTTGTAGTACTCCCCATACAAAAGTATGGGGAGTACTACAAATTTGTACTTTATTGAATTGTTCCAATGAACAATGGTACTGATTTTCAAAATAATGAAGTTATCAAAAAACCTGAATACTTAATTCTTGAAAGTTTTTGTAAAAATCAATATTTTACACTTTTTTTGTAAAATGATTCTTTCAACATTACGGAAATGTTTTGGATTACCAATGTAATTCAAAATTGTATAAGAAATATTACTTACGCACAAATTTTATATGTTTATATTGTTTCATAATACATTCCGGAAAACCGTTGTTTGGGAAGGCAAAACTGTAACCTTACTTATTTCTGGTGTAACTGACTAACTGATCTTCAACTACTTATTCAGCTCAGTAAAATAAAACTTTATTTATAAAAAAAAATAGTAATACCCCCATTTATAAATATAAACAACTAAGCTTTTATCACACGATTTGTGCAAACACAAAAATTTGTGTAGAAATTTTAGTATTTTTGTCATATTAATCATTTCAAAAGAAAAACAACTTACTTCAAATTTAAGACTCTTAAGTTTTTCTCATGGATATTGTCAAAACTGGGATAAATTATAATGAATACTAAAAGAATCATCAAAATCGATACATTCAGTTAAAAGTTCTGATCTAAGAAACATAAAAAAGTCGAATGAAAGGAAGAGGTTCCTTTTTTGTGACCATCGGGATTACAAATTGGACGACAGCTAATGATATAAAAACACAATAGTCCGAATTGTAATTTAGATGGAAAAGTGAATTTGTATTACAAAAATACACAAATTATTTGAACTCAATTAGAAATAAAAATGAAAAAAAAAAATGTTTGTATGTTTTTTTTTATTAAAATCTAACTAATAACATTTGGTATAGGCGATAGGCCCATCAAATTGTATGCTGTCTCTTAACGTTAAGTTACGGAATAATTCAAGCTACGCCCCTGGGTGTCATTTAAATATCGAAGTTTAATTTGGAAAGAAAGCAAAATGTGAAAACCAGTTTTAATAGTTTTATTTGACATTACTGGTTCTCCGTCTCTCTGTCTCTGGTATATTCACAATTCACAATCGCTTCAGCTTTGCACACACTGTGTGCCTTTGGTGCTCCATTCTGTAGATTTTCTTGAGCTAGATATAGATACTTTTGCTCACTACAATACTCGTTGTCTCCTGGCTCTGGGGGCTCTACTCTGGCTGACTGGCTGGCTGGCTACTTCTTCTGCAATTTTCGCTCGATGTATCTGTTAGTTCGAGTCAATACATTGTCCGTGGCAGACGTATTTATAGATAGATATTCACGCTGCGCTGTGTGTTGTGTATTTTTTCTTCCCCACTGTGTTGCATAGAGAGCATTATAATACTAGAATATATAAAAGTTGATCTTTAACCTAATTTCATTAAGTATGCTCAAATAAAGTGAAGATCTTTTTTTTTTTTTTTTTTGAAAAAAAAGGGAAAATTATATACCTAACCAATAGATACATTTTTATATCGCGGATTGTATGTATAGAAGAAAAAAAATCATCAGAATCGTTTGCCTTTTTTGAAAAAGAAGTTTCGTGAATGCGAATGTGTATGTGAGTGTTGTATCCAATCCAAGTTGAAAACCCCTACGCGATCACTTAACTGCTGCTTTGCTGCTGGTGTACCTACGTACATAAATCTGAAAGTTTTTTTTTTAATACCTAGTAGGTACCTACCTATATTGAGAGTTAAACAAGTTTAGATAGGTTTTTCTTGAAAGCCAACTAACTGCAGCCGCACACCGCAATTTCAAACGGTTTCTGAATGGACTAATTACAATTTCTTGGATATAAAATTTCGTTTATATGAGGTAAGTTTGTGACGATATTGTTGAAAATTTAAATACATAAAGTAGGTATACGTTAGTATCCAAAGTTAAGAGAAGGATAGCGCCCAAGTTTATCATTATAATATTCAATATGGTCGAGTGATTCACATTGTTGTTTTTATTGAATAAATAAATAGCTTGTTGCACTTGGGGATAATCGCGCGCATAAAATGGTCATTAACCCCTGTTTAGCTCGCTCCTCCGCACGCAATAGGCGCGCACATGATATGGAGTTCCTTTTGGAACTAATCGTATATACTCTCTAATGGCTTGAATAGGGACCGCCCACAATAATATGGGCCTAATGCTGATTTATAGACGAATTATTGTGCGATTTCTCCGGAACCACAGGCGTGTATTTGCTGCTATTTGTTTGATTGATTTTTTTTTAAGGCTTTTTTTTTGTAGCCCACTCTCTTATTGCCTTTGAAGCATTCATCCACGCAACATTCTCTAATGTTTTTATTTAAACATAAAACAAAAAATATCCGCTTAAGTGATTCTTTTTTGCAACACTACACTGCGCTCTAATCGTCGTCATCCATATAGCTGCTTCATCAATATAGTACCATAGCAGTGCTGGTGCCTGAGTGCCTGAGTGCCAGGCTGCAGCGTACACAACGTGGTATGCTTGGTTGCGCAGGAGAAAAAAATATATATGGACATGATCACACCGCAGCAGCGCAGCGCAGCGGTGGCGGCGGCTACAGAGTTAGGCAATATTGCTTGGTCTAAAAAAAGAACTGCACAGTAGTTGTGTAGTTTCTTGGAGATGGTCCGGTCCGGTTGCTCCAGAGAATCTTTCCTCATCTTTTTTTAGGAAGATTAAATTACACTCGAATTCAAAATACGCGAGGGAATAAACTCGCTATTCTTATACCCTGTGAATATGTAAGATCAATGAGTTAAAGTGGTTTCGGTCTAGGATATTATTCCTCTGTATAAGGTATGTTCGGTCGGCCATTGTTTATTACCTGTTCGGTCCAGATAGTGGTTTTACCGGATTTTCTCGTTCTTTCGCACTTGAACAGAGAGAGCATCATCAGCAGCAGCGTCTGCAGTGAACCTATACTTCATATTCGGCAAAATATCATGGTCACTTATAGACTTAAGCCAATTTTAAATGTGTCTTAATTATGGGACTTAGTTTTTCCATCAAACAAACAAAGAAAAAAATCATTATTTGTTTGTCTACTTTAATTCCGAATTCCAATCCAACTACGAGTATACCTATAAATTAGATTGTTGACGGGAAATACCTACCTTTCCAGCTACCCACCATATGATGGACATTTTTGTGCACCTGTGCCATATATACCTACATAACATTTTGTGTGTAGGTAAAACATGAGAAGTGAAATAAAATGTTCATTTATATATTATTTTTCTTCGAATGTGACGTATCGAATTCACATGTAATATACGGAGAGTGCACTCAGTCTCTCACAGGTAGACTTGTTTACACTGACCTTATGTATGATTAAGGTCAGCACAAACTAAAAACCACCTGGTTGTAATTAACGTTTGGGTGTGAATTTGTCGTTTCAATTTGTTTATATCACTCTTTGTGAACTTTGCATTGTGTGAATTTTTATATATTTTTTTCCTGCATTATTGTTGTGCATTGAAAAGATGCATAATAAATTCGCTAATTTAATTCTAGTGTTCATAAGAATTGTTGTTAAAATGTCATTACTTGTAGACATGAAAGGAAAATCCCTAATGCTTAAAACTAAGTAAGTAGGTAAGTATGTAGGTACTTGATTTGCACTCTAGATTTTCAGATGGTTGTAGGAACAAATAATACAAATAGGTGTTCTTTCAAATCTAGATTTTCGTTGAATTATTTTCTAGAAAGGGTTGTGTTTTTTTCTTATTTCATTTCATTTTGATTTTATTTATTTCAAGAGGCCTAGAGATAAAAATTTCATTTATGGCCAAAAATTTTATATACAATACATTAAGAAGTTATTACTTTTTAGTAACTAAATTATACCTAATGTAATTCAAACAATATAAGACAATCATTATATAACAAATAACATTGTATAACAAATGAAATTGAATCATTCCCTAACAAGAATTATTAAACTGTACGTAGGCTTATTTATACAGGTAAAATAGAACACATTAAAATTAAAATGCTCGATTCGGTCGCACGTACTTGCTATTATAGTTAAAGTTACTTGTAATATTACAGCCATTAATTTAAAATAAAAATTAAATGTAGTAAATAGATAATTTCAAAAAACTCAAAAACCGTTATGAGTTTGAGAAATTGCACTTTTTTTAATAACAATGAATGACATACATATACCGGTTTTAAAAACTTATTTTGCGAAAAAAGTATTCTAAGATTTCAATATTGGGTCGGTGATTATTTTTCAAAATTCAGGTTTTAGATGTTGATAAAATTAATATCTTAAAAATTACTTAATTTTTTTTGACAAATCGTTTGAAAAATATTTAATGATTTTTTTTTAAACCGCTGGATAGATTTTTTAAAAATAAAAATCTAAAAATTTATCTTTCTAGAAGAAATCATATCAAAAAGTTTAATCAAAATCGTAAGAGGCGTTTTCGAGAAAACTCAAATAACTCAAAAATGTTGTATGAGAGGTTCTCGTTATAGATGAGATATTCAAAAGCAAAAAAAAAAAAAAAAATTGCACGACTGGATCGCACGTACTTGCCCTTATAGATATATGCTGAGTCCTTTTATTTAAAAATTTGTAAATGCAGTTTTAGAACAAATTAAAAAAGCATGAAACTCGATTTTTAAATGACTAAAACAGCTTCTTAAATGAATTTAACCTTAAAACTAGTATGCAATTTTATTTCTAATTTAATGATACATTCTTAGAAAAAAAAATTGAAAATCGTTAGAGCCGTTTTTAAAAAAATACTATTTTTTCTATACAAAATTTAGCAAGGACTTTTATAAAAAGAAATTGGAACACCATTTTTAAGATATTATTTATTAACATCTAAAAACTAAATTTTGAAAAAAAAAAATCATATTGAGTAGTTTTCGAAAAAATGATTTTAAAAATCCAAAAAAGTTATTTTTGATTTTTTTTAGTAAACATTATTGCTTTCATGTAAGAAAATTGGTTGAAATTGATTGAGTCATGAAGGAGAAAATCAGGATTAAAAATAGCAGTTCCAAATATACCTGCCATTTAATGTTATTAAAAAAACTTATTTTTCCCAATAATGGCTTCTACGAGTTCGATCAAAAATCATGATAATTTGTAAGTAAGTACCTGCTACAGAACCATTTTTCTAAATTCTTGTTTTCTCCTTAATGACTCAGTGGATACGTTTTTTGTTTACATAAAAATGCAATTTTTTTTCTTTTGAAAAAATATTATTTCGAAAACGGGTCAATGATTTTTTTTCAAAATTTATTTTAAGATGTTGATTAATAGTACAAGAAAGATAGACTTTTTCATGGAACGCAATACAGGAAGGCTGATTTTTTCGTATCTGAAAGTAAGGTATTAGGAAATTTTAAGGTATGATTTTTAGGACGCCAGTTTTGCAAAGGCGAATCAGTTTATACTCCAAAACTAACTGTAGTGATGGGTTGCTTGGAAAAAGCAGCAGGAAATAAATTTTTCTCTTATTTGTACTTGTACAGTTTTATAAGCGGGTGTATTTTTGAGTTTAGGACATTTTAATTTTTTGTTTTGCATTTTCCTTTAACCAGAGAAACTTACATAATAATTTGTCTTTATGATAAGAAGTTAAGACCACAAAATTTCTAAAATATTGATATATTTTTGAAGATGATGTAATATAGCAGTTAAAAGTAAATGAAAACTCGACCAAGTAAATTAGTAAAACTTGAATAAAGGTCCGCTGCACCACTACACAAATTACATCGTATTATTTGAAAAGGTTACAATGTTAAAATAATTTATAACTGCAATAGTTTTGAATCTGGTCAGTCATGTATTCCCTGAGCCCCCTCTCAATACGCCACTAATTCGATTGCGATCTTATTTGTTTTTGTTCTTAAAAAGATTTTACTAACTTTCCTCTGTTTTGTATGATAAATAAAATAATTAAAAACTTCTATGTAATTTTTGAACTGAACAAAACTATGAGATTTTCTTTATTAGCTGCTAATGATTTTATGTTTACGAAAATTGTAGGTAAAAAGTAACAATCCGCAATAATAGGCGCATACATAATATGAATTCCTTAAAATGTCTATAGTAGGTATAGTAGTTCTACCTTGAAATTAGCACTCTACATAAGCAGCGGAAGTTTTAAATTTTGTTTAGAGTTTTTTTTTACGTGTTTCATAAAATATGTGTTAAGAATACATCTTCGAGTTCATAGATCCAAAATTTGATAGTAATCTTTTTGTTTAATTTGGTTATTTTTTTTTTGAATTTTTAATTTAAACTTGTTTCTTTCAAGTTTTAGAACCTAATATAGCATCATTAAACTTATTTATCACTTCCTAGTTATTCATACTATATATTATTTTTGTAGTTCTTTTCTGAAAGTTATCTTTTAAAATATTTCACCTATTTAGATTTTATAGTACTATCATCAAGTTTAACAGCACTAAATAATGCAAAATGAGCTAGCAAACCTTTTGTTTTTTAGATTTTGCAGCAAGTCAAAAGTTTATTCTTTTCATGTTATGACAGATTTTATTTCGGGTATGAAATATTAGCACACTAAACGATTTGCTCGTTTCTGATATGTTTCTTGATAAGCTGATTGATTAAATTTTCATAATTTCTGTGAATACTTTCTACTTTCTATGTAAGCATGCAAATGGTGTTTTTGATTAGATCAATACCTTATTTTGTTGAAATACACACATAAATTAGCTTACATTTGAACAATTATTTCATGCCATTCAGCATTTGAAAAATGTTTCTAAGACATACATTATCTGCCTTAAGTGTATTGTGCATAAAACATCCTAAAGATCTTCGATTAAAAGTGCATGAAGTAGAATTATTAATGTATCATCTATCGAACTTTGATCTTTGAACAATGTATTCATGTGTTTACGAGACACCTTAAGCAGCTCAGCTAAAGATGTTCTATTATTATGATTATGACTATGAATTTGTATTTTCATAACAATCTATCGAGTTTGAAAGTAAATGTAATATAAAAATGTTAATCAAGTTCCAGAGATTATTTAATTGAATTGAAACTTGAAAGTAAAACTACAACATAATATATGTATACCTTATCATCGAACTTTAAAATTATTTGATATGATGCACCAAACAAACAATAATTAAACACAATAGTTCCAGTTTTTTTCCAAATTCTTTACCATTTTAATTGATGCGCCCATTACATTTCTTTTTTAATTATGTCTTTATCACAATAGAATCTCGGTTCAGTGCCCCCATGTTTGTGACAGATCTGGTTCTCAGAAATGTTAGCTTTCATTTTTTTTTTTAATAAACCATTTTTAATAAATTTTTTTGTATTTATTGTAAGGATATAAAATGGAAATGTCAATGACACATAAATATAATAAATTTTAAAATGAGTGTATATATAATATACACCCCTTTACCTCTTAAAGTGGTAATTTTACATTTTTGTATAATAATATATGTATGGTTTAGGAATATCAAGTGTTACACTCTGACTTTAATTAGTATATAAATGGATGTTATATTATGTTGAAGCTACTAGAACGTAATTGTAAAAACGCGATAACAAAATTCTAAAATATACATAATGTATGTATCGTATGTATACTTTTTAAAGGGGGTTTGTAAAAAGACTTAGCCCTTTAATGCGTGTGTGTAAATTGAATTGTATATTAAACAGGAAGATGAATTAAGTAATGGAACGACTATGCTTTTGTAGATTTGATAACACAGTGAATTCTCCAGCATCGAACAATCAAATATTTGATAACATGATTTTAAATTTAGTGATTAATCATCATCTGCGCTTGATAATAATTTTATGTAAAAGTAAGCAAACTTCTTCGTTCTAAAGTTTGACTTGTATGTTGGTAGTAACTACAAAAACAATCTATTAAGGGTTAGCAATAACCAATCGCTAAAGACGTATTTAGACATTTAACTGGCATGGTTAGAGCTGACTTAAATATTTAAGCCATATCAAAATTTGGTTATTGATAATCCCCATTTAAATAATGCCTGGTATGCATAAAAGACAGTAAATGCTCTTGCTGAGGATTTTTTTCCAGTAAATACAACAAAAATTAGTATTTACTTCAGCATATGCTTTTTTCGGATGAATTTTTGCTTACCAAAATTTGTGTAAAAAATTGTGTATTTTTGACATATTCTGTCATCCAATTTGTGGTTCATATCGGTCCTAGCATATAGGACCGATATGAACCACAAATTGGATGACAGAATATTACATTATTAACACGATTTGTAAATACAGTAGAATCTCGAAAACATGAACAGTAGGGTGGACCACAATATCAATTTTTTTGGTATTTCTTGGGCTTCTCTTGGAATTAAGGTTCTCTGAGCCAGAATTGTCAGAATTTTTTCAGATTTTAAAAATTGTATTTAGAGGTCACGAGCATCGATTTAATGCAAAATGAGTCAATTTCTGAGTTTTTAATTGTTTAAAAATATACATAACGAGTTTTAAAAAATGTTATATATATGAAAATTATCTATAGGGAAACCGTAATAAAACAGCATTTTTTGTTATTTCAGTACAAATTTAAATAATTAGTGTTTTTAAATTTTTGAAAGTTGGCTTATTGTTAAAATCGATACATTAACCCTCCAAACTTCCCTTAAATATTTTTTTTAAAACCTGAAAATGTTTTTGGGAAATTGCCTGATTAGATAAGAAAAGATCTGTTAACTTTAATTTAAGGTTTCCTTCATCAAGAACTTATATTAAAAAAAGTTAATAAAAAAACAAAGCAGTGATTTACTTGAAAATTGTTTAATAACTTTACTATTCTGATTAAAAAAAATAATTCAAGTATGCTTAACACGATAGTGAACTTAGTTTTTCTATGTTATATCAAATAAGAAAAATATTCGCCTTTGAAGTGTTTTGTTAAAATTCAGAAGTTAATAATATCTAATAATAATCATAATTTTGTGTTGTAAATAATTTAACATCGACGTTAATTAATCAAATATATGTTTTCCAGTAGAATTACTCAAAGAAAGAAATTTCATCAACAAAATTATGAATTTGATACATAAAAAAACGCTTTTTCGGAAAAAACCTTATATTTTCTTCATTTTTTTTTTTAATTTTTAATAATAAAAACTATATTCATTCATAACCATAGGTTACGCAGCCATACAAATAAGACCTATTTTCTCTGAAGAATAATTAACTAAAAATATAAAATTTTGGTCAAACATTGGTACAGATTTCTAAAAATCATCATCTTTTCGAGATTCTACTGTATATCATTTGATTTTATCCGAATTATAGTTCAGACGATATTGTGTATTTTACTTAAAAAATACACAAATTTTTGTGAATACACAAGTCGTGTGAGCCCCCTATGCTTAAGGGGCCAACCCATAGAATCCGATTTTAATTGACACCTCGACAAAATACACACGTTCTTATGAGAAGCGACCCATAAAAATGAACGCGACGGAAAAAATAGCCGAACTTTTAACTTAATCGATAACGGATTCGTTGACGGAAGCAACGGATTCTATGTGTTGGCCCCTTTAGTAAGATATTTCCATAGAGAAACCTTCTTGAATTTACACTGTGGCTTTTAAAAATACAACAAAAAATCAGTAAAAATCATTTAATAAACTCCATTCTTAATGGAGAGTTGTAATGGAGAGATGTTATGGATGGTTAAAAAAAGAATTCCAAATTTTATTGTAGCCTCATTTGTTTTTTTTTCGTATTTTTTGTTTAATTTGTATCTTTTCCTTATTGCTTATTTGTATTAAAAGTACCTCTCCATTAGTAATGAGATTGGCGAGGCAGACAGAATAAAGAATCGCGAATATTAAGTAAATTATTAAAAAAGATTTTTAAGACATTGCAGATTTTGACTCACTTCACATCGAACTTCATCTGCATAGATGTTTCTTACTTGAAGTTAAGGAACCTAAAAGTTATTAAATCTGCAAACTAACTAAAAAAAGTGTTTAAACTGAAATATCAGGTCTTCTAAATTTTCGGCATTAAGTTGAATAAGAATTAACTGCAATACTTTGAAAGTATTTGATTTTAAATTGATTTAAAATATCTTTTGTACACTCGGGCGTATACGTACTTTTTTTAAATGTGTTTCCTTTAAATTAATTTACACATTGTAAAAACTAATATTAAGTCAGGCTGCTGTCTAAAGTCTGCTTCTATTAATTTTTGAACAACAACTTCTTGAAGGTAGTACCTAACATGAATTTTATGGCTAGAGTTATAGGACGGAAGCTATGGGACGGAAAAAAAAGTTTTTTTTTTTAAATTAAAATGAATGACAATAAAACTAATAAATGGAATTGACGAAATAATAAGAGTCTGATGATAGGATTGGTAGCTGTAACTCTAGCCATAAAATTAGTTGTAGAACCATTAAATTGTTGCTGTTCTTCAAAGATTAATACAAACTAAGGTTTTTCCTATTGTTTTCTCTGGAGGTTAGAAAATTTACCCTTTACATGCTTTTCAATATATGTACATTTTTTTTTTAAGCAACAGCAATCATTCCTACACAATTTTTGGCTCTTAGAAGGCATTAACCGTATGTTGTTTGGACGTCGTTAACCGCTGAACCGTTAAGTACTTTAATTTTAACATTAAATTGTAATCCATGGTGACCAACAAAATTTTATGCAATTTAGTGTAAAAATGTGGCACCCCAAACGATAAAATGACACCGAAGCAATTTCATTAAAATTTCAATCAATTGTTAACTCTGTGCTCAAAAGGTAAAAGCTCTTAAGTCGACTTAAGTGGTTTTAGCTATTTATCGCTTTCTTAAATATTTTGTCCACAATCTGTATTTCTCTCTTACCCCTGTTGATAAATAATTAATAACAAGAAAGTTATGACCGAAAGTTATTAATCCTCTTAGTTTTTTTTTTAAACACAGATTCAAAGTTAAAAATTCACTTTCTGAAAAACTATGAAAATAGACTTAAGAGCTTTTACCTTTTGAGCACAGAACTAATGTATAAGTTAATGAATTGTAACTTGAATTTACTAAATTGTAAATTTGTATGACCCATTTTACTAATAGATATTCCAGTGATCAATGAAAAAAAAAAACATTGTACATTAACCAAATAGTAAAGTATATTATTACAATTAAATTACAATTTTATATTCAGAAAGGATAGACACAAAGTAATAAAAATAAAAACACCTAGTGAATGTAGACATTACTTTTATGTGGTGCCTCTAAGAATCGCTTAAGCTCACTTAAAAAAATATTGTGTCAAAGAGTAATTTTATTTTTTAATGACTTGTTGTTTCATGATCCAGAATATTTGTTCTTATCTTATGGTTTATTATAAGATGACCCAACAAAGTATATTTTCCGAGTAAATGCATTTTTTTTTCTCTCAAATAAATGCACCCCAGAAACGAACTTTTAATTTCATTTTTAAATGGGCTTACAGTTTTATTATCATTTTGTGGAATACAGTTGTTGTAAATTAAGGAAAGAGAAGTACAAAAAAAAAACCATAAAATGTTTTAATTTACAGTTTCGTGACTCATTTTGCTTGTATTTAGTACAGTGCCCTAAAAACATTTAAAATGAAAATAAAGTATCTTCCGGGTTAATTTAAACGTGTCGGTCGTGTGACTTTAAAACTAAAAAAAAAGAAAAATAATAAGCCGTTAAATTTTATATAACGATGTAAACAATTAAAATAGTTATATTTTCTCAGTAACTTAAGCTGTTGAATATAAGGATTCATTTCCTTTTTTATCTTATTTGATATAATTCATGAATATAGCGTTCTAAGTTTAAGATATTTTTGTACTGCGCATATAGACGATTAATATTTATATTTTATTAAATCAGCTGACAAGACACCAGTTGTGTCTATACCATTTTTCATTAAAAGAATAGTTCTAGCGAACAGACTTTGTTTAGATAACAAGTTAGTATGTTTAACAAATAACCTACTTTTATTTTGTGGTATAAATACAATTTTGAAAACTCATATTAAGATTAAGTTGCACTTCTTTAAATTTGTATTTTTTATTTTCTTATTTGCACAAGGTGAAGTGCCATAGTAATTAAATTGGTAACTGATTCTCTCAGCCATTTAGAACTACTATCCGGAAAGCACATATCATTTTTTTTTTGACTTTTAAAAATGTTCCGATTTTGTTAACCTGTCATTACAACTTCACCGTTTTCTATTCTAGAAGAACTACATTATATGTGTCCTGGCTAGGAGAGTTATTGTTAAAACTTTTGATTTTGAATTTTGAAAATGTAAAGCTTTCGATAATGTAAGAAAAAGTAAAATTTGATTTAAAGATCCATTTGAATTCTTCTATTAAAATTATGTTTAGGAAAAAATTCTTTTAAAATGTTTTTTTTTTTCTATTATTGCTTATGTATTTATAATTTCAAAATATTTTTCAAACAAAAAAACTGGTTGGTATAACCTATTAAGAATCTATATTTAAAAACAAAATTTTGAAAAAAATCAGAAAACCGTTTTCGATCGATTGATTTTTCAATTTTTTTTTTTTTTTAATCCAAAAATCTATTTTTGTAAAGCTACTTAAAAACTTTTGGAAGCAAAAGAAATCAGGTAAAGCCCGTATGATACTTCTTTTTTTTCTTATTTTAAATATTTTAAGAGCAATAAGGCATGTTTAAAAAAAAGAAAAACACATCAAGAGTGAGTGTATAAGAAATATACTAAAAAAGCCAAAAATGTCAAAAAATAAGTACAAAAAATGTTCTAAAAAAGAAAATAAATTTACTTTTTCCAGCCTTCACAATTGTTTTTTTTTTTTATATTTATTTTTATTAAAAAGGTTTTTATCCACACTTATTTTTCGTTTTAAGCTCTTCCAATCAATTGAATTTAATTTTTCTTCCCCACATCATTTCGAAATTTTTAAATTTGTTTGTTTGTTTGTTTTTTTTTGTTTGTTTTGATTTTTATTTTTTATTGATTGACAATTACTAATATTTGAGAGTACGCAAACTGTTTGTTTCGTTTGAAATAAAACGTCCTGTATTTTTCCCACGAAGCTGATTTAAAGTATTAACAATAAGAAGAAAAAAAGAAGTATGATACGGGCAAAAGCGGTTCTATAATTTAAGCTTTGTTTTTGGCTGATTGATTTAAAAAAACACATAAATTTTTTATGAGTTTTTATCTGTTTACCTGAATGTAGTATTTTCATTGAAAATAACATCAAATGTTAGATGTCTCGTTTCGTTTCGTTTCACAGATTGATAATAATAAGTATGCATATTTTATGTAATAATTATTATTTTATTAAAAAAACAAAAAATCCCAATAAATTCATGTGATCCTATCATGCATTCATTTATTATTCTGCAATATGCAAGTTATCTTTTTCTTTGCATTCATTAATTTTAATACCTCTAATGATCGTGACACATGAAATGAATTGCAATTCGATACACTTTTAGAACGTATAATCTGTTCTCGTTTATTTAACACGTATCATACTTTTCTTTATATTTACGTGTACTATATATTATATACTTGGTTGATAGCTTTTCTTTAATATTGTTTAATATTTTCAGAAACTGACCTCACCAAACTCGCCGCTAAAATATCACGTACATAATAATGCTCAGAAATAAATCATATGTTTTGTCGAAGAGGCAAAAAAAAACAAAATTAAACACCCCAACTACCGCCGACTTCATTGTCTTAACAAAATAAAGAAAAAACTTTACATGTAATTTTGTTCCTTTTTTATTTTAAATGCATATTTTAGTGCTTTAAGGGCAAAGTAATGCATTCACAAACTATATATTCCTATATAAAGGGAAAGTATAGTGGTTTTAAGACACATTTTTTTTTATTCAAAAGTGATCTTTTGTGAATAGTGAATTAACGCAGTGAAAACATAAACATTTCTTATTAGTTCAGGACAATTAGACAAAAAAGCGACCTTACCAAGACAAAATACTTTGCAGCATTGCATTGATTATTCAATATAACTAATTTAGGTTTCGATATATGTATCTATCTATTAAACTAACCTGACAGATCATTTAAATGTCAAAACAAGCTTATTTGTATGATGAATCTATTCAGTGCTTGTAATACTATTAATTGTAGCCATGGAAGCCTTCCAAGTTGAATTGCTCGATACCACTTTTGTTATTATCCATCATGGTTGCGAAAAAAAAGTAGACATGCCTCTGCGGTTTGGTGTAAGATTTGTTTTTTTTGCACTTTGCACCTCCCCAAATAATCAGCTCGGCGTGTGTCATATTTTACGGTGAAAAAACTGTCTTTTAACCTTGAGATTTGCAGTGCATTTAAAATAGCTCTAAGGGTTGCGCATCTATCGGCTCGTTAATTTCCGCTAATGCGTTTGACAGTCCTGACTCTCGAAAAGCTTGCACTTGTTTCTTCTGAACTCAATGCATTTTATTGACCAATTTTTTAATTGTTTGGTTTATTTTAATGTATTATAATAAATATAAAAAGTTTTCTTTTTTTTAAGTTGCAGAACCAACATCTTTTTTGCATTTTTTGTTTATACATATTTACATACCGTGGATGGGTTTATAGGTACCAGTCTCATTTTTTAAGGATTAAAGAAATAAACCTTATTGGTGCAGTGTTTTGGTTTTTTTTAAAATTGCTTCTTAGAATAATTCTCTAATATAATTATTTAATACTTTTGTGAACCTCCTCTTGCTTACAGCTGTAATAAAGCTGCACATCGGCGCAACATTTGCTCTGATAAAATTGATGCGGAAAGGTACATTTTTAGGGGTTTTAATTGACTCTGAACGCTCCTTCGCAACCTAAAGATTCATTATTGTCACATATTTTCAATTGGACTGAGATCTTTTTAACTCAGGGAATAAAAAAAAAGTACATCATTAAAGTTTAAACTTATTTGAAAGCTTAATATTATTCTTTCATATTTAAACAAGCAATAAGTTTATACTTACAGTTTTGGCTGTATGGCAAGGAGCATTGGCCTGTTGAAAAATTAATTTGCAATTTTCACCAAAAAGTCTCCAGCACAGAAGGCTCTAATTTATTTTTGAGAGCTTTAATTCGTTGGATAAGATATCATTGTTCTACATGTCTTGAACCCAAATAGGATTTTCTCTGACTTTTTTTTTGGAAAATCTGGCTTCAGTACTAGCTAGAATGCTCAAAGTCAAGCTCTCACGAACCTTTCCTGTAGCTAGATACAGATCGATTTTTAAGATCCATCGAAGTCTTAAACCGATTCCGACTGCTGTACAGCTCGAATAAACGATCTTTCCCTGGGGTAATTTTTTATTACCTAACAGAACCTTTCTTTCTTCTGGTAGTCCTGGTCTCAATTTTTTTTGAATTCCGCGCCACAGTTTTTTTTAACAACATTTAGTCTTCTAGAAATTTTATGTTTTGTTAAATTGAGACGTGGCACACACAAAATATAAGCTCCGAAGAAATATAAGCTTTGCACTCAATAAGAATGGTGTATACTAGCGGTCTCTAATATTATAAGAAAAATGTCTATCGTTTTTTTTAAGTTTTTTTTTTGAGAAAATTAATTTTTTTTAAGTAAATCGTATTAGGAATTCCCCATTTTTCTTCTTTGAGCTTTGAGTATTAAATTTAAATTTCCTTCAAATGTATTACTTCTTATAAAATGTTTCTTTTCAAATTATATCTTCTGATACAATAACATACATACAACAACAAGTACTTACGACCTTGTAGTGTGTTTATTTTTTTCTCTTAAACATTATTGGATTTAAATGTTCATAAAAAAGAATTATGTTCATTATGAAAAATTCCATCGGATCCGCAGAATTGATTTTTTACTGAGTAACAATAAAATATTGCCAAGGTCATTAAGTGCGGTAGATACGAGTAGTATTTGAATTGATTCACCTGTGATATTCGACCTTGAAATTTGAGCTCTCAGCAAACTAAAATTATACATTTCGATATTATTTACTTTATTTTTAGACATTATACGAGTAAAAAAGAAGAAGCAGACAAAAAGTCCGGATTGAATGTTTGCTACGAGAAAGATTAGCGATCAAATTTATTTTCCTGCATAGCAGATGCATGACAGTTGACTTGGTAATTGATTCATCGAGTCTCTCTTAATTAACACTCCTGACCTGAGTGTTTTTTTTTTTGCCTTACTTTGAACGGACAATTCAAGCCCGATTAGATTTTATATTCTTTGTTTGAAATATCATATTCTTGAGATACATACATTATCAACATAAATTAAATGGGTGCAGGGCGTTAGTCATCGTTTGTATCTTTTTGCATGCATGTGACTTAATTGGTTGATTTGGTATTACTTTTGGATTTTTGCCTTGCAATAATTTTTTTCTTGCTAAATGAATTTACATATATTTGTAATTTAAGTGATCAGCTTTGAAGTAGAAGAATATTTTGGTGAGAAATTGCTTAAGAATGCGGAGAGGTGTAGATATTTTGGTTTAAATGGAAAAAATAGTTTTAAATTTTTCTAAAATAGAGAAGAAAACAAGACGAAAACCATTTTTAAAAGGCAACAAAAAAAAAAACCGTATTTTACAGAAAATTAATTCCATAAAACAAGTACACATACATTGCGATACAAAATAAAGGGATTCCTGAAATTCTGTCTGCCTCTTTATCGAGCTACTGCCTAAATGTGTGATTCCCTAAAGTTTAGAAGGTAAACTGTAGTTTGTTTTAGGACCATCATAAACGATCCCTTTTATATGACCAACCATTAGGAAGAACCATACTTTTCTCAAAAACAGCATTAATGTTTTTTTTTTAAAGCTTGTGCGTGTGGTATTTTTGAAATGAAATAATATGTTGAATAGTTATTAACGGTAAATTGATTTAAATAAAAGTTTTATATACGGATGTTTTGAAAGATCTCACATCCAAAACTTTAAATATTTTTTGAAAATTATTTTTTTCGTAGACGTGAATTACTTGAAATTTTAGTTAAGATGTCTATTACAGATGTCTATTACAGAAATGTTCAGCATCCTAAGTAACGTTATATTTTTTGTATAGATTTAAGTCCGGAGACCTCGAAAATTAAATTGAAAAAAATGTTCATGAATAGGTTTTCGAGATATGATTTTTTTAAGCTTTTAGTCTTTTTTTTCTGAAACAATACCCAAATACTGAGAAAATTTACAATGAATTCTATTTATTTTGTTTTGCATTAGTAAAGAAGATTAAGCGCAGTGGTTAAGATACTTTAAAAAAAATCTTTTTTTTTAAGGATGATTTCTGATCAGACAATCAGTTTTGTATTTTTTCTAACGAAGAAAATACGGTATTCCTTCAAAATAACTATGGATAGGTTTTTTGTTTTTGTAAACCAATTGGATGCACCAGTTTAAACGAAATAACAAAAAAAAAAAAATGAATGCCAATTTCGGTAAAAAGTACAATGCATTAAAATATTTTTTTAATATAAATCCAAAAAAAGGACGTATACACCACAGTGAACATTTTTAACGTGTAGTTTTTTAATTCGTTTTAATTATATTTTTATATAAAATGATATCCAAGTGAGAAAAAAATATTAAAAAACAAAAAAAAAAACTTGAATTAAACATCGGCTTAACATCATAAACAACTCAACAAAAAATCAAAACTACCGGATATGACGCAAGGTTTAAATAAACAAACGAGCTTAAGTCAATTTTTTTCATTTTGATTAAAACAAGAGTTTTGAAAAAGAATTATGTGCGCAATAACAATGCATTTTGTTAAATAATGATGATACCAACTAAAATTGTTGGCAGTAAGTTTGTGTCAAAACAGTTTAATCGTTTCTCTATGTACGCTAGATGCACTCGAAACTGAAACTTTGTGTTCATGTTGCGGGCAATTGGATACTAGAAAATTTTTTTGAAACAAACTTTATGGATGATTTATCTTGCTACCAACAATTTTCGCATAGAGCTGAAAATTTGTACAAAAAATTGAATAGAAGTAAAATCTCAAAAGTCCCTAAAAATCCCATTTATGCATAAAAAGTTATTCAAGGTTTAAAATTCGAAAATGTTGGTTTTCCGTATTTAACTTTAATACGGGAGAAGCTATCAAAATTTTTTCTCTACGAGCAATCGTTTATAATGTCGATTTGCATATTACTTTTAAACGGTGAGTCCTATCAAAAAGTTGTAGATTATGTGTTCTTCTATACACAATTTTTTTTTTTTTTTAATCTGTCATTAAAAAAAAAATTTGATCAAAACTCAAAAATTGCGATTTTTCGTATTTAACTCGTGAAACCTAAGATTTTAAAGATATATTTTGTTAAAATTCTATAGACTATAATTTTAACATTAAAGAATTTAGGATATGCTATCGTTATAGTTATCATTTGGAAGGTAGGGCGTTTAAAAGATAGGTATGTGGCGAAAATATCGATTTTTTGCTTATTTTCTTCAAATGGTCTATTCTATGCCATCAAAAAAAAGTATTTGAATTGTTTGTAGATTATGAGTTTCCCTACACAATAAGATTTAGTTTTAATTTCTAAAAGCTTAAATTAAAAAAAATATTTATTAAGTTTAATCAAAAGTCAAAAATTACGGTTTTCCGTACTTTACTCTTTTAAAATGCGCTTTTATTTTTAACTCAGTTCTAAGACTACATAGTATTCTATAAAGATAAAAATATTTATGAAAATACGCATATTTAATAGTTAAGTAGGTACTTAAGACAGTAATTTTCGATCTTTGACAAAATATAATTTTGACAAATAATAATTCAAAATATCTATTTTCTTACTTGCGATATGTGGCGTTTTTTGGAGAATACCCCTAGACATTTTTTTGATTTTTTTTTGGACCCCAAATAACGGTAACTGACATATACCGGTTTTAGAAAAACTCATTTTTCTCAAAAATGGTGCCTACGATTTTGATTAAAAAAATCATGGTCAGTTTTTTACATAGGGCCTATCTATAAATGGGAACCATAATTTTAAAAAACCGTTATTAAAGGTACCTGCGATAGAACCGTTTTTTTAAATTCTGATTTTCTGCTTCATGGCTCAATCAATTTCAACCATTTTTTTACATGAAAGCTTTAAAGTTGCCGTAATAATATTTAGTAAAAAAAAAAATGGAAAATTATTTTTTTGGACTTTTTAAAATTTTTTTTTTGAAAAATCATTTTTTCGAAAACTACTCAATATTTTTTTTCAAAATTTAGTTTTTAGATGTTCACAAATAATATCTTAAAAATGGAGTACCAATTTTTTTTTATAAAAGTCCTCGGTAGAGCAACGGCTCTAACGATTTTCAATTTCTTTTTTTTTTCTAAAAATGTATCATTATAGAAAAAATCAGATTGCATACTTCGTTTTGAGTTAACATTCATTAAAGAAGCTGTTTTAGTCATTTGAAAATCGAATTTTATTTTCATTTTTTTTTTAAACTGCATTTACAAATTTTTAATTAAAAAAGCTTAGCATATATAGTAACTTTATCTATAAGAGTAAGTACGTGCGATCCAGTCGTGCATTTTATTTAATATGTCATCTAGGAATGAAAAATCAATATTTTTTTGTAGAAAGGCGAATTATATATAAAAACTCAGAAAAAAAAATATATTCTACAGCGTTAACCGTTTGAGGATAAAAGGCAAAATGAGCCATATTTTCAAAATTGTCCTCACGCAGAAACGCAAAATCTTCAAAACGGAAAACCGTAATTTTGGACTAATTTGACATGCGCAATTTATCATATCGTCACCCTTATGCCGTGCAAATTTAATTTTTTTCACATTGCTTCCTTCAATGATATATATTTCGATAATCTCTGTCTTTCAGGCACTAAAACCGTGCAAAATTTAAGTCAGATTAATATATTAATGCGACAAATTATTGTTCATCATTCATCACATTCATCCTACTGCCATGAGCGAGACGATAATTTTGATGATTTTCAAATAACTAATGAGGGTATATAACATATATCTTCTACGAACCTTACATAAACTAAAAAGATTTTAGGAAGGAACCTCAACTGTTTTAAAAAGATAAAGAACAAAATTAAACAATTTTATAAACTAAATCAACTCAAAAAAAAAAGTATTCACTACGAATAAATTATAACTAACTAACTAAAAATAAAACTGTTTTTATGAATATAGATCATTGAACCGGTAATATCTATTTACTTTCGACAGATGTGTATTCGTGAAATCGATTTTTTTTATATTCTCTTTTAATTGATTTAATTTTACTAAAATAAGAAATATATTAACTTTGCGACACATTCAAATCGAGGAGTTGGTCTTGAAATATGCCAAGGCAAATAGTAAAATTGTTGGAATCTTAAACTTTTCTCACAAATTAATTAATGCATGTACATTGTACTGGCTGTATACACTTTTTCTTTTGATAACTCAAAGAGTTGGTATCTACAGTAACCAAATAAGTACAACTACCTCTAAAAACCAATTATAATAAGTTTACAGTTGTTGTGAATGGATTTAATTTTTGTTCACAGTCAGTGAGTAAGTGGGTCTGAAGTTTCTTTCTTGTATACAATAAACCAGGTCCGTAACCAACTTATTTTATTTTTAAATCCAACACACTGAGTGTCCTATAGACATAAATTCAAATTCAATTTTAAAAGTAAGTTTTTTTAATATAAGTTATTTTTATATTTCTTGTGTCCACGAAAATAAAATCAGGTATCAGCATTTAATGTATTTATTAATTAATTTATTATTAATTTAACCACCCTCTCTGCCTACGGTTATGTTTGAAGCATTTTTTAAAGAAACAACACTCAAATTCTTCTCTTGTTCATTTTTTTTGTACGATAATTACTACACATTATGAAGGTAGGTAACAAAAAAATTTAACATTTCACGCATTTGTGATTTTTCATTTGTTAGTTTATTCAATTATAGGTACTCTTTGTTAATTTGATTTTGAAGATACAAAAAAAAAAAATATAAAGAATGTGTAAATAAAACTCAGTATAATAAATTAAAGAGTTTTGCAAATATGTATTAAAGAAGTTTATCAAACTTTCCAAAGAATCACGTTAGCACGCTTTTAAACTATGTAATACACCTACGTGCTTTGCTTGGGAATTTGTTCAAAAAAAAAATTACCTAGTCACTTTGGAATTTAACGGTAGGTATCATTTTTGTCTTGAACAAAAAAAAAATAAACATCTGGTCTATGTTTCATATTTAGCATAATCGTCATGATAATCATTTGAAATAGGTACACATAAAATAAATTAAAAATGTACAAGTTGACTTGTAATATATTTGTATGTATGTACAGCACATTATGGGTTACATTTTGTTGGAAGTTTTGAGGAAGTAGATTAATAGAGATCAAAAGGTAATTATGTGTTAATGACTTTTAACATAGAAATAAATAGTTTCAAATGTTTCTGCGAAGAGATTCTACTCACTTTTTAACTAAATACATATGCTAAAATGTTAAATCTAAGTTAATACATAATAGCATTAGACTACATGAGCAAGTTCGTGCGACCCAGTAGTGCATTTTATTTTTTCTGGTTTTGAGTCAATCTAGAGGCTCTTGGCTTTTGTCACATGTTATAAAAATCATCTTCAATTATATTGCTTTAATCTTTAAAAATTACCTTTATAACACTTCTATCACCTCCAATATCAGGTATTACGGAAACCAATTATTTTTTCATCTCCAACATCGTTATGTTTGTTTTGATTTAAACCCCAAAACAATTTTGTAGATTCGAAATCAAATACTCGCCCTATAGCAAGTAAAAAATGGGACTAATGACCGTTAAAAAGATGTTTTTAGGAAAAGTGTTTTTTGTGAAAGCATAACTAAACATAACCATCAGTCGCTGTTGATTTTCGTCAAAAATTGAACTGAAGCCAATTTCCTTTGTGTTTGTAGACGGGTGGTTAATGGAGAAATAGATCGAAGGGTAAAACTTGTTACCCTAGCAACTAAACTAAGCAAATAATACACACATACTTTCTTTTTCGTAATGTTTATTTCAACGAATTATTCCTTTTTTTAATAACTCCGTAAAAGAAGTAGGTTTATGTTAAGCACCTGAAACTTTTTCTATTAGAAAAACGAAAAGATTCTAACCCGTTCTAATTTCTTCTTTTTACCATTGAATTTTAAACACTGCAATATTTAATTAATGTAAATTTTACTTTTAAAATTTCAGACTCTGGCAGTGTGGAAAACATACAGATGGTTCCAAAATGGAAACTCAATAAATAAATCCTGTTCAAGGGCGCATCACAATAACAATAAAAGGCAATGTTCTCAAATACATCACAAGGAGCTTCAGCATACTGCACGCTGCCATTTTCCCGTAAATCAAAAGATGATCCCATGAAAGGTTCTTCGTTTGGCGACACCAAGCGATTGTCTAAATTAGATGAAGAAACAACCCTGACATCGTCTTATGGAACCGTGGGAAGAAAATTGAGACGGGTCATTAAATCGCAAGATGATACACTTCCGCCATACAAAAAACTCAAAGCGGAATCTGAAGAAAATAATAGTTCGTTGGGTCTATCGAATAATCTTTCCATTGAGTCCATACAAAATGCTTGTGAATTTACTGATTTAAGCGATGACGAACGACCGTCATCGGTTTTCAATGAGCGTATGTCCAACGAACGGAGGTCCTTAAGGTCACCATCAGCTAGTAAAAACCACAATAAAAGAAAAAAGCCTGAACACCCATTCTGCACACTACGGAGAAGTGATGAAACTACGGCTCTGCCTGCAATATTTGATAATAACCCAAAAGAAGACCACAACATTACGCATAGTTCACTTACCCTTAATCAAGAAGAAGCATTGAATGTATTGAATGAACTCGATGCAATCTTAGACAACCATGCGAGTTGCTCAAGTGTCGAACTGATGTCTTCATCTTCCGAACAAACTGAGAAAGTGGAAGACTGCCTCCTAGAACTAGACACATACTTGGATGGACTGGATGACAAGAGTCTTAATAGCTCCATTGACTGTGATAATGTTAAGGTGCTAGAAAAAGCTCCAAAACGTCGACCTACAACCCTTCCAAAGAATATGCGTAGTAGTTTTTCAATTTCGCGAGGCTCCAAGGTTGGCTGTGAAAATGAAGCACTAAATCGCGGTCATATGCTGAGAAAAACCATTGGAAGTGGGAGTGCTTTTCGGAGTATGCGTGGCGGTGGTGACAATGACGCTATTAAGACCACAAATAATATTTCTCATTCGGGTAAGATTATTTTTTTTTTGTTTCTTTAGTTTCTCTTTTAAGTGTCGTGTCGTGACGAAGTGATGCGACATTCGTCGCACGGTGTGTGCGGCCACAGAGGGTCTTAATATTATTACTATCTTAAACATTTTTTACGCTTTCTTGCCTGCATGGCGTGACGTTTACACCAAGGGAGGGAGAGGTCAATGAGGCTGCTGAAAAGCAGGTTTGCGGTAGATTCCCAAACTAGTTTTCTTTTTCGTTCTTTGTTTGCATTTACGCTTGTTTGTACCCACTTTGATGTACAGACAGAATAAAGGTTCATTCATTTTCACTTTATTTTATTTCATGAAGGTTATGGATATTTTGGGAAAATTAAATTAATTTGTTGGCTTTTAACAATACGTTGAAGAGTAGAGGTACATGGTAACATAGTTTCAAATTTCAGCAAATGGTTGACTTTTCAATTTTTTCATGATCATACAAACAATTGTATTCCCAGTTAATTCAAGAAGCAGCAAAGGAAACAAACTCGTAAGATAAAACATTTTAAGAATCTATTTAGATCATAATACATACAGATATAACCGAGGGGCTTAAGAGCATACCCAACTTTTCTGCATGCTCTTGTGTTAGTACTTAGTACGGAAAAAATTGTCTATATTTAATTCAGCTAGTTTTTCTACTTTACCCTTGATTTGATTGAGTAAAATAACTCAAAAATAATATTTCCCCTCACACTTCTAACGAGATGGATGACCCTTTCCGTATTTTTTCGTATTTCAATCGCTGCTAGATTCTTTTTAGGTATGTTTTCTTTGCATTTATATATACTTCTACATGCGGTAGAAACTTTTTAACATGTTAACTGAAACACTCTAGATATTTTTAGAATTATTATGTTCTTCCTAACCATGACTAAACTAAATCGAAAATCTGAGAGTTTTATAGCTAGACGTATCCTGATTTCAAATTCGAAAGTTCGGCAGGCTTATTTTTAAGGGGGTTTAAAATGTACGATTATTCCAATTCATCATCAAATTTTTTTTTTGGCAGGAGGTGGAAATCTTCAAATGACATATGGCAGTAATCGGCACCATGTAGTGTGTGGGACTCTTACCGCACTAAAACCACCTCGAAATCTGGGCCAATCTATGAAAGATCGACAACTTATTTTTCTTACTCAATGTTTTCATCACTTTGGAGAAAGTTTTAACTTTGAATACTTTCCATGGCTTTTAGACCATTAGCTTATATGCCTTGGTTCTTCTTAGTCTCCGAACATTGCTTCTCGTATTTAATACGGACTCCATTTCAGAGTTTATATGTGCAGTCGCTGATTATGTGATACAGCATGTTTTCTTACAACTTCTGTAACCATTTTGTAGGTCACTATGCAAATCGCTATTTCTTATATACCATGGTGCATTTACTATTCCTCAAAAGACTATGTTCTGGAATTTTTGGATGATTTCGGTATTTGTTTTCTTTGTTTTCCCATAATTGGATTCTATAGGTTCATACAGGCTTTAGTACTTATGTTTATAAAGCATTATTTTGTTTTGGATATGTCAGAATTTTTACAGATTAGCCAGTACATTTTTCTATAGTTTAAGTTTAGTTCTTCTCTTTTCTTTTTGATGTGCTCTTTCCATTTTAGTTTTGCATCCAAATTCATTGGTATTTGGCAGTATTGGTGTAAGGTACAGCTTGATTGTTAATGAATATTGGAACATTGATTAAATTTTTATTTGTAAAGTTTATATGTGCAGATTTTGTTTCATTGAGTTTGATATGCCATTTGTTGGTCCAATCTCTTACTGCGTCGACTGCATGTTGAAATTTTGTTGCTGCCTTGACGACGCATTTATCGGGTACCAAAATTACAATATCATCTACAAACGTAGCCATAATGGCGTTATCATCCACTGGAATATCCCTTGTATATAGCAAATACAGGGTAGGTCGTAGGACACTTCCTTGTAGAACACCGGCTTCTATTTTCTTTAGTTCTAAATATTCTTGATCGTAACGCTCTTTAAAGAGTCGATCTGAGATATACGATTTTAGTATTTCATAGTACTGCCTGGGTAAATCCCTTTGCAGTTTATCAAATGCTTGAGCAACATCTAAGAATATAGCCGATCATACTTGTTTTTCTTCTAGTGCTTTTTCAATTATATCCGTTATTCTAAGAACTTGGTCTATCGTGGAATGTTTATTTCTGAATCCAAACTGATGATTTGGAATAAGATTTCTTTTTTCTATAATTTTGCTCAATCATATTCAGTAGCAATTTTTCAAAAACTTTTCCCATAATTGGTATAAGCGATATTGGTCTGTAAGACGTTACTTCTGTTGGTGGCTTACCTTGCTTAGTTATAACAATTACTTCAGCAATTTTCCAATGATGTGGGACATAATGGATCTTTAGGCATTCATTTATTATGTATTGGAGTTTTATGAAGGCTTTTAATGTCATTTCTTTCATAACCTGAGCAGTTATTAGATCGTAACCAGGTGATTTTTTGTTCGATAGCTGATGTTGACACATATGTACTTTTTATTTCTTTGAGTGTGACAATTGGTATTTAATCTTCATATACTTTATCAATTAACTGTAAGCTATCCAAAATGACAAATTCATTTTTGTTAATATTTTAAGCATTGGAACTGATGCTCTGTCATTTTGCCTAAGTTTGAAGACCTCAATCTTAACGATACGATAAATCAAATTTTTCGTATATTTCGAAAAGTCTTAACTGCGTTTTCTCCATAGTCATACTAAATAATTCCCCAATCCACAGCATGAAATATGTGACCAAAAAACATCAAAATAATTTATAAAAATATACCCCACTTCATATATGTACAAAACCATGTTTATTATTTTTTTATTCTACACATTTTTTTAAGATCCTTGCAGTGGATTTTTTTCTCTACTCAACGCTCAAACATAAAATCTTTCTGTGAAAAAAGCAAATTTTAAATTCATATTTTAACCCAAATATTTTTGCGCAAATAATACAAAATGAATAAAAATTAAGTACATAATTGATTCGAATTACTAATAAAAAAACACTTTTTTTGATCACCTTAATTCGTATTAATAAGTTTGGGTTAATTCTTTCTGTCTGTTTTAATATTCAATACTTTTTTTAATTTTTAGTCAGAATTAAAAAAAAAACGAAAATAATATTGTTAAAAAAATGATTTTTTGTGCATTTAAATCTTTTTCAAAGTTTTATTTAAATGAGAGGTTTCGTATGCTTTGTTTTTAAAACTGACCACTATCTAAAAATAGTGCTTTATAATTAAAAGTTATGAAAAAAAAAAAACAGTTTGAAAAAATGTTTGGTCATTTATTTTCAAAACTAAAATTTTGGGATTTTTCAAAGACTCAAAAAACATTTCGGCATTTAGTTTTTACATTTTTACAAAAAAATAATAATTGCATGTAAAATTAAAAACAAAAATAGTGCTTTAGCCCGTATGATACTTCTTTTTTTCTTCTTATTTTTAATACTTAAAATCAGCTTCGTGTGAAAAAGACAGAGGACCTTTTTTTTAAAGAAACAAATACAGCCTGCGTACGCATAAATATCAATTGTCAATCAATGAAAATAATAAAAATCAAAACAAAAAAATAAATTTAAAAATGTCGATATTGTATTGGGGAAAAACATTTAAATTTAATTAATCGGAAGATATAAAAAGTGAAATATGTGTGGAAAAAGACCTTTTTAATAAAAAAAAAAAATTAAAAAAAATTTAGTAGTGAAAATACAAATTATATGGCACTTTTTTTAAATGAGAAATGCAGGCAATGGCTTAAAACAGTAAAATTATTTTCTTTTTTTTAGTACATTTTTAGTACTTATTTTTTTAATTTTTTGGCTTTTTGTGCGTACATTCTCTTCATACTCGCTCTTGATGTGATTTTCTATTTGAAACATGCCGTACTGCTCTGTTTTTAAAAATTAAAAATAAGATAAAATATCCATCCAATGCATTATTTTTTTTTGAAAAATTTGGATTTGGTGATTATTTTTTCAAAAACTCTTGGCATAGGCAACTTTATTTGACAACCGAAGTTATTAATAGATGCCTGGCTTTAGAAAAAGTTATAATTTGATATCTTAAGTATTTTTTTTTAGAAAATTATCCCTCCGAACTTAAGGCTAGTTTACAGTTAAGCGTGCAAGAACAAAAAACAAAAATTCAAAGCAAATTTTAGTCTGTTTTGGGCATAATTTTGAACCATATTTTGATGTTTATATTTTAAAATCGCCATAACCAGTACATTAATTAGGTTTTTTTCCTATATCAAGTGGGACTAGAGGCTACAAATTGCATTCTTAGCCATTTGTTTTGATTCGTTCCAAAAAAAAGTATCCTTCGTGTTATCTGAGGTATGGCAGAAACAGACAGAAAACAGTTTTGTAAATTTATTTTTTGTTTTTGCGCTGAATTGTAAATTAGGCTTTAACGAAGGAAAATAGACCCCCTCGCTTAACGGTTTCTTTAAGGTTTTGACACAAGCTACACGCTTTATCCTTTTGTCATATCTTGTGCAAATAACCTTGTATGCATAATTGCATATGTATATCTGTCATATTGATTGCAATATAAAGAGTTATTTGCCCCTTCCAAAATGTTTTTGATTTTAAATAATATGATTTAAATCCTAAACGAATAGGTATTAAAGGAAGCTTCCTGCACTTCGAGTTTTGCAAAACAATTTAACTAGATAAGTACGATATAACTTACACAAATCGAACGCAACTTACACAAAAGTAGTTGACTGCATGTTAAGAGCAAGATAATATGAAGAAAATCTAAAGATACATATATTATATTTTTTTTAAATCTTGTCTCTTGGATTAAATGAACGAACATTTCACAGCGGATATTAAAGTTCATTGGCTCTTTGCAATAAAACCATGTGCAATGCATTAATGTGTAGTTCATTACAAGACTATTTGCTGAGATTAATTTTCATATGTTTCTTCTTCTTTTTTGTTAGAATGAATAAATAAACTCCACCGCAAATGTGCAACCACTTCCACAATGAGAACTGAGGAAAAAAATAAACAACCTAGAGTAGAACGCTTTCTATGCGTATAATAATAATTTATCATCAGATTCCGAAGAAAATGGCTACAGTACTTGTAGTTTGTAAATTCTGTAGGTACACAGAACACACAATTATACTTGTTGCATGAGATACGAAGACCATGTCGTAGCTTTATTATGAATTTTCATCGATTAAATTGCAATAAAAATTCATGAGCGATGATGGATAAAATATATAGGCTTGGAAGAAAGAAAGAAAACTTTCACCATCATTGTTGTTGCGCAATAATAAATGATTTTTTCTTCTTTTCTTTGTTGCATTATTAGGGTTTTTTTTTTAAATTGATTCAATTGAGAAGAAATTGATTTGAAAGACATTAACGATGACTCACATTATTATTATGTATGTTTAAACCTAGTATGGGAGAGGAATAATTGTTATATGAGGGTTAAATATATACGTACAACCAGGGTTGTTCTAAGGTTATCTTGGGGCCTTAAAGCATGTTTTGGATAAATTGAAATCTCTAAATATATAATTGAAATCATGGAGGTTGAAAACTTATTCCATTATAAACAACTCAGCAAAAAATCAGAACTACTGAATTTGACGCAATGCCTGATTTATATGTAGTGTAAAGTGCGCTTTAAGTGAACATATAGTCCTTTCTATGTAAATTCCTATTTTCATTGCAACAGAGGGGTTATTTTTCAGAAAACCCCCTTCCAATAACAATACACTGATAAAATTTGGCATTTATTTGGAGTGAAAATTAAGAACCAAAAGAATACATCGAAGTATTTCATATATTATATTTGATCCATTACTTATTGTGGCCTACTTTACTCTTGATTTTGATGAACATTGGCACATCAATTTTTTTTTTAGATTAACAAAATTTTTGGAGGGTTTTTTGGTACTTCTTGCATACCGAAATCTTGAAAAACACATTTTTACCCAAAATATTTCAATGCACTCTTTTTGTTCTTGGTCCTCATTCAAAATGAAAGGTTTATTCCAAATGCTGTACCGTAATTGGGTTGTTTTTTTTCCCTGTTGCACTGAAAGTAGACATTAACACAAAAAGAAATATATCTATATAGTCACAATAGAGAAGACGTAGTACCTAAATAGGTTCTTATAGTAAAAAATTCAGTTTTGTGGAAGTGAGTTTGATTGCTGCATTCTACCGGAAATACCCACTCGAAAACTCATAATTCAACTAACTTCAACTGCATATTTTAGGCAGAGAGCTCCATTTAAACTTTCATAAACCGACATTTTTGGTATCAGTGAAGGACGATCTATTGTAGTGGCAACATTTTTTTTTTGTTACCATGATTACACACTACACTGGTCAACACATTTTTTTCTTATCTTCGTTCCAATAAAACAAAAAAATACTTTTCTAAATTTATACTGAACTTGAATCCGGAGTCAGTCAGTATCGCATCACATTATTGAGATATTTCTTTTTCAAAGAAAAGTTTTAAAGCGAGGTGATTTGCTACCGCAAAATTTGTAACGGTTTCTGAAAGCACTAATTTTCTTTCCCCAGACTTAGTTTAAATCTTTTTGATAGCTCATATATTTTCCGAGAAACATGTTTTGACTTATATTACATAAAATGTCTGAAAGAGTGCACCCTTTTTTGGCAGCGAAGCTGCTTATCGGTCTAACTGCTTTGGGAGTGGCTATTCTAGTGATGAATTGTCTGGTAGCACAAGAGATAGAAAGACCCTGGACTTCGGTTCAGTCTATATATTTAAGGTTGGCGCCCTCGGACAGTTCGTGCTGGCTGTGGTTGCTTTTTCAGAAATAATCGTTGAAACACGGTCCCTGAGTACTTCGGTACGAGGGGAAAATTGGTGCTGACATTGTCACCAGATGTTCAAAGTGTATTCAGGATTATTCCTCAACATAATCATGGAAATCACACCAAACTCTAGTTTGGGGTTTTAGCCGGCATTTGTCACCGTCCCTGCTATGTAAATAGGCCCACCAAATCGTGTAGTCTAACGACAGGTACATGCGTTGAACCTATATTACATATCTGTGGGTAGGCAACTTCACAGTTTCTCAGCATTTTAAGCCTCGTCCATTTTTGTTCGGATCCAAGGCTGCTATTCAAACGATGATACTTTTGCAAACTAATTTTTTTGATAGATTTCGATAATAAATTTATTATATGATAATTTTGTTTAACACTCCCCTCTCATATCTCGCTTTTGGCTACTCTTTTATAACTATCTAAATCCCCAAAGATTATTTAAATATTACTCTTGTTTTATTTCTCTAAGGCTATTTTTTTTTTATAACCTTTAGGACTCAACTCTATTATCATATTAAATTGCATGTGTGTGTGCATTGGTTGCCTTAAAAATCCAAGATCTAAGCTCATTTCTAAAAAAAAATACTTATATTTAAATATTTGTTAGTTTTAAAGATAAAAAAATTTGTTATAAGTTATGACTTAATTTTTATAATTTAAATCTTTATTGAAATATTGACGCCCCTCATATTTTTCGGCCTAATACGAGTTCATACAGAGTTGTGACACTGAGTCCAACATAATTGATAACATGTTGCTAGGTAGTTTCAAATTCGTCGGCTAGAAAACCACAACAGAAAAATAGTTAGAAATTCATGTAATTGAGTTCATACAAAACCGCACTGCTTCTAGGCATAATAAAAATATTTAATTTATTTAAGAAAAAAGAAAGGTCATTAATTGTAGCAATAATAATAATTATTTATTTGTCAATTTTTTCTGTATGCAGGTAAAGTGACGAGATCCAACTCTCCTACTCGAAAGACATGGCGCCGTAATTCAATGCGAAAAACATCACTACTGGTTCTTCCCGATCACATACGCAGTGAGGAAGACTTACCAGCAGCCACTTCAGAGGAATCCCCATTGCCCCGAGAAATTGAGGATTCAACTGCAAGTGGCAGTGTGCCACTTAGTACACCCACTATGAGAAGATGCATATCACAGACTGACTTTACTCCCAGTGTACTAACGCCCTATGATATTTTACAAGAAATGGTCGACAGAAACTCTACAGAAGACCATCAGGAATATTCTGAAGACCGGCCAAGGCAATTCGGACGGAGAGCTGATGGTCATCCGCGGATATTCTCCATACGCTCCGAGGCCACTGGCAATGGTAATCATTGCATTATAATAAATCATGACCGGCCAATGAGTGCTCCAGTTAATGGTTCGATTGACTGTGGTCGTCGCAATCCGAATACAACATCACATCTGGCAGATGTTATGTGTGCTGGGTATATCGGATCAGAACCCAGTTCAGTTGGATCATCACGCAATGCTAGTCCGGTTTCTTTGGTTTCTAGTACCGGTTCAAGCTCAATTGGTTCAACAACAGCTGATCATTCTCCACGAAGGCCTGCTACTCCACCTCTGGAGAATAGCACTACACAACCAAGAATCGCCCATATCGACCCGGATAACAATCAATCGACACACCAAGATTTCAATGCAGAATGGCCAAATGCTTATAGCCGAATATTGGCTCTAATGTGCTGTACATTGGGCCTTTTCAACATCTGCCGTTTTGCAAATCAAACCATTCACTATGGCGGAAATTTCCTGCTCCAGTTCCTACTGCTTTCTGTTGTCTTTGGAATCCCACTATTCTGGCTGCAGATTTGTCTTGGAGCCAAAATAAAAGCCGGCCCGGTATCAATGTGGAAAATCAGTCCAATATGCAGAGGTATCGGAATCGCTCTGGTATTGGGACAATGTGTCATGGGATTGTATTCCACGGTCAGCATTAGTTGGCTACTAGTTTATTTTAAGGATTCATTTTTAACAAAAGCACAACCACTGTACCGATGGCAGGAATCATTTTATTTGTATCATCGAACATCGAATGTGTCGGGTAACCTAACCGAAACAGTTGCTGATTATTTCAATGGAATCGTCCTGCAGAGATTACACTTGGGTAGACGAAGTGACGGAAATGATGTTCGATTCCAGGTGAGTGATATGGTAAGTTTTTGATATTTCTCAAAAATCAAAGGATTTTTTCAAACAAATGTTTTTGTTCATTCAAGCAGCTCGCCTTTAATTTATCGATTATCTGGACAATAGTATTCTTGGTGCTTTGCAAGGGATTAAAATCATTTGGAAAAGTCCTATTACTACTGACCATTACTCCACTTATCTTATTCATTGTGATAACCTTCCGGCTGCTGTATTACATTGGATTCTCAAGTGCTCAGAATATATTCTCAGCTTCGGACTTTGAGGATTTTTTGATAAATTCTAAAACCTGGACTGCAGCTGCTCAAGAAGCTTTTCTAACATGGGGCCTGTTGGGTGCATCTGTTATATCCGTTTGCAGTCGAAGTCATGGCAAATCCAATAGCAAGGTTATTCTTCGGCGAGAGGCAATATTGGTGGTCTTACTGACATTGTTGGGACTGTGTTTGGCGGGAGTATTTGGATTTTCTTGTGAGCAGATTTTGCATAAGAATAAATACATTTATGTACCAAGATCATATGGTAAGTTGTTTAAATAACAACAATGGGCATGTTCAGGGAATTTTTGGGTCCTTCCAAATTGACAGATGACCAATCACAAACCCGAAAATTGACTAATATCGTTTTCAATTGGACGTCCAGAAGAATCTAGAAGTCTTCTGAAACTGTTTTATTGTGTTATATGAGTCATTTTTGTGCCAATAAAACTGCTTCAGAAGACTTCTGGATGCTTTCGGACTTCTAATCGAAAATTACACAACTATTTAGTTACCTAAACCTGCCTAATCAATATATTAACTAATAGTTTCTTTAAATTTTCAGAATTCATGGACTCCTACACTGCAGTATATTCCCTTAAAGGTCCAATTACACCTGCACTATTTTCCTTCCCAACAAAGTGGGTGCCTCATTATTCTAGCCTCTTGGGAGAAACCTATCGTCGGCCTCCGTTAACATCATTTCGAGAGAGTGGCTATCAGGCCTTACGTTTGATAACCGAGCTATTTCCAGCTGCAATGGCATTAGCACAAGGTGACTTATCATGGATTTGGACAGCATTGACCTTCTTCATGTTCATTTTGTTTGGATTGGGTCAGCTGTGTGTTATGTGGAAACCTATTTCCAGTGGCTTGGGTAATTCGACAAGCTCAGTTCTATTGAGCTGTGTGACCGCACTGCTATTGGGCATACCATTTGCCTCCGAAATGGGACTGGCTATGATACATTTTTTTGATATGGTATTTGGAGGAGCCTGGTGGATGTTGATTCTATGGACAGCGGAAATTTTGGCAGTGTTTTTGATACGAGGACGTCCTTATAATGGAGATGTTCTAGTGAATGACTTGCGAATGACCGGCTCAATGTCTGCGTTCTTGGCTCTTTCTTGGAATGTCCTTCTTCCAATTGCAATGATAACTTTGGCTATAATCGAATATAAGGTCTCATTGACAAGTCAATTTTATCACTGGCGAGGAAAGTCGTACTTTAGCTTTTGGACTCGGAAAGTTGGCGGTCTAACTCAGGTTTCATTTTTACTAATTGTACCGATAACATCAATAATTCAAATCTATCGATATCTTACAAATGGCCCACCTGATATTTTGGATGTAAGTAACCGTTTTTTGGTTAGCAAAATGATTGGATATTAATGAATTGATTTTGTTTTAGCGTATTCAGCTGTTATATCGTCCGACAGAATCGCCATTGCTACATCGACGAAGCCGACCTGGTGCTGATCGAAACAGGCATACCGCTGGCCAATATAATTTAAGGAATTCAGACCTAGAAGCTAGTAATGTTCAAGATGATGCTCCTCCGAAATATACACCTCCTCCTTCATACACTACAGCGACTGGAGCACGATTGGCTAAAATCTTGCGCCAAAGCATTAGGCGAAGTGTTAGACGGTACATAATACTATTTTCCATTGTCCATACAACCTAGCATAAATTAAATGATTGTTCTTTTATAGATTTCTGGGTGAACCTAGCCGACCACGACCGATTCTTTCTCTTGAATCGGCTGACAACAGTCTGCCACCTGACTACTCAACTGTATTGTCAAACCCAGCTGGTGTTGATAATCAACCGGAAAACATTGAAATACGTCCTAGACCGTTATATAATAGTTACACTCAGCGAAGCCTTTCATTGGGTCGAAATTTAAGAGGAACGAATAAGGCCGAAGTATCAAATGAAGCACGTCCTTCATCAGCTGGAACGACTATATTCTCCAGATCTAGGCAGCCTTATACAGCATTCGATGTTGCTAATGTTTTGAGAACATCAACGCGTCGTCGTGAATCTGCAGCCAATTCAATTACCTCCAGGATCGATCATTCATTGCGAAATAAAACAAGTTGGTCTGTGGAAAATCTAGTGATTAATGCAGCACCACTTGGAGAAAGCAATGCAATTATTTTAAGAGCTTCCCCCGCAGACTCACCATCAAGCGATCACAACAACCCACCGGATAGCTTAGATATTAACGAAAATACATCTGTGATTTGAATTCTCCCTGTTTAACCTTTGGCTCTCCTCTATAGTTTAGTCCATAATGTCTATTTATTGGACTTAACTTTATGTTACTGCAATATAAAATACTTTATATATATAGAAAGCCTTGTGTTAGACAATAATTTAATTTAATTTATATTATAAACTGAAGCGTGGTGAAAAAAATAATAATATTAGATGTATAATGTAAAGTCCATAATAAATTTAGACTTAGCACGAATCTTTAAAATTTGATTTGATTTTTATTGACTAGCTATTTTAGTAAAAGACACAGATTTGTAGGGATAATCATGCATCAGCGGAAAATACTGGAAAACGAGGATAGTTTGTTTTGAATTTCCGTGGGAGTATCATAACTGCTAGTATTTGTGTAGGACGATAATCATTACGAAGTACCACGTAGCCAGTGGAAGGGGAGGGGGGGGGGGGTGTTTGAGAGGCTAAAAATAGGAAGATTAAAATTGGCTATATTTATTGCTAAGACTTGGTATGTATTTTTAACATAATCAATTTTATAAGAGTCTTATAATATATTAGTGTTGCCGCAGTTTTAGGGTTGCCATCATTTTTTTTTATTAAATGTAAAATAGGTGAAAGGTATTGAAAGTAAGTTAATTTCTGTATTTATATCTATTTAACATTTAACTTAAAAAAGTATGGCAACCCTAGAACTGCCGTATAAGACTCTAATTAAATTGATTATGACAGTAAAAATACCAAGTGTAAGCAATAAATCTATCCAATTTCTAAAATTATATGACGAACTTTCTTATACTAACAAAACTGAAAGATAAGTCTGGCAAGCACTTCGGCTCAAAGCAACCCCGCAAGACATTTTTTTTGTATTTAATTAGTATCAGAGAATATATAAGTATAAGAAAGGATAACAACCTTATCAACAGTAAAAGTACGTAAATTTTTTGTGTTATACCTATTAAAAATTTTATTAAAAAAAGGATGGTAACCCTAGCACTTCGAGAACTCTCTGATCAAACTGTTCATGTAATATGAAAAAAACAAGTTTAAGCAATAAAATAGTATGATGAACTTGTTCACATTAACAAGAACTTTAGGCTCGTCTAGCAAGCACTTCGACCTGCGGCAACCCTGCCAAGCTTCATTTTTTGTATTAATCTAAAACTTAAGAAAATATTCAAAAAGCACGAGAATATATTTATAAGGTTGTACATAATGAACAATACAGCTCTCTGAAAGTACCTTGTTTTCACGTTTTATACCTATTTTAAATTTGATTTAAAAAAAAAGTATAGCAACTCTAAAACTGCAGAAACCCCTAAAACTTTACATAAAAACTCTTCCGTTGAGTTTTCGTTACCATTTCGTTCTCTTTGTGTAGACCAACGATAAAAAAATCGTTTCGCACCAAAAGCAGCAGTTCAACCAATAAAATTGAGGCGAGGTCTAAACTCTCTTCTTGCAGACGAATAATAATTAGTAGGGATCCAATTTTATTATTAATTAATAATATTAGTTATTTCAAAAAAAAATTAAAATTTAGTTGTTCATTTTATACAATACTACAGACTTTATTAAAATATATATTTTTACAACAAGGAATATTCGTATATAATATATTAATAAATAAACATCATTTCAACATTTTTTAATTGCGCTGAAATTAATTTCATAACAGAAGTATAAAATTGAAATATAACAAATTGATTTGTTCTAAGGCTTTTACACGCACACGCACATGTTACAAAATTTTAATGAACAATATAAATTATAAAATCATGGAGCAAACTTCCAGTGAGTTGTCCTAAAATCAATACAAACTCATTTTCATTTAGTATATATAGATTCAAAGTCACAGAAAACCAAAATAAGTGTCTTAAAAATTAAAAAAGGAATGGAAAATATGGGCGTGAGCGTACATAATTCTTATAAAAACAAAATATCGTAATAGTAATAAACATAATATTGCTTTTAATTGCCATGCAAAATTTGCAAAGCCATTTTTGCGGCAGCTTTCTTAGCCATCTCCTTATTACCACCACATCCAATAACAGTCTTTACAAGATCACGACAATAGAATTGACATTTCATCATAACAACATCATATTCTGCACATTCCAATTGGAATTCCGGTTTAGCTCCCTTATATTCATATAATTGCCGAACTGGATCAATTGGTACTTCTGCTATAAAATCTGTCAATTCGATGTCCATCAATTGACTAATTACATTCCACACGCATCGCAAATCGTTGCCCGAGTCTAGGAAAACAGCTCCAATCAGAGCTTCTAAGACATCGCCCAAAGATTTCGGAACGTCAATATTCTGAGCCAGATTAAACGATTCCGCATCAATTACGGTTTCTTCAAGAAGAATCTTCACTTGCTCGGTAACACGATGATCTTGTGTTTTTTGAAACTCAACAAATTTTCGAATCGACTCCGATAACGCTGGACTTTCGTAGAGAATATACTGATGAAAGCGATTTCTTACACACACACACGCCAAAGTAACATTATTGACAAGTGATGAACGCAAATCAGTTATCGCACCAGGATTCATATGTGTGCAACGTTCAAAGATGTAGCATGACATCAAAAAATCGAGAATCGCATCACCTAGAAATTCCAATTGCTGATAGCATCCAGTCACCCGATTTGTTGGATAAGAAGGATGTGTCAGCGCTTGTAATAAAAATGAACGATCTTTAAATTTATATTTTAAGTTGTTCTCCAACATTTCATAGTTCAGCAAGTATCCATCGATTACCGATTGTTTGACATTGGCTTTCAATAATGGACTGCCCAAATTTATGTGCAAAAGCTTTGGAAGCAATGACTTATCGGCATCATAGTATATTCCAAAATAATCCAGCATTTCGAAGCTTTTCTCTGGCCCATAGTTCTTAACACATACACCTAAAAGAGCTTCGAGAGAGTCAGCAACAACTTTATCAGCTACAGCTTGCTTGTATATAAATTCGTAAAGGCATTCAACGGAAGTCTCCGATAATTGTGTGTTGTCACAAAGACATTTTAATGTATGCTCATTGCAAAGTCCCGAGTTAATTTCCTCCTCATTCAGATTAACCTCGTACAGACAATTGGGCGAGAGACCTTTATGTTCGATGGCTTCGAGAATATTTGAAGGCACAGATGCACATGGTGGCAACCATTCGCTTGTTGGTTCGAAAACTGAAGAACAAATAAATGTCCCATTGAATTTAGCACGCATGCAATAAAGCAAATTTCTATTGCTCACCAGCCGGGATTTTATGGCTGTAAGATATCCTTCATTCCAAGATTGATGTCTATGCATCAGCAGTAAAGAGGAACTGAATTTCAAGAATGAATCACCCAATACTTCGAAACGTTCCATGTCAAAGTAATCATTGGTTTTTCCAGTTGTTATTGCAGCCAAGAATTCAAACTGCTCGGCCGTCTTGAGAGGGGCAGAACCCACATGTTCATCCAATATTTTGATACGACGAGTCGAATCGAAAGATACATCTAATAATCTTGTAGATAGTTCATCAATATGGTATTCCCTTATTTTTGGTTTGTGAGCTTCAAGATTACGCATTGACACATTTGGCGATTCATCTAGTTTTAAATTTTCCATGTCTTCCAACAAATTGTTAACAAACTGATAGTAATAGTCAACTTCGATTGGATATACAGTATTGATGTTTCGATAGACATCAATTGGCTCAAGGTATGCCTTCCAATTACCTTGTTCAATATCGACGAGTGTGTAACTGGAATTTATCGTATCGCGACGTGTAGTTTCAAGAGCTGGAAGCATACTCTTGGGTTCCTTACTATCAGAGCCCACTCTACGCAGTGAATAATCTATTTCGATGCAAGCAGGTTTATAACTGGCTTCCATTGGAATACCCAAGTATCTATTGATGTCCACACGTAATTTTTCCGCATTCAAAAGATAATGCAATCTATGCAAAATGCATGGCAAAAACAAAGCCTTCAACCATAGATCGCCTGGAAAACGAAAGTTATGACACATCTCCGGTATGACCAGTATCTTACTGTCTCGTTTCATGCGTTTACTCTCTGTGGTTTTCCCCGAAGAATTAATAAAGAAATTACTACGCGATGTAAATGCCTGAACTTCAATCATAAACTGATTTGGGTTGACAACTCGTTCACGATATTTATTCTCCACATATTCGGCATAGTTTTTGAAGAGATTTGTGGGAAATGCACTTAGCGGAGTTAGATCATGTCGAATTTTCGTAACAACATAGCGAACGTTTTCATCGGCACTGTACCATGTGCTGACAACTTTGCCAAGATAATCCTCAGGCTTGTGGACTTTTTTTAATCTTTCTGGTTCAGTTGTAGCTCGCATAGTGGTTAGTTTTTGAAATTGACGTACCAATTCCCAATCGATTGAACAATTATGTGACACAGGTGCAATCAAAAATGCATTCAGACCATTTCTATTGTCTAAGGCCAGAAATCTCTTCCAATATTTTCGTATATCGGAGAAAATCATTTTGTTGAATCTTTTCAACTGTGTGAGTTCGTTGTTGTCGGCAATAATACACTGAAAGGGTTCACTTGATATCCGTGCCTTAAGCGGACCTTGGGTCATAAACAAAGGCATCGGAGCTAGAGCTGGAAGTTTCTTTTTCAAGACAATTGCATAGCTTGAATTGGAGCTTAATAGATTAATTATGTTGGCGTTATCTTCATCTAAGCGAAATTCTGGCTTAATGTTGATACAATAGGCATAGGCTATTTCACCGGGAAATGGAAGAGAACCGGTCAGCTCTTCGGGAAAGATTTTTTTGTAGTCACGAACATTTTGTTTGGATCCAGCTTCCCTGGCGTTATCTAGGAAAATTTAAATTAAGTTAAGCAAGCACACATTTTCATATTATTTTGTCACTTACCAGTTTGTTCATTTTTCCATTTTGAAAAGTATGTGTCGGTGCAGTTTTCAAGTATTTTTTGACGGGTTACTGGTAAAAGATTATCGTCAATTTCACCATTTTTATAGAGCTGAACGCATGCCTTGAAAGCAGCAGACAATTTAGCAGTTTTAATGGTCTGCATGACATCACTCTGAAAAGTAATTACAATTAGATTAGAGAACGTTTATTTGCAAATTTGTTTTAATTTGACATTTTTTTATCACATTCATGAACCTGTTGACTAAATATTTTTTGATAAAAAGTATATTAATTTTTAACAGATAGAATAGGAAATACATAAACTTTGAAAGCGATAAGTTGTTTGCTTTACGGGAATTCCTTCTTTTTTGGACAATTTTTTTTTTGTTTGAAATGAAAGCAATTGCAAGCTCTTTTGCCACTTAAATTTTGAAGACGAACAAAAACCAGTTTGGCGGAAAATGGTTATTCCATTCAGGCAAAACTTATAATACCCTTTTCAAATTCCGGGCGAACAAAAATATTTCACGTGAAAAGTTTTCCGAGCGAAACTCACAATCAGAAGTC
Organism: Meliscaeva auricollis; assembly: GCA_948107695.1. Lineage (NCBI taxonomy): Eukaryota > Metazoa > Arthropoda > Insecta > Diptera > Syrphidae > Meliscaeva > Meliscaeva auricollis. The sequence goes on along the minus strand of OX403619.1, from coordinate 31,425,476 downwards.
ACTGATAATCTGAAATTTCAGTGACATCTGACCAATCAAGGCCTCGATAAAGTAAGTACTTAATGGCCGTTGCACGTAAGGAATGCAACGAGTTATTGAGTCAAATCATTAAACTCAATAATTCGAAGTTCGAATTAGATGATTTTAAGATCGTAAGAGGTGAAATTAAATGAAGTTGTTCGAAAGGCGGTTGTATCTGTATATATTAATGCATTTGTGGATTGTATTCGCGGTCGCCAGTTTCATAACGAGAAATAGCTTTTGTGCAGGCTATCTATACTCTGTCCAACAAAAATAGTCAGTACAGAGAAGATAGGACGTTTACCTCTCACTCTGACTGCAGTGAAATTTCATTAAGCTGTAAGAGAGCGCAAATATTACAGGGTTTCCGTAGTGCACATTATAGATTTCGAAAAAGCTCTGATAGATATTTATAGAGTTACCAACTATTGATTTAGATTTGAAAATTGAAAATGGGTTGATATCAAAATCCAATTTAACAAAATCCGTAAGTTTTTCTTGGCACTGATTATAAAATATCAAGAGTATTTTTTTTTTTTGTTGTATGAACAAAAATACTATTTTTTATCCTGTTTTTAATTCATAATTATTTTCACTTAAACTCATTTAATTTCGAAGAATACTAAATCAACTTCACTTTTCAAACCGCACCTAATTTTTAATTCGCTCAAAGAAGCTTGTTTCCTTAAAGAAAACAGCCAAAATCTTCTTAACTGCACTTAAGCGTTTTTTTTTTCTCCATAGATTAAAAGAACATTTAAACCACGAATACAATAAAAAAGGCAAGCGACAACACCATTGCTATATTTGTTCTAATAAGCTTTTAAAAAAGCTCACATTCTGAAAGCTCTCAAGCACAATTCAAAGAAAAATACACCATGATTTGCATTAACGTGGGAATGGTAACTCTGATAATAATGAGGGTTGTTTGGGAACACATATTATGTCACATATTCAGTGTGGCTTAGGCTGCGCACGGTGCAGGTTATGGGAGCATGTACGATCGTCAAAGCGAAATTACAACAACAATTGAAGGGTTAGTCAGTGGTTGCGTATATTTTTTCAGTAGGTGATTTGGGAATATAACCACTGACCGTCACCTTTTGTAAGAAAAAAGCTCTCCCATAAGACCTGCACTGACAATTTTTGTTGGACAGAGAATAGTGACGTTTAGTTACAGGTCTATGAGACATTATGCAAACCTTTAGACTTTCTTTTTTTATCGTATTTCAAGAAAATCATCTCGTCACGATCCCTAGCGATTTCAATATAAACAAATAAATTTCAATTGAATTGTTTTATAAGTTAACTAAGTCTAGATCCAAAAATAATTTAACAATTACAAAACATTTGAAAATGTAAGTTACTTAGGGCCAGTTTGTTCACAGTGGGTTAAATCTACAATTTGATCATCACAGATTCTTCTTTATCGATAATTTTAGATCCATGATAATCAAAGAGCGTTTGTTTACTTTTTTTCGGCTTGATTAACAAATCATGGCTTTTCTACGAATCATTCCATTTTCGAGTCTATCTGTCAGTTTGGTTCTCAAAACTTCATCAAGAATGGGTAAATAATATAATTAATTTGATTGTGCTTATGATCATTCTACGCAGCGGAAATATAAATAACTCGGTGGTGCTGTGGAAAAGCTATGCGTTGTTATACGCAGTGATTTGCAAGAAAAGCCCAACAAATGTAACATCCTTAAAAATCAGGCCCGAAGGAGAGATTGTATAAAACATAATAAATAAATTAAATTTTGTAGCACGACTAGCTCAGGAAGAACAAAAGCTTAGTGACTGACTTCCTCAACCATTTCAGCAATGGAGGGGACCTACAGTTTATTGCCGGGTCCGAATGGCTAGTTCAGATGCACTTTTGGTGACAAGCAGTATTTTTGGAGGTTCTGTAAGTTCCTCGCAAGACAGTACCCCTCCAGAAAAATCAAGGTGGCATGGCTGGGATCTGAACCCAGGCCTCCAGCGTGCTAGTTTATGGACCTTACTATCACGCCAAATGCTACTACATGCCATGATACGGTTAAGAGGGATTTTCATTGACTTGAGATAGAAATTTGCACAAAATTAGGTTCAGTTGCACTCTGATACACGCTCCTTCATTATAGACCCACCCGGAATATGAATATCAAGTTTACGTAAGCGGGCCACTGTGTGCCGATGTATTAGAATAATTATAATAAAATTAGAATATTTTAACCACATAAATGTATAATGCCTGTAAGACCTATGATTATCTTTAAAATGCAAGTTAAGCGAGACTTGTTAGAAATAATAGAATGATAGAAAAGTAATTTGCCTCTACTTTGAGCAGGGTTATTCAAAGCCTTTAGACTGAGGTTAAAATGTAATCATAGACTCCCACTCTTCTTTTCTGGTCCAAATGATTTTTTTGATTTAATTTAACATAAACATTTGCTACTGAAAACTTTATACATACCACTATTACATCCTTGACAGTAGACTGAAGTGGCAATTGCAAAGAAACGATGCATTTCCTTGCATCGAGTTCACATAGAACAACCGACCATAATGCTTGTGATTTGGTGAATGCATCTTGGGGTAATTTTTGACAATAACGATGTAAAAGCATTAAAGTGGACTCTGCTTGCAGAATTGCACCACTACGGGTTTTAAAAGGTGTAACGAGTTCTCTAAACTGCTCTGCAGTAAGAGTTTCACTTGGTATTTCTCTATCGATCGTACGTGTGATTAAATAATTTTTCAAAATGGCATCGGTTTTTTGATAGTGTTGAATTTTTAGAACAACTTCATTTTGTTTTAATTTTTCACAAAGAATGGCATACGTACTATCACGGGATCGTGCTCGTCCTTTCATTTGCACATATGAACTAAATGTTTTGATAATATCAAATGAAATAACATAATTACAAGCTTGAACATCAATGCCCTCTTCAAGAACATTCGAACACACAATCAAATTACACTCCTTTAAACGAAACCTTTCAATAGCCTAGAAACAAAAAAAAACAAATGACTGTTAAAAAAGAATTTTAAAATTAAAAGTAGATCTCTTACACGACGATTCCACTTTGAATCAAGTATCGTGTCAATGGTGTAAATCATTCCGGCAGTTCGTCCCACCATGAACTCGGGATTTATGTGTTTTAGCATCGGATGTGCAGCGACAAAGTTTTTTATAACAAAATACAAGCATTTTGCGGTGTATCGACGTTGAACAAACACCAAGGCACTTATTTCATCACCTTTCTTATTACTTAATTCCGAAACAAGATACATCAACAGAGTTCGAAGTTTTGGTTTGCAAAAATTTTGTATGATATCCGCTTCATTCATGTCATCTTCATCATCATCATCGTCTATGAATGATTTTATTTTCTTTACTAATAAATGTCGAATCAATTCACATTTAGTTAAAGTGTAGCGGTACATGGTGCGCAAAACCATTGTCTCAGCGTTCCGTTTATTAACTTCAAGCTGGACTATAGCTGCCATTATAGCTATGGACGCAGCATATATTCCCATATCATCCATTTGATATACAAAATCAGTGAGAAGACTTTTTACTTGTTTAAGTTTGTTTGGTTCGCGTAGGGCTTGAAGGCCTTTGGAATATTTTGTCTTCTCTCCCATATCCCAATGTTCCAGCTTAGCACTGCATTTATCGACTATAGATTTGATTTGTAATTCCACATCAAATATCATTGATTCATCATTATATTTCAACATTATTTCATTGGGTTTTGTTGAATATCTGCAATGGATTAAATATTTTATTAGATACAATAATTATCAACATTCAACACCATTAAAATTTGTCAAACTACAAATTTTCAATTTTTTTTAGCAAAAGGTAAACAAAAAGTTATCAAGAGTGATAATCAAACTTGAGAAAAAACCGTGCTAGAGTGTCCAATATCCCTGCTAGAGTTAGGGTAGATAGGTTATTAAAGGTAAGGTTCATAATCCTGATTAAGTATAAATCTTAATAATAATAAGAATTTTGTTTGTCTCCTCCTGTGAGGGGGGGGGGGGGGGGGTTGCAGCATAGATAAATATTTTGTCTAATTTAAACGAAATAAATATTACAAAATAGATGGTGAATTTATTTTTAAAATATCTTTGTAAGCAACGAAGACAATGCGATATTTTGAAAACCAACTTAAATTTGGCTTGTCTAGTATAGCGTTTCCTTGGTTCAATGAGAGGGTTTTACTACTTAAATGCCTCCTCAGCCCGAATAAACAGCGATTGGCAAGAGTAATTCACCGTTTGATCTCTACACTGATGTCGTTGTTTGAGTTTATAGTGGATTAGTGGATCCCAGGTAGACAAAGTCCTTGACTGCTTCGAATTTCGAAAAGTAAAATAGCAGTTTTTCGGGTGGAATCTTGTTCGCGTGAAACTCACAATAGGTCTAAATGTTTTCCTACTTACCCGATTGCGCGTGTGAAGAATGTATGCAAAAAAGAGCATATGTACAATAATTGCTTATACATATTTCAAACGAAAAAAAATATTCAAAATAAAATCTCTCGGAAAATGAAACTTTTCGCCCGAAATTCACAACTGGGCAAAAAGAGCAAGTTTTTCGTTTTGAATCTTGTTCATGCAGAACTCACAATATTGCTGAATATTTTTGAGTTGATCTCCGCTCAAAGAAAAAAAAAAATTGATTGCATATAAATAAATAACAACAAAAATAACAGACCAAATTGGAGTTGCTTTTCAATACAATTGCACAACTCCAACAACGCACATAAATTTCGTCGGGTCCAACGCAACGCAAAACATGTCTACCGCAACCTTTGAATAAGAAGAACTTCTTATTCTTCTTTGAATAAGAAGAATTTCTTATTCAAAGACCGCACAAACGCCAAAGAAAAATGTAACAAGTTGGCCAACGAGTTGAAACAATAATCTGCAACACATTATCGTGAAAACGTTGCTCAACGCGTTGATCAATGACTTTCAAGGAACAACACGACCTCCTACACTATCCGTGTGCTTGTTGAGCAATTCGTTTAGCAACGCTCTCCAACACGTTGGTTGAATAGAATTGAGATGGTCGTACACTAGACTTGAATGCGTTGAAATCGAAATTGATGCGTTGAGCGCTTAGTGGACGATGGGCATAAGTCTTCCTCTTGTCACAAAACCGCACCCAAACAGCGCTGACTGTGCTCCTTGAAGCACTTCCCATGGTAGATGTCAAACGATTTCATCCGTCGCATGCCCTCTCCGTCACATCGCACCTCCTGGATAGCTGTAACGTCAGCCTTTAGCCTATCCAGGTTCTCCACTAATTGTTCGGATGCACGTAGCCTGTATAAAGACAGTACATTCCACGTAAAGATCCAAAATTCAATGTCCTTGTTTCGTTTCCTGGGTTCGTCAACATTAAGGTCATCCGTATCCGAGGCATGTTTTTGTTTCGGAACAAAATCTTTTTTCCGTGGTAGGGATGTTAAACCCACCAGATTCTTAGTTAACTCCAAGAGCGGGGAGCCGGATAAAATCCGCTTCTTATCGGCCTGCGCTCCGAATATGACGTAGTAGCCCTTATAAGGTGTTCACCAAGTTGTTCTTCCTGACTGGGTCTATAGACGCTACCGTTGATTCCATCGAGGCAATTCTTCCGCACTCCCATTACCCCCCCCCCCCCCTTTGGTATCCACGCTTCTTTCACGAGATGAGTACTAGGCTACTAGGTACAAGAATCCTTGTGAAATCATGCCGGTAGACGAGTCCCAAAACCTTGGCTAGTGGAAATGCTATCTTTAAACTAGTGATATATATTTTTCTCAATTCAACTTCAAATTTATAAACAACCTGAACTATAAGACCAAGTATGTGCAGCAAAATCATTAATTTTTATTTATGATATCATTTTCTACATTTCATTTGCAATGTGCATGTATACAACAACAGTGCCGATGATTTGATGTTGATATTTGAAACCACCTCATTTTTTTTTTTTTTTGAGCAATAAATAAACAAAAAACAGACTTCCGTCTTATTGCAGTTGGTACAATATACAATACGTGCTCAAACTTGCATCAACCAAAGGCCACGTCAGCAATATCGATTGCAATTGCATTCATTCAATTTTCTGTTATAGGTACCTACTCAAATCGAAAGCAAACAAAAATAGATATAAAAAATAGGAATACTTACAGCAAAACATTATGGAATTCATTCAAATTCTTCACTGTGATAATCTTGCCCCGAAAAACAGCTTCCAGGTCCTCCAAAGGTTTCAATATGTCACCCTTTTTTATTGACTTCAAAAGAACTCCCGTGAGGCCAACAGCTCTAGGTAGATCTTTTTGATTCTTGGCATACGAAAAAAGTGACAAGAATCTATGCATTGGATGTGATTTGGTTGCATGATGGCACTCGTCAATAACTACGCAACTCAAATTATTAATGGACAGGTACTGATGGGATACCATGTCGACAAAAACTTGACTTGTCCCAACAAATACCTTTGGAGTTAGTCGGTAAAGATTAACAATAATTATTGTACATACCTATTGCATCATAATGTTGTTTGAACTTACTTGATTTGAAAAGATTTCCGATTCCCATTTTTCCTGGGGCCAATTGTCTACATTCATATCACCAATAAAGAGGCCAACTTTGAAATTTGTTGCACTGGCTATTTCTCTGGCATTTTGACGAGCTAGTTCAACTGTGTTGCATAGAAAAACACAGCGTTTGCCACCTTCATCAAGTGGCCTTTTTGAATGGAGGAAGAGGAAGGTTTTATATTATAGAAAAAGACTATACTTCTACTACTCAAGTTACTTGTGGAGATCCTTTGAAAAGTGCCTTATCAACATGATGGCAATGTAAGTTTTGCCACTTCCTGTGGGAAGATAGATAATGGAATTGTGATTGATGGCATGTTCCAGAATTTGCAACTGGTACGGCCGAGCAACCATTTCTCCGGTGTTCTAAAAAAATAAAACAGAGCAGTAGATGTAAAAAAAATGTTTTTTTTTTTGCATAAAATTAATTGCAAGAATAGATTACTTTTGTACTACCGCTACTCATTTTTTATGTTTATCTTAAAGCCCTTGTAGGGTTTTAAAGGAATTCAAATTTACGGATGATGTGGACTTATCACCACACAGATCGTTTTTGTATGAATCGGAATCTCAATCCTTCTCGTTGCTTCTGCATTGGAGATTCGAATTTGGGGAGGTCCCTTGATTCGTGTATTTAATAAAAACAAAAATAAACGCGTTCGGAAAACAAAACACAAAACATGTCTTATAGTTTACACAGGATCTCTACCTCTATACATAACATGAAATGTATTTGGAACTGTATTCATGCAATAGCCGCGTTCCATAAAAATCTAAAACTATCCAGACTTTCTGTTGTTGTAATCCTATGTTACAGGCCGGCTCCACTGGGCATGAACGATGCCCGGTTCATGAAAATGTCTTGAAGGAAATCCAATACTGGGGATCACATGGGCTCGACAACATGCTGGCGAGCAAGTCTCGACAAAAATCAAAAAGTTTGGATTTCCAGCCAACATGTTATGTTTTTACGAGCCATGCTCGAGAGCATGTGAAAACACCCCTAATGGAGACAGAAAATCCATGCGTTTTTGTATATATGTACCTCGCATACCGGTCTTCGTAGACTTGGATTGCGGTTGTGATGTTGGGCAGCTGTATGCCCAGTGGGGACGGTGTGTTAAATGACAGCTGATGGAAAAATATATTCTATCTTTTTTTCATGACTACTACAAAAAAGAAAATTCCAAACATACACAAAACATAACGAAAAGTTCAACAAGGCTCAAGTAAACAACTATCGAAACAAGAAAACGAATTGCAAAAAAAAGTGTCAGACATAAAAAAAAAGCAAAACAAACAGATCTTTCGTAAGCTTTGCATAATGTAAAAAAAAAGAAACAAACAGAACTGAACGTCAAACAGTCAGGCCTACCAACTCAATTGAACTGAAAAGAAAAGATAAATAAAAAATTCGCCAATAAGAAAATGGCTTCTTTGTGTGAAATTCCTAAATAGTTTTCTCGTGTTTCTAAAATGTAGAATTCTCATTCTTCTTTCACAATATAATATATCTAAACAATGTATTACATATTATAAAACATTATAACGTAAGAATCCATAAACAAATTAATAAAATAATCAAGTGCCTGTGAAAACTAATAGAAAACTTTTTTTCCAGACAAAAATAATGCTGGCACTTGTTGGTAACGTCTTGGTCGTCTTTGTCGGTACACAAGAAGTAGCAAAGCATTCTTTCTTACAAATCAAGTTTATTGATTAACCATTTATCAGACGTGTGAGAGACTAGTAATAAAAAGGCAATCAACAAAAAGAAAGAAACGAAAAAAAAGAACAGAAAGGTAATGCTGCCGTTGTTCTCGTCCTTAGTGTCTTCTTGTTTGGATTTTATTTCATTTGATTTGCATTGCTCGGCTTCTGCTTCTGCATCAGCGGTTTTGAATTCTTCGGGAAATAGTGATTTTTTGAGACTGCTGGTAATAGTACTATGGAAAACGAGTCTGTAAAGTCTGAGCACAGTGGTCGTTCACGTCGCTCGAGGAATCATAATAATAGTTCAGGTGGTGGTGGAAACGGAGGCGGTGGTGGTGGCACCATTAATAATAGTTATCATCGAGACCGGACGAGACACTCACACCGCAGTACACATTCCAAATCAAGCAAGCAGCCCAGGGATATGGCTCCTTTCCAAACAAGCGTCAATATGACTGGTGAGTAGTAATTTCAAAATTTCCTTTACACTTACGACCAGTATGCTTAAGTTTACAAGTAAAAATTGACCACCACCTGCCCAACATGGGTTTTTATACATAGTCTGCCTTGTTAGGATATAGGAATAAAAAACGTATGGCCGACTTCACGAACATTTAAAAGCCTTTTAATTTTTAAATGACGTTTTTTTGTATGAACCAAATGTCATTTTTTATGGTTTAAAAGCATGTTAAATTCTTAAAAGGTTTAGACCTATATTTATCAAGAATGGGTTATTTTAATCTACAGAGAAAAGCAAAATCGTCTAGCAGCAGGGGTGACTGACCCCCAGGTAGAGTGTAAGGAGAAGTCATATTCGTATCACAAGAGGTGTCAGAAGAAATGGTGGTGTCATATTCGTATGACCATGTGGTCACTGGAAATGTGGGGTGTTGGTGCCACTACTTGTGGGAACATAGGTGATATTCACACATTGTCGAAAAAAGAACGAAAGTTAGTTGATGTGAGGTAGTACTTAGTGTTCATGGAAACATGGATCTGGTTGATGTCCCACATATTAGAAGGAGAACGAAGGTTAGTAGGGTGCGGGGTGTCTGCTGCAATATTCATGGCGACGTTGGTACTGGGGGCACTCCGCATCATGTTGGAATAAGGATCTGGGCTGGCACACTATTGGTATATCCCATCTGAGTGTCGACCGAAGGTCCTTATATTGCTGGGCGTTGCACGTTCCTGTAACGGGGTAACCCTAGTTTGATCATCGGGATATCCTATCCTCTATTCGATGATCATACTGGGGATTGGAGGGCACCGGCAACCCGATTTTTGAGGCATTCATACGGTTATAGCTGCCTCAGCAGCGAAGCTGTTTGTCAGTGTAGCGGCTATTCTGATTATTCTGAGATCACGAGAGATATGTAAAAAGCCCCTGAGCTCCGGTTCAGTCTATCTATTTGAGGTTGGCGCCTTCAGGCAGTTCGTGCTGGAGTTTTACAACAGGTGCGCACGTTAAACCGATTTACATTGCTGAACCCCAGATAGGTTCAGGTTGATGGCACAAGTGGTCGGCCGGCCCTTTAACTTTTTTTTTTACTTGCGTTTTTACAGCCGTTTTGTGGAGACTATCCCCAGACGTTTTTTGAATTATTTTGTTTGACCAAAAATAACTTTACCTGTCATATACCGGTTTTAGAAAAACTCATTTTTCTCCAAAATGGCTCCTGCAATTTTGATTAGAAAAATCATGATCATGTTTTTTGATAAAGTCTATTCTTTAAATGAAAACCATTTTTTTTTTATAAAAACCCGTATTAACGGTACCTGCCATAGAACCGTTTTTTTAAATTCTGATTTTCTCCTTCATGGCTCAATCGATTTCAACCATTTCTTTTACATGAAAGCTTTAAAGTTGCCGTAATAATGATAAGTAAAAAAAAATTCGAAAATTATTTTTTTTGGAATTTTAAAAGGAATTTGAAATTTTTTTTGTGAAAAATCATTTTATCGAAGACTACTCCATATTTTTTTTTTCAAATTTTAGTTTTTAATAATAATATCTTAAAAATGGCGTACCAATTTTTTTTTTATAAAAGTCCTTGCAAAATTTGATACAGAAAAAAATGCTTTTTTTTTAAACGGCTCTAACGATTTTCAAATTTTTTTTTCCAAAAAATGTATCCATTATAGAAGGAATCAAATTGCACACTTCGTTTTGAGGTTAAATTCAGTTAACAAGCTGTTTTAGTTATTTGAAAATCGAATTTTATGCTTTTACGTTTTTTTTTCTAAAACTGTTTTTACAAATTATTAATTGTGCGATCGAGTAGTGTAATTTATTACCAAAAACTAATTAAAGTGGGCGTGGCAGTGGGCGGATGTAAAATAGTTTACAACCGATTCTCAGACCTATCAGATATGCACAAATTTTTTTATAAGAATCGGTCAACCCATGACAAGAGAATTTAATATATTATGGCGTATTTAGTGCCGTTTTTCTGTCAAATTTTCAGGTTTTCTCACTTTTTTGTGGCAAATGGAAGATGTAATCGAGTTTTTTTTTGTAATAGTGTGTGTAAACAAAATTAGTCGAATTAGTTGAAAAGATTTCAAGTTTTGGGTGATTCATTGAGCGACGAGCGACTGCATTCTGTTTCTATGAGGCGACTTCCAAAAAAATTTCATTTATCAGCAACGAGCGACCTATTCCGGTTTGTTCTGTTTTATATGAAAACCCTTGTTGTCGTGTGGTGTTTTGAGCAGCAAAGTCTCTCCCAAACAAACGCGAGCCAACAAAGTAACAGCGACAAGAAATATGTTGCTTTGAGCTTTAAAACTTTAGTAACGCAGCGAAATAACAACTATGAAAGTACCCGCACGCAAGCATTTTTCTTATAAAACCCTTTTTGTCGTTTCGCGTCGTTGTGTCGCACTGCCGTGCCGAGTTAGATAGGAGAGCATTAAAGGCTTCCACAAACCAAAGTTTCGCTCTGCCGCGCGACAGTGCGAAAAGGGCTTTCATATGAAAAATCCTGTGTCATTTTGTCGCGTTTAATGTGGATAAACATAGGTACTCTCATATGAGGCTGTGGTTTGGATAAGCCTTTATATTGTAGTTCCATAGTGACATCAGCGCCACGATTTTATGCCGCCACCAACCCACAAAGCATTTGTATATTAAGTTTCCGCGCCGAATATATCGTATTGGTTTTTCAGCATTTACTTTGAACGATGTTTCCAAACAAATTCGTGAATGTGAAAAATACAGTTTAAGTTCAATATCCACTAGCAAATTATTTGGATCTATTTTTAATTTTAAGATATCCGTCTCGAAATGTCACTCTAAATGAAAGTGTGTGTGCAAATCTGTGAACAAGTTTTGCTAAAAATCTCAATTTTCAAATTTAAATCGTACTACGCCTCTACCTCGAATATAAATTAAAAATGGTACATGAAGTCGATGTTTTTTCTGAATGGCCAGCTTTTTCACTGTATTCTCCCTATATTTTAACTGACAAAGCTCCAAATTTCAATTTGAAGTGGCAAACGGAAAACGACATTAGATGTACACACACTTAGAAGGTTTGACATTTCTCAAACGAATCTATTTTGTATGTTCAACGCTGTTTTTGGCTCTGGCTATTTTTGAAGCAATACTTTTCAATCAAAGCAAAAAACTTTTTACAAACAAATAATATTTTTAATTCTTTTAGGAGATGAAAATCGCGATGGACAGGAAATTATAGAAGTACAAATACTTCCACAAGACGAAAACTGGGGCGAAAACACAACCGCAGTCACTGGCAACACGTCAGAACAAAGCATATCTATGGAGGACATTAACAGCACATGGAATAGGGATAATGAGACCAGTTTAGGTTTTGCCTGCAAGCGCTATATAGAATCAGTATTTTGTCTGATACTTGGTTTTGTGTCATTCTTTTCCCCAGTGGCAATGGTAATGATGCCAAAGTTGGGATTCTTTCCCTCTGCTTTCGATCATCCAGAGCTAACACAAACAGTCAAAACACAACTGCTTGCATGTAGTAGCGAATGTAAGGGACTTTTAGTATCACTCACAGCTAGACTGATTCTTTTGGCTCTTGGTTTGTGGGCTTTGTTCTTACGACGACCAAGTGCAACTATGCCGAGAATATTTTTATTTAGAGCCACTGTTCTCCTGCTGGTTACGGTATCAACATTTTCCTATTGGCTTTTCTACATTGTGCAGGTAACAAATGGAGCCAAGATAGTCGTGGAGACAGGAGGTGATGCTGTTGATTATAAATCCTTGGTAGCATATGCAACAAATTTTGTGGACACTCTAATATTCATTCATTATATTGCGGTTGTATTGCTCGAACTAAGGCACACACAGCCAACTTACTATGTGAAAATCATACGCTCGCCTGACGGTGTTAGTCGGTCATACACACTTGGCCAGCTTAGCATTCAGAGGGCTGCGGTTTGGGTACTTCAGCGATACTACGTCGACTTTCCCATATACAATCCATATCTGGAACGAATTCCAATATCAAAGTCCCAACGAAACAAAATCTCTACGAGTTTCAAATATTACGAGGTCGATGGAGTGAGTACAGCTCAGCAACAAAGTCAGAGCAGAGCTGTTCTAGCTGCCAATGCTCGCCGTCGTGACTCGTCTCACAATGAACGATTTTACGAAGAACATGAATACGAACGCCGAGTGAAAAAGAGACGTGCTCGCCTCATAACTGCAGCAGAAGAAGCATTTACACATATCAAACGTATACACAATGAACCCGCCCCAGCGATTCCACTTGATCCACACGAAGCTGCACAAGCAGTTTTTCCATCAATGGCACGAGCCTTACAAAAATATCTTCGAGTAACTCGCCAACAACCCAGACACACCTTTGAAAGTATTCTCAAACACTTAGCCCACTGCCTGAAGCATGATCTATCACCCAGAGCATTTCTGGAACCGTATCTCACCGAAACACCTGTTCTTCAAAGCGAAAAAGAACGCCGCTGGGTTCAATCGTGGTCGCTTATCTGTGATGAGCTGCTCTCACGACCCATATCCAGTGGATGCACATTTCAATTAATTCAGAATGACGTCTCGCTTATTGTGGCAATACATAAATTGCCCCATTTTAACATATCCGAAGAAGTTGTCGATCCCAAAAGCAACAAATTTGTATTAAAACTCAATTCAGAGACATCTGTATGACAAAATAGCAACCAAACATCATCCTCATATTTGCACATTTTAGTATAAAAAAAAACAAAAAAAAAATATTTATAGACTAAAAAAAAGCTTCTGCGAAGATACAACATATCAAAAAAAAAAAAAACATATAACTAACAAACAAAAGATCAAACTTTCGAATATGTAGTATTCCTCTCATCCTAAGTCCTTTCCTTATCTTGTGTTCGAAAGCACAATAGATAGTCCTGACGTTTTACACAGAGCATGTGGGCTTGAGACAGCTGGCGTCTCAAAAGGTTAGAAGACGAATGGGAATTTAAAATATAATTTTTGAATTTTGGTTTACATGCTCTGTATTGAACGCGAGAAATATCCTTGCTTAAAATACTCCACAAGCAATTAACTTAAAACACGAAATCTCGTTTCTTAACACATTAACTAATGCTTTACTTCTTTTTTTTGTTTAGTATGTATGTAGTTTTGTTCTTTATTTAGGTTAGAACTCATTAAATATTATTCCATTGTAGGCTTTAAGATTAATATCTTTTATTTTAGACAATTAACGCGCTCATACTATGTAAAATTAAAGATTCCTCTTGACATGATAATAATACTGAGAGTAGTGAATAATACATTTTAAGTATTTCATACTCCCAATGACTGCTACGAAAACGAACAAAAATTATTAAAAAAAAAAAAAAACAAAAAAATAAATTAAATTTAAGATTAGATTTTAAGAAAAATTTTTTACTATAAATGGTAAGTGCACAAAAATAAATACCTAAATCAAAATAAAAATCATACTAAAAAAGAATGAAAAAAAAAAAAACTATAAAACACGAAATACATGACAAACTATTTAATATATTTATTCCTTTTATTTTTACCTTTTTTATAATCTAGACAATTTTTCATTAAAAAAATTAACATTTTATAACGCATTTAATAAAGCAACAAAAAGAAAACAGAGGTTGAAAATCAAAAATTTTGTAATAATGAAAAGTCGCATTCGTATGCTAGTTGATTAAGAGATTTTAGCAATAAGAGAAAAATGAACCTTTTTGTAAGATAAAGTTCCATTTTATAAACTCGAACATGCATTGTTTTATTAAAAGGACTACCTTCTATAAATTCTATATCTGCTGATATAAGAATTCAAGAATTTGTTACGATCTTTTGTTGATCAAGATTCTCTTTTCATTGCGACTACATTATCTATGTTAGATTCTTGAATTTTAATTGATTATCGTTTTTAAATGTAGATTGTAGTAGACAAACAACATAACTTTTAAAATATTCGTTTTTAAACAGAAAGAATCAATAAATTCAAGAATACACCTTTAAAGCAACTTAAAAATATTTTTGGAAACAGAGAAAATAAATCAAAAATACAAAAAACATCAAGAAATATTTCAAATATTTTGCAACTCGGAGATGCACGGTAAGTTCAAAATTCTAATATTAAAAAAATCTAAATATGTATTAAAAAAAAAAATAATATTCTCCAAAATAATTGAAAAGTTTTTCAATCTAATTAATTAGATTTGAAAGTATGGATCAAGTTTTAATATTTTTATAATTATTATACTGGGCTAAACTAAGATATTGCATACTGCAATCTATTGTTCCTCAAAGTCTAAAACATGAACAAAATTGGCTTGGATTTGCAAAAGATGGTGTTAACTCTTCTAAAGGCTAGATTTTTTTTGTATCAAAATATTTTGTATTTATTCCAAAACGAAATATGAACGCTTTTCCGCTTTTCCGTTCATTTTAACTCAATGCAACAACATTTTGCTTTAAAGACAAACCACAGAAGTTCAAAAACGCATAGCAAGTTGCACGAAAGTGATGAATTTTGAAACATTGTGTTATCCGATGAGAAAAATTTAGCAATTGAGCAATTCGTAAACTCCCTCGATGATCGTGTGTTGCTATCAGAAACCAATATTGACACAATATGTGCTGGTATAGTACGGCAGAAGAAACTGCCAATGTGCACTTTCCAATCGTCTTCATCGAGTGTGGTGCCAAAGTCAATGCAACACATTAACGGGAAAACAATCTTTGCCTACGTTTTGTAACTCTTACATAGAAGAAAATTGTCGAGAAACATTGCGAATTGGCACAAATGTCGTTTTTTTATATGGATTTCATTCCTAATTCGATTTAAATAACTCGATGTGAGAGTTACAGAACGTAGGGCAAGCTTATAGACTTTTCTATAAGATCAAGGACCGAAGTAATAAATACGTATTTATCGAAATGCTGAGGACATCTTTTATTCGTGGATAGACATTCATGCGTTTTGCGATCCGTCTTTGAAGTTCTGAGGGTCATATCAAGGCAAATCGCATCGAGTTAAAACTAATCGATTCTAAATCTATGATAATTTTTACGCATATTTCGTTTTGGAATGAATAAAAAATATTTTCACACAAAAATGTTCGTCGAACAGTTAGCACTTCATTTTGCTAACCGAAGATTTCCCAATCGTTTTTCAGTCCGCGGCGCACTTAGAGGTTTAGTATTTTATCACGGCGGCGCCCTAACCTAGAATTAGTCTATTTTATCATGAAACGTAAAGAAAACTCGTTTTTCGTCGGCATTATCGCTGACGTTGGTTATTCGTAAACACGAGAACTTATGTTAGAATCATGATAATTAAGATTAGATCAAACGACTCATGGGCTTACACAAAAATCGAGATAGTTTACTTGTTACCATCAGCTTGCAATGCAACCAAAGTATGCATTTTTGAGTGCAGTGAGCGGTAGTTTTTTTTTTTTTTTTTTTTTTAATTTTCAATCGTAAACTGGAACATATCTTTTTTTCGATTTTCACTAGTTTCCTGTTAGTAGATCAAAAAAAATAGTTAATTTTTGGTTTGGGATTAGAAACTACGTTGCCACTGTTGTAACCGAATTGCCACGGTTAGGGGCATTTTAAAGTGCCACGGTTGTGACATTTTCGTAATTGATGGCTAAATGAAAAACACAGCTACAGATTTTTCCGAAAGGTTTTAAGGTTATGTACGCAAAACCTTCGAGAAAATGATTTCATGTTCAAAATAAAATGTAGAAATTGTAAGTACCGAGTGCAACGGTTGTGACCACAGTTTTTGGAACACCCCTGTCTTTCTATACAAGTTGCTCTATAAAGCGCAGCTATTTATTTTGCGGACGCGACTGAGCATGTCAACGTATAGGTGGCGGTAAATAATCAAACTGAACGCAACGCATACTGTATCGCAGGCTATTGACAAAAAATAATTCAGCCGTATTGATGTCATTAATGTGTAAAATAATTTGTTTACTCTTCGATTTCTGTTTTTGATCGTTTTTCATAGTTGTTTTTGGTTATGACATTTGGGGTATATTAACAAACCTTGACTTCAACCAAATAACTATTTGGTGGCAAAATTCATCATTAAACTCATCAATGTCGTTTCTTGTCAAATAAAATCCTAAAATGTATATGAAATCGCCAGATGACAAAAAAGCACAGTCTCTACAAACAACTTAGGCCAGGTTTTCAGCAAAAATCCACCCTATATGGTTGAGCCACCATTACAAGCACCTCAAAAAATAAAATAAAATAAAAGATACAGATCCCATTGAAAAACCAAGGTCTATTGCCTGACATTCTTACTGGCACACTAATTTCCAACCATAACGCCAAGGGCAACTGTAAAGCTTTTCTAAAATCAATCAAGTCAAAATTGGCTTAAGAGAATGTTAGAATAAAATATCCTATAACGGTCCTATGGGGACACCGTTAGTATGGGAAATTCAACCCTTTTACGGCTGTCGTTTTAACTTTCAACTAAAACTCTAATGAAACGCCTTCTTCTAAAAGCGACAATCGCTGTTTTATTAAAACTTAAACTTTTTCCTCAAATTTCTTCTTTTTTGGGGTCTCTGATTGGTCAGCTGTAAAATTAGAACGATTTTTCTTGACAGCTGACCAATCACAGAACTGAAAATTGACTTAATATTCATGCCCTAACGTTTCCTGAATTTTCTCAACGACTGTTGTTTTACTTAAACGTCAAATGTCGCTCTATACAACCATTTCATTTATTTAAAAATAATTGTTTGTTCCATTTGGCCGATCAGAGCCTCTGCACTGATTGTTTTTGAATCAGGGTACAGAATGGATTAGCCTGAAATGCCTTAAAGCAACCGTTTTATTCCTTAGAAAAATAAATACAATCAAAAGTAACTAAAAGTACTCCGGAAGGCCAAATGGAACGCCCCTTATTTTATCTTGCTTTAGCATTTTATGAAAATCACCATGATTGCTACAAAAATTTAACTATCCAGTAACATTGATCAGAGATGATGATAAAATTAATAAAATAGACGAACTAGTTTCTTCATCAATGGAACACAAATATAAAAAAATAAAACATAATAACATCCAACCTAATGTAAAGTATTATATTCATCATAATGATCAACTTAACATTTGAATTCCAGTTTAGTATGTACTGTACGAACCTATTTTAACTGTAGATATTAAATAATTAAAATTTGTTAGCCCTGGTTATGGTTTGTGACCACCAGATATAATTATTATTTTATATTCTAACATCATTACAAATCAAATGTTAGAAGGTCTGAAAGATTAACGTACAATTTTTTTTTAACCTTTGGACATGACGTATGCGCATTCCTACATAACGTTTTTGTCGGATCAACTCCGCCTGCGAGAGAACCACTGAACTAAAATCTTGTCAAGCAGCTTCTACTGTTTACAAATTTATTTCATTCATTCTCGTAATCCATATTTCAACTCACCCCACGTGTGCAATGCCTAGCCTACCCATAGCCAACTATCAAACAACAGAACAGCCGTCATAGAGAAAGAGATGCGGTTGTGCTGTGATAAATTCTCGAATGATGACCAGACGAGGCACAAAGACAGGGGAGCAATGTGTACATACATGGAAGAAAAACGTCAAAATTTATTCAGAGTCAACCAGTCAATACAGTAAATAGTGATTAGTTGTTAAGGTGAAAGTGGACGTCTTCGTCTTCGTGATTTGGCGAAAATTCCAAACTTTTCAATTGAAATTTTAAGTACCTAGTATGATTAAAAGGCTTTTGAACATGTTGAGGTAGTGAACATAACACAGCTCTTTAATTTATGCCAAAAATCCTTTTCATTTAGTTGTAAAAAAAAGTGAGTAGGTACACATCACATGAATTTATGTAACTTCTAACAAAAATGTATCTATGCTCGCACTTTAAACTCTGCCAAAGAGAGTCTGAACCGATTATGATTCAAGTTTGTGATAATTTTGTGTAATCGAGTGGATAATAATCGAATTAATTTGAATTCCGTAAACAATGTACCTACATAATTAATTATGCACCCCGTTTCGATTTTTTTTTTTTGTTACTTTACAGATTCATATTCATCTATTGCCTGATTGCTGCCTATGTGAGGTAGCTTTAGTTAGAACAAATGATTCGTCGTGTCATAACGTACTCGATAGTTGGTGCGGGTGTTGTTGGAACTGGGTTGAGTCTTCGAGCAAACGACTATGATGTCAACTCCCTGGGCATTGTCCGTCTATCGAGATCCGCCATAACCGTGTTCGATGTTGCCCTTACATACAAAAGGGAACTCTACTACAGAGAATGGGACAAGAATTCACCAGAGTACAAAGCCGAAAAGAGTCGTGTGCACAAAATTGCCGCCCAAAAGCTCCTCGACCTGATGTGTACAAACAAAGGAGTCTACATAAAAGTAGGACAGCATGTAGGAGCTCTAGACTATCTGCTACCAAAGGAGTTTGTACAAACAATGAAAATCTTACATTCGAATGCACCAACAAATCCTGTCGAAGATTTGTACAAAGTCATCAAGCAAGAGCTTAAAAAACATCCCGATGATCTATTTGATTCGTTTGATCCAAATCCACTTGGCACAGCTTCGCTGGCACAAGTTCACAAAGCAACCCTAAAGACGGGCGAAGTGGTGGCAGTTAAGGTGCAGCACCCCTATGTGAAAGGGAATTCCATTGTGGACATGAAAACGATGGAAATTCTAGTCAACATGATGGGCATAGTGTTTCCTGATTTTAAAATTACATGGTTAGTGACGGAGAGTAAAAAAAATCTTCCAATCGAATTGGATTTCTTAAACGAAGGTCGTAATGCAGAAAAGGTGGCGAAACAATTCAAACACTACAATTGGTTAAAGATTCCAAAGATATATTGGGAGTTGTCGTCGCCGCGAGTTCTAGTCATGGAATATCTCGAAGGTGGCCAAGTAACTGATCTAGAGTACATAAAAGCAAACAAAATTGATAGGTTTTCAGTGGCCAATAAGATCGGACAGTTGTATTCAGAGATGATTTTTACAACTGGCTTTGTTCATAGTGATCCACATCCGGGTAATATATTGGTGAAGCAAAATGCAAAGGGAAAAGTCGATTTAATTTTGTTGGATCATGGTCTCTATGCCAATTTAACTGATAATTTCCGCTATGAATATTCAAAGCTATGGCTAAGTATTTTAAAAGTTGACAAAGAAGCCATGCGTTTGCACAGTAATAATTTGGGGATAAAAGATAATCTTTATGGGCTATTTGCGTGTATGGTGACTGGAAGACCCTGGGAGACTGTTGTGCAGGGAATCAGCAAAATCAAATATTCCGATGAAGAGGTGAGCCAAAAAAGGATTACCTACAAATTCAAAATCAATGATCTTAAATTGTTTTTGTTTATTTATTTTTTAGAAAGATACATTACAAAGCAATACTTCCCTGGTGCTTCCTCATATTGCTGATGTCCTAGAGCAAGTCGACCGGCAAATGCTGTTAATTTTGAAGACAAACGATTTGATTCGTGGTATTGAGGCAACACTTGGAACTCAAAATCGTATGACTGCATTTTGGGTCATGTCCAAGTGCTGTGTACATTCTTCATTTGCTGAACAAAAGCGTAACGTGGCTAGTCGCAGTTCACGTCTCAGTGTGTCGCTCAAAGAACGATGGGAAATTTTTAAGCTAAATGTTTACTATTTGTATATAGGTTTTATAAATTTTGGTTTTATTGCAGCTGTGAAGCAACTAATGTAGGAATAAACCAGCGGGGTAAATTTTGTAATTATTTATTATTTTTGTAATAAACGAAAAGTGAAGAATAAACCATAGCTTTGTTATTTTTAAATTCAAATTAGTTAATTCATTTGCTTACTTAGGTCGTCAGACCTTGATGAGTCCGTTGTGATACCCTTAAGGGGCATAAGGCCTTCACTACTCCTACGCGCCATGGTGTACGGTTTCTGGAAATATATCTCAGTTCTCTCCAATTCTTCCCCAGCTGTGCAGATTCCCTTTTGACTGTCCAACGCCATGTGCTTCTCGGCCGACCCGACTCTCTACCTGATTGTGTGAATGGTTCCATTGCATCCCTTGGCCAGCAATGCAATCGTTGATTTTTCGAAGCGTTTCACCAGTCCCCTGCCACTTACGTCTGCGTATAGTACTGTCCATGGATTCGTGACCCGTTCTTCTATTAAGTTCTTCATTAGAAATACAATTTAGCCAGAAAATCCTTAAGATGTTTCGTAGACACATATTCACGAACGAATGCAGCTTACTTGTGAAAGTAGTTAAGATTTTCCACGTGCTGCAGCCATTTAGAAGCACTGATTCAACATTGGAGCGGAACAGTCAAAGCTTGGTCTTTAAGCCGATAGAATTATTTATCCAGTTTGGTTGGTTTTAGCAACAGTTTAAACGCCTGAGACTATCATTTTTGTAATAAGATTTTCTGACGCTTCATTTTATTGGCTTCGAACTTTTGATGAGTCTGGAATTGTGTGGCGACAATTTAAACGTCTGGAACTCATATATTTATAATAAGTTCCATATTATGTACTTCATACTTTTGGATATACTTCTATTACCTAAAATTAAATTAGTGCACTCTTGAATCCATTTGGTTGGGTGTGGAAACACTTAAATCGTCTGCGAATAGGCAATTCCTTGATCAGGTAATTAGCAGATTTTTTTAAGTTTTTGACTCCCCACCATATTGCCGCGACAAAATTATCCTGCCAGACTTTTAAATTCGATATCTTAACCTTATTATGCTATTATTCACTTTTTTGTGTCTTTGTAATAATTTTTGAACATAAATTTACCGTCAAAAAATGCTAATGCTAATATTATTGACTAAAACTAGTTTCATAGCAAAACTAGTTATATGGAGCCTAATGTCGTTTTCTGAAACTGTTTTATTTTTGTGCCAGTAAACGTCCAATCGAAAACGACGAATTGGTAATATTAAAGAAAACTTATTTCCTATTTGGAGTCTATGTCGTTTTAAAACACTCGAAAATAATGAACATGCAACTTTAAAACTAAAAAACTAGTTCTAAGATAGGTTAAACTAGTTTTTAAATTAGCAAATAATATGGTTTTCATAATATAAGATTTTTTTTACTCAAAATCATGATTTGAAGAATGTGATCCCTTTTCTTCTTACCACCATACAATTTGTTGTTTTACAACCAAAGTTTTGTAAATGACTTTATCGATATCAACAAATTGTTATCTTATAAGGAATATTAAGTAATCAATTTTCAAACTTGAAAGCAAGTTTTCTTCCCTTTTGTGCATACTAGGTATATTTCAAATCAAATACCTACAACTCATTGTAACTACGTCAATTGTGTATTTTTTTTCCTGTGTACATCAATAATTAGGGCTGTAGGATAAATCATTTTTTTCACATGCACAAATATTTCTGCAAGCAAGTTATAATTAAATAGTTTTTTAACACCTTTTTTTACAATGATTAGGAAATAGGAAGCAAAGCAGTATACAGGAGCGAGAAAAAAAATGCAAACGAAATGGTATGATTTTGTTTTAGGCAAGAACTAAGCTATTTTACGTGGTAATGGCTTGCAATGTTGACCATACCATTTCGTTTGCATTTTTTTTTTCTCGCTACTGTACGGTGTTGTAGTAAAAGGTTGCTTCGGTGTATAGTAAAAAAATGATCGACACAACCCTTTTGGTTTTAAGTTTTAAATGTTCCTATCAATTCGTAGTCCAATAAACTATAAAACCAGACGGGAAAATGTCTTCTAGTTTTCGAGAAAACTGAAAATAATGATATCTAGATCAGTATTTACAGGCAAGGCAACCAACTTTCAAACAACAATGTGGTTGGCCTGTAAATAAATATGGATTAGTATCGGGACAGGAAAAGTAATTGCAAGTTTGAATAGTAATTTATTTTCGTTTGAAAAAAATGAGTTAGGTAAAAGTACAGCCGGTAGACAAAATAAAAAAAACCGCTATAACTCGAAAATGAAACGAAGACGAAATAATCACCCTTATTCCGCAAAGCGTTTGTTTTAAAACGCCACGCTCTAGAAGCTATAATTCGCGTCCAATTAAAAATAAAACTTTAAAGATCTCTTCGTTCCGCATCCCCTCCCCATAACCCCATAACAGTGTGGTCGTTTCACCGAAACGCCATTTCTCGTTTCTAGAGCGTGTCGTTATTGTACAAACGCCTGGCGGAATAAGGGTGAATTTCTCAAACGTTTTTCAACTAAGAATTACTTCACGTTTTTGTCTTTGGCGATGACTGTTTAGTGTCGTATATGTTTAAATACCAATAATTTTTTTTTTCATTTAGTAGAATTACACCCAATTATCCCCTATGACCAGACCATTTCCACTGGACATGAACATGAACAATAAACATACCAAAGACAAAAAATCCTGGTTCATCAAATGACATAACATCGGCGAAAAGCAAAATTGAGGAGGTGATTCCCAAAACCAACTATCGGAAAAAAAATCGAAAATGAGACATGGATGTCATTTTTTAG
This sequence comes from Meliscaeva auricollis, assembly GCA_948107695.1. NCBI lineage: Eukaryota > Metazoa > Arthropoda > Insecta > Diptera > Syrphidae > Meliscaeva > Meliscaeva auricollis. The sequence continues at coordinate 31,402,133 of OX403619.1, read as the reverse complement.
ATATTTTTATCTCGCATTATTGTTCTAACTTCATAGGATTTACAAAGTACTTGGAAAAAATTTTCTTTCCGCCGATGATAAATCAAAATTAATGGATTGTGGTTTTGATGTTAAACATCGTTTATGGCCAGTGGAATCGACATGTAGTTGTTTCAGTCATACATAAATCACCTGCCCTCACCATTGTCATTTTGTTATCTATCTGTCAAGTCTTCTATAAAAAAAAACTTGTTCTTTCATCGTGTTATCATATTCGTTGTTTGTGCTTGGCCAGTCAGCTTCATACTCTACACAGCTGCACCATAATTTCGTCTACTCATTTGCATTTTATATTTTCATAGACTTTGAACCCCAAATACGATATCTATCAAGATGTCTGCATTTTTAAAAGCATCAAAAGTAAGTTGGTCTACTTGAAAATACATATAGTAAGATAAAATTGATTGATTCAACTAATTTCCAAAGGTTTTAGCTTACCAAGCTCGTAACTTCAGTTCAAAATTAAATGATGTTGTAATTGTGTCTGCCGCGAGGACCCCCATGGGTAGCTTCCAAAGCTCTTTAGCTCCTCTCTCTGCCTCACAATTGGGAGCAACTGCTATTGAAGCTGCAATCCAGAGAGCTGGCATCTCCAAAGAAGATGTTAACGAAGTGTACATGGGAAATGTAGTTTCTGCTGGCTTGGGACAAGCGCCTGCTCGACAAGCTGCTATTTTCGCTGGACTACCCAAGAATGTGTGCTGTACGACAGTGAATAAAGTGTGCTCATCGGGAATGAAAGCTGTAATGATTGCATCACAGACTTTGATGTTAGGCCAGGCAGAGATCATTGTCGCTGGTGGTATGGAATCAATGTCCAATGTCCCATATTATCTGAGACGTGGTGCAACTCCTTATGGTGGGGTCAATCTTATTGATGGTATTGTGCACGATGGTCTGTGGGATGTATACAACAAGTTCCATATGGGCAATTGCGCAGAGAATACTGCCAAAAAAATGGGCATCTCACGTAAGGAACAAGATGACTTTGCTATTAACTCTTATCAGCGTTCGGCAAAAGCATGGGCTGATAAGGCTTTCGATGCTGAAATTGCACCAGTCAAAATACAACAGAAAAAGAAAGGCGAAATAATTATCTCGGAGGATGAGGAATACAAAAGGGTTAACTTTGATAAATTTGGACAGTTGTCAACTGTTTTTCAGAGAGAAAACGGTACAGTTACGGCTGGAAATGCATCAACTTTGAACGATGGTGGTGCGGCTGTTGTTTTGATGACTGCTGATGCAGCCGAACGCTTGAACCTCAAGCCTTTAGCTCGAATTGTTGGCTTCCAGGATGCTGAAACCGATCCCATTGACTTCCCTATCGCTCCAGCACTTGCCATTCCAAAATTGCTGGAAAAAACTGGCATTCGAAAGGATGAAGTTGCAATGTGGGAAATCAATGAAGCCTTTGCATTAGTGGTAGTTGCTAATATTAAGAAATTGGATGTTGACCCAGCAAAAGTAAACATTCATGGAGGAGCCGTTTCATTGGGTCATCCAATTGGAATGTCCGGCGCCAGGTTGATCACTCATTTGTCTCATTCCCTTAAGGCTGGAGAATATGGATGTGGTTCGATCTGCAATGGGGGTGGTGGTGCTTCATCAATTCTCATCCAAAAATTGTAAGACTTACTGTTTGAACAAAAAAAAAAACTATAAGTGTGCCTTAAAGCCAGAATTTGCATTTTTCTAAATTCTTAACAACATCACGTGTTGTAGATTATTAAGTTTAAAATTTTTATATTTAACCAATTTAACAAAATAAAAGTGAAAATATTTTTAATAATTTTTGTTTGCCCTTTTATTTTTCACAATTTAAAATATTTGATTTTCAGATCTCATCACACGTCTGATGGAAAACCAGTACTAACGTTGTACACAAAGGATCCATGTCCATTGTGTGATGAGTTGATAGATGAACTGGAGACAAATTTTAAAGGAGAATATGATTTAGAAAAAGTTTACATAACTGATAAGGACAACCTGAAATATTTGCGTCTGTACAAATATGATATTCCGGTTGTGTTTTTGAATGGACAATATTTGTGCAAACACAGGTTGAACAAACCACTTTTACGAAATAAGCTTTCTGAGTTAAGGAGTTTATAAGAAATATGTAATTATTTAAATTTATTTATTCACTCAAAATTAAATAAAAAAAGAGATACAGATGAAAATGTATTTTATTTATTTGAAAATAAAAAAAAAAGAATATTATTTTATATAGAATATAGGATGATTTAAAATTAACAAAATTCCCTTATAGTATAAGACCCCGCCTTAGGACGACCTACCCTCATCGTTTTACCAGTTGTGACCTATATTTTCGTATAGGCCGTGTTTAAGGAAACATTTTGCACATGGGTTGTCTAGCAATAACATGTTAAGGCATAGGGTTGCCACGCATTAAAGTTCAATTTTTGTTTTTTTTTTTAATTATCCGACCCGACGTATAGGCTACGTCAATTCTTACAGCCGATTTCTGCACAAAGTACCAGCGCTAGGACTGGTCCTAAAAATGGGTCATCATTTGAGCGTAAATATTCGAATGGGCTTCAATATTCTTGAGAGTTTCCAATGTTCAACTCTCAGGAACTTTGAAGGCTATCCACAGCATATTTACGTTCAAACGAACACCCAACTTTAGGACTAGCACTGGATTTAGCGTTAGGACTTAGTGAAGCACATTGGCTGTTAGAGTTTTAAAAAAAGTATTATATCAGATAAACTTTAATTTAAAAACTTGGATATTCTGGATTTTTAGAAATTTGGAATTCCAGTAGGATAAATAAGAGTGAACTTAGAAAAAAATGGAAACTTCTTAACTAAAAGTAAAAGAGACATAACTGATATTGCAATCGATAGACTATATAAATACATGAAAGCCACTCATACAAATACAAAATGTGAAAAATCTACAACTCGAGATATGGACGTTTAAAAGTCAAAAACGCCAAAATAAACTTTTGAGAGATGATTCACTAAAAATCAGCCGCATTGAGTTGGAATGCTTTTGTACGATCAACAAAAATGCTATAGCCGGCCGAAACTGCTCCGATTTTGATGTTTTTTTTTCAAATTTTGGCATTCAAAAATATGTACTTAAACGCTTAAAATTTGAAGCTCTTATTGTTTTTTTTTAAACTAGATTTTTCTGAAAAACAAATAGTTAAAATTGTAGTCCATTTTCACCCGTTCAGATGGGAGGTGGAATTTTCTCAAAAGTTGATGTCAAGCAGAAAAAAAAATTATTCAAATACAACAGTTAAGATAAAAGTATATGTTTTCTGATATCTAGTTTTCGTGATCTAGTCAGAGTCAGCTCTTCTCAGAGCCATCGTCATCGTCCGCGTATGTTAGATTTTCAAATTCGGCTAATAGACCAGTGCCAATCCAGTTTTCAGAGGGCACTAGTTGAAATCTGAGAAGCAGGATATAGGTAGTCAGAAACTTTACGGTAAATGGTATATATAATGGGAAAAATAAATACCCCACTACCATATTGGTGGAAAGGGGGTAGATAATCGAAAAAGTGGGTTGGGTGTCGCAAATCGTATTTTTTTACGAATTCTTTCAAAAGTAGTCCTCGTATCGAATAGATAGTGAAAAGGTCTACAACTTTTGACCAGGTAATTTTTGTATATGTACAAAACCAAAAATATTGGGAAAAATGTCGACAACAATTTAGAGAGAGTTAGCCACTAGGCCTTGGTTCTTCGTGAGCTATTCGTGCCACAACTTTTTTTTATTTATTTAAGGAGTGGCCATAGAAACTGAATGAAACTTTGGCAACAGATTTTGATCCTCTGAGTTCGAATTTAGTATCAGAATTGTTCTCACATGCAAAGTTTTTCAATTTTTAAATATGTACTAGGCTTTCATATCCGCAACAGACATAAATACAAGAAGTGAATATTAAAGAGAATCTCTCTACAAATCGGTGAGCACTGAACAATATGCTAAAGACTAACAAGCGAAGAATCTATTTCATTGATGCTAGAGGTTAGGCTGAGGGCAGAACTGGTACATCTAATCTAAACTACAGACGGCATCGGATATGACCTTTCAATATTGTGCAGTATAATGTAAAACATTTTGTAAGTAGATACCCATATCTTCGCGAGACATTGCGAACTTCTCTTGTTAGGTAGGTACTTATGATGCTAATAAATAAATCATTAAGACGTGTTTTTTTTTTGTACGCCCGGGCTAAGTTAGACGAAAAAAAACGGGACTTAACGAAATTACAATCTATAAATCATTAGCTGAAAGCAACATTGTTCAAACTCTAATGATTAACATAGGACCTTAGAACAATGTTATGTCGTTTTCGATTGGACGTCTAGAAGAGGCACAAAAATGGCTTCTGGATGCTTCCGGACTTTTAATCGAAAACGGCTAAGTAGATATATTTCCGCCTTCGAGATCTACATTACATATTCATAAATAATCATCTTTCTAAAAACATAAAGTGGAAGTAGGAACTTACTTGTATTTTGCGATGTATTTGCTTTAATATGGATTTTCGCAGACGAAACTAAAATCCCTTTCAATTTTATTTTATGGGATGTTTACGAAGATGTGGCTGTTTTTTTTCGAGAACCACGGTTTTCCGTGGTCCTCTCCAACCACAACTTGCAAAAAAATGTATTTTCATGCTGTGTGAAATAATTTGTTATTTATATTCTTTTTAACTCTTTTTAAATAATTATTTATTTAGCTTTTACTTGCAGTGCAGACGTAGAGTAGTCCCATGGTCTAAAGAATACCATGGAGTAGTCCGACAAATTGTTTTTGTTTACTGTTAGACTGTTGAAAAAAAAAACTTGCACTAACTGTACAATTTATTTTAAATTTCCAGCCTGAAAGTCCAGATGGCACTACTACTCCGCTCAACAATGCCCCCAACTAACAACACCTCCAAATCAACTACACAAAAAAAACGACAGGTGCTGTCACTTTTTTTTAAATTCCATTTTGTCCGTGTGTTTTGCTGCTTTTGTTTTTCATTCCGTTCGTTTTGTCACAGTTTTTAGTGCGCTGGACGAGATTGTACACAATTTTATTTTTGTGTTGCGAGTGGTGCTGTGCTATAGATAGAACAAGTTTCAATTTTATCAATAATTCGGAGAAAAATCCGTAGTTAACTTAATAAAAAAAAATGTTTGAATTCAAAAACTAAACAAAAAATAATAATTTCTTCCATAGAAGTAAAACTCAATTGGTCGAAAGAATATATCGCAACTACTTTACTATACAACGGGAATTAAAACTGCAATTGAAATAATATAATAATCACAATTACACCATTTTTTTCTTTGTTCCATTGCGCTCCTGCCAACTTCTTTTGGTGTATCCATTGAAAGTGCACCATACACAGGAGAAGAAAATATAAAAAAAAATAAGTTTTATTTTAAGCAACAAATTCAATTTTAATTTTAATGGGAACTTGTTGAACAGACGCAATGATTAGCGCACTTATATCTCGATTAATCATGTAAGTATTTCAATTTATTTAATATTTTTTACTTTTCCCTTTAATCCACCAACAAGAACACTGATAAGCCATTCCCTTGGAAAATATCGATTTTTTTTTGTATGATGATTCCTTTCCCTTTGGAATCTCGCATTTTTGAGTAATTCTGTCAGCGAAGCGTTTTGAAGAAGAAAGATTCTTGATGCGACGATTGTGGTAGCTTCTTAATTAATCTGACATTGTAGGTAGCCCCCAAGTGGGCGTACTGCCTCATATAATTCCTTGAATGGCCTCTAGAAACTTGCAAGGTTTGAGGTTGGATAATAATGTAATCCCAATTTCAGGGATGAACTTTTTTTTTTTTTTTTTATTTCAAAAACAATTATAGCCACTATACCAATGAACAATGACAATGACGAAAACAGTATATAGAGGTACTTGAAGAAAATGTTTATTTTTTTCTCGTTTCATTGAATTCTTAAAATTGGATTAATTAATTGCGTGACAATTATGGTATCTGCTATCGCCTTTTGTCAACAATATTCTTCTTCTTGTGTTGCATAAAGAAAAAAAGCCGCTGGCACTTTTGATTCTCATTATTTAAAATGAGATTTATATGTACGTTTACCTCACGTCAAGTCTAGGTTACCAAATAATAACGTAACCAGTTGGTTGTTTGCCTCTGTTGATTCCTTTTTAGGAATGTTGACGGCAAACTGCCTAGCAAAAAGTTTATTTTTAAGATCATTGTGTGTGCTGTGCTGTGCTGTGTGCGCTGCTGTGGGCATGAGAGATATTGACCATGAATCATAGTCTTGTATTTTATTTGACTGATGCTCTTTCGCATAAAAGTAATGTAAAGTAATAAAATATGTAAAATAAGACTCTAAAAGCATGGGCGTAAGACTACAGACATCGTCTAGTAGGTACGTACTTCTTGTACCGATCGATCGATGACTCGAAAGAAAATCCAACTTCCGTGGTTGGGACGGGATCATTGAACGTTGAATCTATCTAGTTGCTAGTTCGAAAGATGCATGAAAAATATAAATTAGAATCTACCTCCTACCTTGACTTTTAAATCCAAACAACGGCAACGGTTGGAGAACCATATAAGTTTTATTGTAAAAGTTTTTCCAAATTTGGTTTGTATTTTTGTATTTAGTTGGAAATTCATGATTGATTGATTGATTACTATTTTTGTTGTAAGCTATGATTGTTGTATGGAGATGTAGGTCGCAGTGGCATAATGTTCCCATAATTATAATAATAAAGTATTAGCCAATTAATTTATTAATAAATGATGATTTAATTATATGGAAGAGGATTATTTTATCCTACATCCCACATGGAAGAAATCAAAACTTGTTTCTCATCCCAAATATCATCGAAAATTCATTTCACATTGAAGAAAAAGCAACAAATTCAACAGTAAAACTCGTATAAAATGACTCACATGTATAGAAAACGTATAATTGACCACAGGATTTTAATCCACTGCTGTTTGTAAACTAAAAAGAGGATTACTATTTGTAGATTATGGATTTGAACTGTTGGTCTACATTGGATTTATTTGTCTAATAGGTTGGTTTATCGACATTCGATACGTTAGGATTTAAACATCTCCTTTGTCTTAGTTATGTTCTGTGAAATGCAGCTTTGTTTAAAGGTTGCTGTAAGCCCCAACCCCCGAGGCAATCTAGGTAAGAATTGCACTCTATGTTGTGCTATTGCAAATAATAATCAATAAGCTTTGTTAAATGAGTCTGTTCTGGACTCTTCCGAATACAAAAGTACAACTTTGGGTGTTTAATGGAGAAAATACCTGTTCGGAACAGATTTCATTAATGTTTGTGTGGAACAGTTTAGAGAAGGATTTTCTGTATATTTGCTTTTGAGTCGGAACAGATTCGTCAAATCTGTTGTTTTCTGTACTGTATTGTTCTGACGTTTCTCATGTAACTGATCTCCTCTGTCCGTTCCTGTTCTACCTTTTTTCTTATGTCGTTTTCGATTGGATGTCCAAACGATTCTGGAAGCATCCAAAAGTCTTCTGAAACTGTTTTATTGGGACAAAAATGACAGTTCGGACGATTCTGCGGAGAGAAATTTGGTTCTCGATTTCAAATCAAAATTTACTCAAGAAGCACAACATCGGTACATGCAAAATTTAAAACATTTCTGTGATGAAAGTGAAAGAATCATTCAGCGTAGCCGATGTGGCACGATCGTGCTTCCTTGACAGGGAAATTTCCTTGTGATATAGGGGCACACAAAATATGGCAAGTTTTTTATTTTCTTTATTTTACCGAAACTTAAACTCATAATGTAAACATATACATATGTAGGTCCAAATTTATATATTTTATAGTAATGAATTTCATTTATTTTTCTTATTGCCTTCTTATATATAACTAAGCGATGATAAAACTGCGAACAACTCCTGTTTCTGGACAAAAACTCTACCATAGAGCACTTTTTTTATTTTGTTTCTTATATTAAACGATTTATATTATCCTCATGATCTGATCTGGATTAGATCATGAAAATAAAACGATGCGGATCAAAGTGAAGGCTTTGTTGTATATCTATCTCTTTTTTAGTAGTATTTGTTTATTTTGAAATAATCTTGCATCTCTTATTTTTCTTCTTATCGACCTTTAAAAGCTATCTGCATTTCAGAGTAAGAATTAATTTTTAGATCATTACAATAGATCCGATAGAACGCAGGATCACATCGTCGCTACGATGCAGAACTAGCCTAAGTCACAAGTCAAAATCCCGATTTTGAGAATTTTGGACTTAGGCTACTTCTGCCCTGTAGCGACGACATGTTGTTTTTGTTTTACTTTTTAAAATGAACTAGATCCAGATCCGCTTGGATAATAAAAGGCAACTTTTATGTATTACTTGTATTTTTCTATTGTACGGAAATGGCAATTTTGTTCAGAAAAGGTGACACGAAAATTTCTGTTTTTGTAGCAAGGCTGTTTCATTGGCTGTTTCAAGTGGACGTGATTTTACATTTACCATTCGATTTCAGAATGAGTGAATTCTTCCTTGAGTAAAACCAATCGATAACAACAAAAGTTATTACTAGGGCAACCGGAAATATCCTCGAGCATGTTTTTTTGGAGGTCGTATATTGTAATTTGGAAATACAGGAATGTGTTTCATACAAAACTAAGCGTTTTGAGCCCTATTCGTTAGGGCATATTTTGGTTAAATTCTAATTTTTTTTTGCATATTTCACTTTTTAGAGCATATTTTTTGCACCTCAGGGCATATTTAAGAATTTTTGGCATATTTTTGCATATGTATCTTTTTTTCTTCATCATTCGCTGGGCTGAAAAAAATAAAAATTCAATCCATCACATATTTTGACAATAGCAATTATTTTTTTTTTTCGAATGTCTTGTATGATGAAAAATAAGAATGTTTTAGAAAAAAAAAAAAATCGTAGATTTGCAATTTTGACAGAAATTTCAAATTTCTTATCTATAAATAATTTCACCGTAGCCAAATATACGGCCTTCAAAATAATGGCTGAAGTTCGAAGAAGTTTTTCAATTTACAAAACGTTTTTACAGCAAACAGGAAAACTTTTCATTGAATGTTTGAACAACAACAACAACTTAAAGGCGCTACCACTCTTGTTTGGCTGGAGATATAGCTATTTCGTGCTTTGCCACTTATGCATTCATCAGTCTCCTTTTTGTGGTGCTGAGCTTTAATCCAATTTTATAATGAAAAACTTTCTATGCACACCATGGGAATCGAACCCACGCTATCAGATCTTAGCTCAGTCTTAGAAGTCGTGTGCACTACGCACTCCACCACTTTAGACCACTGACGTCACAGGTCGAGATGTGTTTCTTGTTTATCCAATGCATTTGGAGTCACAGCATTTTTATTAGCGCCTTTAAGTATGCTGTCTTGTTCCGCCTCCATTTTTCTATGATAAGGAAAACTTTTCTTTTTAAAAATTAAAGCAAAATTCTGTGCATTTACTACAATAAAAATTAAAATTGATAAATTTTTATTTAAACCTTTCCTAAAAATAAATAAAATAAATATTATGTTCTGTTTTTTTCCAAAATTTCCTTTTATTTTGTACTCCTTTTTCTATTTACCTCATAAACATTATTTAAACAAAAAAATTGACGATTTTATTAATTTGTAATGGTTTTTAGAGTAAATTTTTGGAGCACATTACACCTTTTTTAGAGCATTTTTATAGCGCTATAAACGGTTTTTTTAGAGCATATTTTCGGTTGCCCTAGTAATTACATTCATATATTTCATACGTTCATATAATTGCATGTCTAGAAGAGTGGAAGCATCCAGAAGTTTTGTGTTTTATTTGCACAAAAATAGAAGAGAGGCCAATTCTAGAAGAGAGTAATTCGATTCTCGATTACAAGTCAGAATCTACTCAGAATCAATAAAAGGGGCTAAACCATAGAATCTGTCGCGTACGTTACGTCGACATTTTCAACTGACAGCTCGATAAAATACACACGTTCTTACAAGCGACCCATACTAACGGACTCGACGGAAAAAGTAGGTTTTTTTGGAAGGAGATTTATTTGAAAAAAAGAAAATTGTCGTAAAATCGCTGCTTAATAAATTTTGTTTAAAGGAATTCGACATAAAAAATGACTGTGATGTCATAATAGCCTTGATTTAGTGATTTAGTGATTTAGTGGGTTACACACAACCCAACAACAAAAATTATGTACATTTACTTCCAGTAAAAGTGAGTTCGGATAAATGTTTTGGAACAATTTGAAACTATTGAACAAAATTCAAAGAAAAGCATTCAGACCAGATTGACTTGCCAAAATTTTGCCAAAAACCCGGTTAATGTAACACTTTGTAACTTAACAATTGTTAACAATAATTATTATACAGCAATATTATGTCAAATCTCATTGATACCTCACAAGTCACAAGAACCTCACAAGAAGAGGTGAACTCAATTTTGTGAGGTTTTCGTATTCTGGCAGTACCCTATCGAAGTTGTGATCTCTTCTTAGGCAGATCACAATCACAACTCACAATTTTAAAAAATAAATTAGAAGAAAAAAGAACAAATTCAATTCGTATTCGCATTTTGCCACGTAAATTTTGTGCATTAATATAATTGTGTTTATTAGGTAAACAATACTTTGGTATTTATCAATGCATGCATTTTTCAGTACTTGGCCACATTAAATTGCCTTCTGCAATTAAGGCCTAAGAAGAATGTTTTAAAGTTGTTGCTGCGTAAAAATTATGTGTTTTTAACAAAAATAAATAGTAAAAATAATAAATGAATAGACTAAAATCCCGTGAAACAATTAAAATTTTATAAAAAAGATTTTGTTTTAATTTTTTGACATTTAGCAGTTCAAACTTTCAGGCTGACTCTACTGGGCATGAGTGATGACTTGTCCATCAACATGTCTTGAGAATCAAATCGAGACATAAAAGTCCATGCACTGTTAAATCAATACTAATTTTGACTGTATGGACTGCAAATCGTGTGAAGTTTCCATACAAAAGTGGCAAGGATATGGGTTCTATATTTTCAAGAAATAAAGGGGAGTAAAAATTTCCATGGGAATGTTTCCCTCGTAAAAGATTTGGAACGAAAATACTGGGGGAATGTTTCTCTCGGAATTTAATGGTACCGGGAACATAATTTCCAGGGAAATTTATCTGTCATTTCATACATTTTTAAATAATAAATTAATATACACACATGAAATAGCAGATTGTGATGTTGGACATCGTTCATGGCCAGTGTAACCGACACTTGACAATTCGAAATTCACCCTTACTGTGGTGAGTTTCCTTGTGAGGTTTGTTATGAGGGCTTCCGTAGAATTAAAAATTGTGATCGCCTCATAAGAAACCGCACAAAAACAACCTCTCAAAAAATTGTGACCTGTGAGCCTCACAGTGGCAGAATGGGAACCGAACGAAACAGCTCCGATTTGGATGATTTTTTTTTTCCAATGTAATCAAATACTTTAACAGTCATGGCTTAAAAATGTCCGCTCTAATCGGATTTTCTTTTAAACTTAACAATAAGTTTTTATGAACAAGTTTATCAAAAAGTAAAAAATTGAATTGCAACAATTTCATGCGATAACGAAACACCCAACTGTGAAACACCTTGTACATTATGCTGAATGTAATGACTCAAAGGTGAATTGCTAAACGCAAGATTTGCGAAGTTAATAAATGTAATTCATATTCATATCAAAGCACAAAATTCAAATACAGACTACTGCGAAACACAATTTTAACATTTGCTTAAATATGTATGCAGTAGCTAAAGAACAAGTTCCGCGCTCTCAGTTGCAAAAAAAAAAAAAAAAACCCGCAACCCCCTCCGCTAAGTCAAGGCTTACAATTTCACCCTCATGGAGAGAATTTTGCTCAATTTGTATTACTCTTTTGAATGAAGGTATTGCTCTTCTTGATACGCACAAGTGATATCAAATATTAAAAAGAATAACATAAATCCTACGAAACCATTAAAAAACTTAATATTCCTCACAAGTGAAAACACTTGTGTTTTCTTTTTTATGAGAACTGAAAGAAACAAATTAGTTTGTTACCTTCCATAGTTTTTCTTTTCGGTAAACGAGAATACCTATTTCCGCTCTGAATCATTTCTAGTCAGCCACATTAAGCAACATGTTGATAGTTGTATTATAGCAGTTTGTTGAATATTAATCATCACCTCATTTGGTTGTCATAGAAAAGCATTAGAAAGTAATTTATTTGATTAGGTTTTTGCATGAGAGTTATATCTCATCAAAAATTGAGTGTTATTTTTTTTTTATCAAGCAACAAATATAACAAAATATGAAAGGTTGTCTTTGAAATTCCAGGTCAAGTACAAACACCAAAAGCATAATAACATACATTTAAAGGCCAATATAGTTAGACAAATCTGCATGCAGCCATTACTCAAATAATTTCGAATAATTTTAACATTTTTCGTCTTTTGGATCTCAATTAACCATAACATATCAGTTATGTCCCAGCTTTTGGCTCTGTTTTTGAGAGCTCGATTAAAGCCAAATATAATTTTGGGAAGATAACTCTACCAACACTATTTCTTTTTCACAAGATCTGAACTAACTCAGCCCTCAAAGGCAGTCCCATGTTTCTTGTCTTTGTCTTGTTTTTTTTTTGTACTAAGGTGTTGCCTCTTAAAAATGCCAAAAATCAAAAAAATAAAAAAAATACCACAACTGACCTATTACTCATTTCTTTTTCGAGACCGAAGGAAATATAATTTTTTTAAAAGAGCACAATGAAAATCAAAACACTCAATGTGAGAATTCTACAAATAGAAGCAGGAAGTCATATAAGCTATAAATTTCCTGATTTTAAGTTCCTATATGCACATTAAACTCTCCTAACAAGTTTCAACTAAAACCGTTTTTGTAATTAAAAACAAACAAAAAAGTTAATAATCAAAACAAAAAAAAAACAAAAATTATACTCAAATTATCTGCCTTACACGAAATCAATGCTGAAAAAAAACATTCCTGTCAATGAACGAACGTCTGCTCCCTTGTGTTCAAATTAAAACTAAAAACAAAAAACCTAAACAAAAAAAATGAACAAAAACATGGAAATTTGTATAAACACACAAAGACCCCCAGGGACTACTGAAAATGTATAAACAAAGTCAATTTCCAACAGAGTTTATCACTAATACGACTCCATATACAGAGAATACCTCAACAATGATTGCGAAACATGAAACGATCAATTCTAATCGTTTCCTCATGTCAGAGTCGCGCATACTGTTTGTATCATTTTCTCAATTAATTGAATTCGTTTTGAGTTAAGTCGAAGTATAGGCCAGAGATTTTATCTGAAACTCGCATTGAAAGCGAAAACGTACGTGTACAGTACATTTATGTGTATATATTTGACTTTGTCATTTGACGCAAATGCCGCGAGAGATCAACCACCACTTCACCTCCCCAATGAATTGATAAATAACAGCGGTGGCATACGACACAATGTATCCCATCCCCGTGTGTGTCGTGATGCTGCTCCTCATTCAAATTAATGGGCAAGCTACTGCAAGCAAGCAAGCGAGCAAGAAAACACTTAATTGTTACTGTTGCTTTATTTTGCAAATTCGATTTCTTTTGTGTTATGCAAGATTGTTGTTGTAAATTTGTTCTTTTTTATGGTGCAATGTCCAGTGTATCTTCTTGCATTCACCAAGAAACAACAACGAAAAGAAAACGAATCTACTTAGAATTCCGAAATCGGTGTCAACACTGCCATGCAGTGTTCTAATTTTAATATGACTCTACTCTCTCTCCTGCTGTATACCACTCCTAGCTGAGAATACAAAACCGTTCCCTCTTTTTGGTTTTCATAACTTGCTCGGAGTTACCAAAAAATCTATTGAATTTGCCAGTCCATCTCTCGAGATGTGGGCTATTTTTAGGATACAAACGCGTGCCAACGATCGCTCTCATTCGTTTTCAATTTAGAAATATTCAGTTTTTAGTATTCTGTCGAATGCGACGTGCACTCGTACAAATTTTTTTTAAAATTAAATTGAAAAAAAAAAAAAAAAAAATAAAAAAAGATAAAGCAAAACTAAAAACAGCTGTTTAAAGGAGGCGGGATCATTCAATTGTTTTCTATTCAATGACGTCGAGTATTTGAGATTGACAATGCGTAGGACTGCTGTTGTAGATCGTGGTGGTAGTGGCAGATTGGGACCTTCTTATCCTCCTTCGACGATGACAAATAAACACTTTCGAAATATCGATGAATTGATTCATCAGTATGAGAACCGTTACCAATCTAAATCCCGTCCATCATCTCGTAACGGAGGTGGTGGAATAGAAATTTATTTAAATCGCCCTTGGCCATCCACTTGCCCTGCCACCGCCGCCGCTGCTGACGGGGTAGGATCATTGAGTTCGTTGACTGATTCGGAATTCTGCAGCGATAGCGATGCGCCACCACGCCAAATAGCTCAGCCAAAAGTGCTTGTTGCACATGCATCACCGCACAGCGTGGTCGCGGCCGAACACCAAGTCATTTATAATCTGACAATAGTTGGACGTTTTCTTGAGATGCTGCAGCGCCTGCCGCTGCCACAAATGTCCCTCACCGCAACTGGCATATGTTTTCTCATTGCTATTTTCATCACACCTAAAACTTGTGCTCAAAGTGTTATATTTCCAACTTTCAGATTGACCTTTGGCACTTTATATCCAGCCTATGCGTCCTACAAAGCAGTTCGGACTAAAAATGTAAAGGAGTATGTAAGTATTAATGCATTTTGTTGTTGTTGTAAAAGAAAACAAGTCAATTGAAGCAATTGAAATAAATTGCACAATATATGCATTCTGCTGTGTCAAGTACTACTACTACTACTTGTTGTATGTGCAACTTTCTTGCACAACATTTTTATATTCATTTGAAAAAGAAAGAAAGATGAAGATTAAACATTTTATTCTCGACACAATTTTAGGTAAAATGGATGATGTATTGGATTGTTTATGCATTCTTCAACTGCACTGAAACGTTCACTGACATATTTCTATCTTGGTTCCCGTTCTACTATGAAGTTAAAGTGATAATTGTGCTATGGCTTCTATCACCAGCAACCAAAGGCAGTTCCACATTGTATCGCAAATTTGTTCATCCAATGCTTACGCGACGAGAACAGGTGAGTTGGAAAAATAACGTTTGTAATTTGATTGTCTTAACCATTTTTATTGTACAGGAAATCGATGAATATCTAAATCAAGCTAAGGAACGCGGCTACTCAGCAGTTCTACAATTGGGATCCAAAGGAGTTAATTACGCCACCAATGTCATCATGCAGACAGCACTAAAGGTATTGATTTGCTTATAAAATGTTTAGACAAAACAAAACAAAAATAATAATTGCTCCTAACGTGCTTTTACTTGTTGTTCTACACACGCCAAGGCTAATCCAGGCAATGAGTTAACGCCAGTTGTTGGCCGAGGCACAAATTAGTACTCATTTTTCTCTATTTGCACATCTCATCCATTGCGCCTCTCTTCATGTTTTACATTTTATTTCTCTTCAACTTCAACTTATTATCATTGTATTTTCATTTTAATTTTTAAATAACGTATTAAATAATAATAAATTATATATATATTCTCATGTTTTAACTTTTTTGTTGTTTTTTTGATTTTATTCACAAAAAAAAATTAAATCAAATATAATTTCGCTTAATTTGGAATATTTCTTAAACATTTTCATTCGAACATTCTGCTCTAACATCGATCGTCTCATAAAAAATGACTCTTTATTGCCACTGATTGCATTAAACTCTGGTATCTTTTTTATTTTTTTATAATTTTTTGTTGTTTAAACTCAAAGACAATTTTGTAATTTTGCGCTTAATGACGGAAGGTATTTTATTCTTCTTTTTTGCCTTCTTTCGATATAGTTGAGAGATTTCTGATTTTTTTTTTGTTTCTTTACTATGAGTAGTTTAGTGGGGCAAAAATTTGAATGACCGATGGGTTCCAATCCGTTGATCATTCACTGGAGTGAATAGTGGCAAAAGAATTTTGTATTGTTTACGCGAAAGCCTTGGAATTGGAATTTTAGAGCTTAAATAATTAATTACTCAATGACGAATGTCTAGAGATTAAGTGTGGCAGTGACTTGAGAGTCTGTCGGCCGATCGATGGTGCGGCATTGTAGAAATTAAGTTCTACTAAAAAAAAATACACATTTGCTTTGTCTTTGTTTTGAATTTGTATTTTTATATTTTGAGAATAAGGGGGGAAGTAAAAGTTGGATAGAATAACGTAAAAAGATATATCGCTGATCATCGCTTTATTAATAGTCGGCTCTTCAAGATGTTTTATTGCGTCGTTTTGTCGTTTTTGTCTTCAGAAAATGCTCTATATTGTATATTGTGTTGATGTGCATATAAAGTTGTCAATTCTATCATAAAACTAATGCTAATTCATACCCATGGTTTTTTGAATGAATGAAAGCTATTAGGCTTTTCTTCTATCTTTGTTGACATTAATGTAGCTTTATATTGCATCTGGAAGTAAGCAGACAAGTGAATTTGATAAAATAAACATTTTGGAACAAAACATTCGTGGATGAGGATGCGAAGGAGAAATAGATTTAGATTTCCTTAGCCAACTGTCAAGTTAAAAAGTGTATAAAAATTCACAATAAAAATAAAATTTAGTCAGAGCATGTCAACGATATCGGTGTCTAATTTTAGATATCCTTACAGTATAATATGAAACGTTTATAAACAACTGTCTGAAAGCAAAACTGAAACAAATTGATGACAACAAAAAAGTGTAGCTCAAGAATATTGTTCACACCGAATAGAAATGTAAAGTGAATGAAAACTAATAATTGAAATGATTGAACCAGCTCGTGGAATATAAAAGGTAGGCGATTGAGCTCAAACGACAACAAACCAGCACGGTCTGGAAGAAACAGTTGACAGTGGGTACAGAACGTTGAAGTACAAAATTTACTAAATATTACTTGAGCATGTCGCTTTCTTGGCCATTCAGTGCTAGAATAGGCATGAAGGTAAATACGAATGTTAAAATTAAAAATTCACTTAGGAGCCGGGGCCTTCAGATGATTATTCTAATTCTAAATAAAAATTTAAGTTAGAAATGGAGATTTAGTCTTGTTTTAGGGCTTGTTTAACAACATCTGATTATCTTTCAAATAAGATAATTCGCGATGTTGTTTTTGTCTGTTCGTGCTTTAAGTTAAAAAATAAATTACAAATAGCTTACTTGATAGAAACTATATTGTAAAAGAAAAGCCTTAAGTTAACTAATCAATTTGAGATTTGCTAAATTAAATGAAATGAACCTCCTATTAATCGGTTCAAATTACATCTCTAGTCCATAAGAAGAAATATTCCATAGGTTCAAGAGAATACGACAAGATTTTGATTACAGAAAAGCCTTCCGACAAACTACACTTGCTTGTAGAAAATATCGGCTCATAACATAGGCGTCGATTTGGAACCCTAGATTTTGATACAGTTGCTGCCAATATCAACTCAAATTAACCCCGATTTACTACAGTGGCCTAGAGTCCTAGATGTTCTTGTAAAATGAAAGAAATATCTGTTTACTCAGAAAGTAGAAAGTTTTAAGTAGTGACATTGATGGAAACTGGCCTCAGTTAGCGAAATACTTATTTGAGTCAATTAGCAGTAGCGAACAATTTGTGCAAGAAACCGGATGACATCAAGATGACGGATTATAAAGTTATTTTTTTTTTTGTACGAAATCGTACGTTGGTGTCCAGGCGCGAAAACAATGTCCGTGGTATCAAAGTGAATGAGTGGACAGTACGATTGATAGATAATTATACTCATACTCCTACAAATGGTCGGAAATTAAGTTCTGCTCATCCACAAGCGAGGCTTTGATTTCATGACTTTGGATGACAATAAAATGTATTTTTTTAGAAATGATGGATGCAGAAGAGTGTACTGATTTTTACTGCAGATAGGCTCCTTTCGGAAAACTGTTATTTGAAAATAACATTAAAATTATTTCGCAAGGCATATGTTTTTCTTCTCGGGCTTATAAAAAAAGCTGAAAACATAACGGTTTCCTTTCCGAAGGCAGATAAATGAGATAAATTCACCATACTAAAAATTACTCAAAATCTGGTCTTAAATCTCCGGCACCAAAAACATTGTTGGCCTGTATTATCTGTCAAAATATCAGGCAACGAACAAACTAAAATATACAAGATTCAGACAACCAACAACAAAAACAAAAACATATCGAAAAAGAAGACGATAGAAAACTACTGATACACCGAAATTTAAGTTTTCTTATAAACAGGGATGGGATTTTGTGGACCTAATACTTTGAAAAAAAAGGCAAAATAAAACATCAAAATATGCTACAAAAAGGCATGTATTCAAACAAAAGACAACAAATTAAAATTAATTAAAAACTTAGGGAAAATTATTAAATACAAACAAAACAAAAAAAAAAAAAAAAAAAATGGCAACAGTGAGTAAACAAAAGTTTTTTAAAATTTTCAGGCAACAAGCAACTGCGATAATTATTGTTCCCCAAAAATAAAAATAAAAAGAAACAAGTCGAGCTCAATTGCCAAAACTTAACATCGTCAACTTTAATATTGTTAGGTAGCACACGGTTTGCTTGGTTTTTGATTACGCAATTAACTTGCTTCACGGTCGCTCATTCTATTGGCCATCAGAGATAATTCTTGTTTTGATCCGAGATAAATTATTCCAAATTTTAATTTTTGAGCAGGATCTACACCGCAAACACCAATGTGTTTTTTATGTGAGCATATGTTATTTTCACAAGGTTTTTTTTTATTAACGAAATTTTGCTCCCATACAATTGCAAATAAAGATCATTATGTTCTCAGTATGCCTTTGCCAGTAAAAAACTGTGCTAAATCAATCACCAGGTTCTTTAAAAAAAATGCAGATCCACTGTGAGGAAAAATACGTTAGTTGAATAGATTTTCTTTTTTTTTATCTTTGAGACTGAAAAGAGGATAATATGGAAAAAGACAAAAAAAAAGCCAAAAACACAAGAAAAGGCAAAAAGGGCAATAACGGAAGAAAATGCAAAATAAAATACATATAATTGGAATCAGGGGGACGTGAAATGAGTTTGTTTAAGATCGTTTCCGTGATACTTACTTACGACTGCGCAAAAAACAGGCAAAGTGAGCAAAATCCTACCCCTGCTTATAAGTGTTCAACTCTCATAAATAAAAAAAAAAATGCCAAAAATCAATAAGAACCTTTATCCTCTAAGCGCTTTAACTGTCCATAATTCTGTGTTGTATATTGTAAAAAAATTTAATTTATTGAATTGCAAGTCTAACCGAAACATTGATATTGGCATATCAGTTTTTTGCAAAGCTTCAAATTATTTAAGTAAACTACTAAAAGTAGTAACGACCAGCTTAGTGGTTCGTTAGTAATTAAACATTTATATAATTTTGTGAAACCATATCTAGTATTTCAAGATTAATACGTTTTTTTATAACAAAAATGTTGCCAATTGCAATATAAATTTGCTGTTGGAAAGAGCCCAGGCTCTTAAATAAAATGAAAACAAAACTAATTGAATTTTCTGAATTTTATTCTTTTCGAATACTTTTCGATAAACAGGAAAAAAATAAGAATAAAGTTAGTGCTGTGAGTCTTGTGTTCGTCATTTCCAGTCTTATCAAGTTGACGTTTTATTGTTTCAGTATCTAGCAAAAGCTCAGGGCAATAACGTTTTGACTGACTAAATACTTTACAGCATTTTTACCAGTGTACATTGTTGACAGCAATGCTCTTACTCATATCCCAACGAATCCCATTAAAAGCATCAATATTTGAAAGTAAGGTTTCGCTATATATCTATTAAGCTGTTCTTGAGAGATCATAATTTCATGGCGGTCATTTCATAAAGATTAATTTAAAACTTGCAGCGATAGTTAAGCTTAAGTAATATACAAATATGCACCTGTTTGCGTCTTGAAAAAAGCATCCTGTGAACATGTACGTGCGAGAGATTTGCAGAAATCAAGATCTGCAACTCAGATTTTTGTACTGTTTAAAATAGTCATAAAGCTGTAACTGTAGTGTTAGAGCAGTAAATTTAAATTTCTTTCCATGAATAGTATTTAAATGTCAATTATGCATTAGTGAATGAATACTAGGAGTTTAGATGGACTGTGCCCGATATAGGTAATTTTCCATAACTTCCATTAAGGAACTTAAGTATTTGGATAGGCTACCAAAAAGTGCTTTACATTACAGAAACTAAATGGGCTGTCTTGCATCGGGCAGGTTAATTTTTAATTTTTAATTTCCAAATTGATTTTTTTTTTTTTTTTTTAAGCAGCAAAAATAAGGACTTCCGTTAGTAAAAAAACAAAAAAAAAAACACCTTCCATGGATGTTAAGCAGAATGTTCCATATGAAAAATTGTTTACAATGTTCCAAAGCATGATTTATGCTTTCCGAAAAAAAAAAAAAACAAAAACAACAACAAACATCAAGCTTCATAATTATAAATATACTACATCATTACACCCACCAGATTGTTTTTCTATTTTTGTTCTTTCTTTTCTTTTTTATGTTTATTTCGTTTGATTTTTTCAACAACAAAAAAAATAATAAAAACAAAAACAAAAAATCCATCATCGACACCCTCTCTCAGACATTCCAATCGGGTGGCTTAAATCTTGTCGGCGAGAATCCTAGAATGCTTGTATCCAGTCAATCAGATAATACAATATCAGCTAGAACAATTAGGCGCAGCGACGAAACTGATGGCGCCAGTGGTGATGGTCCACATATTACCCCACCAGATGTCGTCTTGAGATCTAGATCATTGGATGCAGTCAATTATCAAGAAGAATTCTCCGAAGAAGATGATCAATTTGCAATGAATGGCGAAAACGATGAAGATTATATCCCCAATGGACAAGACGAAGGCGCTGTTAGGTGCCGAGAAGCACCAAAAAGAAAAACCCGATTAGTTCGTTCCAAATTGCAAGACAAAAAGACTTCACAGATACCATCGGTTGGCAGTAAGCTACCTTTGCGTGGTCGACGCAAACTGCGCGAATGCACTCCTGATGTCGATGTTGATATCGAGTAGACAGGATGTGTGTTAAAATATAAACAAAGAAACCTCGAACCATTCTCGAATGATCTCCATATAAAGAAAACAAAAAAAAACATTAATAATGAAACATCGATGTTAAAGCACAAAGAATCAGTCACTTGATTGCAATTTTAACTTTGTATTGTATTATGTATGTCTCTATTAATCATTGTAGTATTTTTTCTTTATTCTTTTAATTTCAATGCATCACATTATGTTTGAAGTATCAAGTTGTATTGAATCATTTAATGAAGGGACTGTATTTTTTGATGCTTTCTCAATGATGAAGCTCCAATCTCAGGCCTGCCTACTGTGTCATGTTTGTTGTTCTCCAATCCGATGAGTTCACATTAAAACATTGAAAACAGTCCATAGCCACAAAATAAGTAATAGTATTAGATTTTTAAAAATAATGTTCACTAGAGAAATGCTATGTTAGTTATTCGATTGAGATACATTCTTTTAAATTTCGGATTTGTTTTGAATCTTGGCAGATAAAATGAAAAAAAAATGTTAATGAGTGCGTGTTTTACCGACGTAGATTATAATTGTATTTTTTTAAATTTAATTTTTTTTTATTATCAATAAATGCTCAAATTATACAAACTATACTGCACATATTTTTTGATTTTCGTTTTAATCACTTATTTTAATTTTTCTTTGTTTGTGCTAAGTTTTTGTGATTTTAGTTGCACAGAATAAAAAACAAGCATGCATCCTTCAAGCAATTTATATCTAATATAGCTAACAAAAATGGTACGATATTATTTAACTAAACATTTACTATACCTATATTGGGTTTTAACAAATAAATAAGTTTATTTATTAGAACATAATCAAATATTTGTAGGGTGGAGGTAATTTGGTACAAACTATTCGTCGCAGCTATAGTTTGAGTGATTTGTCAGAACCCGATGTTCATCGTACTCAAGACGAAGTAAGTTAAAAAAAATTTTTTTTGAGAAAGACAAAAACTGTAATTTACTATTTTCTTTTTTTCTTTTTTTCTTTTTTTTTTTTAGATTGACGAGATTACTAGGCCACAACAAAGAATGTTAAGGCCTAGAAACCCAGTAGCTCGTTCTGCCTCAGGAAGTAGGCATTCAACCGGAATGTATTTCTCAGAGGTAGATGTTGCATCTAAGAGTCCAGCAGACTTTACGAGGTAAAATTAAATAAGAAATCCTTTCTGTTCTAAAAAGCTAAAATTTACTTAATACTCTGGAAATAAGAACCCAAAATAAATACATATTATATTAAGTTAGCTTATTGTAAAAATTGATCGAATAGTCGCTATTTCAACCATCAAATCCAAAAGATCATGATTTGAAGAGTGGAAAAATATTGCTGATATGTGTTCGATGCCCTTTAATTTAACGGTGAAAACCTTGTCAAAATGAAAACCTTACTTGGATGATCTGCTTGAACAGCTTCACTTAAAACATAGAACTGACAGTATCGAATAGGCAAAAAGTTCACTATATAGGGAAACCTATTCCAAACTCGAACATAATCTTGATCTGGCGAATTATTTTAGCGATGCTCTTAGGATATTAAAATTATTTTTCGAGCAAGAGGTGAACTGTTACCCTTAAATTTTATACCACACCGAAAAGATCTCCTGCATTGCTCTATGTGCAACACGTGTGAAAAAGAAAATGTTGTTCACTTCATTGCAAGATGGCCTGTGTCGATGGAAATACGTTGACAGATATGGCAAAAAAAAACAGCTAGATGAAACAGAAATTATAGAATATTTGTAGATATTATTGTACTACATCAATGTAGCTGACTGGACACCCTGGAAGAATGTAATAAAACAATTTGTTTTAAAATGAAGTACCAAGATAAGAAAATTTTACATGTTCTTAGGATATTTTTTAGTCCTGGATCGAATAAAATAAATGAAAAGAAGATCTGAAAGCTCACTTTATGTAAAGGCAAGTTTTTTTTCAGTACAATGAACAAAACACTATCCAAAATTCCTTAAAAATAATGGCAAAGTGATCAAATTTGGCATTAGTGTTTTATTTGACTTCTAGTGTCAATAGACCAATAGTTTTCATAAAAAATATTTAATCTAGATGGGTGTTTTTTTCACAGGATGTAAAAAAGAAGCTTTCTTTTCTTTGAATCACAAAAAAATTAAAAAAGTCTTTTAGCCTTGGTCTGATTATTTTTTCTGGTGCATATTTACCACAGCAAGTAACACAAAATCCAATTTTGTTTTTGTAATTTTTTTGATATGAGATTATCTGAAAATTGCTAAGAACCTTTTGTCAAAAAATTGTCATCGAAATCCATTTTGTCGTTTACGAAAAAATCAGATAAACGGAAAACGGGTCAATGGGAGGTATCGTTATTAGCCGATAAAAAAAATAATATTTGATACTAATTGTTACTTTAAGAAAGAGTTGTTGGATCCACATTTTCATTCTTGAAAGAATTTATTGACGCAAAAATAGTTGGTACAACAATTTCATTGTTGATCTGGCAATTTTCCATTCTTGAAAATGATAAACAGTGTTAAAATTGTTCTATGAAGACCTTGATTGTTAAACTGACACTTTGATTCCTTAAAAATTAAGAATTAGTTGTTACTCCAAGAACTATTTGTTGAGTCCAAAATTTTTAGTTCACAATCTTACAACAATGGAAAGTTCTTGGGATAACAATGATTTTTTTTCTGAGTGATGGGTCGGGCTCTTAACCATCCCGGGGTCGTTAAAGAGGGAAAATCATGAGGGATCCCGGGATTGAATTCACTATTTCCGAAGCTTCGGTAATAAACAAATATGTCCAAAAAGTTTTCTTGTCAGTTTCTAGAGGGTTTTCATAGAATTTCATTCTTTCATTTCAAACTCTAACCACCTTTTGCACACCATGGTTTAAATATTTTTTTTTCGAAACTCAAAATTCTGCCCTTTATGCCGGATCAACTGATTCCCAATCAACCAAACCAACAGAAAATATTTTTAAAACAAACCGATTTATCATAGATTTGGCTCTAATTTGACTTTTTGACTAAAGATACACCAACTCCCTCATTCAATTCAAATCAAAAAAATATATGAAGACCTTGCAGCAAAAGTGTGACGAGTCCAATTTGCAAAGATAGTGAAAGAAGTAATTTAAAAAAAAAACATTCTTTTATATATGAGTATATGTGATAGATCCAAATTTTTCTATAGTGTCCTTAATTTTTGCCAGTACTGCTTTTTATTTATTTCTGGGTGTTTATTATGTAAAACTGATTTCTTTGTTTTTTTTTTTAGTTACAATATACGCTCATCGGAGGACATAAGCTCAGGATATTCCAGCGCAGAACAGATGTCCGGAGGACTAAGTCGTACGTCATCGATGACAAATGCTAATAGAGCACGATTTAAGGCAAAAAAGGCTGAAGTAAGTATAAAACTGCAAAAGACTTCAAATAATTCTTTTTTTTTATTATTAATTTATTTATTTATATTAAATCAAAAAAAAAAAAAAAAGGAATTGTTCATTCGTGAAATTCCTGAAAATATGATTGAATATAGTTTTTTTGAGGCACAACCATCAGTGTCAAGGGAATTGGTCCATGAGACTTACAACGATTGGAAAGATGAAGTTTATTTTGACAATGAACAATATTTTAGACATCAAATGTACAAACCAGATGATAAAGATACATCTTCAACAGCAAGTACATATAAATATGAAAATAACGAGTTGCCTTTAATAATGGATTCTCCAGAAATGAACTTGAAATATGATTTATTCAAAAAATGGCTTGAAGAGACGAAAAATTCAGAAGCTTTGGACACAATTGAAAGTGGCGAATTGTCTGAATCCGAAGATGAATTTCTGGATCCACTACCAGTAGATAAAATTGATGATGATGAATTGATAAGCGAAATAAAAGACACAACATTGAATGAAAGTGATGGGCAAAAAGATGTTTCAATTAATAAAATAACAGTGGGGCCAAAGGCACTTAAGGAATCATTAGAAGAAATTCAAAACAGTTTCCGTTCGGCTATTGAAGCACCTCCCCCTAAAGTCACTGAAGCTTCGTATGATTTTTCATCACAAAAAACGGATGCCATCGTTCGTCGAACAACAAGCCACTGTAAGGGCAAAGCACCCGCTCCACCAATACTCCATCAGCAACCAACAGATAATTTAATCCCTGAATTTTCCAACTCTAGAAGTACCTCTCCTTTGTCAGAAAAACCATTAAAAAAGAGTGGCATTCTAAAGACCTACCTTCCGTCCATATTTCGTTCTGAAAGCAAAGAAAAGACCAGTACTGTTGCTAGTCCAACCACCATAACGCCTGTAAATGAGCAATACCACCTTGAAACCGAAATATAGTTTCGAATAGCCATCATCATCGAACAGAATATAGTAAGAAGATATATTTTTTGTTTCGTCCAGACTTGCGTCTTCACAGGATTGTTTAACTCATGCTCTGTACATACTGCTGCCTTAACAAGGTGTATATAATAATGTCACAATTTATCCATTCTAACAGTCTTGTTATTCCGCAAAAATAAAGAAACCAGAAAGCTTTTCGAACACTTTAAAATACCCTTTAAAAGCTTGAAGAAACATGTTACCATAAATTCCAACAATATAGCAGCGCACATCATTTTGTTGAATTCAAATATTTAATATTCATTCTTAAAACTATGCTTGAGTGTTCTTCGTACATTTCCTTAAATTAAAGAGGTAGAATGGAACATCATCAAATGCATTGTCCGAAAGAAAATTTAATTTATGAAATAATTTCTTTCAACTATTTTCTTGTTTATTGTCATACTTGTTTATTTTAGAAAAATGAATGTTAATCAGTACTCGTATGACAAAACTATTGGGTTTACCAAAAAAAAGGTCATTAAATCAATTTTAGGTAATTCTTTTTTTCTTCTGGGCTCCAACTTTCAACTTTCTGTGCGCAGGCGGAAAAGGCACATTGAAATCTTTAAAAATACTCATTTTTAAAAATCTCGGAAAACTTTACTAATGATTGTCCTTTAAGAAGTTTGTTACCAGCCGGGTTTTATGTGTTTGAGTCATGATCGCATCCCACAAGAAAGCTTATTAAATGAATATTGGACCGCAATCCAGAATTTCCTTATACATATGGGCATTCATCCGGCCGCCGACTTGATATAACTAACTCATTCCTTGAACTGAAACCTGATACCTTGGGCCTTACATTTGTCCCTTCGCATATACTTATATGCCAAATATTGGTGTGGGGTAAGCAAATGGAATCATATATAACAAGTTTTATTTAAATGTCCATTTTATCGAAATGGAGTCCGCACTCCAATCCGCACTCAGTTATGTCAAGTTAGCGGCCGGATGAATATAGTGGAACCAATATTAAAGATAATCTCTCAGAACGTTCAATTCGTTTCGTCATATTACGGAGAGATCTCAGTTTATAAAACTTAACCGGTCACTGTGGCGTATGAGTAACATTTTGTCTTCTATTGAAAAACAAAAAAAAACTGATAGTTAATTATAGTTATTATAAACAAACATCTTGTGGTCAATTTGGACTTTTATTTTGGCCGCCAATAAGTTTTTTTAACATTTACTGCGACCAAGAACGATAAAGGACATTTTAAACATCGTAAAAAGTCGTCCAACTAGACGTGTTCAACAAGTAAAACTTATTTTGTAAAACAACTCAATCAATGACATTTAAATTTAAAAAAATAGCTCGACAATTAACCTATTTATGTCTCTAAGATCTTAGTTATAATCATACCGAGATGAACAGGATCAGCACAATTTTTCAATATTCCCGATGAAATAAAATTTTGGATTACATTTCACACTAGTGTTTAATCTATTTTTAAATTTATTAAAAAAAAAAATAATTGTTGCACGAGTATAAAAAGTTTTTTCATTTAACTTATTTTATAAGAAAGGCTACGAGTATCTTCACATCAAAAAAGGCCGTAACCTATCCATAGTTTTCTTGAAGAAATACCTTATTTTCTTTTTCAGCGATAATACTATAAGCAAAAAATATAAAACAGATTGCGCATCAACTAAATTGTTTTTTTTTTTGTTAAAGTACGAATAACTTTGTACATATCGTATATTGATTAATTTAAAAATTATTTTTTTTTTGAAAGTATTTTAACACACTGCGACTAATATTCTTCAGTTATGCAAACAAAATTAAATAGAATTCAGGTGTTTGTTCTTTTGTTCAGATCTGTAAATTACTACTCAATGAATATTATGCAATGAATATACTTTGGAAAAAAGACAAAACTTTAAAAAATCATATCTCGGAAACCTATTCATGAATATTTTTTTCGATGCCATTTTTGAGTTCTTCAGGCTAGAATCTATACGAAACATATAACGTCACTAAGGGTGTAAAACATTTATTTTGTTTTTGTAGACTACTGCAATTACAGATGTAACAGCGAAAATGTAAAAACCAAAAAAAATTAACCAACCTAATGTGCATTGTAATAAATAAAGTTTCCTAAAAACAAAAATGCAATTGAATTTGGTAGAAATTCTATAAAACAGTCTGGGGATAGATAAGAAGCAGGAATAAAAAAAAACAACATTTCCCTCCATTCCATTTCCCTACTAACAAAAAACAAACCCCTTTTGCCCTTGTTGTGATACGAGTTATCTTGCTAAAAATAACTTTGCCAATTTTACAGATCCTAGATTTAGAATCGAGCATGATGTTGTTCATAATGGCCAGTGTTTTAATTTATTTTGTTTGTTTTTGTTTTTGTTTTTGTTTTTGTGTTTTGATTTATTTTCAACATAAATACATAAATTTAAAAAATATTCAAACTAATTTCTGATTTTTTTTTCTTTTCTTTTTAGGAAAAATCTATGTCAGCCAGTTGCACAACTCTTCCTCGAAGCAAAAAGTCAGAAAAGGCAATGAAAACACGAAAGACGGAAAAATAGATGGTGCCATCGCTCTAAAATAAACCTGGCTACCATGGCTCTTTTCAGCGCACACAAAACATAAAACAAATAAAAATAAAAATATTAAAAAAATAATACAAAAACAGAAGGAAACCACAAATCATAAATTTGTGTGTTTATGAGAAAAAGCATGAATTTCCCCCGAATGACATATTAATATGAAGACGAAGAGACTTTGTAGACTGGTTCAATGTCCTTATTCCTAATTTTCCTAATTAAGTTATCTATAAAAGATGTGTAAGGCCATGTCATGGTCATACTATGTATGTGTATAGTATATGTGTGTAGCATTAACGATCTCAATGCAGGCGTTAATAAATAATAATGAGATTTTTTTTTCATTTTAATTTCTGGTGCTCTCTTTGCTGTAAACTTAGCAACATAATCGATAATATTATTTTATTTTAGATAGAAAAAGATTTATTACTATTTATGTATAATATTGTTTTGTATTTTAGTTCCTGCTTATTAAATTGCTTTGGAATTGCAACAACTCCAAAAAAACAAGTGTAAATCCTCCTTTTTGAACATGATCAAAAGATGTTTGACGTGTGTTGTGTGTTGTTTTAATTCTAATAGTTGCTTGTGGATGCCTCTAAGGTGGCACCAAGAAAACATTTTGCAGGGGGAGGTGCACACTCAAAGCATTTTTACATTTACATTTAAAATTATGTTTATCGTTATGTTTATAAACTTTTCTTTAAATGTTTTTAGTGTGTTAAGTTGAATGATATGTATTTGTTATTTCGAATAAATTTAACGAAACAAAAAATGTATTTATATTAATTAACTCAATTTTGGACGCCTCCGAATGAAATATAATATAGGATTTATTATGATTAATGATTAGCAAAAAAGTATTTAACAAAATTGTATTTGAAAACATTATAGCTATCAAAAGATAACAAATAAACAATTCTTGAAAAAAAAAAGTTTTTAAAAAATGTTTAAATAAATGAACCAATGCTCTGTACTCGAGTGTACTTGGAAGTAAAACAGAAGCCTTTACATTGAGACATTGCCTGCAGTTTCTTTAAACAAATTATATCGTTAACTGGGATGTCTTTGTTTCAGCCATTAAAAAATATCCAGGAAACCCGTAATTTCAAATTTAAAATTCTTCTATTTCTTATCTATTCACAACAAATAGAGACAAATATAAGAGTTTTTACTCTTATCATGTTTTTTACCATTCGTTTTTCCTACCAGGTGTGATTTCCAGGAAGAGCTTTCGCCTTAAAATACGCGTTAAAACTATAAACCACAGAAAACACAAAAGTTCAACGAACCGTAAGTTAAAAACTAAAAACTGTGATGCGTAAGGGCTCCAAAGTGTTGTCACGACCCCAAAGGTTAAATTGGAAACGAGCAATCACATACTCACCCCTTCCCTGGGATTTTTTTTTTTGTTGAAAGGGCTCAATCGAAAAATAGTTGGGAAAATCGCTCTCTTTTCACTTTTTCGTTGTTCTTCACACCAGAGCAACAAATAACAAGCGAAAACGGACAAAATTCCTGGAATATTTGGATTGGGAGCCTTTTCCCCAATACAAAAATTCCCCGGGGAATTTCGTTCCCGATAAGGGTGATATACAGTAGTATGCAAAAAAATTTGTGTGATAAAAAATCAGGGATAATTTTTGATTGTCTTGGTCTTCTTAAAAAAATTTTTGCCACCATCTGCACTTAATAAATTTATCATAGACTCGTCAGACCATAAGATGTTATCCTATTTTTCTTTGCTCCAAAGAGTTTCCGTCTGGGTCTATATTTTATGTCTAAGTGGGCATTTCCTTCGACCTTCTCGAGGGCAATTTATTTCCAAGCAAATATTTTTTTTACGTCCAAATCCATGGGCTTGAGCCCATTTTTTTGCCATTTTTGTTGGCATTTTTTTAATTAAAATTTTTTTTTTCTTCATTTATGTATTTTTTACCCACTTTTCTTGCAATTAATCACATAACCAAAAGCCTACATTTTCAAGTGGACTTAACTATATAATAGACTTGGATTACATGAGCAAGTTCGTGCGACCCAGTCGTGCATTTTATTTTGAGCGGTTTTCTGAGTCAATTGGCTGGAATTAAGAAAATTTCGCTTCGAATTCGACAACACTGGTCTGTGACGAAATCTGAAGTCAAAGCGTTTTTAAAATATCTGGGGAATACTAGCTGACCCAGCAGGCGCTGTCCTGCCCTGCACATTGATATTTATTTTGTAATTAGTTTTATTGTCTGATCATCATTTATAAAATTGATCCGCAAGGTTTTTCATTGGCTTAATAATTTTAGCATTTAAATCTTTTTTTTTTTTAAGTGCTCTTGGATACAACAAATTTGTAAACCATATAGACAAATTTTATTTACAGTTTTTTAGAAGCATTAGCAGGCTAAATAATATAGTTGTCCATGTCCATGTGAGAAACCTCGATTTTTACCACGGTATGTCTCATATTTGTCCGCAGATTTTCATATTCTCTTCCGCGACTCCACGCTTTTCTCTGTGAGCTTGTTTCTTTATTTTTTTCTGCAGTATTTTATGATTTTTCTTGCGGTAGTAAGTGTTTTTTTCACGGCTTCCCATGTGGTATCTTACGATCATTAACGCGGTGTTCAAAAGTTCTCTTACCATTTCACCAGTATTCCGCGCTTTTATCCACTATATTTTGTGCTTTTTGCCGTGCATATTTTTCCACGACTTTACAGGATTTATTACGCGACTTTCCAGGCTTGACTGTGACTTTCTTCGCTTTTCTTACGCTTTTTCTCGTGGTATTAAACTACATTTTTTTCCAGCTATTCTCTAAAGTTTGCAGCGATCTTCCACCAGTATTGCACGGTTTTCCGCACTTTTTAAAGATGTAGGCCGTGGTATTTCACATATTTTTTCTCGACTTTTCACACTTTTTTAACGACTTTTCTCGTTTTTTCGATGACTGTGAATTAAGTCCTACAAATTTTAGCCAAATTTGATGAACAGTTGCATGCATGTTTAAGTGCACACATATTCTTACAATGCCAAGGATCCTATCAGTTCTTAAATCCGGCACTGCGGGCGTAAAACCATGTTATCATAAAAATCAAGTTGAATCCAATTAAATAGGAATTCCTGATATATTATCAACCGTTATAAATTTTTAGACCCACGATTCGGCATTCTATTTAGTGGCTGTGACACTGAGGACTTTTTTGAACAATAAAATTGGCATTGTTTCCACAAAATTGGAATTATAAAAAAAAAAAAAAAATTACTAATAAAAGTTAATTAAATTAACAATCACGATCGCTTACGACGTTCCAATGCAATCGCGAAGAAGAGGCAGGCCCAAGAACTCATGGAGAAGACAAATGCAACGACAACTGCATTCAGTTGGCCTTAGACATGGAACAATTCAAAATCGAGAAGCCTGCCGACGTTTCCTGAGGTCAACCCGGCGAACCCCACATGCGGAGCCGTAGTGTGAAGCAGTAGAGTGGGAGAGTTGTGACCCCATCCGAGATCATGACTATCGTCGATAATGGAGAAGAAGAAGAAGAAGAAATTAACAATCACGGTTATCGCGAATCCGAATTATTGCCACTCCAAGTTTCAATTTAAATAAAAATATCTGCCAAATAGTCGGTGTGTGTGCCAATAAAGTAGGTATATCGAGGTAAAATGGTCAATGGTAATCCTTGAAAGCATTTTACCCACTTAATTAGTTTCGCAATAGTTCGCCGGTTCGCCCTGTCAATGCAAATTTTGAACAATTTCAGTGGATCGTTGGTTGTCTGGATTCTAGAAGTGTCATTGGCAATAAAATATAAATAAGTAGCTGGTATATAAAAAAAAAATCAATTATTTAATTAAGCTATATGCCTACTTTAACACAGAGTTGGCCCGCGTGCTCTGTCCCTTTCCGCAGTTTCCTCTGATGGAACGAATAAGCAATAACCGAACAATAAAGATGCCAATCCGAAATGAATGTGATTACGACCGCTCGAATGAATTCCGAATATTGTCATTCCCATGAGGACTTTCCGTTTCCGCCAGCCAGCAGAGAAAAGCATAGAGTTGAGTGAGGTAATCTTAATGAACCATCAAGCTAAATTAGCTGTAGACTCGTTTGCGAAGGCTTTTGTTGTTCCAAAAACTACTAAAATACGACTATGACTACGAAATATCCTTCCTTCCTATACATATTATATCCTCCCCCATTCCACAAAAAAAAAAAAAAAACACAAAAAATAAAAGAATTGTGGGTTGGAAAGGTTCTTTTGGGAAATAAATTGTTTCTACTATCTATCAATAATTTCTTGTGTTCGATGGGAAAAAAGGACATTTTATGGTAATGAGATTGTCCTAATGGAATTTCCATTTGGAAAATCTTACGAATTGGTTGGTTTTGAGGCCTACGGCTGCTGCTGCTGCTTCAGTTGCACCCTCCCTTAATCCCCTTTCCCACTTTTTCAGCTTTTGTTTGCTTTTGTTATTGTTTTTAGGGTTTTTATTTTTTTTGACTGGTCGTTCTTTTTGTTTTGTTGTTGTTGTTGTTGTTGTTGTTGTTGCAGGATTAGGATGCTCTATAAGGATGCCTACTAGAATTTTATAGGATTTGTGGTATTTGTCAATATACATTCAGATGAAGAGAGAGTTGTTCTCCTAATGAATTGCTCAATCGTCCATTTGAAGTACATAAAGAGTGATCCTTGTTTTATTTGATGTCAGATGAAGTAGAAACACAATCATTTAACTGACAACAAAATTTTTCGGTAGAATAAGAAGGCTCTTAAAAAAAAGAGTAGGTCCTTTTTTTTGCCTTTAAACAGAAAATGAGGACCGGATCCGGATGTCGTTAGAGGTTGAGAGTCTTGATTATAATCAAATCTAGAATTTGATGGGAAAAGCCTTTTATGTTGATTTATTGAGGCAAGTAAGGAATGCATTTTTGCGTTCATAGGAAAAGCTATAATGGTCTATGGATGCTTAGAGAGTTAATTTTGGAATTTTATACTTGAATTTTTATTTTGTTCTTATTATTTCTAAATTGTAGAGTTTAATTTAATTGGCATGTTGAAATATATTTTGATTTACAAAGTGGGTAGTAAATTCTTTACTCTTGGAGTTAAGAACACGCATGTGACACACGTTTTTTCTTTTATATTTGAAATTAAAAAAATGATAAGCTTTTTGTAGGAACATAAATGTTTAATAGTTATTTTATTAAAAAAAAAAATGTAACACTAAACAGAGAAAAATCGACCACATAAAAAAAATGGTACCTTCCACCTAAAAACAATTAGATTTCTCTGTGGTTTTTTTATCCAAGAAGAAATCTTTTTCTTTTTAGTAAAAAAACTTTACTAAAAAAAAAGAAAAAAATTGGATCATACATGTTGGCTTGACTCAGACGCTGTGAAGAAATTTAATGTCGCGAAGCTCAAATCGCAAGAGACCGCTAAAACTTTTGCTGACCGCGTTTCTCTTAATCTCTTGGCCAGCCAGCCACCAGTAGCAAGCATAGACGACCAGTGGAGACATTGTCAACAAACCATCAGTAGTGCCGCCACTGATGTACTGGATTTCACTTAGCGACCACAACGAAACTCCTGGTTTGACGATGAATGCCGGCAAGCGCATGGAGCTAAGAACGAGGCCTATCACTGCAAGAAGAACAAGAACTAGAGCCGCTGAGAAATCAGCCTAAAAGCTCTACGGGCAAAAAAGAATAGAAGAAAGCCGACTTCTCAGGAAGAAAAAGAGAGAGTACGAGAAGCGGACGGTCGAGTCTATTGAGGATTGTACCGGCAGAGGGGACGTTCGAAAATTCTACTAAAGAGTCTGGCTACAAGGCCAGAACGGAAGCCTACCGAGGGCGAGAAGAGAGGGGGAATATGGTAGTAGACACGCAGTTAACACGCAGTAGACAACAGTCAGTTAGTACTAACCTTTTTGTAAGCAATTTCGGTAATAAACTAACATCCATATGATAACCAGCAACTGCAGTAAAAAGTATGATTCCGATTCGATTCATCAAAAGATTTTCAATCGAAAGTATCTGAAGAGCATTCTTTCTCTCACCTCAGTGTCTTCGCTCTGTAATTCTTACATAAAGAAAAGTAGTCAAGAAACATTGCGAATTGGCACAAATGTCATTTTTTTATATGGATATCGTTCCGATTCAACATGTTTCTTGAATACTTAATTCGATATTGTAAGTGTCAATGGTCAATGATCAGGCACAGCTGGTCAATGATCTTACCGCAGCTCTTAACAAAAAAATTAAAATATCATGAGACATATCCGTTCTCTTACCTAATTAAAAGAAAAACAGAAATCTCATTGGTGAAATTCAAGGCTAGAATCTCTAAGGAATAATCTTAGAAAACGTTTCAACTATAGGGGCCAACCTATAGAATCCGTTGCGTCCGTTCTATCAACGAATCCATTGTCGATGAAGTTGAAAGTTCAACTACTTTCTCAGTCGCGTTCGTTCTTATGGGTCGCTTCTCATAAGAACGTGTGTATTTTATCGAGCTGTCAGTTGAAAACGTCGGTCGACGTAACGCAAGCGACGGATTCTATATGTTGTCCCCTTCTGAGTTAAATACTCCAAAAAACATCTGAGTGGGACTCATAATATAGAATCTCTGCGTTTTATAGGCCAATCTCTGTTTGCCATTTTGAATATAAGATCTAGAAATGTGCAATTTAGAAAACATATTTTTCAGCAAAAGTAGACAACAAAAATGCTATACGGCCAATAACGGCCGAGAAAATAAAATAAAAGCATTTTTCGTCGTGCAAAATGCAGAAATCTCTTAATTCTTCTAATACTAGAATAAGTTTTTTCCAACAATAACTTTAGCTTTTGAAAGGATAATCAAGATCGTAAGCCAGAATACTTAAGAAACAACACAGGAGTTTACTTTCGCATGGTGAGGTGATATATTCACAAGACTTTAAATGAATCTTTGGACTTTTTTCTTACGATCTTAACCATGAAGTCACACAAAGAATGATATTTTGAACAGCGACCAACTTGGTGTGAGTAACTGAATGCAGCTAGCTAGGAACCGGGTTGACTGAGGAGGTGTTGAGACCGTTATTCACATTGGATTGTCAGCGTCATAAGCTTCAATAAGTAAGTAGGAATACACAATTAAATACAAAGAATAGTCCAAAATGGTGTGCGAAAAGTCGTTCAACTCTCCTCAGTATACTCACCGCATTGAACTATCAAACAACATTATTGTTGATTGATGTGTATCAGCTATTAAACAGAAGTCTTTCTATATGTTTTTATATCTTGGTCCCTAAAATTACTTGAAACTTTGTCAATAATCTTGATTAATATTATGACAAAAAGCATTTGGCCATTAATAATATTAACTTCGAAGAAAATGCGACCAAAATTGATCACTTAGTTTCCAATTTCTAATTTGATTGCATATCCCGAATATTCCTTTGTTATCCCAAATAGCCAATAGTTTTTCTCTTTTCCGTTAAAAGTGAGAAAGAACAGAAAAAAAAAAACTGGAAAAAGTACGGATATGTATGCAAAGTATCAATAAAAACTTCATTGTTTTCTTTTATGCTGGGTAATAAAAAATGAAACCATATAAAAAAAAGAAGATAAAAACCAACAATGACAGATATATAATGTAGATAGACAGGGACCAAAAGAACAAAGCTATTCTATCGGAAGTGAAATATAAGCCGGAAGTCGGATATATGAAGAGAGCGGAACAATCAATAGGTTATGCCTTTAGTTCAGCCACCACCACAGCCATTATTATTATCCTTTTGTCGAAAGGATGTGGCACACAAAACCCAGTCAGTTAATTTATGGTATGAAACATAAAATGTTATTTTGCTTATTTCCAATTTTTCTTTTATTTTATTTTTAAATTTTATTTTCTTTTGTTTTTTTATTTTCTTTGTTTCTTTTTTTTTAATTTTAAATGGAAAATGATGCAATGTTTATAGCGCCCACAATGTCGAACGCAAGTCTTTTTATTTAACTGTATAATGCTATACGTTTTAAGTCTTTTGGAAGCTCCGAAGAAAAAAGTTAATCTTGCTGCATAAAAAGTTGTTAAAGATGTGAAAATAAAAGTCTCCTATTTTATGTTTAATACTGCATCACACGAGTAATTTGGAATGGCGTGAAATAAAACGTTTCAAAATATATTATCAAGCATGATTGTAGTAAAGTATAATTATAATATAAATTCAAAATCTATAATTAACCTTAAACTCTCAAATAATCACGTAGCCGAGTCGTTGTTATCGAAATCGAACAGGAAGTTATGAAAAATGTTATTACGAAACATTAAAAAGTAAACACTAAAAGTATTTTTTTGCGCGAAAAATTCATTTTTGTAATATGCTAACTTTTTTTTGTACTGATAACATAAGTCGTTACATAACAAAATGTCGTAACTTTCGGAACGGTAGTAGAATTGTCTAGATTTTGAATTTGTCGCTACAATGCAGAACTAGCCTATGTCCATAGTTGTGAAAACCGGAACTTTCATTATTAGCATAATGCCAGTTGCATTTTGCGCATCAAAGTGTCCTGTGCAGACGCTCTTCCTGAGTGCAATAGTTCTGTAGGTATTTTAAGTACAAAATAATAAATAGGTCTTGCTTTTCTGACCAAGGCTAGTTCTGCTTTGCATTATTTGACTGGACTATGAGTATTTTAGCAGATTATCTGGTCAAAAGACAACAATTTTAATCTTTCCTGTCAAAAATTTCGAATTCTCAAAGTGGTATATTTTAATATGTGTTGTATTCATGTACCTACCCACTTAGCTGCTGCGAATTATAGTTGCCACGATGACTTTTTCCATAAAGTGTACATTTCGAGCACTACGCAGTTATAGCTTGGTCAATCTAGACATTTTATCCAAGTTAAATGAAGTTCGAAATTTTTGACGCAGTTACTCGTAGATTCCGATCATGAAGTAGAGTATGAAACTGCAGAATTTGATATGGCGTCTGCCCAAAAATGACCTCGGTCCTGAAGGTAGTACTCCCATCTTGACGCCCCCCCCCCTACTTCTTACCCCTTTTGTCGCTGTTTATCATTAAATAATGTTGATAGACGTTTTTCATAATACATCTTTGAACAATCATGCTCAAAAGAAAAAATTGTAATATTTATTATTTTCAACCCCCCCCCCCCCTTCTCTTCATTTTTTTAAACGTTGTCGTATCGAGTTATTTTTATTCTTATTCAATCCATCATTAAAAAAACATATTTAAATAATATCTCATAAAGCCGGATTGTATTACCAAAAATTCTTCAGCTTCATAAACCTTCACATCCCCCACTACTCGCCCTCTTTTAATGCAGTTTAAAAAAAAGGAGATAAGGGGATTTTTGGGGACATTTTGCATTGATACCAATCAAAAAATTCATGAATTTTTTTGACCTTAGACTCTTTTTCTTTCCTGGTTTGGACTATAGACATTTAAAAAAATGAAAAAATCACTACCCCGTTCCCGTTTTTGAAAATTGAGAAAAGAATTGAGAAAATCAGAAGTACAAAAAAAAAAAAAAAATAGAAAGTACCGTAATTAATAGTTAAAATTTTTATTTTTTTTTTTTTATTTAAAAAGTACGACCTTTAGTGCAAATTTTTCAGAGGCCAAAAGTCGATAAAATTATTAGCAGGTGGGAAAGTTTAGGATAAATGGTACACGTGAAAGGGGAAACATAAATTGTCCGCCAACAGATTGGGGCTGGGTGGGCGAAAAAGTGGAGTGGGTGTTGAAATTCTTGTTTCTTTACGATTTCTATCTAAATTAGACTTCGTAGCGAAAAAAGTTTTTTGCAAGAGTTGAAGGTGGTAAAAAGATCTACAACTTTTGTTGACATAATTTTTTCTATATAACCTTAAAAATATTGTGAAAAATGCCAAAAAATAATTATTTTGTTTTTTTTTTATTTTTATCTTTTTTAAAAATAGTTAGATTTTGATGTTACTTAGTCTTAACGTACATTGAAACGTAATTTTTTTACTTATAAATTTTTTTTTTTATGATTTTTAGACGATTTTTTTTGGAAAATAGCCTAATTTTCAATCAAAAAAGTCGACGACAAAATTTTTGATTTTTGAATTTTTTTACATGGATTCTTTTTGGTTTAATCCTCTATTAAAGACAAAGTAAGAAAATATAGTTATTGTAAAAAACATTGTCAAAAATTGAAAAAAAAAAGACAAAAAACGCATTTTTTAGATCGATTTTTCAGTAAATGACAGTAATATCAGCCAGCACAGAGTGGTCATAGAAACCAAATTAAATTTTTGCAAAATATTTTGAGTCTCTCAAATAGAATCTAGTATCAGAATTGCTGTTTTTTTTCAAAAAAATTATTGCCACTTGTCTATTTGCTTTCCGTAGTAGCTACACGTAATAATTGTAATCAAAACCGTTGTGGTTGTGAAAATGTCAATTTTCTTTCTTAGGGACAACTTCAAACCCATATCTACCAAGTTTGACAGAAATCAGCAGCTCATCCTGTATTTGGAGTTTCGAGATGGAGACATGTTAGACCATCGATACACAAACACAGACAGACAGAATTGCAGACCCATTTGCTATTCATTCATCGTAATGTCATGTTTGACTTTATTTTGAGTTCGATTTTTGTAAATTCTTGATTACAAATGATTACAGGAGCTCTCTTGTTCTCGATAATACTATGCTCTATCGAGCTCTCACATTTTTAAACGGACAAATATATCAAGATTGAAGATAAAATTGAATTGCAAAACCACTACGTATGTGAGGCATCTTGCTTGGATTACCAAACTATCTCAATAAATTATTATATGGCATACAGACCATATCAAAAATTTTAAATACTTAGATTCGAGTGCACAAAAACTTAAAACCATATATTAGTTCTTACCTTGTATCTTAATTGGACAGATGCAGTTTTATTCATCATTGAATTTTGAACACCCTACAAAATCATTTATTATTTTCAAAAATTGGTTTATTTTATTATATTGGTAATTAAGGGGATTATACTTTTCTGTGTTGTTTGCTATCTGAGATCCAACAAGTATTTCTTATGTTCATAATAACATGAATACTATAATTCTGCTTCAATAGAGTTGTCAATTAAAAGTGTAGGTATAGAAGATTCAATCAAACTTCAAGTAGGTCAATAATTATTTTTACATGAAAAATCCTTCCTTTCCTATGAGTAAGTTACGATATATTGATTACTTAAGACTTTATAATTTAATTTTAAAGATTCTATTGTTATTTTCTTCTTAATATTACTTCGAAGTTTTGAACCATCTGACTACTCCTTGGCTGACAGAGAAATTCCTACAGAAATGCATAAATTTCAAATCCTTAAAATATTCAATTGTCTAGAACCTTTTTCACATTCACATGCGATGCTGTGAGTACAAAGTACATGCAAAATTTGTGCCAATCAGCTAACAATTCTTCACATCGATATATGTACCTACAAAATAGCAGATCACATTCTAACTCTACAGAACCGGACTAAGGCCATATTGTCAGTGTGATATGCCTATGATATGTTCAAAAATTCCTTTCATATTTCATTCTAATTGACATTTCGTTAGCATTTCTCTTGGTGGCTGGTGCGGGGACGACAACAAATCTGCTAGGCTACTGTAATTTGTAACTTCTCGCTATTCAATGAATGTATAAGTTCCTACATAGTATATTTTTGTAACTTAAGCCGCTTCCACTAGAGAAGAAACCAAAAATCCAATTTGCGTTTACCCAGTCACATCCTTTTATTCATGCAAACGACACGACACGAAACGACGACACGGAGAGAGAGAAAGCATTCTGAACACTGTGAGTGAGTGAGTGAGTAGTGAGCAATGCTATATACAGCAGAAGTAGTAACAAACCAACGCAACTCCAGGACATGCGGAGATTGGAGAGCAGCACAAAAATGACTTTTTGATGGCGGTGCTGTCCAGTAACTAGACAGATTTGTCCCTGCGAGCAGACACATTTTCATTTATATTTCATTTTTCATTTCATTTTGTAGTAGAGTAGACCGTGGTGTATATATGCACGAACCACCATCACCCAAAGGACCAGGCATCCACACAGTATACATCGCACCATCCATCCACCTACAACAAACGCCAACACCATATCACACAATTAGAACAACAACAATGCACTTCCCACACAAAACCCTCATCATTCTAAGAATCTCTCTCTTTCTCTCTGTGATAAAGCTGGAGGCTATTTTTCAACATCCTTTGACTTTTGCAAAAGAAACACAAACAGGGTCCGACGTTGGGCGCCATCTAACTTTATCATTCCACCCTTAAGGCCTGAAGGCTAAAACAAACAAACCAACACACACTACACACACACACTCAAGTGTCAATTTAATTAAACTACCAGCATCATTATGCAACCGCTATCAATCCTTATGTAAGGATTTGTGATGACTCGACACAACACCACGCTCAACTAATCCGGTTAATTAAAATTTGCAATCACACACAAGTTGGGTACTCAACACTTTGACTTTACAGAGCTGAGCACAGAAACAACTGACATTAGGCATCTTCTAACTGAAAACGAGATAAAACCGGAAACAGGATAAAACGATGTGCAACAAGGATGAGTGATAATTTATCAAATTGGTATGTTAGGGTATATCGCACTTACCGCAATGTTACTTTTTTTTTTTGTTTTAAAGAAAGTTAACGATAAGGAACTTGTACTTGTATATACTTCTGATGAGGACGATAATGATGATTCTTGGCCATTTATAGCATTTTGAGTTCTACTCTTTCATCTATTTCTGCCAAACCAATGACGACAGCCGAAGCGACACGACGATGACGTTGAAGACGATGATGGCAAAAGGACGACAATTACAAATTGAAGTTAGTTTTAGTGGCGAAGTTTTGTCATCGTCCTTTTTGCGCGACAATGACTTCGAGCATGCTGATGATGATGACAAAATATTCCTCATGGCAACATCACTTGGACCAAAAACAAAACCAACCTCAAATTGCTAATTCATATTCTCT
Source organism: Meliscaeva auricollis (assembly GCA_948107695.1). Classification (NCBI taxonomy): domain Eukaryota; kingdom Metazoa; phylum Arthropoda; class Insecta; order Diptera; family Syrphidae; genus Meliscaeva; species Meliscaeva auricollis. The sequence continues at coordinate 31,360,907 of OX403619.1, read as the reverse complement.
ACCCTTTTCAGTTTTGGTGAATGGTGACATTGTCAACACCACCATCACTGCCTTCAGCTCTAAAATAACGTCGTCGGATCTAACATCCACCAATAGCCGAAAGCCAAGGTCCCAGGGCTGAGTATTTTCCTCTTTACCCTGGTATAAGGATATAATTAGTTAAGGGCAACTTGCTTTTTCCCGCAGCATTACTATCACTATAGTGACTGTGGCGGTTCGAAGAAAATTGGAGCCTTAATGCAAATACTTTCATTGGTATTATTAGATTTCGTACCTTTGTTTACATAATGAAATCCCTGTTACACTTATAACTTTTTTTAACTGGAAATCATCAATTCTAATCATCCGTAATTTCATTGGGACACAGCATGATTTTATCTATGAAAGTCGTGATTTTAGTGATAGAACCTATAAATTTAACTAGGAAAACTGGATAAACTGGGATGTTCCGTGATTTAATCTAGGCGACTCGTGATTTTACCAGGAAGACCCATGATTTTATTGGAGCTATCGATGATTTTACCCAGGAACCTGGTGATTTTAGCGGGGAATCTGTGGATTACCTGACCAATCCTTGATTTGACTGGGAAAAACCGTGATTTTAGCAGAAGAACTCATGATTTTGCAGGAGAAGGAGCCATTCTTGATTTTACTGGAGCAACCCTTGATGTTATCGCCTATAATTTAGCTTGTTTTTTGATTCGCATTTTCGCATTTTTACATGATAGTCTTTGACTGAAGACTGATGTTAAGTGTTTAAGAAAAATCACAACAATTTTATTTGATCAATACTCTTGTGTCGTGATTTTTCTTTAAGTGATTTTGTCAAAAAAAATTTTTTCCTACAAAACTGAAAATGTGAAAGGGGGCCGTATAGGTCACCATTTTTTAAACACCCGTGATAAATTTTTATTTTAAAATATTTTTTCGACACAAAAACATTTTCTGGTTCATTTATTTTCTAACAGGTAAGCTTTCTATTCTTAATTTTTAAATTGCACAACAGAAAACAAACAACTTTTTTTTTACTAAAACATATAATGCATTTTTGGAAATTTTAAAAGATATTGAAACTTGATTTTCTCTGAGTATGAACACCTGAAAAAATTGAAAACTTTTCCTTTATATCATGAATTTTTGGAAATTTTGAATTCCTCCAACATTAGTAATATTAACAGGTTCGTCAAGACAGGCCCGCCACAATGGAAATACCAAAATCTGAGTATGCAGGAATTTGCTGCTAATTTGTTTCTAATTTGTTGCTCAACGACTTGACCTTCAAATGCTCTTCAACAGTTAACTTAAAAAAAAACCAAATCGCCTTAAAATTATCGTACAGTGAAAATATTGGTATCGAACGCTTGCTCTACTCAAAACATTTTCAAAAAGATCCATATCAACTTTTTACTTCATCTTCTTCATGTCCAAATGGGCGAAAAAGGCTTTGTGGAACTTATGGAACATATGTGGACCCTCAAAATAACGCCGAAGCACCTTAAAGCTCAAAATTTAGAAAAAGTGAGTATGCAGGAATTTATTGTTAATTAGTTGCTCCAATTTTGAATTTGTTGCTCCACCCCTTACCCCTCAAACTTGTGGCGGTACCAGCTTGACGTCAAGATAAGCCCGCCACAAATTAAAAATCAAAATTTCAAAAAAGTAATTATGCAGAAATTTGGTTTTAATTTGTTGCTAATTAGTTTCTCTAATCCTGCTCCACGATTTGACCTTGAAACCGACTGCAACAGTTGCATATTTTTGTAGACTTTTTACCTATAACCTTTTTCAAAAAATTAACCACGACAAATCATAAACATAATTGGAAACTGTGGGAAAAGTTACATTAAATTTTTGGCATCAATACGCTACTCAACATTTTTTGGCAGTCTTCAAAGTGTTTTTTTTTTTCATTTATATCTGAAAAAGAACGGTCTTAACTCCAGACCCAATCTTTTTCGTTAGTATACTTTATCATTCGTTTTATTCAGCCGGAACCAAATAGCATTTTATGACCGTTAACACTCTTGGAAAATGGTTTTCCATTAATATATTTCTAATTTTTCTTAAACTTCTGCATCAACATTGTCCTCCTACAACTTAAGAAAATTCCAACCGAAATTTTAAGGGCCCTAACTTGTCACATATTTTACCTCCAACAAATCCAGCTCCTGATCTCTATCACTTCCTCAACAATGTTAGTTCGTTCGTTGTTGTCGGTGTCTATGATTTTGGTAAGTTTTTGGGTTGCTCATTCTCCTCAATAAAGTATATCCCCAAATTTTATACAACACACCCTTCCAACCGGTTAGTTAAGTTATATCCTTTAAACTTTTGTCAAAGTGCTAGAAATTGGTTTTAGATTAAAGAATATGAAGAAACACGAGCAATATTATAGAGAGAGTAAAGCCATCGCATGAGACCAGAGAGTAGAGAGTGGGGATAATCCCCAACATAAACATCATCAATTTTGAAAGTCGAAATTTATTCAAAATCCCCGTGTCGTTGTCGTTGTCGTGTTTGTATATGTATATGCGAGCTGATATGCCGTGCATGGCCTTTACATTCGATGGTTAATTAAAGGATATACATAAGTTTGTATTTATATGTGAGGTTGATGGTTTCTCATCACTAAAAACCACGTTTGTTGTTGTTGTTGTTGTTGTTTCTGAGATGAAAGACGATGATGATGAGCCCCTCCTGTCTGTAATATTTAACGATGAGAAACTTTGAAGGCTACGTTCCGAGTAATATACGAAACATTTTTGGGACGATATAGATGCTTGTTATTCTTTAAAGCTATTGAATTAAACCAAATCCTTGAGTTTCTCGCTCCCTTGTTAGCTATATAATTTGCATACGTTTTTGGTAATTTTCAAAAAATTCCGATTTTCGAATGAGATGGTCGCAAATTATGTATTTAAACTGAAGTTTTCGTAGCATAATGACCTTGTTCACACGAGGACTTGAATTTTGATTTGGTTTATTTCTGTTGTTTGTGGTTAGGTTTTGAGAATTGGTTCAGGTTGTTGTTTCCTATTCTTTTTTCTATTTTTGTTGTCCTTCTTCAAAAAATGAAAAAAAAAAATGAAGGAAGAAGAAGGACTTTTTTGTGAATGAAAAATGCGGTTGGTGGAATCCTATTATGCAAATCATAAGAATCGACAGCTTCACTATGCAAATGTTTTGTAATTTCCTTCAAATATATTTTTTTTATTCTATTTTTTTTTTGTTCCTTTTGTTGATGGTGTAGGGTGTCGTTAATTAAAAAATTTCCATTTTCTTGGAAAAGTAAAATAAAAACTTGTTAAGTAAGCAACAGCTACTTATATTGCTTTTATAGACATTATGTAACGGTACTGTGAGCCGTTTAGTTTATATCGAAGAATATTTCAGAAGAACAGAAGTGTGGGGCGGGCGGCCATCGGTAGTCAGCGAGCGATTCGTTTTCCATTATATTGAACAGTATAGTTGATCCTTGTGGAAGAAGTTGGGCAAAAAGCAAAGATATTTAAGGCGATTATGTTAATTATGTTGGACAGACAGGCGGCGCGGCGGCGGGGAGATGGACGAACGGACAGACGCACCGTTGAAAGGAAGACAACACCAATGGGAACAAGATGGAAACGGAACCCATCTTCCAAGAAAGATTCCCACCCAATTTTCATCGTTCGGACCAAGGGAACCAATAATGATACCCACTTTCTTTGCTGCTTTTACAGATCCTGACTGTAGATTTTAATTTAATGGTTTACTTACAAAAAAAAAAAGAGAAAACACTTTAGCAGCGGATGGATGTTATTTTTACGCTTCAAGCTGTTTTTTTTTGTATATTCAATGTTTCGTCCGTTTTTGTCCTCGTTAATCTTATTGGAACTTAAGGTTTGTTTTATGTTTTTATTTTGTTTTATTTTATTGAGCTCGTGTTTATTTTTTTTTTGCTTGCGAAAAGGATTTGTTAAGGAGCGAGGCTCAATTGGAAAATTAATTAAATGGAAATATTCGAAAAAAAACAAACAAGATTAAGATTTTTGTTTGCAGAGGTGCAAAAGTGTTTTGTTCGATTTTTTTTTTTTGAAATGGGACGTAACATAGCTTACCTACTTGCAGCCTTTTTTTGTGATGATTTACACTTCATAGGTGTCTACTATAAAACCCTACTCCTTTCGAGTGTATCTTGATGATTGCATATCCTTTAATGGGTTTTCTGCAGTTCAGTGAACTTTTAAATTTATATTATAGTGATTTTCGTAGGAATATTCATGAATGCATTTTTGTCTGCTGCATTCACATGCACACACTCGAAAGTCAAAATTGAAAAAGAAAAGTTTTGCAGTTAATTTTTTTTTCAACGGTACCGCATGGTTTGGCATTATTTGACAGTTGTTGCAGTTTGTTTTTCGGTATGGGAAAATATTATTCAGCACCACCACATTGCATTCCACATATAGAGACTATATATACTGTTTATGGAAGTTAATGCAACTATCTACTAGATTCTGCTAGTGGCACATGCCTACAATCCCATCCGTACAAGGAGAAAGTTTTCGTTTTTGATAGTTTCGAGTTGCGGAGATAGGCGTTTTGGTTATATGAGATTTTATGTACATATTTACCAATGTGCATGTGAATTCTTAAAAAAAAAAAAAATAACAAAATAAACGAATGTAGACAATTTGAAATATAATGGTAAAAAACTATAATATTTTTGAAATTCATCGAGTGTCGAAGTGAATGACCGGGTGCTTTTGAAGGTGTATATCTTTCACGTCGAAATATGCACACTTTAACGGTTACTGACCATTTTTGTTCAAATTATTTGATACGAAGTTGATTTTTAAAAACCCATTAGCATGACCTATACTGGAATGTTTTCAAGTATTACAAAATTATTAATGGTATGATTCACTCACTGTTATGAACCCAACTAAGAAAGGAGTGGAATTACCCACATTTTTTTTAATGATTTTTTCTTAGAAATCCATGTCTCCTGTTTTAATATCCTCACTCACATAGTACAAGAAATGTAGAATTTTTCGTTGTACGAAATTCAGGAATGCTGATCTTGCAAATCTTAAAAAAAAGCATTGAAAAAGCTTAAGGTGTATTTTTTGGAATGCCACCCACATGAAGTAATTTGTCATTTTGAAAAAGAAAACGCGAATCGGTCTATGTATAATCTCCAAAACTATTTATTTTATAGAAGAGGTTACAAATCCAAAATTATAGAAAATATTATTGCCTTTTAGTTGCACCTACAATTGTAGAAGCCAAATCTTATAAGACCATAATGGAAAAGACTTGTGTCAATACTAGGGTTATTCAAAAACTTCTTAAGTTACTTGATTTAATTTTTAAAAACTAATATGAAGTGTTTTTTCTTTAAAAAAATAATCAAATAATTGTCATTTTAACTTTTTTAAATGCGGTGAGGCTATTCTTATGTGACAAAAAAACGATAATTTTAATGACTTCAAATAAAATTATCCTAGAAAATAATAAATCCAGTAAAACTTCTCTAAATCTGAGGAATTTGCGTTGTAATAATACTTAAGAAGTAGAGGAAATGATGATTTATAAATTTACTATTAATTTGGCTATTCAAGTGTTAAGGACTGTTCTTGCTCTCAGGGTCAAAGTTGCTCTGGATGCTTTAGCTTCTTACATAAAGTTTTAAAAAATAAATAATTTAATAAGAAATTTAATTAAAAAAAAATATAAAACTTATTACTAAAATGGCTTTAACAACTTCCATTTGACTTCGTAAAGAAAGATAATTTTTTAGAAAAAAAATTTGAAAATCGTTACAGCCGTTTAAAAAAAAAATAATGTTTTATACATAAAAATACTCAAGGCCTTGTTAAAAAAAGAAGGTGTGCAATTTTCAAGGAAATATCAATGGACATCTAAAACTAAAATATCAAAAAAAAAAAAAATCAATCAAACATTTTCGAAAAATTGATAAAAAAAAATGAAACTGTTTTTAAAAATCCAAACAGTTTTTTTCGAATTTTGTGTAAAAATTGTCATCGAAATCCGTTAAGTCGTTTAAAAGTCGTTTAAAAGCTTATTTACTACAAGACTTTGTAAGAATAATTATAAAGTATTATACATTTCTGAAAAGGTAATTTTACGGAGATTTGAAAAAAATTGGACGTTTTTAATTATAGAAATTAGTAAACAAGTTATTCATAGAACTTTAAAATAAGAAAACATAAAAATATGTTTTCAATTTTAGAGAGACTTTAATATTTAGTTAGCCTCGTGTCCCCTCGCTTTACATTTGGCTTTTGTTTGTAGCTTAGGTTCTTATAAACAACATACTGAAAAAAATCAGCTGCTAAGAATCAATTGAGTCTATCACATTGTTTTCTCCACGCTGCGACTCTAATTTTGAAGTAAAACAAAAATAAATTTACGAGCACTTAAAGCTTGATTTATTTTTTTAGTAAAATGGTGAAAATAATTTAAAAAATTCAAACAAACATGTATTTCACACAAAATGGTATTTGAAAGCAATCAAAAGAACTTATATTTGATAACCTTTAAACTCAGGTTTAAGTACAAGAAGAGCACAAATTAATTGTGGACGGCAGAAAATAAAAACAGATTCAATAGAATTCGAGATAGTCAAGTTACTAAATTTTGAAAGGTTATAATATAGGATATTACCATTTTCAGTTTGGATCAATACTTTTGTAATCTCTTTGTACACTTTTCCATAAAAACAACTGCTTAAAGATATTTATATTTAATATATTTGCAGTCGTTTACTCTGAATTTAAGTAATTTTCAGGCTTTTTTCATTGAATTATTTAAATTTAACAATAAAATAACTGCTAAATTTTGAAATATTGACTGTAATTATTTTTTCTTAATTTTTGTTTCACGAATTTTTATTACAAGCGTCATATATTTCTTTTTATTTGTCAAAATTTCAAGGCTCTACCCTCAATCAGAAAAAAGTTATCGATTTTTAGTTCGCACCACTGAGCTCCCCCTCCCTCCGCCACTACTTTAGACTTCTTCTAGTCAGATGTGTTGGTAACTAGAAATATTTGTCCTCGTACCTTATAACGTTGATTTTTCGTCGAGAGCTCTCCTACAAATATTTATGTAATGTGTCGGAATTTAGGTCTTTTCTATCTGGTTTTGTATAAAACAATCAGATTGTAAGTCAGCTAGACGATAAAATGCTTATGAAGACTTTTGATGGGCATTAATTGATCATAAAAAAGGAGTTCTAATGCTGTGAAGTTGACAAATGTTTTTTTTGGAAAACGTTCAGAAATTTGAGTTTCTGGTTGCAACTACTGAAGATTTTCTTGTAAAAAAACAAAAAAACAGATCTACCTAATAAAGGTGCCAGAATTAAAAAAAAATTATTAGTGGCCAGCTTCACGAACTATTGTTCTTCAGAAGGAAAACACTGTAGAACAATTCGGTTGCAACCAGGAACTCTTTAATTTTGTACATTTACGAAAAATCACATGAAGAAGGACTTCTCAAGGTTATCAGTGTTTTTCAAGTATATGAAGCCCGTCTTTTCAATCTATACGTTCAGATCTCTTCTAAAGGCTCCGAGATTTTGTAAGTGGGACAACAAATTTCAGCTGTCAGTTTCATTTATTTTGCGGAGATTTCTAAGACGCAAAATTTTTGGATTGATATCCCAGAGATTTTTACTTATTGGGACCGCCCTATTGTTTTTTTATTCGGATCGATAATATTTTTTAACTATACGAAATTGGCAGTAGGATAGAGTTACGTTCCGCTTTAATTTTGACATTTCTTGTGAGATAGTGTTGAGGCACTTTTGGCAAGTATCTAATAATGAATATAGTCTCTATTTATGTTAAAGCTTACAAAATGACAAAATGAATGATGAACTGCTTAAACGCTTACTTTAAGTTCCACATCCTTGCAGCATTTCTTCGTTCCTTCAACACAAACACAATCTTTACGCAAATAGAAAAAACAACCCTTTCACCATATCATAAAATCGAAATAAAATATTTGTTTGAATGCCTCAGAGATCAAATGTTTTCAACTTACTTTTACGACTTTAAAAATAAATTCCCCCCTTTTTCTTTTACCATATCGAAGCACTTTTTCGATAATTGCTTCAAAGAGCAACATCTTTACTTTATATTATTTGCCATTATGAATTTCAAAAAAAAAAAAAAAAAATAAACACTTACTTCAATTTCTTTAAATTCAAAATATATTTTTTTTGCCACCCTTTTTTTTTCTCGGATAATATTGGCGCCAAGGAACCTTCATTTTGTTCAATATAATTTTTAAACTCAAATCCGAAATATCTACAAAAAAAAAAGAAAACTTCAAGTTGAAGGAAGAACACATTTTTTTTTTGCTGATGGGTCTTTCTACTTGTTTGGAACAAAATAAAAGCTGTGATGTGCTTAAGAAACATTCATGCTCATCATAACCGCTACTGAATGAAAGATGAATTTATACGAACACTTAAAAGATCGGAGCTCTCATCTCTTATAAATGAAAATATTCTTCATTCTCAATAAATGTTTTGAGATTCCTGTGTACATATATGTATCTATGGTGACCATACCTATATTTTTTCTGTTTGTGGATGCTTGTAGACTACAATACTAATTTGACACTAATAAAACTTGGTGGAAATATTAATTTTGGTTTGGGGATGAACATAGGCTATTTTCTTAATTTTCATAAAAGGTATATATCTGAGTTTTTTCTCGATCCCCTATCTTTTTTCAGTGGAAAAGAAGTAATACTATCAAATACATATTTCACCGTTTATTTATGTAGTTCTAGGTTTGCTATTTCTCTACGTTTTTTCTTCTCCATGACAGGGTTTACTTTTTTTTCGTCTCGTTAACAGCAAAATTATTCTTCGCCACTCCACTGACAGCTTGATTTATTGTCCCGATAATGTCAATGTTATCAGCATAAGCAAGGAATTGGACGGACTTTTGAAAAAAATTCCATGATAGCGCATCATACAGTCTCACACCTTTCTCAACATAAAAGGCATCGGTAGCTGCGAGGTCTCTGTGATCATCCTAGCCTGTGGCATCGACTCATAGGCCACGTTATCAGCTGAATGTGCCTAGTGGCACTCTTTATCGAATTAGAGGTTTCACCTTAGTTGTCTTCTTCTTCTTCTTTTTCTTTCTGATGATCCTTTTTTGGTGCTGTTGGTGTTGGTGGGTTTCCCGAGAGATTGAAGGAGACATTGCACTGTCAGCAAAACTTCTTGCAGGTTCTTGCAATATAAGTTAGTCAACATCGATTTTTCTCATAATATCCGCTCTACGCTTCTGTGTCCTCTGACCGTCAAAGCATAGATGTCCTACTTTTCATTTCTTGACAGCACAGATCAGCGTGTTGTACTTAAATTTGGTTCTGACAAGGCCTACCAAAAAGCGGCTGCCTTCGTTTCCTGAAGCTTTTACCGTAGTAGATATAGCAGAATTTAATTTTTTCCTACCAATTCCATCGCATTTCTTGGATGGTTGTAATACTGGAATGCTAGCTTTCCACCTAAAAATCTAGGATCTCAACTTATTGTTCGGCTGCACGTAGACTGCAATAGGTCCGCACATACCTACAGCTCCAAGATTCGTTCTCCAAGTATCGTTTGACAACATTTAAATCATCTCATATTCGAGGCTTGTAATTGTTTTGACGTAGGAGTACTACGTCGCTCGGGCATTTACCCCAGTGGCATGAGTACGCAACCTCAAGTGTCAGGCCCTTAAAATACTCCAAAGACAAGAGTCCGAATTTACCGGTCCTTATGAGCCTTCACTCTTATTGCATCAAAGTAGCCCGTTGTTAGGTGTTCACTAAGTAGTTCATCCTGCGTGGAATTAGTGATGCTACTGTTGATTCCATCACGAGAATTCATCGGCTACCGTATAACCTCTCGGCAGCACCTTGGTGGGAACACTCCTTTACCGGAAAAAAAGATGGCTGGTCACCGTATAACTAAACCTATATCTTCTTTCAAATAAGAAAACATAAAATAAAGTATCGAACAACTTCCTCTCGCCAACGGATGGCTTTCATCTTTGAAAAACCAATCTCAACGAGAAAGTCCAAATCGACGAGATGAACAAAAAAAAAAAAAGGGTATTTTTTCTCAATGTTTATTCTAGAATCCCCCCCGCCCGAACTTTTTCATGATTTTTTCCCCTCGAATCGAGAGGGTATTTGCTAAATAAGTTGTTCACTGTGTACCAATGTCGTATATTCAAATAAAAATATCTTTATTGCGGATGTATTCCACCCCCTTAAAGTGACTATTGCTGGGTGGAAGGGGGAGGCGTAGAAAGGACACAATAAAAGTCAACCATTCGTTTTACTCCTCCAACTTCCACTATAAAAAAAAAGTAAAGAAAAAAAAGGGACCAGCAACGAACCCAACGAGCGTATGCCATGTTGAACAACCAAATATAATATCGACAGCAACATAACAAAACAGGAAGAGGAAGTGTGTCTAAGAGAAAGGATATTGGAAATGTTAGGAGATTGCGAACGAAATGGATAAGTATTTCCTGTACCCAACACTATAGCTCTTGCAATGCCGCTACCGCCACTGCCACCGCCTTCACTACTGGTTAGCGGGTATATCCCCGTTTGGGCTTCGTTCAGTGTCTGAGTCCTGGTTCTGGGTGATGTTTTGTTAGCAGGAGTACCTACAACTATGCGTTTTATTTGGTTTTTGTATACAAAAAGTCACAGGAATAGTGTCCCATTCCCGCGCCTGTTTTTACTTCTCAAATTGTATACATATCGTAGGAAACAGGACCCAATACTAACTAAAACAACAACAACAAGAACACCAGTAAAAATAAAAAGGAACAAAGCAATTTCACCGGAGGATATTTCAAACAGGCAGGTAAATTTATAGCCTAGCAATATACGTTTTTTTTTTTTTTCTAAAAAAGAAATTGATTACTTTTACTCTTCGTCCTGTGGCGGAGTATAAAATAAAAACCCCGTTCACCACCCGTTACTCGTCGTCGAAACAACCGCTATATACACTGTACCACCAAAAACAACATCATAGAAGAAGACGACATCAGCCGATACGACGAAAGAAGCCCAAAAATGCTGATAGTGGCCTTCGGGTTGAGTAATTTGCAACTTGGCTCTTGTCAATATGAGAGAATTCAAAGGGATTTTGTTTAATTTTAAATGTAATTTATAAAGATATATATTCTGTCTACTTTCTACTGAAAGAGGAAGGCTGATTCTAAATAAGAAAAGAAGGTATTTACATTTTTTCGTATGAAAGTGTTGTCTGATGGCGGAAATGTCTAACATAGCTTTCTTTGACAATTTGTTGAAGATATTTAGGCAAAGCATCGTATTTATGTTTATGGGAATTTGTTGAAAACCTGTTTAAAAACGAAGTTTTATGAACCACAAGAGACTTTTTTAAAATATACTTATTCTGTTCTTTAATGTGCTGTTGGTTCATAAACCTATAGAAGGTCTTATATTAAAAGGTATCATTTTAAATAACTTTGATTTTGTCGCACGTTTTCGGTGAACCCGAAGTTGAAGTTGAAGAATGTTTTCATCATATCAGAATTGAGTTACGAGTAAGCCAGCTGAAACTGTAATAAAGCCGGATATTTCTAGTGCTATTGCAGATTACCACCGAGAAGAACTGCATGTCAACATTGCAGAATGCGAAAGGTGTTATTTGAGAAGAGTGTAGCAATTACATCATTGTTACTTTTTGATAAGAGTACCAATTGGCGTTATTTTTTGCGATGCACTATCAAGCTGGAGGTCTAGGTTCGATTCCCAGCCTATACAAACTTGAGTTTTTCTGGGGTACTGCTTCTTGTGAGTGATTGTAAAAAAACACCAAGAGTACTAAGTTGTCATAATAAGTTTAAGGCCAGTAGAAAATAGCAGTTCCATCCTTGCTGAACTACACGCACACGGGAAATGGTTGAGAGTATCAGTCACTAGGCCTTGGTTGTTCGTGAGCTGTAGTCGTGCCACAAAACTTTATTCATTTATAAAGAGTTACTTCTCAAACCGTTTCTCAGCCATTTTATGGTATCTATCAGGTACCATCCAGGACTCTCAGAGCAAGCGAGACAATAAAAGTTAGTGTGACAGCGAAGGCAACTATAAACAGCAACAGCCATATGGAACTACAAGATTGACATGGCATAGCAAAAACTACAACTGACGGAAGAGCAAAAGAAACTGATTCTTTTGAAGATCACCAAACACTTTTCACTTTTATTTTGCAAATTTCATTTCACCAAACGCCAATTAACTTTAATAAAACTTGGTTGAAATTTGTGTTTTTTTTTTTTGGTTTGGGAATGAACATAGCCTTTCTTTGATATTTCATCAATCTTTTCTAGGAACAGAGTGCGGAGGCTACTGTAGAAAAGTTGATGGAATGGATCAGGCAAACCCAAAATGAGAAACTGTAACAACCTTGGCAATTATAGCTTCGGCCAGCAACCTTTATTTGAATTGATCGTCAAAAGCAGACATAATCAGAAACGTTTGGACACGAAATGGAAGAAATAGAGGGATGCTATTGTAGGAAAGTCTTACTAGAAAGAAACATCGTAGTGGATTCCAAGTCGATATTGAAGATTTAGAGAATTGAATTTCTTCAATCTCTACTTTATGATGAGATGAGTTTCGAATCCCACTGCCTGCATTCGGCTATATTACACTTATTTTCTTCTTTGAAAGATTGACTGAAACAATTAAATTATGAATTTAATGACTCTTGTCGAAGCTAGAACGAAGACAGTAGGTTTCGTTTTGCGGAACTACCTATGTCAAAAGTTTTGTATAGGTACAACACAAGTTTTGAAATGTTTCAAAAGGTTTTGGTGGGGTTTTGAACAAAAAAGGTTGGGAAACACTGATTTAGACCAACCATTTCGTTCCTTCGACCTGGGAGAAGTGATAGAAATCATATCTAAACTAAAGTTGAACAAAACAGCTGGAGTTGGTGGTCTTACTATTCAAAGCAGCAAGCTATGACGTGGTAAAAATATATTCACAAATTTATCTTTAACATATGGTCGTAATAAAGCATGACGGCAGTACTTCATTATTGTTTGTCCGAATCTTATACCCTTTAAACTCCGCAAACTTACTTACTTACTTACTAAGGTATTCAGACCTTGTTGAGTCCGTTGTGACCCCTTAAGGGGAATAAGGCCTTCACTATTCTTAAAAGCCATCGTGTACGGTTTCTGGAAATGTACCGCAGTTCTCTCCAACTCTTTCCTAGCTGACAGTTAAGCTGTCCTAAAAGTACTCAGCTCAAGTACAAACAACTCCAATCTAGTATTGGAGTATAGAAAAACTTAACCAACTTGGTAAGCTCAACAAAGTTACTCTCCACTGGGTAACTGGGCACGTAGGGGTCCAGGAAAACGAGAAGGCGGAATCCTTATCAAAAGCAGGAGCAACGGCTCCTCTAATGGGACCCGAGCCTTACTGCTGAATAGAAAAAAATTTCATAAAAAACATAATTAAACAAGACGAGGAGACCAGAAGAACTAAGGACTCGACAAAACTATCTTAACTGAGGCAGGCCAAAATGCTTTACGGGAACTAACCAAGAGCGTTTCAAGTACTGTATCAGATTGAGTAGGAATAACCTCAGGATAAATACAGGTCTCCTCATGGGCCATTGCAAATGAAGAACATTCGAGGACTAGTAAGTAGTGCCACTTGCCGATTCTGCAACGAACGAAGAAACACCGGATTCAAACACCTGGGATGCTACCAGGTCTAGGAAGGAAAATTACAGTCTATGAAAATACTCCAAGTATTAAACTTTCTGAAGGAAATGGAGTTAGAGGAGGAGCTGCAGTCTGAGGAACCAGCTCACCAAGCTAAAATGGGGGGCACAATAGATCTAATGGGTCGCAGTGCAATATTATACCTCTAAAATCAATCAATCAATAAGCGGATTCGACTAAGCTGAGCCCAAAATATTATATCTGATTGCCAAATTCGTGACTCATCTGAAAATCATCTGACAGTCATGTAACTCTGCTGAAACAATATCTGTATAACTGATATAATATTTGTTCGCCTTCACCAAAACTCAGTTGTTTTTTGTGGGGCCCCTGAATAAAAGGAGTCACAAAAAATTTCTGCCTGTCCTAAATTAGTTCAGTAACCTTGACGTTTCCTAGAAAGGAAACATTGCGTCAAATGCGGTAGTTCTGATTTTTAGCTGAGTTTGTTTATGATGATGTTAAGTCGAACTATGGTAGAAATGCCAAAAACGGCAATTTTATTACGCTTTCAGCAATTGGCATTTTTAGCTATGAAGGTCTAGATTTTGACTTGAATGTGTGGACGCAGGGACATAAGTCCCCGGGACCGTAGTCCCGAACTTTTTTTTTGGGAATTTTGTCCCACCTCCGTGGGTCATAAGACCCGAATCGAGTTCGGGACTTTTGTCGCACCCTATCGGGTCGACGCAAGCTGTTTTTTTAAACGCTACTTGAAGTTTTCGTGTGTATCCAAGTCCAAGCAGCAGAAAATCGGGCTTCCATCGAAAAGGGTAGATAGAACAAGAATCTTGGCAATAGTCATCTTCGTCTAAACTGAAAGTCAACTTCCTGAGAGGTGTAAAACCCGCTGAGCAGCATAAGTTCGACCAACGGCAATCGCCAAATGCATGTCCCTCTATTAAGTTTGGTTGAAATTACATATAACCCCAAGATTCTTTACTTTTTAACGTAAACTAACGTTTTCACACTTGGCAAATATGACACATTAACAGCAGTATTATTTATAAAAATTGCCTTACATTTATTTGAATTAAGTTTCAGATAATTTCCTCGAAACCACTGTCCTATATACGTACCAGATCTTAATTTATGGTTACTGTTGCATTTTCAACCATACTAATTCGATAGCTCAAGTGAACTTGTACACATCGTCCGCATACATATGAATTTCGCAGTCCTTCAGTACCGAAGGTAAGTCGTTGTTAAACAGAGTGAAAAAATAGTGTACCCAGTATCGAACCCTGAGGCGTTTCACAACGAGTAGACAGTAAACTAAACAACTTAGAGTTCGTGAAAACTGCTTTAGTTTTATGCCCAAAGTAGTTCTCAATGAAAGATAAAGCAGGGTTTTAGAAAAAAAAATGTTCTGAGTTTATTGAAAAGCAGTCCGTGTGAAACAAATCGAATTCATTCTTTTGCAAATCAAATTCAAAATTTTGCAAATTAAATTCACCTTTTCAGAATTGCGCACTTTTACATAAAATTTAAGAAAGTTTGGTTGCAGAGTACTACATAAGTCAATCGCATGCAAAAAGCTTGAAAAAAGGTACCCCATAAGATATGTACTGACAATCTTTGTTGGACAGAGTATAGCTATGCCGCTTCTTTTAGAGTTTAACAAAAATCCAAACATTGCAATTATTCAAAAACTAAAATAAGTTGACAGAATTTTCAAAGTTGATGTCACCGATGGAATGAAACACTTTTCCGAACTATTTAAAATCCACTACCAAACTTTTCAAACATGTTCACATTTCTGTACATTCACTTTAACCTACCTAAATACTTTAGGAATTTTTCAATTTAAATTGTTCGCTTTTCAATAATAATATCCCTTTCCACCCGTGAACAGTTTTATCGGTACCCGAATTCGATACCAAAATCTATTGATGGAAACATGAATACTTTGAACACGCAATTCGTTACGGATAACAAAAAAGTGTCAATTATCCAGTTCAAATGATGTCACTCCTTCCCCTTTTACTCCACGGAAGGGCTTCCTATAGGTACCCACCCGTGTCGGCTTCGGAAACAGAACAACATTGTCACCACACGGTTGCTGCTGCTGCTGAACCGCCTTTGTAGCAATTAAGTGCGTGAAATTGAATCCACACTTTAGTGTCGAAATCAGTTCGTCACGGCACACTCATCCTGCAGACAAAAAATAAAATAATAAAAAAAAAACATCCTGAAATAGGGCAAACCATATATTCCATGGATGCTATAAAATAGAAACAATGTCCCCGCTACACTGGCACATCGGGATTTATGCAGCAAAAAAAGCAAACTAAAAAAAAAATAAAACAGTCTACCACATCTTCAATCGAAATGTCATTTAAATTCAATTAAAGTTTCAGCCATTCCGGGATTTGTTGCGCCACTAACAGCCACTGAATCCTTGTCCAGTCGAGTTGAGTTGAGTCGGTCGGTCGGTTGTATCTGGGCTCAAGTGCGCTTCCGCACTTCGGTTCATTCACATCCGGTCTACCAGAAGGCTAAGGGAAGGTTTTTGTGGTTAGGTAAAGTTTTAATTGAGTTTAAGGGTGGTCGCGCGTGTTCTTGACTGCTTATTGAATGCAAATCACATGTACTATACCCCAACCGCTAACCCGGCTTCCCCCTGCCACGCTAGTCGGCCCAACTCTGTTTCTACTTCTGCTGGAAGATTCTGGCTTGAAATTCGAATTCGGTCAGGCCAGGGGTGGTGCGGTTCGGTCTCGGGTTCGGGTATATGGTTAGCCATTAAATTACTTTTATTTCGTGCACTAGCCAAATGGTATACTGGAAGGACCATATTGTCGCATAGAGTTGTCGGTCGTCGTCGTCCGTTCGTCCTGTGAATGGTAAATAAAAGTTTACATTTCCCATTTTGGGAGTTAAAGACAAAAACAACAACAACAACACAAAAAAAAACTATTAATTTGCTGTGAAAGTTAAATGTTGATTAAGTTTGGAGAAGCTCAAGTTGCATGACAAATTCACAGAAACAGGAAACAGCAAAAGAGTAGGTATACTGCTGGTTGCTGTGTCTGATGCTCTCTGCTCCAAACTTAATGACTATAACTTCTATGACTAAATGACGAAAGCATAAAATGCGCAATTGTAATTAAAATTAATTATACATAGTTGGAAAGTTTTTTGTTTTTTTTTTTTTGTTTTTTTATTATTATTCAAAGTTTTGTGACTTTTTCGAAGACATTCATTATAAGAAGCAAAAATGACAAAGGACGAGGAAACGGCTCGTTGTCGTCGTGGGCCATCATCAAGCATAAGGCAAAAACACTGAGATTCTCATTAAAAGTTTCAAGAGAATTTTCCAGGTGTAAGGAGCTATAACTTCCTTTGTTTTTGTTATTCATAAAAGAATTATTTTTTTTCAATTTGCATTTTATTTAATTTTTTTTTTTGTAAAACTATAAAAGTATGTAATAAAATGCTGCACTCAACATCATATGCAGGATAGTGGCGTTGGGCGCCAATTAACGTCAATCACATGCCTGCGATGATTCGAACAATAATTGACACTTATCCAACGCATATGGAATGGATGATGGTTGCATGCAAATGATGAGACGACCAAAAACGAACGAAGACCGGCGTTGACTGTCGTTTTGAAGATGAACATGGAACACGAACAATGGTGAAGTATGTACGTAAACGAATGGTAGTTTTTTTTCGGTTTGTTTTTTTTTTTGTGTGTCAGGGTTGCCAGTGAGTGAAGTACATCATTAAGAAGGTGAGAAATACGAAATAGCTTTAAATGATTGCAACAACAAACTTTAAAGTTAATCGCTATTATTAAAGCAACCTACGATGGATGCAAATGTCACGTTTTACATAGAGGAAGGTTGTTGGATGAATTCGAAGTCCAATGTGGAGTCAGGCAGGGTTGCATACTGTCTCCAATACTTTTCCTGTTAGTTATAAGTGATGTGATGCCCTGTTAAACGGAAATGTTGGAATTCAATGGAGTCTGACATCCCAACTAAAACATCTGGACTACGCGGACGACGTATGCTTACTCTCCAATAGGATCATGGATCTCCATCAAATGACAACAAGGGTGGAGGGAGAAGCAGAAATCATGGGGCTGAAAATTGACACTGCAAAAACAAAAATGATCAGCCTCGGAAGTAACTCATCCGTTCAAGTCAATATATCTGGACAACCGGTAGAGAAAGTAGAGGACTTTCAATATCTTGGGAGTTTTGTCTCTACCAAAGGCGGAACCGAACAAAATGTCGGCAGCCATATTAAAAAGGGAAAGGCTGCTTTTGGGATGCTGTTCAAAATGTGTAGAAACAACGCTTTAAGCTTAAAGATCAAGCTGAGACTGTTTCGCTCCAATGTTGAATCCGTGCTTCTGTATGGGTGCAGCACTTGGAAAATCTTAAAAACTGTCACAAGCAAGCTGCAATCGTTCGTGAATAGTCTAGGAAACATCTTAAGGATTTTTTAGCCCAACCGTATTTGTAATGAAGAACTTCATAGAAGAACGGGTCAAGAATCCAATGACAGTACTATTCGCAGACGTAAGTGGCAGTGGACTGGTCATACGCTTCGAAAAGGCAACGATTGCATTGCTGGCCAAGCGATGCAATGGAACCCACTCACACAGGCAGGTAGAGGGTCGGGTTGGCCGAGAAGCACATGGCGCAGGACAGTCGAAAGTGAATCTACACAGCTGGGGAAGAGTTAGAGAGAGCTACGTTATATTTCCAGAAACCGTACACGATGGCGCGTAGGAGTAGTGGAGGCCCTATGCCCCTTAAAACTATCACAACGGGCTCTTCAAGGTCTGAGGACATAACTAAGTAGGTTAGTAACAACAAACTTTAATTTAAAGATAGATTTATTTTTTCGAAATTAGTCTTTTATTTTGTTAAGAATTCGTTTTTTTTTAATGATTGCATCTCGCAATGAGTCGACTTCATTGTATGCAATTTCCAAGTGATTTTAATTCAAAAACTAACAATTTTTAAAAATTCTATTTTTTTTATGAATATGATATTCATCTAAAAACGAAACACAACATAAAATCGCATTAATCTCAAGATGCTCAAAATGTACATACGTCAATTGAAGTGTTAAAAATACATTTATGCTGTTAAAAGCGTTTTTTTTTATATAAAATAAATAAAAACACATTTTCAATCCTAGGAACTTGAAACACAAAACAACACAATATTTTCTTAAAAACCAGATTCTTCAAAATTCTACAAAATAAGTAATATTTTGGTAAATATGCCCTAGTCTAATTTTTGTATCTAGACTAAAATTGTTTTGTTTTTTTTACATTTTTTTTTTTTGTAAAAAGAGTTGCTGTGGACGTTATAGCTTCTTATGTTATAAATAAATTTATAAAAAACAAGTTACAAAAAAAACTGCTGTTTTATCTTTTGATTAAGTATATTTCTTCATTTTTTAAAATTTGTTTTTAAATCGTAATAACCGTTTAAAAAAATAAAATGCACGACTGGGTCGCACGTACTTTCTCTTTGGGGTATAGCCTTTTACGTTAAAGCCTTTTATATAAAGTTTATAAAAATAAATAACTATGTAAGAAATTAACAATATATAGGGTTTTGTTTGAGTAAGTGGTTTTCGTCATGCCGTTCGTCGGTCTGTGCGTCCATCCCTACACTTCTCCACTGCCCAAACGCGCGACGGATATTCTTCAAATTTGGTACAGACGATTTTTACGTAATTTAGAAAGTTGATTTTGTTTTGTTTTTGAACATCTCATCTAGAACGAGTACCTATCATAGAACATTTTTGAGTTATTCGAATTTTATCGAAAACGGCTCCAACGATTTTGATTAAACTTTTTGATATGATTTCTTCAACAACGATAAATTTTTAGAATTTTTTTCAAAAAAATTTATCGAGCGGTTTTAAAAAAAAAAAATATTTTTTTATTAAAAAAATTTCAAACGATTAAAAAAAAAAAATTTGTATGCCATTTTGAAGATGGCTAATATTTATCAACATCTAAAAATAAAATTTTTTAAAAAACACAAATCATTGACCCAATATGGAAAAAAAAAATATTTTTCAAAAATAAAAATCCAAAAAGTGTTCCCGTTGTAAAAAAATATTTATTTTTGCTTATTTGTGCATATCTCTCAATACCTACACACATCAGATGACCAAAAGCTAAAATTTTCAAGCTAAGTTAATACATAAAATAGCTTTGCACTACATGAGCAAGTTCGTGCGATCCAGTCGTGCATTTTATTTTTTTTTTTATCTTCATTAGATTCTTTAAGTATATATGAAATATCTGTGCAAAAATTTTTGTCAAAATAGCTTTAACCGCCTACGAGATATTCACAAAAAAATAAAAAAAAAAATGAAAAAAACGGCAACGCTGTTTCTCCAATTTTCCATTTTTTTGAGAAAAACTAAAAATGCATTTTTGTTGTAGTCACTGAACATAATAAAAACACAAATTTTTAACAAAATCGTTTTTGAGAAAAACTCAATAACTCAAAACTGTTATATGGGAGGTATTAGTTCTAGACGAGATATTCAAAAACAAAAAAAAACTAACTTTCGAAATAACATAAAAATCATCTGTACCAAATTTAAGAAAAAATCCGTCCACGCGTTTGGCAGTAGAGAAGTGTACAGATGGACGCACAGACGTACAGACCGATGAAAACCACTTTTTCGGATTTCTAAATCATCGTAATTATAGTTTGGATTAAAACCCCAATTTTTTTTTTTTTTTTGACACGAAACCCATACTTGCCCTATTGAGCAAGTAAAAATAATTTGTAATATTTAAAAATAATCAAACCTTGTTTAAAAAAAAACTAGTACCCCATTTTCAAGAAAATATTGATTCACACCTAAACCCAAAATTTCAAAAAATAAAGTTCAAAAAATTTATTTATCAAAAAAAAATAAAAATTGAAAGATTTTTCAAAATCCAGAAATTATTTTTTAGAATATTTTATTATTAAATAATTTTAGTAAATTAGGCTATAGCTCGAGGTACACGGGCCAAAATCATTGAGGTGAAAAATTTCACTGTCTGTTCAGTTTAGGTATCATTTAGTAGTTCTTAAACGGGCAATTCTCAAAATTATTTATTTTATTAATTTAAAGCAAAATATTTAAAATTTGAGTGTAGATTCCAATAACTAAGCCAAATTAAATATTAGCTGGTAGAATTCAATTACAAAGTTCTTAAATAAACTAAAAATCGTTTGACCATTTATATGTAATTTGACAAATGAACATCTGTCAGAATTACAACACGGTTTTGTTTCAGGTCGATCTACTGTAACCAATCTGACCTTTTTCACTTCCTATATTACCAATGCTATGGAAGAAAAATTTCAAGTTGATGCAGTATACACGGACTTTAGCAAAGCTTTTGATTCTGTGAACCACCAAACACTGCCAAAAAAACTTGAAATTTTTGGTTTCCATTCCAAAATTCTTTGTTGGTTATCCTCATATTTATCTGACAGAGCACAACAAGTTAAGATCGGAAGTGTATGTTCAAGAACAATTCAGTGCACGTCTGGGGTCCCTCAAGGTAGTCACCTTTGTCCGCTCCTTTTCTTAATATTTATCAATGACATCACATCTGTCATTAAATATAGTAAATGTCTTTTATACGCTGACGATCTGAAACTATTTTTGAGAGTATCCAGTTTGGTAGACTGTGAGCATATCCAATCCGACCTTGATTCTCTCTCAATATATTGTCAGATTAACTGCCTAAAATTAAATATTAAAAAGGGTAACACCAAATCCTTTTGCAGACTATTAAATAGTCGCATATATAATTATAATATTGAATCTCAGGTTTTAGTTCGGGTTTCAAGTATTAAAGATTTAGGTGTTATTCTTGACTCTGTACTCTGCCTTAAGTCTAGCACACTGCTGAAGTGAAAAATCCTATCCTATATCACTTTGTTTCATCAAATACTTGTGCCTCCATTTTTTATTTTTGTGTTTTTCAGTAAAACAGTGTTACCACATTCTCAGATTTACACTGTTAACTTTATTTTTTGAATTTTGTACATATTTTTGAATTTTGTTTGGCAATATTAGTATACCCTTTTTTTAAGGAACTAAAAAGTTATGACGCATAATAGTGATGTAGGTTTTTTTCGTTCAAACAGGGTTGCCACGTTGATGTAGCCATTTTATAAGTTTTTCTTTACCTATATGGGTAATTTACTCGGAGTAACTTATACATTGCCAACACTGATTGATCACTTAGCTACAAAATAAGCTGATATAGCTGAATCTATCAATACTAATTGAGAAAATATAACCTACTTTGAAACAAGATTTTGAACTTTTTCCATTTCTTTTTTTCTTTGCATGTTACAATAATCCGAGGCATATCCAGAATTCATGTTACACTCATGTAACCGTTAACTAACAAGTTGGTTTGGTTAGCTTCACATACAAAATCCATAATCCACCTGTGGTTCCCAAACAGATGTCCAAAATCCTCGGGTAATGCCTGATTAATGAGTCCTGCTGCTCAATTATGCGGCAACAAATTTCGGTCGGTATACTAATAGCTGTGCTGTAGGTACTCTCGTTCGTTTACTTTTGGTCTGCCTTTCTGTGAATTGCTTTCGTCAGCGTCGTCGTTGTTGTAGTCATCGTCATCGTCGTCGGTCTTCGCCATTTTGCCAACCCAAAACCCAAATGTTGGATGGCTTTTGTGTATAGGTATGGCTTTAAGTCTCAACTGCCCCCGAGGTGCTTTCTTCCCACTGACTGCTGGGGCTTTATATTCACCGGCATTATATTGGGAATGCCTGCTTAATGCTGCAGCATCCTTGGATCTCTGCCAAAGACAGTTTATCGTTTATATTGTTGGGACAAAGGATTAAGGTATTTTGCTGCTGGTTTACTGCATCAGGATCAGGAGCAGACAGCCATCCGCGCGATACCATTTCGATGCTTTCTCTCTCTCTCTCTCTTTGTGTCTTACTTTCATTTATACCTTATTTTGCAATTCGGTCGCAAAATTGTTCGCTCTAGCCCCAGCATTCTAACAATCTATGAGTGCGGGAAGTCAGTTTTTGAACTATAAGCGTTCGCAGCAGGAGTATAATTTCGGTCATAGAGCCACGCCACCACCACCCTCTGTCGGATATAATATACAAATGGCCTAAGGACATGCTCATTACAACAAATTCGGCTTTGTGTACTCATTGATGATGATAATAAAAAATCCTTTGTCAATCTTCTCTCGGTGAAGATGAGCGAGAAAACCCCTTAAATGTTGGGGGGTGTATGTATATTCTTTGAAGTTGATGCTGCAACACAAGAGGTCCTCAGGGTGAGAGTGAACATTAAAATTAGAATACAATTTGTGTGTCTCGTTTATTGAAAGCGGTTCAACAAATATGCAAAAGAACAAAAAAAAAAAAAAAAGGAGACTACAGGAGAAGGAATTGAAAGGATACAACTTCTTCAGGGCAAACGACATGACCTTAAAAGATAATAACAAAGTCTTCATATATCTAGTTGCCACCGACACAACGACACCGACTCTGCCACTGCATCAACAAAACAACAAAAGCAACTTTTGCACAATCTTTCTCTCCCAACCACAAAAGGGACAAGAATTTGTGCCAAGAAGACGATGTCCTGTGGGACCGAAAATAAGACCTTTAACACAGATTGCAGCAAAATTGCACTGTGCAACTTATTGGCCTTGTTAACGTCACCTCGTCACCTCTCGTCCTCTCTCTCTCACTCTCTTGTCAAAATAAAGGTAACACAATAAAGATTGTGCAACACAACCATCCAGCAACATGTAGTAGAGGTATGTATCTTCCACACAGATGTGCCTAAAACTCCTGTGGGAAATTAGTGTGAGAAGTTGTCCTTGCTGCAGCAGATGCAGCAAGTGTTGCATTAAGTTTATCTTGTTGAAGAAGAAAATTGCAAGAAAAGTGAGAACTTATCTCCGGGGTAGGAGAACGGATTCCCGTGAGGTTTTCTACCCGCAACTTGTTTGTCGAATGGCACTGGCACTTTGTACATATTTTCAAGCACATACAGAGAGTCCCCGCTTCATGCTTTACCCTCCTTAACCATAAACATCAGCTAGAAGACTGTGAATTAAGTATGCATTAATGGTTCACATCCTGGAGCTGAATTTTTGACTACTAATTATATGGAAATTTCTTTGCCAGGGTCACACACACACACACACACGTACACACAAAGTAGAAGTTTTGCGGTGAAAAGTATTTCATAATTTACTCATCTTGTGGTGTGAGTTTTTTATTTTTTTCTTAAGACACTTTAGTTTAGTGTATCTTTTCTTCAACACTCAATTATATCCATCTTCTCTATTTTGTACTCGTATCGGAAATTGAATTTTATCTTATACCTACTCGAACGTAGCAATAAAAGCAATTTGTAAACTTTAGTTATTTCTTTTTTTGTTGTTGTTGTTGTCTGAAACATACTCGTATTTATAGATGACGATAATGGCTTTGATAGATTTTGTTTTGCGATAACAGTAAGCGCCAAGTCTTTCCAAATCGTTCAGAGTTCAATAAAATGTTTACGATCTACAAGATAGTTTTTATGGGCGTTAATGTCCAAACTTGTCGATGCTTAAAGTAAAATTATATCTATACGATTGGAGGTGGTCTTTTAGTGAAGTTAATCTTTTCGTTTTTTTTTTTTTTTTTTGTACGCTTGTCTCATCCCACGCATATTTCAAAGTTATGTCGAATTTGGAAAAAGTTTATGGTAACGCAGAAACCACATACATGATTTCGGGATTCCCAATGAGAATTGAGATTTATTTATTAAGAAATTAAGAATATTACTTTTTGGAAGAAAATATAAGCAGTGAAGTTAAAATTTATTTTGTCAGTTGGTTAAGATAATAAATCTATTTCTATAGTTTTTATGATTTTTATTGAGTTACTGTTTTTGTGTAGGCATACGAAATGTTAAAATTAATTATTATTTTCCTGAAGGGAAGGTTTAGTATAACCTTGATAAAAATTGATCGCACGAATTAAATCAAACTTACGATTACGGTAATGACTATAATAAGACATAAGTAAAGTAGTTTTCACACTTTCTTTCAGTTCTGTAAGAGACTGCAGTCAATTCAGTCGCAGTTATTTGACTTTATTTTTAACTGCAAGTTAGTACTTTAACTGCAAAATAAACAGTTGGCAGTCAGTACTAAAATATTTACTGTACAGTTAATGGAAGCAGTGAATTCTGCTAACTGCTTTCATAAACATTTCATTTCACTGACTAAAAGTTAATTAACTGCAGTTTATTTTTGACTG
This sequence comes from Meliscaeva auricollis, assembly GCA_948107695.1. Taxonomy (NCBI): domain Eukaryota; kingdom Metazoa; phylum Arthropoda; class Insecta; order Diptera; family Syrphidae; genus Meliscaeva; species Meliscaeva auricollis. The sequence goes on along the minus strand of OX403619.1, from coordinate 31,335,793 downwards.
GTTTTAGTCTTCTAGTCAGTAGAAAGTTTTTTGTACTGTTCCTATTTTTGAAACGAAGTGTCATGGATGTGTGGCAGTACGCCTGACTTAAATTGAAATTTTAAAACCAGTCAAAAAGTACTGCAGTTAATTAACTTTAAGTCATTTAACTCCTTTCATTAACTGCACAGTCAGTATTTTAGTACTGACTGCTGATTGTAGTTTTACAGTCAAAGTACTTTTGTAAATTAAATGACTTAAGAAATTTTGTCTTTTTAGTCAATTAAATGCAGTACTGAAAAGCCTGCATATTTGATAAATCTGCTAGATAGTAGATATCCAACCAAAAATTTAAAAAGAATCTAATAATCGGTTCCAAATTTGAAAAACAGTAGTGTTTGCCTTACCACTCAGTAAAAGTTACCCAACAATCAAGTCAAAGTGGTACAAAATAAAACAATTAGCTATTTTAGAATGTGATGCTAAAGGCTATCCAAGTGTTAAGAACTGTATTACCGGAGTATTGAGAAAATTAGTTAGGAGCACTTGTTTTTGTTTGTTTTCATTGCTAGTTCCTATATACAAAAACGGTAAGCTGATGCTTAGATTGCAGCCCTTAAAAGCACCTTTAAATCAGAAGACAAATAAAAAGAAGAGAAAGCTTTTAAAAATTGCAACATTCAATTGTCAGTCCAAGATTTAGAAAAATGTCAAATCACATATATTAGAAATAGACAATTTGTAGTAATATTTTTGAGTGGACCTCTACATTGTAGACCAGGAAATATAAGAAATTTTGTATGGAGAAGGTAAATATAATTAATTCATGGATTTTTTTGATTGGTATCGACGCAGAATGTCTCCCTGTATAGCTGGTCCAAATCCCCCAAAATCACCCTATTCATCATCATCATCATCATGATCGGCTCGACAACCGGGGTCCGGTCCTGGCCTCTTTCAACAAGTCTCTCCACCTATCCCGGTCTCGAGCCAACGCCATCCAGTTGCGCACCCCAAGGCTTTGGGCGTCCTGGTCTACGCCATCTCTCCAGCGCAAGCATGGTCTACCACGCTGCCGTCTACCATAGAATGTACCGCAAAAGACTTTCCGAGCAGGTTCCTCTTCGCTCATACGAGCTAGGTGCCCTCCCCACCGGAGTCTACCGAGCTTAACTTTTGTCACTATGTCTGCTTCAAGGTAGATTGCGTACAGCTCATGATTGTACCGTCTCCGGAATCGTCCTTCCTCACATATGGGGCCAACAATTCTCCGTAAGACTTTTCTCTCGAACGCGGCTAAGAGGTCACAGTGCCTTTTGCTAAGCACCCAAGTCTCGGATCCATACATGAGTACTGGCAGGACCATGGTCCTGTACAGCAGCAGTTTTGAAGTTATGGTTAGATTTCTGGATTTGAATAGCTTTGACAGACTGTAGTAAAAAATCGCCCTATTAGTGATTTAAAAACTGAATTTAGGAAAGAATATTGATACATTAATACATTTTTTTATGAAGCCATTAAATGTCATGAGAATCCAGAATCAGAAGAGTCCATTAAAATATTTTAGGAAAAAGGGTGTTTTTTTATTATTAAAATAGCATAAAATTTGATTTTCAAATGATGTGTTTAAAGCTTCTTTAATGAATCTAACCTCAGAAGGAAGTATGCAATTTAATTTCTTCTATAATGATACATTTTTAGAATTTGAAAATCGTTAGAGCCGTTTTAAAAAAAAAACTATTTTTTCTATATAAAATTTTGCAAGGACTTTTATAAAAAAAATTGGTAAGTCATTTTTAAGATATTATTTATCAACATCTAAAAACTCAATTTTGAAAAAAAAATATTGAGTAGTTTTCGAAAAAATCATTTTTCAGAAAAAGAATTTCAATTTTTTTTTTTAATCCAAAAAAAAATATTTTTGGAATATTTTTTTACTAAATATTATTACGGCAACTTAAAAGCATTTATGTAAAAAAATGGTTGAAATTGATTGAGTCTTGAAGGAGAAAATCAGAATTAAAAAAAAAGGTTTAATGGCAGGTACCGTTAATAACGGTTTTTGAACAAAATGGTTTTCCACCATAATTTTTTTTAATCTAAATCGTGGGAACCGTTTTTGAGAAAAGTGAGTTTTTCTAAAACCGGTATTTGACAGGTACCGTTATTTTTGGTCCAATAAAATAATTCAAAAATGGGCTGGTGATATTCTCCAAAAAAGTTTGAAGTAAATCGACCCATCCAGACATAATATGCTAGGTGTCAAGTTTGGTTTCTACTAACAAAAAAACAATTAACCTAGAGGGTTTCAAGAAATTTCGATGCATAAAGTGAAAAAAAAACTGTAGAATCAGACAAGGTGCCTAAAAGGTGGTCTTTTTTGCGGTATCAAGACATTTTAACATTAAAGTAGTTCCTCCTACTCAAGCAATTGTTTTGCTTCACCTAGGTTGTATTCATTCACCAGCCTGGTACATTCTTTTAATAAACTGAACCATAGCTTGACCGTTTCACGGCCTCAACCGATCTTAAACTGTTTTTGAAAATAAGTGCTGCTATGGCAAAAATTATGTCCAGTTTCAATTCAAACGCATGTGCTGAAAGCACCATTCGATGCCAAAAGCGTATTTTCAAGAAATATATTCTTAAAAAAAAATTTCTTCATATCCTTCTTTTAGATTTTGAAGAGGCTATTGCAAAGTAAACTAATATATTTCCTCTTTGACTGCAATCTCACCCCGAACCTGTCAAATACATCCAAAAATCCTTATAATAAATCGAAATAAAAGAACCTCTTTCTTTTCAAATTTGTCAACAATCTTTAAATGTCACATAATTTTTCCAACGTTTTCCATTTCAATGAACCAAAGCAAATCAAGTTCATTTTTCCACTTCTTCGCAAGAGAGTCCTTGCACTTGCACTTCATAAAAATTGACGTTATCTGTGTGATGCCAAAGTGGTTCCCAAAACGGGCGCTGAGTAAAGTGCTTCACCCGACACCCTATTAAATTGCAGCCAACTATACAGATCAACAGTGCATTCAATAAAAATGTTGGCATTTTTGAAAGACTGCCAAAAATTCTTTTTCACATCCAATTTATTGGACAGGCAGCAGGATTCCCATATGTCTGATGATGGAAAAAGAAAAGATGCCAAGTACAAGTACACTTCTGGTTGCTGATGGAGTTGGTCGAACTTATTCAACGTTCCGTCAGTGTTGTGTCTGGTCGGTCTTTGGATCGTCCGTCGTCGCCACCGTGAGTCGTCGCGCCGTCATCATCATCATCATCATGATCGGAGGTGGAATCGAATTACACAAAATCACTTTTTCATTGCAGGACAACCACATTAGGTATTCAATTCATCGTCTAGTCATTTTGGCCAGGCAACTATATCCGTTGGCGCCTATTAATTCGAGCCACACATTACCTTGGTCCATTTGCAAGCATAGTGTATGTAGAAGTAATATTGGTTGCTATATATTTGAGAGTACACACTCGACATGTAAAGGGAATGCTTAAAAGCAATGCCCAAGCCCATAATATACTTCCATGGAACATTGATTTTATGTTCATAAATACCAAATGGGAATTTCGTATTAAAAGGCTACATGCCGAAGCTATAAAAATTCAACACCCACCCCCTCCCCCCTCTTCTCTCTCTGTTGCTTGGTATAGCGTGTGGAGTGGCATGTAAGGATTTCGATTTTGTTTTCGATTTTATACCCTCCGCTCCCCCACCCACCCTTCAAATGACTTCGATATAGAAGCTAGAAATGTCGCCCTTGTTTACAAGTTGTTCATTCATAGCAAGCAGAGAGTACCAGCCGAGCAGCATGGAGCGTTGCGATGCGAAACGATGGTGATGGCGAAGATGTCCTGAAAAAAAGTTTCTCTATATAGCGAATCCATTATTATGCATACTTTAAGAACACCCGAGTTGAATAGAATTTCTTTTGTGGAATTCCATTCAACTTTGCAAGTTCAATATTTCCGGCGTACATGTTGTACATGATTTTAAGAACAAGCAAAAGATGGTGGGGGTGATGGTTAAAAAGCAGAAATCCCCCCCTGGTGGCTGTACTATGGCTCCATCTCCATCAATCGCCGCCGCCGTGCGCCTGCCGCCGCCGCTTCGTCCTTAATAGTCATGTGATGTGAATCACCATGGAACGTTTACGCTCTATCAGTTTTCACTATTTCATAATATTGAGCGCTGGGTTGAAGAAAATTTACAGGTCCGCAGCCAAGAGGGGCTTTGGGTTACTTTATTAAAAATGAGAGAAAAATAAAATCGATAGAAAAGGCTTTGCAAAAATGGACCATGAATGGAAGTCTTACTGATGTGATCAAATAAAAAAGTAGCCTCGGATATATGGACTGATATGGTTAACGGACCCCCTCCCGCAACGAAAAGCGGATACATTTACGTATTAAGTACATAAACTGGAACAGCATGCCGATTCTCTTGCTCAGAACAAAGACGATGAGGTAAATAATTCGGGGAATTGGGCGAGAAACAAATGATGTCCTTAGAAGATTCTTGCAAAAACATGTTAGTAGCACTTCGAGAACGAGGCACGTTTAGAAGCCTTATTAGCTACTGCACTTTTGATTTTTTCGCTGCTAAATTTATCGTTTTATGCGATGCTTCGCTAAGTTCTTGTGAAATTGGAAATGTGGTTGATATTTTGTTGCTAATTTGTTTTTTAATAGTGTTGGCTATTTTTATCCTGAATTTTCGCTAAGTTCATGTGAAATTAGCGAAGCACTCCTTTTGTATCACATTGAAATTTGGTTGGTATTTTGTTGCTAATTTTTACGAATTAGTTAAGGCAATTTAAATTTCTTTGCTCTTTTTTTCTTGTGTTATCCTGAATTTTTGCTATATTTGTGTGAACTTAGCGCAGCACCCCCATAAAATGGTTAATACAAGAGCAAACATATTAAAATTGCCGTTACTCATTGTTTTAGTATGCCAGCATTGACCCTGACGATAAGAGAAGTCCCCAAAATAATGATAAGGCATTTTGTTCATGTGGAGTTGTGGTTAATTTTCGTTATTAAAGCAGCGTCCAAAGATTTTCTTAAAAGCTTAGAAGAGGATGAAGATTCCGTAATAAAGTTAAGAAGAACAAATCTCCAAGCTGCAATGTGGCTGCCTGTGAAACTCTTCATTTTTTTTAAAATGGGTGGAAGGAATCAGTTGGTGATGAGACTATAAGCTCTTCATGCAAGAACTATATACTTAGGAATACTTCTGCTAAGGACCCTATAGAACGCGTACTGTGTGAACGTCTTATACCTTTTTTCAACTCTTATTAAACGATCAACGACATATTCAACGTCAACGATATACAAAATCTTAGCACTGAAGCAAGTCCTGGAGAAAAACAATAAACTATAAGCCGGAAAAATATGTGCGTTTACTTCTTTCCGCTAACGTCACTTAAATACGCGCTTCTTAAACGCCCATCCTTCTGCACGTCTATCACGCATCCTTTACCCGCGTCACGCATACGCCAAAGCGATTTAGTACGATTTTGGTACGATTTATTTTTGACATTTCTCAATTCCCTGGGTGAGGAAATTTGATTGGTGTAGGTCTGCTTTATTTTCAAGAAGTGCGGAAGACAACCAACAGATGGTGCTCTGACACCACAAACTATGGGTAGTCAAAAATTGAAAGATTAACCGACATATGGCAACATTAAACTAATAAACTTTTAGCAGTTAATCAGATTATAAAGTTGTAGTATTATCAAAAAAGTACAATACCAAACCGTAAACGGGGGTGATTTACTAATATCCAGATATTCAGAAAGATTCGCTCATTAATGCTGTACATTAAATTCCACCTTACTTGAAATTGGGGAAACCAAAAAATATCTCAAAAACATGTTTAATTTGCGTTCACGATTGTTGTACTATGAAATAGACTTATTTCGACAGAAAAAATGTTGGGACAGGTCATTATACTTGTAGTTATACAAAGTCGAAAAAACATCATTATGGGGTAAACTAAAAAAATTTTCTTGAAAGGATTTTCATGGTTTTCGAAACAGTTTCGTCTAAATTGCACTTTCTTAGCCAAAATACAACCGATTCTTAAAATTTGAATTCTATTCCAACAAAAATTAACAATTTTTTGTTTTTAATTTTTTTCCCGCCTGAATAACCGTTTTGAGCCATTTATTTAGAAACCTAAACGCGATTTCTCAGTAAATTGCGTGTTAAGAACTGAGCAGAAAAAATTCAATTAGTTTTTCAGCTTCTTAGATCTGAAGAAACCTGAACTATTTTTAACTATCAAATTTGATTTTTTACATCAAATTTGATAGTTAAAAATAATAGTTAGACATAATAGACCGATTTGTCTGATAACATAGACATTTTCCATTAAAAATGTTGCGCATACGCCATAGTGACCAATTCGACAGTAGTTTATGTAATACAATCTATCTTTGACAATTTTCATCAGATTTTTGAATTTGAGGTATTAAATGAAAGCAGAAATAACAATCAGTATTTAAAAATAAATATTAATAATAAAAAACTAGCTGATCCTTCCCGAATTCGCACGGGTAAAAGCATTTTGGAATTTCTTAGAAAAAATTTACAACTTGAGAAGTTTTTCGAAAGTTCCAAAATTTTCCAAAACTTTCTGTCATGTTCATGCATCTTTGTCATTAATCGGTTGAATTCCTTTTCACAAATATATTGGCAAGTTTTAGGGCATCTTAGGAGAAACTTTATTAGATCGACAGATCGAAGCAGATTTTTTACGTGAGGAGTATGCAAACCATTTATGAATGTAACAATCAATCCTGGTCAAGAAGATGATCGACACACATCATCGCTTTATAGACTTGAAAGCCAAATATAAAAGTTTTCATTGCCTGGAGCAGGGAATAATATCGAAGACATTATTTTCAACAGATTGGTCCAATTATTTGGAGGCTCTTATCGATCTGTATTAGAATCGTTTGCAGTTATTAAAGAACAAGCAAAAATTGTTGGTTTGAAGTAGATAAAAAAAAATCTAGTTTTTGCAAAACAAAGGGACTCAAATCATTTTACTCGAAAAGTTCTCTGCAAAGTTCTTTCAGTCCTACATATTTTATAGCGCTGGAGGTTGGACCATACAAAATAAAAGTTGAATTGATACTGGATTCTTTCCAAAAGAAAAATTCTTTGACCACAATTCGGTTTTGTATGCTTAAAAAGCAACTAGAGACGATGATAAAACTGTACGAAAATATAGATGAAATCCAGAAAGCTAAAACATTTAACCCGGACGTATCGAGTGGATAAACAACAACGATCCACCCACATTCTAATCGATTAGATGAGATTTTACTGAAACGTTTCAAAATGACCAGAGGGTCCAAATTCAGAGGCCTACGACAGGGTGAGGCACTGTCATGTAGCCAGCTTCAATATTGTACATTTATTTTTTGTTAGTTTGGACTAAGTTAATCTTAGCTCTCTATTAGAACCTTAAACTTAAATAAAAAAATAATGCTTCCCCCATAACTGATAATGGGTCTTAAACGACCGTAAAAGATTGAAGGTTGTACTGAATGGATTTGAACGCAGATATTCGCCGTAATAGTCCATCACACAAACCATTACTTCAAAGGGTAGTGCACTTAGCCATCTTCAATTTTCTTAAGATCTCAAAGTCCTCTGTAAGTCTATTTTTTTTTTTTCTAAGAAGAGTTTTTGACTACGAGCCTGCAAATATGTTATGAAATGATTGAAGAAGAGGGCAGAGATAGAAGAATATACCGCCTTTCCACATCAATACCAAAGCAAACCATCATTGAACATTCAATCTATCAAAATCCTACTGCTGCACAAAATGAAGTGCTTGTTCAAAGAGTAGCCATTCTCTACTGTACTGTATATAGATGCGGATCTAGAGCAATAGTTGCGAGCGGTTCCCTCTGATATTTCTTAAAGAAGAAAATATTACGCTCCAAGATGATATCGTCACTCGACCATGAAGTAATCTAATATAACAATTTTCATTCCTTTGCGTCCTTTTTGTGTTTCGCAATGTTCTAAGGTTATTACATTTTGCTTCGATCCAAACGGATGTTGTAAATGTGTATAGAAGCAGTAGGTATGCTGTGTATGCATTGTATAGCGTTGTAAAGTTGGCTGCAGAATTTCCATCAAGGACAGAAGAACAAGAAGACGAGATTCCGAGATGCTTATGCTGTGCTGTGCGATGCTCTTGAAGCTTTATTGTGTGCATTGACTTCAAATGTCCTTTGCAGAGAGTCCTTCTTGTGGCATATATCGATGCATTCTCTTGCGGTATATACTATAGCGGGATTGGATATACATAACATTAGTACCCCACTGGTCAGCCTCGTCTTCCTTCCTTCCTTCTATCCAAACATTGACCAGAGAAAAGGAACATCTTTATATCTCCATCATCGAAAGTATGTACAATATAATGTACATAGATAAAATGTTCTTATGTATATAAATGTGTTTTGAACTTGTATCTGCATTTTAAAAATTCATTGAATCTCTTCGTGGGCATCGCACTCTCGGATTGAATTTATTAAAAGGAATAAGGAAGATGTTGTGTGTGTACATGTGTACAAGGATGTTCTATATGTGGGATTACTTATTTTTTATTGAACAAATCTTTAGTGGGCTCTTTAACCAAACAAAATTATTTCTCCTCGTATAGCTTTTATAAAGAATTCATAAGGATCAATAAAATTGTGAAACATGGGAATGGGATTCACTTGAATTCAATGTAAATAGTAAATGTATTACTGAGGATTACCTCATAAGTATCAAAAATTTGTTATCGAACGTTAATGTGGGTAAATATTGGTAAAGTTTGTTTAAAAGAAAATTAAATGTTTGTTTGAAGGATGTATCTAATAATTTTGTTCAAAAAATTCAGTTAAAAAAACAAAACAAAAATACCTATGCATTTGTCACTGCAGAGATTTGCCGGTTTTAAAAATAGGTTATTTGTGTATAGCTGAGAGGGCGTTGTTTCTAAAGTAAAAGCGTGACAAATTATTTTATGGCGCAACTTGCGATCTCGAGTGACTAAGCAAATTCATAGAAAAATCAGCAAACAAATGACAAATTTTCGTGTCATAGTTTTAGAGACCAAACTCTACCCCTTGTGAAAATTTTTGTACATATTTGATAGGTCTAAGAATCGGTTGTAAGCTATTTTTTTCGTCCAATCTTACGCCACATTTATTAGTTTTTGATTTCTCGGAAACGGCTCCAACGGTTTGCATTAAATTTTCTGGATTTCTATTTAAAAAAAAAATAAAATAAAAATTAATAAAATTCAGGAAAATCCGCCCACTGCTACGCCCACTTTCTTTACTTCTAAGTAAGAAAAAGTTGAAAATCATTCCATCATTTTAAGTTAAGAAAATTGTTTTTCGACCTTTTTATAAGCTTACCCTTATTTACCCTACTGAAATTTTAAATTTCTAAAATTACCGATTATCTAAATATTTAAATTAATTTTTTTCTAATATAATATTTTTTTTAAACTATAAAAACCTGCCGTACGGTTTTTGAAAAACCGCATAAAATTGAACTTTAACGCATGGCATCCTATATCTTGAAAATTATTAGAAATTTGTGAGGGAATGTTGTTGCGCGTTTTTATTGATTTTATTAATAATATGTATTTTTATTTTTTTTATGGATGATTTTAAAAATCTGAAATTTACACAGTGTTTAGAAGGTGTTGGTGTCCCAACTACCGTTCAACCAAGACTTTTGTAATTTTTAGTTGGTTTAGTAAACAGCCAATACCTAAGAACTGTGTGAATTTATAATTTTAGTCTTACTTTAATGTGCAATAAATTGAAAAATGACAAAAAAAAATCTGGCTCCGCGAAATAAGGCCCGAAATAAATTGATAGCTAAACTGACATAAATAACTTCTTTCGTTGTAAAACAAAGTATACCATTTAATTTGATTAAGAAAGAGAAATTTTTAGAAAAAAAAAATTGAAAATCGTTAAAGCCGTTTCTTAAAAAAAATAATTTTTTATATATAAAATTTCTCAAACCCTGTTTAAAAATAAAGTAGGTATGCAATTTTTAAGATAATATAATTGCACATCTAAATTCAAAATACAGTGACCCATTTTCGAAAAATTTATTTTTCGAAAAAAAAAATTGAAAGGTTCTTTTAAAAATCAAAAAATTACGTCTCTGGAAATTTTGATATTAATTAATTTGAAAATTGTTAAGGAGCTTCCGTATAAAAAAAAATTCATTAAAATTGGTTGAGTCGTTTGAGAGAAAGTTTTTTCTGCCCAGTTCTTAGAATTTTTACAAACATTTCATTTATTTCAGAGTATGACCCTACTATCAAAAGTAGACACAAAAATTTAAATCAAAATCGTTAGAGCCTTTTTTGAAAAAGTTAACTTTTCCTTAATTGTTATATGGGTACCGTTAATTTTGTTCCTAAAAAAAAATTTCAATTTCCTCTAGGGAATCACCAAATATCCTAAACCACCAAGTTTCAAGAAAATCGGAGACAGACAGACGTCAGACAGAACTGCGAGACCCACTTTTAAGTGTCATTTCTAAAATGGGGCTGGTACAATTTTTTTACGAAAAACAATCGATTATAGCTCAATTTATGGGAAATTGGTACTTTAATTGTACTGTTGGTAGTACTAGTTTTAGATAATTCAGTTTAGGAAGGCATTCATTCCAAAATATGGGTGTTGTAATATCTATCTAATATCTTAACGTATTTGGTAGTGGGGGTGGTATAGTGTTAACTTCTGTGTCAAGTTAGCACTACCTTCAGGGGTTATTAAGAAGAAATTAGAATTATTTTATGAAAATTTGTTACATACCCAGTTTTTGTATTGACCATCGTTTTAACACTTTTCAAGGGAGAGGTAGCAGGGGTTATTAAAACGAAACAAGGCACGAAAAAAAATTTCTTTCATGGCACAAATTCACGACATTTAATTTTATCATTACCTTTTTGAAATTTAAAAGTAATAAACGGTAATGCTAACTTGACGGACATCCACTTAATGAAAATGCACTTTACTGTCATGATTTTAAATAATTCGATTCAATTGAACGAATGTTCATTTTCCATTGCATCATGTGTTTTTAAAATATTCCTTCCTCAAGGCTATACTCATTACCGGTTTTACCTCATATCATCCTTGATGGAAACAAAAAAAAAAATAATCTTAATTATAAAAAGCACGAAACTGTTTTATTTTAAGGATATTGTTTTCTTTGTTGTTTTCTTTTTTTTCTTATACTTTTTTCGTTGTTGAATTTTCCCTGAATGTACGAAAGATATCCGCACAAAGAAGGTGACGGTGTCACTTTGATGAAACAGTTGTTGTCTTGAAATCACTTTCCAAAAAGGATTTACCTTAAGCAGAGACGATTTGTGGTATGATGTAGGAAGGAGATTTTTGTAATGTTTGTGTGTATGTTTAAAATGAAAGGTAAAGCCAGACAGAGACATGAACAACATGACTCTTTAAAAGAAGATTAAAGTGTTTCCCGGCAGAGATTTTGTATTTTGAAAGAAACTTTCAATCAGTTTAAGTAGGTGACGTTGTACTATATAAATTATAGGGACTAAAGAGAGAACATACATGAACAAAAATTGTGAACTTGATAAATTTGTAAACTTAAATGGAGTTTTTGATTAAAACCTGTTGTATTAAAGTGAAAAAAAAGTCAAACATTTCAAAGGCGAATAAAGCTATAAAATCATTTTTGATCGATTGCTAAAAAGGCAGGAATTGTGAATAATTAGCAATGAAACTTTTAGCAGCATTAGAATTGAACTAAATTATTTAGTCAAATGTTTAAAAAAGCATATTTACAATGTTTTCATAAAGATTCGAATTTCTTTATTTTGAGATAAATGCATTTTTATGTTTTTTTTTTTTGTTTTTAGATGAATATTTTTCATAATTTCAGAAATTTTTTATGTAAACAAATTATTATTAATTTTTTAATTAAAAATATTTAAATTCCTATAGAATACGTTTATTTTGAAAGTAATGTTATTTTTATTTTCAAAAAGTGACAATAGGCAGGTACTTCAATTTATATTCCCTAATAATGCATACTACTTGTGTGATGAGTTTCATTTCTCAAGCGTTTTTATCTATTTAAGAATGGAGAAATTTTTTTTTTAAGATAAATAATATTTCAGCTAAATTAGACCGTAACTCGTTCAAAACAAGTCAGAAATTCCAGTTTCTTTTTACATAAATATATTAATAACATAATTTGATTACTTAAAGCCATTTTGAGTTTTATATTTTCTTCGTCACTCGGTTTTCTTATCAAAAAAAAAAAAAAAACACTCAAGTAAATGCTTAAGAAAGTTAGTGCTTTTCAAATCTCTATAACGCCGTTATTTTTTTTTTATTATCTTCTGAATGGCAAGATGAGTTTATCATTAAAAAAGACTTGAAGCACCACAATAATGTCATTTTCGTAGGTTTTTGGAAAAATTTGATTTACGAAAAAAAAACAACATGTCTCGAAAACGTGATATTTTTGAATTTTTTTCTTAGAAAAAAAAATGGTTTTATAAATTTGTCTTTCCATTAAAATTTAAGAACGAATATGCAATTTTGGTACCCGTCTCCAAGGCAACGACAAAATTAAGGCAAATCGACAAAGTAAGAAAGTAGACCAAAAAATGGCGTATCAAACTCAATGAAAAAAAATCTGCAAATATAAAGTTTACAAATAAAAAGTTAATCATATTGTTCCAATATTCATAAACAATCAAGCTGTACCTTAAGCCAATATACAGCCAAATACCTTGGAATGAATTTGGATGCAAAGCTTAAATGGAAAGAACACATCAAAAAGAAAAGAGAAGGACAAAACTTAAAATATAGAAAAATATACTGGTTAATTGGTAAAAATTCTGACTTATCTATCCAAAACAAAATAACGCTTTACAAACAAGTATTAAAGCCTGTATAGACCTATGGAATCCAATAATGGGGCTGTACAAAGAAAACAAATACCGAAATCATCCAAAACAAATTCCAGAACAAAGTCCTTCGTGGAATAGTAAATGCACCATGGTATATAAGAAATAGCGATTTGCATCGTGACCTACAAATAAAAATGGTTAAAGAAGTTTGTAAGAAAACACGCTGTACCACATAATCAGCGATTGCACAGTCATATAAACTCTGAAATGGAGTCCGTATTAAACAAGAGAAGCAATGTTCGGAGACTAAGAAGAACCAAGCCACCAATACAAGTAAAAACTTCCCCCAAAGTGATGAAAACATTGAGAAAGAAAAATCAGTTGTCGATCTTTCATTGATGGGTTCCGATTTTTTGGTGGTTTAAGTATTTTTATTAAAATTTATATATTTATTACATTTATAAAAATTTTCAAAAAAATAATTTGAATTTTTAAAAAATCTTAAAAAAATTATTTTTGAAAAATCAATTTTTCGAAAAGTGGTCACTGAATTTTTTTAAATTTTGGTTTGAGATGTTCAAAATTATTATCTTAAAAACTGCATACCAACTTTATTGAGAATTGAGCTTTGAGAATTTTTATATATAAAAAATTGATTTTTTTAAAAACGACTCTAACGATTTTCAATTTTTTTTTTTTCTAAAAATTTATATTTCTTAATCAAATTAGATGGCATAGATACTTAGTTTAGAGCTTAAAACAATTTAAGTTGCTTATGTCATTTTTGTAATTAGTTTTTTTTTTGTTTTTATTTCTTATATTTAATGTTATTTATTTTTAAAAACTATATATAAAAATCTTGAACGGCACAGCAACTTTAACCCTAAAAGCAAGTGCGTGCCACCCAGTCGTGCATTTTATTTTATTTTGTGAAACAAAAACCTAGGTACAAAAAACTTGAAAGCTCAACAAATTCGTTACTTTCATAAAACTTTTGTTTTTTTTTGTCATAAATTTTAGTTTTTTTTTTATAACAAATACAATAGCGGGTCCTTTTGCACAAAATTTGTAGAAAAAACCTACAATTTTGTAAATGTATTTTACTCAACAAAATTGTAATTTTTCGTTTTAATAATTTTAAATGCAATTCAATGAAATTTGTAATTTTTTTATCACAATTTTTTTGCAAACTAATTCATTGTTTCACTTGCTCTTCATGTTCATTAGGTGTTTATAGTAGATACGTTGATGTTAAAGAATGACATAGTAAGTGTTGCCGTTGTTTTTTTAAATATATATTTAAGACGAAAAATATTCTTTAAAAACTGGAAAAAAAATTATTAAACGGTCGTAATCGATTTTTACTCGAACAGTAAAAAAATCATTTATTTAAGAACAATTTATCTCTTTAATAGCAAGAATACAAATTACTGTCCAGAAAACCTTAATAACTTAAAACCTAATAGCTTACCATTATTTTTAATAACAGGACCTCTATAACAGGACTTCTATAATATAGTAACGTTCAAGTTCAACTTTTAAAATCTGACATGCAAATCGACACAATTCATACAAAATATTCTGAAGACTTTAATATCAAATGAATTTACCTGCCTACTTCGTCTAGGATGGGACATTCACCATTATTCCGTTTTTCATATATACAAAACACTCTTCTGTTATGTCTTACCCATTAAGCCCCAAGGCTGACTTTCGCACTTTGAATACAAATAAGAAGACGAGTGTCATGGAATTGCCTGCGGGCGAGTAAAGTAACATTATTTTTTTTTTCCTCAAAACATTTGTTAATGTCAATTGGATCGTCTCATCACGATTGTGGATGGGGGAGAGTGCGTAGTGTTTGTTGTTGCGCTGGCGTTGGTAAGAAATAATAAGGCCAAACCAAACTGACGGAAATGATAGGTTTATGTTATAAATTCCATGCCATGTATTACAATCAAATTGTAATTTATATTTAAATATACACAAAAACATGGCATCGGGACCACATCCTGTATGCCTATACTATCCATTTTGCTTCACAGTATTGAGGCTAATGGAGTTATACGGGGGGAGGCATCAGGGAGTTGAGGTGGGGAAAGGAATGGTCGGTCGATTGTCATTGTCCTTTTATTCAAATTACTGTATCGAGTATGGGGTAGTCCTTGATGAATGTCTTCGACATTTATCACGAAAGTCCTTTAATTCGGTATAGTTTCTTTGGGTTATGTGCTGAGATTCCTTGAGACACGACACATCTGCTACACAAAAAGGACATCCAAAAGGTAATGTTATTTCTTGAGAATTTTAAATTATAGATCCTGTAAAGCTACATATATGTATGTAGGCTGGTGTGTCCACTTGAATATTCTGCTGTAACATCAGTTGTTGGAAAAGATTGTTTTTTTTTTGTTCCTTTTTTGGCTGATGGCGAGAGAAAGAAATTTAAATCATGGAAATAGCCCAACAAACTAAACCCAAACATGTGTCAAAGGATGAAAACCCCATTATAGGAATGGACTTGATTTTTTTTGTTGTTGTTATTTTTTTTTTTAAACAAAAGATGATGAAAATTTTATTTCAATGTGACTGCCCAAAGCTGTCAAATAAATGAAGGGGTATTCATCAAACAAAAATAAATTACTAAAAAAAGGTTGACTTCAACTCGCATGATGGTTTGGATTTATTTTATTTTTGGGAAAATTGAGAGGTGCTATTATGTAAATGGGATTTGTAGGTTTTCAATGAATTTGTAACAGTATTATAGCAATATGTTGGATATACAAATTTATATAAATAGACCTGGTGGGAGCTTTAAATTTGTAAACAAAATTTAGATAAATGATGATGATGGAGCCTTAGTGATAAATTTCAACAAAGAAAAACAGCTAGATACTCGTTTGTGCAAAATCAATATTAAAATTTAAAAAATAAAAAAAGCAAAACAAAACAAAAGACAAGCAATTAATGTAAACAGACAGGAACGGAAAGTACAATAGCAATATTTATTCTGACGTCATGTTTATATAATTTTATTTAAAAAAGAAAGATTTTTGATTTATCTTGTTTTTTCGACATTGTTATTTTTACAGCCGATCTTTTGACAGATTCCTAACGCTAGGACGAATGCTAGTTCCAAAGTTGGGTGTCCATTATAGCGTAAACTGCTGCGGAAGACCTAAAACTTTCTGATTTATTTGAATGATTTTAAAAATGATTCAAGCCTCAAGAAGTTTGATTACCGGTCCTAGCGTTAGGACTCTGTTAAAAAATATAATAAAATATAATAAGCTTAACAAATTTTTGAGTATATCATCTTGAACAAAAAACCTCCCATTTAATGTTTTTGAGTTATTGGATTTTTCTAGAAAACGGCTGCAACGATTTTGTTTAAAATGTTTGCATGTATTGTGTTCAGTGATTGCAACAACACTGCATTATTATTTTTTCTCAAAAAAATTGAACAACGGAGAAACGCTGATGCCGTTTTTTTTTTTTTGTGAATATCTCGTACACGGTTTAAGAGATTTTGACTAAAACTTGTGCACAGATATTTCATTATAACCCTAAACAATATAATTTTAGTTTTCAAAAACAAATGTATTAATTAAAAAACTATAAAGAACTAACAATTATTGTGTAATGTTACACTTTTATTGTTAATAAATAAATAACCAAAGCAAAACCAAACCCTAATTTTTTTAATTTGTAAAATAGTTATTTATTTTTATATTTTTTAGAAAATTGTACCTCTCGGCTAAACGGGGAAGGGGGGGGGGGGGGAGTTGTTACAAATAAAGATGATTATATTACAATCAAACAGAACTTTTGTCTGTCTGTCTACATCAGAAACCACAGATGGGGCGGTATATAAAAAATGATGTAGATTACTGTCATATACCAAATTTAGAAAAACTTATTTTTACCAAAACAGCTCTTACGATTTTGATGAAAAAATCAAAGTTACTTTTTTGGTTCAATTCAGTTATTTTTTCAAATACCGCTATTTTGGTACCACGGATACAAACGTTTTTTTTTTGTTCTAGTTTTTAATGACACACTCGCACTGTGTGTAACATATTAAGGGTATTTAATTCCCTTCAGTGCGCGCAAATTATAAAAAAAAAAAAAAAAAAAAAAATGAAATCCTTTAATCTTCCGCAATAAATTTTGTAAAAAAAAATTTGAAAATTCTTTTTTTGGATTGAAACAATTTAATGATTCTTTATTTGCAAATTTCAATTACTCAAACCTATTTTTTCGGAGGTACTCTTCTTATGTAATATTAAACAAAAAAACAAAACTTTGAACAAAAAATAGTATTTCAAAGAAATCCGTCGAACCGAAGGATAGAAAAAAAACTAAATACATAAAAAGATAGGTAGTGCATGATAGGTACCTAAGTGTAAGACGCAATTTTCTTAAATTCCACCGGGAAGATAGGGTAAAATGGGGTAGTGTGAAAAAACGTACGATTTGAATTGGAGGGGTAGAGTTATAATTACATGAAATTACGATGATAGAGAATGAGAAAAAAGTGGGTAAGATAATTCTGTCTGTCTGTCCGTCTGTCAGTCTGTATGTATCAGAAGCCACAGCCTAAACGGATGGGTCGATTTACTTCAAACTTGGTATGTCGCGTTTTTTTTTAGAATATCCCCAGACATTTTTTTTAAATTTTTTTTTAGAGCCCAAATAACGGTACCTGTCATATACTGGTTTTAGAAAAACTCATTTTTCTCAAAAACGGTGCCTCCGATTTTGATTTAAAAAATCGTGGTTATTTTTTTAAGTGAGAACCATTTTTTTCAAAAACCGTTATTAACGGTACCTGCCATAGAACCGTTTTAATTCTGATTTTCTCCTTCATGACTCAATCAATTTCAACCAATTTTTTTTACATGGATGCTTTTAAATTGAAGTAATAATATTTAGTAAAAAAAATTTCGAAAATTATTTTTTTGGATTTTTTAAAAAAGTTTGAAATTTTTTTTGAAAACTATTAAATATTTTTTTTATTAAATTTTAGTTTTTAGATGTTGATAAATAATATCTTAAAAATGGCGTACCAATTTGTTCATACTAAAGTCCTTGCAAAATTTTATATAGAAAAAATAGTTTTTTAAAAAAACGGATCTAACGATTTTCAATTTTTTTTTCTAAAAATGCATCATTAAAGGAGAAATGAAATTGCATACTTTGTTTTGAGGTTAAATTCTGTTAAAAGCTGTTTTAGTCATTTGAAAATCGAATTTTATGTGTTTTTAATTTTTTTTTCTAAAACTGCATTTACAAATTTTTAAGTAAAAAGGCTTAGCATAAATAGTAACTTTATCTACAAGAGCAAGTATGTGCGCCCCAGTCGTGCATTTTATTTTTACATGAAAGTTGCCGTAATAATGTTCAATAAAAAATGGAAATTTTTTTTGAGAAATCATTTTTTGAAAATCTACTCAATATTTTGTTTTCAAAATTTAGTTCTTAGATGTTGATAAATAATATCTTAAAAATCGAGTACCAATAATTTTATATAGCAGAAATAGTTTTTTTATAAAATACGGATCAAATATTTTCAATTTTTTTTACTAAAAATGTATCTTTACACTGAAATTGCAATTACGTGCGATCCAGTCGTGTAGTTTATTTTTCATGTTTTGGTTTCTTCTTTCCTAGTACCTACTAGGACGGGGAGGCAACAGGAAAAGCAAACTCTAGGGGGCTTGCTCCCCCTTGACCGTGTATGAGTACCTATCAATAAATTGACAACCTTAAAAAGGATGATAGTAAATGACTTTCTCTAGAATGAACTAAGGTCTACCCCCGAAGTCACATTTGACTGAAATAATGATTTATTTTTATTTACGAGTACAAAACATAAATTTACTGCTATTACACTACTTATACATGATTGTATGAAGCATGAATCTATTTTCACCCCAATTCAGTTGTTCCGTCCCAGTAGAATTAACCTTTAATGATTGATGTTAGCATCAAATAAAATTATATAAATTATAGATTTGACTTCATAATAAATGTAAGACAAACCAATTTAATAAACTTCATACTAAATTAGCTTTATAACATCAAGATCTGCCCTATCAACTTCTTATATTCGATCGAAACAGTTTTCAATTTACAAATCAGATAACAAAAACTTTAAGACTATCCGCATACACAACCAGAAAAAAAACACTGCCAACCATTAATCAATCTGTTTTCCTTCAACAGTTTTCCCAATGTGGATCCTTGATATTGATTTGAACAGCACATCAGACCATGATGGTAATGAAAACTTATATGGTTCTTCATCATCCTGAAGGTAAACCTTTTATACCAAGCAGATAGCCAGCGCAGTGCTCTGTTTTTTTTTTTTTTTTTTTGTTTACTGCGGATATGGAATATAACTCCTGGAGAACATATGGTCGTATATTGTCATCGCCCTCGTCAAAACTAGCTGGCACAGCAAAAGAAACAAAAAAAAAAAATAAAATTATAAACCAAGATATAAATCCCCAGCTATAGGGTATAGGGAGTATATGGCCATTACTTCAATTCCCATTACCCAGTGAAGAGTTATGTCCTTTCGCCGCCCGCAATGTTTTTTATATCGCCACAACACCACGAAAAGTCGTTTACTTGTTTTATATTTATTTTTATTGAGCCAAAAGTCATTGTAAACTATCCGCCACAGCTTCGAGGACTTCAATATACAATAAACTGATACAAAAGTTCCCTCCTCTTGTCCATGCGATGTAAATTTTCTAGCAGACACGACACGACCAAAAATTACATCCTCTACTTGAACCACGAATAAGGTCTCAATCATTGTGCAATTTGCCCCAGTTAAATAAATTTAGCCGCTTAAGTTTTTTTGTTGAGTAAATAAATTTCCCTCAAACTCCGCTCTCTTTATGAGAGCAGCAACAGGTTGTCTATTTGTAAAAAAGAAAAAGGATCAAGAGGTCGAGAGAAAAAGAGGTATTCCTATAAAATGAAGAGTGAATTCTTAAATTTACATTTGGCATGCAGAATATAAAACTTATGCAAATCATTTGAGCAAATTTACATTCGCCCTTCAAAGTGAGAAGAAGAGGAACACACCCAACACACCAAACACGCCACCACAGCAAGTCGCAGCGTCAGAGTAGTGAGAGAAGAGTTTATGCAATTCTACACCAGCAGTTGTACGTCTTTGGTGGTTTGTCTTTGGGGGAATCCTTATAAACTTCTTCTAAGGACTCTACAAAATTACGAATGCAAGACATTAAGCGCGTCACGTTGCTTCCTAAATGTCGTCGTCGTCTTCGCTCGTCTTCATAGTCGTCATCATCACAGTTTGTGTTTTTCCAGGACCTTTCTGTTTCGTCTTTATTTTTTTTTTGGCAATTGCTCCTTTTATACTCTATGCATGTTTCATTAAAATTTAATTGTTTCTCCTCCTTAACTCTTGGATTTCCATCATTCATCATATTTGTAAAAGGACCAAGTATATTTGGGGGGGCAAGAAACCCCCTTCATATGTATACTCGAGTCGTAGGTTTATGTAATGTGGAAACATCCCATCAGCAGGATGCGTCATCAATCACTTGCGACATATGCTGCAGTGGTAGACATTTCGCAGACAAGCTGCCTGCCGGTGAGTAGTGGTGGCCGTTCGGTCGGCTTGTTGCATTGCGCCTGCAGATTTTCTTCATTCCTCGAGTAGTTGAAATCACTTATGCTTTGCCTTTGCTACAACCAAAGCGGCAGATTTGATTAATTCAGATTCAAATTCAAATTTCGCCATTTTCAATCCCAGACAGTCAGTTTCAGTTGTTGGCATCAAGGATCAAGGGGCCGGGGGAACATGTGTATATTCTTTCTGCATACAAAGGGTCTGAAGTCTGAGGGCGCGCAACATCTTGAGGTGATGGACTAATAATGTTGGGTTTTCGTCGTCGTCGCAATAACAGCAAGTCATCAGGTCCCTATACTCGTTCTCGTAGAGAGAGTATAGCGAGAGAAAACGATGTCAACAAAGTGTCAGGATGGCAAACAAGTTTTCTTCAAGAGTTTGTATTTGTAAATGAGGAAGGCATCAAGTCGTGTGTCCTCGTGGGTTTTAGTTGAGCCAAGAGTTGGATCTTGTATATTAAAGTGGGTGAGACAGGATATTTGAAGAAAATCCTGAGAAAATAAACACATTTTCAATGCAAATATCAGCGCAAGGGTCTCTATATAACTTCATATCTACGTTTTATACGTTTTACCCAAACAAACATAAGAATTCGCACACAAAAGTTTTCATCTTTTCAGCAAAAAAAACAAGGACGAAGGATAAGATTGTAAACGAGCTACAAAAGCAAACAGAACCAAAAAAAAATGCGTATATTTGAGTGTTTTTGTCCTCCCATCACTATAACAGGCGTGTCGGTCGGTGGTAGTTAACAGTGACACAATCGTTCTGTGTCACGAAATTGTATAATTCAAAAGAATTCGTTTGCGGGTCGACTTCACCCGCGCTACCCCACCGCCAAAACACACTGTGTGCCGTGCCGTGTCGACTTTGTGTTTCGTTTATTTCTTTTCCTTTAGCCATACCATTACTGACTTACACATTATTGCCAACTGAGGCAAAACTATTTTTCTTTTTTTCTTAGGACCCCTATATTATTTATAAATGCGGTGAACTGTGCTAAGATGGAGGTCTTAGTTTTAACAAATTCTATACAATTGTCATTATATTGTTGTTGACATGGTACTGCCTACCCTTTGCAAGGAATTGGTTAAGCCACAAAGAGTAATTTGAGACAGCATCTCAGCCAGTGGCGTATTGAGGGGGGGCTCAGAGGAATCAAGTCTCTAAAATCGTGTAATTTTTAAGGTGATTTCATCATAATGCACATGATTAACTGAAACTTTTTCGTAAATCTTAGAGATTTAGAGGGAGTTCACATACTCGATGAATGAACATCATTTGCTGGAAAGTTAATACAATTCCCGCAAAAGTTTTTCCTTCGTAGCAATTACTACATTTGACCCAAATTGTAATTATATTACAGCAAACATAATGCAAAATCGTTTGGAGCTCATTTTTATGTGTTGATTGCGGGAAACGAAAATGCTCTCCACATCTAAACACCTTTTCGTTTACTAGAAAAAACTACTGTTTGCAGCAAACGAATAAATGGTTTGTGAAGAACTTCTCCAGATAGTATTTTGTTGCAAAGAACGTCACTTTTGCAGAAAACAAACAAATTTCTTTATAATTCACTCTGTGTTTGTGGTTTTTATATGCATTCTATGACACATGAAAATTATCTAGTTCGTGGATCGTGGAGCAATGGCAACAGCCTTTGTTCGAAATCGAGAGGTTGAACTTTTTTTTCTATATATTCGATTGCATAAATTGTTTTACCGAAACGAATTTAAAAGGTTTGCTGCAAGCGAAGTTGAAGTCGAAAAATTACTATGCAACAAACGAAAAGTCGTTTCACGCAAACGATTTGTTCTCTCATTAAATTATACGCATGAGAAGCTACTCGCTTCGTATGCGAGAGGTCACCGTTTCAATTACAGGTGTTACGCTAAACTTATTTTTTTGTAAATCGTTTCCAGAAACGAATCTACCAATTTGCTGCAAACGAAGCCAAAAAATTGTCCAGCAATCGATTTGTTCTCTCAGCGACTCATTACAGCGAGATAACTGCCACGCATCGCTAGCAAGCACCGTCCTCCGGAACTTAACATTCCACCCTACCTTACCCACTTCCTTTCCCACTATCCTACCTCATTCTTTTTCCTACCTTATCCACTATATTGACACTTCCTCCGCTCCTCTTGCCCGCAATAAGATGGCAATGGATGTGATAGAGACAAAATTTAATGCTGTCAAAAAAATGGCTATTAGTCAATGCTGCAGGCTGGTGAGACAGCCAGCCCTCGAGCCATATCTTCTATATGAAAAAAGAAAAGGTGAAAATCAACTTCTAAATTGGAGGAAAAGGAAGCATAAAAGCTAGTGATCGAGTTTTTAAAGAAATATCATGGTAAGGTTAATGCTCAAAAGTTCTTTTAAGTAGTGAAATCATCTACGCATAAATACCAGTCCGAAACAGAAGCCTGTCGTGAAGAGAAAGGAAATACTTAAAAAAACACGGAAATGCATTCTGTGCTGACAAAATAATCCATGCAGCCTAGACGATGTTGGTGGAAATATTTATTCACTCGACCTTAAAGAAGTTAGAACATGGATATTCCAACTTAAATCGCATGAAGGACTGCTGATGCTGTTGTGAATGTCCACCCAGTCAACCATATTAAGGCAGCGTGATCTTTGCTTAGTCGGGAGGAAAGTATACCCAATAAATAAACAAATTCGGCCGAGTGTTTCCTATCCTCAAGAATGAAAATGCTCTGAACTCCACTGGCTACAGAACTTAGTCTCTTCAATATAGCCTATACAAATTTGTCGGCTACTTTGAATGTTTGTTTGGCCGACTAGAACCGTTTGTCAACCACTTTGTCGACTTTTTTAGGTAATGTGATCTAAGTCAAGTAAATGTCAACCAATGATTCCTACTCTCTGAAGGGTCCAGGCGTCCACAGGTAACACTCCGAAGGCAAGTCCGTTCAATTCCTTGCTTATTCTGATGAAGATTACGTTGATATCATCGGGAGAATGAATCGAGCTGATGAAAATGGATAAAACTCTCTAACTTTTAATGAGACGAAAAATAGTATATGCTGCCATTGAATAAGAGACTTTGTTTACCTAGGATCCATATTATATTAAGACACACAGCTATATCAGTGCAGAGCATATGAAGACCGGACGAAACCCAGCTGGGCTGCTTTCAAAGAAATGTTCTTTAAGGATTCAATTGGTGCTGTCGCTGTGTACATTAATGGAAAGTGAAGATGAAGATTCAACGACGAGCTCTAAGGAATCTACAACGACCTGACTGAGATGACTAGAATACATTGAGCACTTGCCCGAGTCTGTCTTCGTATCCAACTCCAATGGTCAATATAGCAGAAGAAGACCTAAGCTCTGGTGGTGCGATAAAGTGGTGATTGATCTCATGAAACTTGGTTGGTGTTCCTAGAAGCAAATATAGATAGGAATAGAAACTGGGATAGCTGAAGAACCTTGTTGAGTGAGGCTGAGATCCACCTTTGATCGTATGTTACTAAGTCTTCATTACTGATCGATCGCTTTCTTAGTGAACTGAGATTGATCAGTAAAACAAACTTAGTTACTCTTCAATCGATGGTACACTGTGAAGCATACGGATGATTATGCCACCGAAGAGTACTTTCTCGAGGAACTGGGAGATGTTTCAACAAAGTTCCTTTAATCCTGAAATTCTGGGGAGCTTACAAATTAAGCTAGCAACCTCTTCTCTTAGCAACAGCTTATCCTTATATGTATCAGAAGAAAATACTTTGAAAACTTCATTTGGCAATATATTCAACCCAAAAGTTCAGGATAAAGAAGTGTTTTTATTATTTGGTGTTTTCGGTGGGAAAATGTATTTTTTTCTTTAACACCAATTTAGAAAGGGATGGGTGGGAGCAGAGCAACCCTTAGGTATAGGTAGATCCTGTGCGTGTTTTACAAATGCGCGATTTTGAGACGAAGACGAGACGACCAACGACGATGACGACGAAGACGAAGACGTTGGAGGCATTCGCATTAACAGTCCTTTCTTGATTTACATTCAAAGTCGTCTTCGTCTTCTTTTTTACTACACAGTACGGTGCGAGTATTACGATTCCTTGCCACTAACACACAACAAAACGAATAGAAAATAACACCCAAGGGAAATGAACGGATTCCATTCCTATGCAAATATGATTTTGCCGAGAAGATTGCGAACAAATTCACTTGGCATTGGCGGCAGGGAAAAAATATAGTGAAAGAAGATGAGAGGGCGGGCGCCTCCTTCGCCTTCGTCTTCATATCCGTTCCGTCGCGTCGCATCTTCAACTTGGTCGTGTTAAGTACTGCTCAGTATATGATGATGTTGATGATGATGATGAAATTGTAAGCACAAAATTCGAGTTGATATGGTCCTTCTTTGTTATTCATTCAACGGCGGCGAATGTATCTTTATTGAAATCATTCGGTTATAGTCGGCGAATTACACAGAGCGAATGATGAGTTCTTTGAATAAAATGAAAAAAAAAAAAGTTTTTTCTTTCTACTTCTTCTTTTTTCTTTTTTTATTTTTTTTTTTTCGTCGGTCTATCTTTTTTATTTGAAGGAGGAGGGTTCCTGGGCTAATGCTGAAGCTGATGATACTGAGTCTGCTTCTGTTGGTTCTGGCTCTGGTGGAGCGCGTGACTTGGGTGTTGATGCGGAATGATGTCTTAAAGACGGTACATTTGTAGTAAAGCTAGACCCCAATGCTAATTGGAAAAGGCGTTGACATTTAATTATTCCTGAAATGATGCACGTAAATAAATTCCTTATCGGGCCATTGAAGATAGCCTCGAGAGAGGCGTATCGAGGCGGTTTTAATATGTACAAATTAAGGGGTATGTTGTGTTGGTATATAATTTGTTCTTTAATCTAATCAAATGCTTTAAGGTGAATCGACCTTCTGGCATAATATAAGACTCAGAGTTCCTTTTTTTTTTTTATTATTTTTGTTTTGTTCCTTTTTTTCCTTTATACGTACAAACGATGTATACAGGATTCAGCACAGGACCATGGTGTTGAAAAATGCCGACACAAAAGGTCTTTCAGTTCAGGATTTTCTCTGTTGTGTGTAGTGTTTGAGTAAACCCGGAACAAACGCATGTAATCAAACAGACAGAAAGACAAGTGCTCTGAAGATAAAAAGGAGGCATAAGTGGAACAATCCTTTAAGTATATCCTTTTAAATTAAAGCTGAAGCAGTGTATAGAGTTCTTTGAAATACGATGAAATGATTAAAGCTGCCATTCAACAAAGCAAGAAGAAAAAAAAAAAAAAAAAAAAAAAAAAGGAACAATAAGTAGACTGGAATTTATTTGAAGACCGTTATGGATACAAGATACAAGTATTTTTAAAGTCGTTTGCAGATTTAAACGAAATTTTTGAATTAAAACATTGATAGTATAAGATCTAGCCACATAGAAAGAATGACCTATCTTCATCGCTTTACCAGTTGAGACTTATATTTTCGTATAGGTAGTGAGGAAAGACACATTTTGCACGTATAGGTGGCCTAGCACTATCCTGTTAAGGCACAGGGGTTGCCACGCGTTAAAGTTCAATTTTTGTTGTTGTTTTTTTTAAATATGTACATATGTACTATCGGGATGTCTTGAAATTGTAAAACAAAATATTATATCAGAGAATATATAATTTAAAAATTGGGATATTTTGGATATTTTGAGTTCCAGTGTTACCCTATTAGAATTCCAAATTTAATTTGAAATTCAATAATTTAAGAGTGAACTTAGAAAAATGTCGAAAAGCTTTTTTATAAACTAGAAGCGATATAGAACGAGACATGATTGAAATTGGAATCTATAAACTAAACATTTAAGTACATAAAAGCCATGCACACAAATACAAAAAATGTTGAAAATCTAAAACTCCAAATATGGACGTTTAAAAGTCAAAAACGTCAAAATTGATTTTTGAAATTAAATAAAAATACATTTTATGTTTTTGGAAAGAAAACTTAAAATTAACTGGCACATATCCACCAATGTTTATAATTTTAAGCTTTGATTTTTAGTCACTGATTTTTTTTAAAACTGCATGTTTTTTGTTTTTAATTATTATGGTCCAAGTTTTGGCCTAATAGGTATCTAACCGCATCCACAAGCCACATAAGAAGTACATAATTATTTAGGTAGTATTAAAACAAACAATTTGCAAAAAATTCACCATAATTTAGTATGAACTGAATTTTAAATTTATTGTGTCACGACATGCTTTGATTCAAAGTTTTATATTTATTTTGTAAGTGCGAAAAGCTGAGCAAAACCCGTGAAAAGTAGCGGTAGAAAAAAACGTGAGAGGTCACAAATAAGGGTGGGTATCGCGTAAAAAGAAGCCTGGAAGGTCATGGAAAAAGAGCACTGTTCCAAAAAAATTTCAACAGTATTCCGCGTTTTTTCCACCGTATTCCCCACATTGACACAACTTTCCGAGCTTTTCTCCGTGGTTTTCTTCTATTTTCTCCGCGGTATTGTACGCAGCTTTCCATGGTACGGTTTTTTGTGCTAAATTTCACGTTATTATGCGATCTTTCATCAGTATTCCACGCTTTTTACAACGGTATTTCACATATTACTGTAAAACAAACAGAGATTATACTGGTGTGGTTAGAAAATACTTGTTCAAAGTCAAGTTTTGTTGAAAACAAAAAACTGCCGTCAATGGAGAACCGAGTTACTTAATTCTAATAGATTATTGACCTTAGATTTAACCATTTTCAGCCATAACCATTTCTTTTCGGTCACCCTTTACATTTTTTTCTTAAATATGATCCTCTCTGATGTTTTCAAGTTCGCTGATCAGCTCTTTCGTTTCAAGTTCAGGGGGAGTGATATAATTTTTTTTCAGACCTAAACTTTTCAGAATAATTTATTTTATTTAATTTTATTTTGTTCTTATCAAAGTAACTATGTAATGAACTAGCCAAGAGTGGATCTGGGTACACCTAAACGGAGAAATTCTACCACCTTAATGTCATGACATCCCCAAAACAGATCAATAGTTTGAATTGGCAGTGATTACATAAAAGACTTTTGGGCTTTCCTGTTCGAAGATTTTTCAGATAACTTTACCCAGTCTAGAATGTTGTAAAGTACAGTTAGTTGTCGATACAGCAAGAATTTCCTAAAATCTATGTGTTCTTGATCGATAAGGCTAATAAGGCTAGTTTACAGGTGAAAGGCTAGATTAATTAAATAATTTATACTTCCTACCGATTTTTATTTTTCAATCTATCGATCGGTTGAAGTGACATTTCTGAAAAATTTTACCCACACACGCACAGATTTAATGAATTACTTAACAAAAAAAATCATAAATTACTAAGCTTGGGTAATTTTCATGGGTTGGAGCTTTTAAAAATATTTTTTAGAGAACAAATATTGTGTTCCATGAAAACTATCATCCTAAAAAGTAAAATTCACTTCAATTTTACAACTTCGGTGGTAGCAAGGTTCTTACTTTCTATAAAAGCCGTTAAATTAAAATGAAGTGATGGTGTCATAAGGAGCAGCACTAAAATTTTGTTTATATTTTAACACAAAAAACAATCCAAAAAAGGATCTACAAAACAAACATCTGCCATTAGGGACACACAGGAATAAATTACACATATTTCCAAAACACCCGTTTCCTCTATGCAACAGCAAAACACTCAATTCCTGGCCCAGGCCTCTTGTCGTTGTAGCCGTCGTCGTTGGTCTTCGGTCAATGACTATAATATGACTATATACGATGGAATGGTGATATAGTGAGAAACTGAGAAACAAGAGACAAATGACTGGGTGAGAAAAGTTTCAGCATAATTTCAACTGACTTCATTCGCATCACGACCCACAGGAAAAAAAAAATAAAAAATTCAAAAAAAAAAAACAGAAACTCCGTACAAAACAATGGAAATTTCAATAAAGTATCTCTATTCTGTTAAATTTTTTTTTTCCTTTTTGTATGTTTTTTTTATTTTTATTAAGGATGAAACTTTCGTCCTTTTCATGATGAAGAACGAGGGATCACCTATTTAGAGAGATGTATCTTTTGGTCGCCAAAAACACAAAGTATATACGAGGGCAGTTCATCTCGCTGAGTCTAGACCCTGTCAACACTAGGAATTCGAAAAAGCATCACTGTAGTATAGTTGGCCTCTGATGCGAGCATCCAGCGAGAGGTTTAGCCATCCAGAGTGTATATTTTCTAGCTGTATTACCAAGAGCAACCCATACGGTTGGTCCTTCGAAAATGAACTGCAAACTTAATTGAAAAAGTTTTTCATTTTCCCTTTTTCGGTGTGGTGGCGATGGCGATGCGGTGGTGTAGTGATGGGTTAAGGCAATGCGACCGAAAGGCAACGGGTGCTAAAGCTGATACTGCTGATGTATGGAAAAAATTGCCTCAACTATTTCAGCAATCGAAAATTCACGCCTTTCGTCCATTTTTTTTTTTTTTTTTTTGTAAAAGCTAGAGATCGCTTTCAACTCTGTACTGCACCACCACACCGACCAAAACCACGTTGGTTGGTTGTATGCTCTTCTTCATGAACATCGACCAACAGCTGGTTGGATGCGAACTTGTGTCCTTGAATTGCGAATGTCCTGCTAAGTTCTAACAACCATTTTTCGCAGATTTAATTTTTTTTTTTTTTTTGTAACTGTTAGCTGTCCGCTGGTCACCCGGACGACGACAATACCGAGAAGAGAAGGCAAAAGCTTATTGCATCCGTTCATCCATAAATTTTGCAACTTTTAAGTCTGAAACAATACAAATTTCCGGGTTGCTTCCTTTAACAATTAGCCCGGTTCATGGAATGAAACGGGATGAAACTTAAGGCCCGAGGACCGAGACTTGCCTGTAATAAACTGCTTATGTCATTGAGCAGTCACAAGAATAAAAACAAAAAAAAAAACTGGACAAAATCAGAGAAAACAATGAAAGGACGAAGTAATGAACCCAGAGGAGCCAGATCGTCCATCAGTATACAGAGTTTGTATGACCTTTCGGTGGTGCTCATTTCTCGTATCGTGCCTCGTGGTCGTTGCTAGTATAGTTCACGTCTGTGGTTGTAACGGAGAAATTAGTTTGTTACAATTACCAAATGAGCTTAATTTAATTCGCCGAGGTGACGAGTGGCTTTAATGGATTCCTTAAATTTTTTTTGTCGTTATTTCTGTTCCTTTCCACGACAAAATTGCTTCTGACCCTCTTTTATAGTTTTGCCTGAGTCTGTGTTTATATGTCTCTCTGAGTTTAATGGTCAAGGATTTTAATAAAAGCAGACTCATCCTATACACGAGAGTTGCATTGATGGTTTTTTTTTGCTGGATTTTGTTTTCATTGCGCCATCACCATCCATCCAATGAATGCAATATGTTGTCTGTGTCATCTATTTTGGAGAATTTTCTTTGAGTTTACGACTCCACAGGGAGACGTTAGGATAAAATCTTAAAACAAAAGGACATTCTCCCAAGGAGGTATAGTGATAAAATTTATGTATATATGGTAGTGTAGTATTATATCATAACGTATGGTCATAAAATCGGATAGACGTTGACCACACTTCTAATGGGTCAGAGATAAGACACACAAGTGTGCGGAATAGTAGGTACCTTGGTTGGGAACACTCACATCATATCCTTTTGATGTTTTATAGCAAAGTTCAGATATGCAATCAAATGACACACCAACTCGTGACGAAATGGGTGTGATTGAGGTATAGAAGATACGTAAAATGTTAATTAGATTGTCATAGAATCAAGCCAGGCTAGTATCTATACTTTTACCTTGGGAAGGGGGCAAGCATTAGCTGCTGGTATTTTATAGAAAAATCCTGCCTTCTGTTCAGTTTTTGATTTACTTCTGAGTGATACTTATGCCGTTTCATCGAGTGTGATAATGCATCGATTACTGATAACACCGGATCAAAATAAAAGGAGCTAAATGCAATCAGAATGAACTACCCAATAGAGTTAAAAAGCATACAAAAGTTGATAAGGACATATGTAAACTAGAACTAGAAAAATAGAAGGATCCTGCCAAGTCTCTGCTACTAGCTTGGAAGAAGTAGTGTAGCACTAGGTATCACGCTATCTCCGCAACAATATTCATTTCATGCGTCGACCGCAATGTAATCAATATGCGGAAAGAAATAGTAGTGGGAACAGGGGACTTATTTTCTAACTTTCTAAGGTTCTCAGACACAAGGCCTCCACTACTCTAAAGCACCAACGTGTACAGTTTGTAGAAATACGGCTGTTGATGTCTTGTTCAGTTCCACCCAGGATATAGAAGGTTTTTTACTTGAGATGTTGACTTGAACAGATGAGTGACTTCCCAAACTAATTATTTTTGTTATTGTCGTGCTAATCTTTAGGCCCACGATTTCTGCTTCTCCCTCCACATAATGTTGTCATTTGTTGGAGATGCATGATCATGCTTTCGTCATCCGCATAGTTCAGGTATTTTAATTGGGTGTCAGAGTCTATTGGAAAATTCCATATGTGTGAGCTACACTACATTTGACATGTTACGAAAATTAATATGTTTTTTTCGGTTTTATTTTAAGTATATTATTTTATATAATATTTTTCAATTATCCACATGTTGTAAAGATGGGCTCTTGCAATTTTGAAAAAATGTTATATATTTAATGACAGGTAAATGTGATTACACTACATGCCAAATGAAGTCAGATACGAAAGGTTGTTAGCTTCAAAAATCTTCCTCTTTACAGGCTTTATAATTAAAAACTGTATCTGCCATCAAAGTAAATAAAATAGATTAATAATATAGTTCGTGAATTACACTACAGGCTGAAACGTAGGCTACACTACCGTCACTTTAGATTGAAGAATCATACTAATATTGCAAAGAAAACTAAAACAAACTAAAACTACAGAACATGGCATAGGAACTTCAAAACTACTGTTTTTATGAAAAATACTTTAAATTGTCTTCAAGTACTAAATAATTCTTAACATTTTTCAATTACAACGAGTCTTTTAGAAAATTTATAATATTTTATATTACACTTAAGAATCAAACTGGGAATAGGATAAAATGGCTAAAACAGCAACAGAAGTAAAATTATTACAGAAAAAGCAACTGAAATTAAGTCGATATGAAAAATGTTTATGAAAAAAAAAAAAATCGAAAAAACTAATCAACGACGACATTTGACAAAACAAAAAGTATCGATTGATATTCTTCAAGTTTTTTTTATAAATAAAAAGGCAAAAGAATTCTACAAAGAAGATCCAAAAACTAAACTAAAGTTAGAACCCTCCGATTACTGCAATAGAAGATACTGCAACTTAAGCGTTTGCCCAAAAAAGCTTTAATTGAATCTTCTTACGAGTCTTAGAATGCGTAGATAAGTTGTAAATGCAAATGCATTGATTAGAAAGAAAAGTAGATCCTGACATATTATTACCTTAACGCTTAAGAAAAGAGATTTTTGGGTGCTCGGTGGTAGGGTTTGTTTGACCAACATCTTCTCTGACAGACAAGTCTTTGACTTTATCAAATGTAACGAAAGTTTTTCATTAAAATGGAGTGAATCAATAGTTGCTCCCTCAAATTCTACAAATAATTTAATCAATTCTAGTTTTTCTATCTGGATTTGCTTTCTTTTTGCTAATATTTAACCCATATCCAACAAAAAACCACAAAAAAATGTTTTAAGTGACTGACTCTTCTTCGTGAGTTACACTACAAAAATGTTTAAGAAGGCAATTTTAGAATTATTAATTAAGATAATAAATTTTTGTGGTCGGCATCATGCAATTAATTCTCTTAGTTAGCAAAGTTAATTTTTTCCAAGCTGTAGTAGAACTTTCGTTAAATTTAGAGAAACAATTCTGTTTATTCTGTGAGCTACACTACAACTGGACATTGTAGTTTAATCACTTGAATTTTTCTTACTAACGTAATGGGTTACATAAATTACGGACTGCATACCGGTTATTCGATATCTAACCAAAATGATAAAAATAAATTTCAAATACTCACTCCGTGAGTGATCAAAAATTCATGCACTGCTGATTTACTGATCCGCTAGGTGTAAATTTGTTCTTTTAGGTGTTCTTTCTTAAGCTTTATTTTGGTAACCACAGGCATCACGGAAATCGCTCTCCAGTTTCCACCCTTCATCAGATCTGCTCTCTTCACAAGATGGATAATCATTCCATTTTTCCACTTCTACGGGAGTACCTACTCGGTGTTCCAAGTGCCATCTTTGACGGATTTCTCAATAAGAAGGAATACTCCAATGGCAAAAATGCTGCATTTTTGTTTTTTTTTCCAAGGAGTTTCGCGTTTCGAAACACAGCTTGAAATACCTTAGCATCCGTACCTTAAACCTTGGCTATAACGATGTTATGGCTACTCTGAAAGTTCGGCCGTCCATTATACTAGAGGAGTGTCTTAAATCAATCGGATGGGATTTATGCTCAATTTGGTTGATTGTTAAATGATCGGGAAAGTTTTGGCTGCTATACATCAGCTTATTGCCTCCCTAAATTGTTTGCATCGATGTGATCTTTGAAAAGATGACATTCCACGTGTAATTAATTTAAGCAGAACTATTAATCAACTATAGTCTCCCACGCCTTAAAGCTGCTTTACTTATAGTTTTGTTAAGGCGAACAGCTTAATTTTTAATTTTCAATCTTTCTCGTTAAAATCATCGTAATTCCCATGGTTTTTCCCCATGTAATCTGTGTGTTGAATTTTGAATAAGTTTAACACCATTACTGCTGTGTAAACAAAAGAAAGTTTTGTCAAAGCCAAAGGAATGGGACACGAACAACACCCATTGCCCCCGCATTTACACTCACGCCTGATGTTAACGTTCCTCGCAATCTCATCTCCCCACAGAGCTTGACAAAAATCCCATTACATAGTCGCAGTGTTGTTTTTGTTTTCAAAAACCAAACCAAATACTCCCCCTGGTGGTGATGGGAAGATATGGAAGAAGGAAGATGGAAGATGGAAGAAATGGAAGCTGATACTGAAATCGAGATAATGTCAAACTTGTCATTAAGTTCCGATGAATTTTCTTAGCAAGGACGATGCAGGGTGTGAGGGATTACGAAATCCATTAGATCATCTCATATAGATATGGAAAACTTGTTTTTCCATAAATAAAGATGAAGGATATAATAATTATTATCCTGTCACTTGGAGTGATTACATAAATTACTACAGGGCTTAATTACACTGTGATGTTATGCCTGCCTGGGCTGTGTGTTGCGTGGCAGTATATAGTGGCTTTATGCTGCCACACACATGACTCAAGGCTCGTCATGAGTCACAATTCTCCCAAAAACGAATATCCTTTAATTTATGGAAATTTGACTTTAATGTGAATCAATTCCTATTATTTCCATCCTGCAGGGGATAATTGGTTTTTTGTATTATTATTTTTTTTTTCTTTATCGGGGGTAGGTCTCATGCCGTATAATTATATCACACGTTGATTGATGTTTCGATGAGAGAGGAATACTGATCCGTAATCGAGATAGTTTTGGTCTTGTTTTTCGAACTCTTATCCGAGATACTCGGATATGCGGCTACTACCTTTTAACCTTTTCAATCAATCGCCTAACAACTCAATCAGCAGCAACAGCAGCCCGTCATCGTCATCGGAGAACCGTATCGTTCCCTTTATTTCGTTTACTGTAGGTAGGTGTATTCGGAGGACTTGAAGTTGCACAAACAAAAAATGGCTAATCAATCATTCTAAATTAATGGAAAGTTTGTGGTAACAAATTGAACGTTTTGTTCGACCATCGTCACCGGCACCACCCGCCCGCCCGTTCTCCATGGTCGGTCGGTCGAATCGACGACCCCTCTACTTTGGTTTGGTTTGGTGTGTTGTTTTGGTCGGAACGGACCGCAGCAATTGAAGAAAAAACAAGGAAGACCTCCACTACGGTCTATGGCGGCGATGGCAGAGGAGAACGTAATAGAAGAACGACGTCCATTAATCATTGCGGCATTTTGTAGGCACCACCAATGTAGTCGGTCTCACCTGTGGCCTGGCCGTAATGTATTCGTTTCCAATTGGCACGTTCTTGCTTCGATTTTGTGGAGATTTTGATTGTGTTGCGGAGGGTATGGAGGAGTGAAAGGCGAGATTATATTTAGAGATGGCAATTTGTTTTGGTTTTAGCAGCGTGCGGAAACTGGAATTGGAAAATATTTAAATTTTTTTGCGGACAGTCTTTGCCTATGTTGGATTTTATCGACGATTGGGGTTTGTAATGAAAGTTTTTTCGTTTTGTCGTTGAAATGGGGGAGGAAAAGGAAAATTACTGCCGACACGGGAGACGTGTCTGCACTTTGGGAATGTCTTAAATTTTGTTGGTCACGAGATTCTCAAAAGGTATAAAAGTTAAAAAAAAAAAAATATGAGGTTGTTCATTAATGAGAAAATGTTTATTGGTTCACGACATACATAAAAGACTTGCAGTTCTTCTCTCCGATGATGACTGACTACGAAATACCTCCATGACATTTCAGTCTAAAAGAACATACAGAACTTTTTTTAAAGAAAAAGAAGCTTAAACTATGTTAGTATCTCAAAGAACTCATATGGAATTCAAAGAACAAAAGTGGGTTGAACGTGCTAATTTACGTGTTAAGGCGCGTGTTTAGCCTCTTATTTAGGCGGATGTTTAGGTGCGCCTAAAGGTGGCTTATGAAAGTGCTAAAGCCGAAAGAAAGCCGATGCTAACTAGCTGG
This sequence comes from Meliscaeva auricollis, assembly GCA_948107695.1. Classification (NCBI taxonomy): domain Eukaryota; kingdom Metazoa; phylum Arthropoda; class Insecta; order Diptera; family Syrphidae; genus Meliscaeva; species Meliscaeva auricollis. The sequence goes on along the minus strand of OX403619.1, from coordinate 31,300,418 downwards.
ATACCAGCCCACCAGTGACCAACACTCACTAGTGGTTGTCTCACAACTCAAACCAATCTTCCAGAAGACACTTTCTAAGATTGATTATTTCCTTGCCGTTTCTAATCTCATTTATTTTCTGTTAAGATTTTGCAAATATACCCGAACAAGAGTTCCCAACAGCTCAAACCACTGAGAAGTTTGACCGATTATCAACCTAAGCTAACCAATTCTTCTAGCAACAGAGCTAGCTGAGCACCACATCAATGCTTCTGGGCGTTTCTCAAAGTATAACTTTTTAGGCTTTCACGGTTTCTTACAGACATAATTTAAATATTCTCGGATTAGCCGCGTTTTTTAACAAAGAAAGTACTTTTGTACTCACCCCGAACGTTTCGCTTCAAGTTTCATTGAGCGTGGTCACCGGAGTTAGAACATCCTACGCACAAATACAACTTGCGGAGCCGTTCTAACCAAATATAACATTTTACGGCAGTTTCCCGGTGACCACGCTCAATGAAACTTGAAGCGAAACGTTCGGGGTGAGTACAAAAGTACTTTCTTTGTTAAAAAACGCGGCTAATCCGAGAATATTTAAATTATGTTTCTCAAAGTGTTTGATTGGTTTCGGATGATAGTTCTTCTTCTAGATAGAAGAGCAATTCGCTTCTGGAATTAAATTCAGAATCGAAATCAGAAGCACCCACATACATAATTCAAGTGTCAAAATAGTAGGATTGAGTTTTTTGTTAGAAATTTTGTTAGGTTCGTGAAAGAAAAGGCAGTTGTGTGATAAAATAAAATATCAAAATAACAAATAATTGATAACCAACCCATAGAATCTTTTGCGTGAGTTATGTCGAAGTTTCCAACTGACCCATAAGAATAGAAGCGACGGAAAAAGTAGTTGAACTTTCAACTTCTTCGACAACGGATTCATTGACGGAACTGAAGCAACGTATTCTATGGGTTGGCCCCTTTAAACCAGTCAAAAAGTACTGCAGTTAATTAACTGCATACATTAAAAGAACATGATTTCTTGCCTAAATTTTCCTCTTACCAAAATGCTGTATCTAAACAACCTTTGTTTATTCTCCTTGCGGCACTTGCCGAAGTAGATATGGCAGAATTGTAGGTATCTTCCGTAGAACCTCTCAATCTCTATTCCATCGCACTTCCCGAAAAACTGTTACATCTACCTTGATTAAGTCTAGATTCAGCTGCATCTGGTATTAAGTCTGCAAAATTTACTGTCCAACGCTTAACCCCCAGCACTGATCCTTAATATAAATCTAAGAACGTGGAACTTAAATAACTGCTCCTTACACCTAAGTCTGTAGTTTAATCATGTCAAAGTAGCCCATATAGGATGGTTTACCAAGTGGATAGTTCAACTTGTACCTAACTGGTACTAAGGAAGCTACCTTCTCTTCTGTTGCGAAAGCCTTTTTAAGGAAAAACTCAATAAAAGAGTTGTCATATCGACTATTTTGGTAGTCAATGCGACAGTTAAATAGTCAATTTTCAGTCAATAACCGCGATAGTCTGTATGACAATATCCGATAGTTAATATGAGAACCGAAATTGTTCCTATAGCTCGGTAGTCAATATGACAATTTTTTGTTGAAAGGGATTGAAAGATCGGTTATCATTTTGACCATTGTGGTACTCAACATGACAACTCCGGTAGTCAATATGAAAATTTCGGTAGTTAGTATGACAACTTACTTACTTACTTACTTAGGATGGCGCATACAATCCAGGGTGGATATCGGCCTCAAACAACAAACCTCTCCAACTAGCCCGGTCTCTAGCTAGTTGCCACCAGTTGGTTGAGGTCGTCCACCACTTGATGGCGCCACCTTAGATGAGGTCTTCCTCTGTCACGTTGTCTATCGGGGTTGGATGCGAAGACAAGTCAGGCTAGTGCGTTGGTGTCCATACGCTCCACGTGAACCAGCCATCTCAATCGCTGTATTTTCAGCTTTCGGACAAGGTCGATGTCGCTGTAGAGCCCATACAGTTCTTGGTTGTATCTTCTTCTCCATTCTCAATCGATGCACACTGCACCAAATATCACTCGAAAAATCTTTCTCTCAAAGAAACCCAGCTGGTTTTCATCTGAAACTGATAGTGTCCATGCTCCTGCCCCATACAGCAGGACAGGGATGATTAAAGTCTTATATAGTATGACAACTGCGGTAGTAAATTTTCAGTACATATATGACTACCAAGTTGTCATATTGACTACAGAAACAACCCTAGTTGTCATTTCGAATACCAAAATTGACTATCAAATTGTAAATTTAGGGTCCGTTTGATAAAAAAAAAGTTATTGTATTGACTCTGTTGGTAGTCAATTTGACAATTTTGCTGTTTTTCAAGATGAATACCGACGATAGTAATTTTGACTACGGTTGTCTATTTCCTGTGAAAGAGGATAGTAAGAAACGCCAAAATTCTGCCCTCAATTTCATAATTTTTTGATTGTTTGTAATACCTTTTACGTTTTTTTGAAATAAGCGGCCACTCGTCTTCACAAGTTAAAGCAAAAACCTTATTTTCACGTGTGACCGCAGTCAGTGACAACAAGACAAAGTTAAGCCCTGGCTTATACTACAATTCACAAGTTACAATAATTAATTTAAACACTTGGTTAAATTTGCAATTAAGCAAGAATAATTATTGTTAATGCTAAATGCCTAAAGATCAACATCATCACTCTTAACTTCGCTAAAATGTTTTAATTTAACCCAATCGTTTAGTATTCCGTTGAGTTGTTGTTGATGATGTTGATGCATTTTCGATTTCATCGCATAAATTTAAGACTTTCCGAATGTGGGCGTTATGGCTTTTATAATTAATTAAGCCCCAGAGTACATGTTGTGTTCCATGGTTAGTCTAATAGCATTCATCAAGTATCATGTTAACTCGCCGCCGCCGTGTATATTTTTCATTCAAATCTCACCCTGCATGGAGACCTACAGGCTAGAAAAGTGTGATGATAAAGTTTCCCGGGTTCATTTCAAACTAAAAACAAAAACACAAAAACTGCACCTATTTCACAGCAAGAGCAATATTTCACAAAGTGTTATCTGTCCTAACTCTGATGGCCAATCCCAATTGCAATTCCAACTCAACAACCTCAAGTCTATTATATCTTTTATACTGATTCGCATTCAAGATGGTGTGTCTGCTCCAAGATAGACCTCAGACCCTAGACCTCTCTCTCTCTCTCTCTCTCTCTTTCTCTCAGACTCTTAATAGACTACATGAGACCAAAATTCAAGTTTCATACAGAATTCAAGACAAACCAGAGACTGAGACTTAGACACCGAAATGCAAAAGATACACTCGTATAAAAAAGTATCTTTCGCTGGATGGTGGCATAAATCAAAAATTTCGCTGGCAGTCGCATTTGCACAATTCAATTCGCAACAATATAACTGTAAGTCGGGCAAGCCGGGCCACGAAATCCAATAAATTTTAGATTTGTCTTGCGGTTGAGCGTTGAGGTTGAGGTAGGTACGAGTGGAACTCGATTGGGCGTGTGTTCCATAAGACCGAACTTAATTTGTACGTGAACGTGGTTAAGGAGTCGAATCACTTCGAATGGAACGTCGGTCGTCATCGCGTCGTTGTCTACCAGGGGGAGGATGGAGGAATTGAACACAGAAAACGACAGCGAGTGCCAATGCTGGCTGGTTGGTTGGTGGCATAAACTGGAGTTCTCTGATAATTACCTAAGCACGCAACACGTGTCGGACCGTTTTTTTAGGACACCATCTCTCACTTCTCACCCAACCCACCCCGCGTGACACTCTCCGATGACTGGGTCTTAATTTATTGCCACCAAAAAATAAAAAAACTGAGGCACAGCTTGATGCAGTCTCGCAGCTCACTATAAGCGTCCCAAAGTAATCCATCTGTTTAGCACGTAATCTGTGTTTCGCAACTCATGACACGTCTCGGCTTTACTATTATACACTTCCCGGATGTTCAACATTCTGTTTGAATATGTAGATTGATGATGGAAGAACCAGCAGAAGGAAGGGCGACTCACTAATTCCTTGTCAATAAAGCCATTGATCCTAACTAATTTTCAAATACGCATCCCGGTGTTTGGAATGATTAATTTGCGACGAGAGTTAAGTTATTTTAACTGGCTACCGACACGAATTGAATTTTTTTTTTCTTTCGTTTTAATTAAAATATAAAATCACATCCACTCTGGGTTTGCAATTATATATTTGCCTTATGCAAATTTATCTGGATCTGGTCTGGATCTCTGCTAAACAACCAAACCAGTTTGTGTGTTTGTTGTTTTGTGTGTGATTTTGTGTAAGTACGTATGTGACGCATCATGACAGGAGCTGCTGTTGCACGAACTTCAATCCAATATGGATCATCGGATATTCTATTGAATATTCGATAGGAACGGTCGAACGGGAGGAAATGGGGCAGGGTGGGAGCATTTTGTCCCCCTTTTTACTTTGTTGAGGAAACTATGTAAAGCTACTATAATGTGCTTTGTTCTGTGTTTCAATTTTATGAATATTTCCTTTCTCAGAAGATTTTCTCAGGGCTGGAGTTAACGACTACCGGAATTTTAGGAAATGTTTGAATATTAAAGACAATAAGAGTAGACTTACTGTTCGCGGAAAACTGTATGAGTTGTAGTCCCGAGTTCAGTCCTTGGATTGATCACTAATTTTTCTGCCACTGAGAGAACAAATCGATTGCGACAAATGAAAAAAATTGCCCCAACGACTTTTTCGTTTGCTTAACAACTTTTCGGCTTCGTTTGCAGCAAATTGGTAAACTCGTTTCGGTTAAACACTTTCTGCGAACGGAAACCAGTTACTTTAGGTACTGGTAAAAAATTGTTCCTACAGAGAATCATCCGTAATTTAATTCGGATACGCCATGATTTTATCGATGAGAGTCATGATTTTAGTACTTAAATGATTTTTCTAGAAAAACATGGATAAACTGGGATATCCCGTGATTTTACCCAGTTGATTGGTGATTTTACAAGAAAGACCTGTTATCTTACAAGAGCTATCTATGATTGTAGCTAGGAAATCTGTGATTTTATCGGATAGATCCGTGATGTTATCAGAGCTAGCCGTCGTTTACCAAAAAAAAAAATATATGTGATTAAACCGAAGCCATTAAAGATTTAACCGAAGAACAACCCGTGCTTTGATCGGATTTTTTTACTGAAGCAACCCTTGATCTTATAGCGCAATCCTATTTAGCGTTTATGTCAACCTGCCAGACAAAAGCACCAATTTTTTTCTGACTACTTAGGTGATACGATCTAGTGGCCTTCTTGGAATTAAATTTTAAAATAAAAGCATTTTTTGGTCAAAAGGGTTCAATAACATAATTTAAAAATATATTAGGTACCGTGGTGGACAATGGAACTGTTAAATATTGGTCTTTAACAATATATACGTTTACAATAATTATTAACTTTGATATATTTACTGTACTAAATTTATATATAGTGTTTCTGATTATTATGTTTTATTAATTTTGTAATTAATATTTTTCCTTCAATCAAATACTTTTGCTTATTAAACATTGTTCCATTTATATTATAAATATTCTTTTTATTAAGAACATTCTTCTTTTGGGAACCTGCATAATATTTCACAGGAACCCCCAGAATTATACCGAAAAAGCTTAAACATGTGGAGTCAGTTAGCTCGCCGACAAACTTGCTGTCTAATTATTCTAATTATACATTTTTTGGATGAAGAAATAAATCTACTTAATTTTCAAAAAAACCCTCTAAAATTACAGACAAAATTTTCTTCTGACTAGAAGACTTAAGCCAGTAAAAAAGATACTGCCATCAGTTTACTTTTAGTCAATTAACTGCTTTCATTAACTTTAAAGTCAGTATTTCAATAGTACTGACTGCTTACTGCTTATTTTGCAGTTAAAGTTCTTAGTAGCAGTACTAACTTGCAGTTAAAATTATAGTCAATTAACTGGGTCTAATTTGAATGTACTACAAGTTTACTGCAGTCTTTTACAGCTCTGGTATAAAGATACACCTCACGTTGTTTTATGTAAGAACATTTTCATAATGGCGTAGTTTCAAACATCTACTTCAAAACGTTTTTAACGCAAATTTTTTTTAATTATTGTGAATTTTAAGGTTAAAGTTGCAACAGAGACATGTAATAAACAACAGATAGCATATTGACACTGGATTGATAACTCAAGGGACACAAGTTCGTATACTGCCATATGCACTTGTTTTTTTTACATTGAACATGAATTTTTTTTAAGGGAAAGTATTTAAAAATCAAAAAGGTATTTTTTTCAAATTTTCTTCATTGGCTTCAGGAAGTAGTCTCTTAAAATTGATAAATTAGAATACAAAATTATCCATAGAAGCTACAAAGTTAATTTTTCCGCAACAAATAAGCATTTAAAAATTTACAATTTTGGAATAAAAAAAATCATAATTTTTTTCGCTAATTGCAGCTAAAAGGACGAAGTTTATGCTACTTAAGAGCATTTAAGAAAATACAAATTTGGATGCTAAACAAATTTTTACTTTTTAATTTCATATTTAAGATTTTTTCCGCTATCTTCTTTTACTGCTTTTAGAGGAAAATTTAATAACTCCAAAAGCATGCGAGTTTCAAATTTTTAGTTTGCGCAACAAATAAGCATTTAATTGGCTACAATTTCTGAGATAAACATTTTTTGATTCCGCCACAAAGTGTCCGCCAAAGTAAGAGACGTCAGAAAATTGACGTAGCAACAATTTTTGCAATGGCTGAAAGTTAAAAAAAAACCTTTTTTGCCCTGAAACTAGATTTTGGAGGTAAAACGTGAAAAGTGCTACACAATGTGAATGGTCTCCGCCCATACGTTATTATATCTGCTATCAATCTTATAAATTACTTGGGAAGAGAGTCTATTAATCAGTTAAAACAAATTTGCTTTCAATTATGAGCCCTTGAACATTTGAAACATAAAATGCAGCCTTGCATTTCTCAGATAGACAGCATGCAGCAACATACCCATAATATTGGACATGAAGCCTTTCTCTATCTGAATTTCTTCGCAATATTTCCCATCTATTTCTGCACTGATGTGCTAACACTGTCTGAGCTGCCGGAAAATTGCGTCTTTCATGAGAAGGGGGAGTTTGAAATTTTACATATCAAGAGCACATGCTGCATCCAATGTTATGATATTGCTCTTGGTAACATAAAAAGAAAAGAAAAACACAACAAAAATTCATTTATATTTCGAATTGCAGATAAATTTATATGCGCGCTTTGAATGTTGTACATACTTCGACGCAATTTACTACTTCATCGCCCACATGTCTCACGGTACCTACTATTGCAGTTGCTATAGACAACTACTACAACCGGACTGCAGTCACGACAATGCTGAACTTTAAGTGCAATCAAAATGCGAGGAATTTTTGAAAAAAAAAAAAAACACAAATTAAATAAAATCCAAACAATAGTCACATGAAAATATTTATAACTCGCCATAGACTCCATAGCTAGGCATTATTTTATTTTCCATTCTTGTCCCGCATCGGAATTAATTTATATCAATTTGACACATTTTTATATTAATCGTGATTTTCCACCAGATATCCAATTAATGTTTTTTTTTTTTGAGTTTGGTTGTTCTTTTGTTCTCTGCCACAAGTGCTATGCGACCATTAATTAATGGCTAAAGGGGTTGTATAGGTATAGGTCGAGCTACTGGTGTTTTTAAGCTTGTTCAATATTGGCACTCAAGCGGAACCATATTGCTTTTGGTTTTTAGAAAAGTGGAAAAATGTTTTAAAATTCTAAACAAGTGGTACACTGGCGGTCGATGGTGATGGTGCTGGTGGTGGTGGTTGTGGTGGTTTATTGTATTTCGATGGAAACACCATTTTATGGTATTTCTGTGTTCTCTATGGTCGGAAATTGATAACAGCAATTATAATTAGATAATGGATAATGCAGTGCGAGTGTTTTTGAAATCTGTTTTTATGATTTTTTTTTTTTTTTTTTATTTGTAGTTTCTCTTTTATTCGTTCTTTGCGGGGAAAATTACGTAAGTTTGGCAGAAAATTGGATTTATGAACTAATATTTTCAAAGAAAAGGGTTAGATAATTTACCGCATACATATATTCATGTGTAACAATGCGGATAACTCATTATTATTGATATTAAATAATTTCTTAGAAATGATACAATAATTGGGGATTACTCAAGTCCCAAGCTAATTCATGGCTACCTCATTAAATTTAAACTCTGGGAACAAGAGAATAGATTACTGGACATTTATCGGTACAAATCAATTGCCGTACTTTTTTCAGAAAATCGGTTTAGTTTTTCGGCGGTAACAGAATGCCAAATTTTCAAACGACTTTATTTCAGAACGATTCTGACTCTTTTGGCCATAACTTAGTTATAACAGTAAATAAAAAGAAAAAAAAATTAAAAATTTGTTCAGTTTTACGGTGGCGGCGGTGGCAGATGTCCAAAACTAGCAGTTAAATTGTATACAGAGTTCAAGGTCATAAATAAAAAGGATTGGGATGGGAACAATGGGCCGTAATTTTAATTCCGAAACGGAAGAAAGAAAAAATACATTTGAATTCAATATTTTTGTATGGATTACCAGCTATGACTTTCAGATTGATATTTGTTGCCACAAATCAATAAACTTCCAGTTGCATAAGTCCCATGTTAAACGCCTTGCCCTCTATTCTTATAACCGGTCTATAGTTGAGAAAAAGAATTGTTATAAATTAAAATATAACAAAAATTCTGAAAATTCTGATTTTTTCAATGCGTTTTGTGGGCAGAAAGCCCCTTCTTAAACGTCCTGGAACCCTCATTCTTTTAATAAAGAGGGACTGCTCTGTTGTTGGAAAAAAGAATTATGTTAGTCACCTAAATGATTTTTGTCGCTAAATAAACAATAAGATTAAAGATTGGTAATTTAAAACTTTTTCATACTGTTGCCTGAAATTTCTGCAAAAAAATGTAATATTGATTTTTTTAGGCTTTTGTTATGCGAAATTAGTAAAATTATATTTAAAAAAAATTGTGAAAGAAATGTCATTAATATCCTGGAAGCAGTGACGTTCATAGGGGAACAGATGTTATCCGCACACCCTATTAAAATTTTAATAATAATCTTTTTTCGCTACAATCTAATAATTAAAATTAAAATAAATAATTGAAAACTATTAAAGTGTTATTATAACTTTTTTTGGCCTTCGGCAGCGCTCTATGCTTAAGAATATGGATTCATTTGTTCAGTCTGGTAAAAAAATAGCAGTGTTACTGTAGAATGTCGAATAGTCATGGGCGTGGGGTTAAGATAACCATTATTTTCTATTTTCGCTTTGCATTTTAGAGCACTCAGCGTATTGATTCTTAGTATGAGGGTGGGAAGAAAGAATTTTAAAGCTAGATGATTTCCTCAAATTTTGAGGAATTTGCGCATCACATCAATATCGATACATTTTCTAGAAAATAGATTCAAACATTTTTCTTACAAGTGGTATCAAAGTTCGGTCCGTGAAAGATTTTAAATTTTGGCATTAATTTCGACTAAAAAAATTACGGAATCTGACAAAAAATCCAAGTTAAACGTTTTTGCCTAAAAAAAATCCAATAGTTTTGATACTTAGCGGACAAAACGGACGTGAGCTAAAGCGGCAGCTAGGAGAAACTTGCATTATTTTCAGACATATACTTATTTAACGTTTATCTCGAAAACGGTTTCTCGTGTCGAAAAATAAAACTTATAAATTCTATAATAAAAAGTCCGGATACATTTATTCGTATCTGTAACAGTTTAAAAATAACTCAAGCGGCGATAAAGAGAAACATGATGTTTTTTCGGTTTATCAACTTTATCGTGAAAACTTTTTCTCGTATCAAAAAATAATCTTCCACAAAATTATCTTATTAAATTTCCTAAAATAAGATGGTATTTTTATTTTGTATGTGCATTAGTTTAAGTAAACATGTGTTTTTGTTTCGGTTTTTCATTTTATTTTGGAAACAGTTTCTCGAACCGAAAAATTTAGTTCTATCAAAATAAGAATTGTTAAATTATAAGCCTTCAAAATTTACGTTTTTACCGCTCATACTTACAGCTTTTAAATTGTTCAGTACATTCTTTTCGGTACTGCAGCTAATTGATTAAAAAGATTATATCTTTAACTTACAAAAGAAGGAACTTTGATAGTAAAACTACAGTCATCAGTCAGTACTAAAATACAGACCTTACAGTTAATAAAAGCAGTCATTTAACTAAAAGTGAATTAACTGCAGTACTTTTTGAATGGTTTTAGTCGCACAACAGTAAAAGAAACTGTCTAATAAAACATTACAAGCAGTCCAAAAGTACTGCAGTTAACTAACTTTTAATCAATTAACTGTTTTCATTAACTGTAGTATACAGTCAGTATTTTAGTACTGAATGCTAACTGCTTATCTTTCCGTTAAGGTACTTTGTATCAGTAGTAACTTGCAGTTTAAATCATTGCCAATTGACTGCAGTCTTTTACCAGTTCTGATAGGTAGGTAGGCCAAAGATTGCAAGTGCAGCGTGAATAATATGCCATTTTCAAATCCTTCGGAGATCTAATTTTAATCTCAGTTAACTGAACTAGCCGACAGCCGAGGTAAGGGTAACCTCATGCTTAATTTTGTTGAAACTAAACTAGATTTTGTTTGTAGTTTTTTGTGATTTGTGCAAACTGGATAGTCTCGACAAATATCTAATGCTTTTCGCTTTGTGTAATGTCTTCAGTAATTTTTGGCTATCATTATTTGCATATCAAAGAAACTTTGTTATGCCGCGAAATAAAAGATTGTTTGCGTTCTAGTTTTATATTAAATAAAGAAGGTATCTTTATTGGTTCGAGTTTTACTTAAGACTAACTTACAAAAATTGAATGTGGAAATATCAACCACAGATTTATTCTTATACTTACATACATATATATAGATAAACAAAATGCATCGAATATGAGATTCATATTGGATGCTCAAGCAAGATAAGAAATGATGTGCTATGCATAAACCTTCTGTCTTTGATTACTGTGGATTAATTGATGAGACGTTTCGGTCCCCACTTGAAATATAAACAAAGTTGAAACAACACTTGAAGAGTATTATGTTACTTTGATTTGAACAAAGAACTCTAGGATGAAGAATAAACATTCAAAACGAAGAATGTGCAGACTAATGTTAAATTAAATTTATTATCATGCTTATGCATAACACCTCCCCTCTTAAAATGAAAATTATATTTTTTTTTTTTAACAATTAATTTTCTTCAACTTCAAAATCATTTACTTTGAATACATTTGAATTTGGTCTTCTTATTACAGTTTTATTTTTTCTATTATCATAGTAATGTACAATTTTTTCTCTTTCAATTACAGGTTGTTTATTCTTTTTATTAAAACAATTGTGAAAGATGGTAATACCACTTCCCTTAATACATTTTAGAAAACAGTAAATTACTGTTACAATTATTATTATCCCGCTCATTCCAAATAAAACACCTTGAGTATGAGGTGGTATGTCTTTCAATTTTTTAGATATATAACTTTCTTGATTTTTTATTTCAATTGTAAAATCTTGTAATTCATTTAAATTTTTAAGCTTTAGTTTTGGTAAATTGATATTTTCATAATCTAATTCTTTTAGTTTTACATTAATACAACAGTCCTCGGGTACTGGACGATATACATCTTTATTTTCCATTGTAATTTCTTGATTGGCAGTTTTAAGTCTTGTTTCTATTGTTTCGAAGGTACAATCATTTTTTAAATTTATAATTCCAATATGATTTATGAATCCTTCTTCATTATATTTGCTTTTTGAACAATTACATTTATATTTTGTTTCTTCGCTTAAGGCAAATAAATATTTATTTTCTGCGAGTTTATGAAAAATTTCGATATGATTGGAAACTTGTTTTAAATTACAATTACTATTTATTCTATTCATAAAAATAGCCAATTCACAATCTTTATCTAGAACACTATTTTTGAATTCTAATTGATTACAAACAAAATATTTATCAATTTTCTTACAATCCTTTAAAATATTATTACTTAGGATATATTCTTCTTTATTTTCTTTGATTATAAAATATTTATGTTTCTGTTCTAAAATATAAAAATTTCCTTTTGGTTTCCCATATGGTAAATTAATCATCTCATAAACTTCTGATTTTGAACTCTCTAGTAATGGAACTGATAAAATTATAACAAATCTATCCTTCTTTAAATAGGCGTTTGGATTTATTTCCTTCATTATATGACTATATGATTCTAAACTTGGTGTGAATAGCATTACGTTTTCTTTATCACTTTCTTTCAATAATTGTATGAAATGTTTCGGTTCGATTATAATCGGGTGGATAACATTATCCTGCAGGAACAGAATTGCTTCCGTTATTTGATTGATTGTCGTTTCAGTTTGATTTATTAAAAAATAAATTCTAAGTTTAAACTCTGTAAAATATTCTTTTAATGCAAAATACTTCCTATCTTTATTAATTTTGTTCGAAATTACCTCTAATGTTTTACTTAAAGTGTTTGTTAAGTTTCCCAATTCATAATATGCATTCTTTAAAACCATATTCTGTTTGTTTAACCCATCTAAAACTCTTATTTCTTCTTGCTGACTCTTATGTATATATTCACTGTTTTCTTTGGTTATTATAATAGCATCTTCATAATGTTTAGCGTCTTCGCTATCTAAAGTTCCGAATAGAACTTTAAGACCTGACCCTACTATGTTTAATAAACCTCTTTTATACCTTTTATAACTTGTATCTACCCCAAGTAAATGGTAAATAGTGTTAAAATCTTTTCTTAAGCTTGCAATCTGTATTTTAGTTTTCCTTATAAAATCTACGCATTCTGGAATTTCAATAAAACAGTTATCATTTACATTGGCCACAAAGTTAGTTATTACATCTATTTGATCTGCCACTTCACGAAGGTTAATATTGTTTACTATAGAGATTTTTCCACTTTGTTGTCTCAATTCTCCAATATTTTTGAAGTAGATGCCATTTGAGGGAAAGTTCTCCCATATATTACTGAATACGCCATTTAAAATGAACAAAAATCTGCAAATAAAACTTGTCAGTTTTTAAAATGTTTTATTTTGCTTTTATTATATTTAATAAATTGGTTATTTCTTTTTATGACTACGGAGTCTCCTATAATTCTAAGTATTTTAAAGGGTCCAGAGAATTTTTCTCCAAACTTATCCCTTTTGTCATTCTCTACTAAAATTAAATCCTTAACTTCAAAATCTTTAATTTTCCTACCTAAATTTTGGTCGTACCTTTGTTTTGATTTTAATTTATTTTGAAGCTGTGTTTCTTTTACTTGTTTTTGGATTCTACATAATTTTAATTGAAGTTCTTGAGTGTAATCTGTATTTGTTTTATATTTAAGAGTTCCGAAATCACTAGGTGGGTTTGCTTTCCTACCAAATACAATTTCGTAAGGTGTGAAACCTGTACTATTATGCTTTGAAGTATTATAACAAAATGAAGCGTATTGAAATAATTTTGCATATTCCGGTTTAGTTCTATCTTTTATCATTGTTCTTAAATATTCTCCTAGTCTGGCATGTGCTCTTTCAGCAGATCCATTGCTTTGAGGGTAAGCACTACTCGTTCGCAAGTGCTTTATTTTAAACATTTTACACAGATCATTCATTACCTCATTAATGAATTCTCCTCCGTTGTCGGTTAGAATTATTTTTGGAATTCCGAAATACAATATCCAATGATCTATAAACGCTCTGGCTACAGTTTCACTTCTTTTATTCTCTATTGGGATAAATTTTATATATTTACTTAAGTCGTCTTGAATTGTTAAGCTGAATAAAGTTTTGTTCCCTTCCTTATATGGACCAGTAAGATCCATGTCTACTTTTTCTAATGCGTAATTAGCAGTAGACGTTATTTTCATGGGGTTTTTCCCGGGATGCCTATTAATTTTCTGTTTTTGGCATTGTACACATTTAGTTATGTAATCAATTACATCTTTATTTAATCCTTCCCAATTGAATCTATCTCTTATTTTTGCTATTGTTACCTTTTGTCCTCCATGACCTCCCAAAAAACTTTCATGGTTTTCTCTTATAATTTGTTTTCTTACTTCTAAATCATTTATAATTTGTATATCTTCTAAAAAATTTTCGTTTATATTCTCCTCATTTACGTTTCTTTCAATTACTTGATTATTATTATGTCTGTTGACATTTACTTCTACTTCTTGATTATCAGATATTTCCTTTTCACGTAATAAATTCTTATTCAGTTTTTCCTTAACCACTTTACTCGTGCATGGTTCTTCTAACCCATATTCTTCTTCATATATTTGTCTTAGAACGTCTTCATTTTCTTCGTCTGAGGAATCATCACCAAAGATTTCTTCAATTAACTCTTTAGTTTTTTCGTCTTCCCTAGTCATTACTGGGTACGTATTTTTTTCGTCTTGAACTATATATACATTTCTACTTAGTTCGTCGGCAACAACATTATCAACACCTTTCTTGTATTGTATTGAATAATCATATTCTTCTAATTTTAACCTCCATCTAATAAGACGATTTCCTGGATCTTTAACGTTGAATAACCATGTCAAAGGACGATGGTCAGTTTTTATTTTAAACTTCTGCCCATATAAATAAGGCCTGAAATGTTGAATCGCCCATAAAATAGCTAAGCATTCTTTTTCCGTTGTACTATATCTACTTTCTGCTTGATTTAGATTTCTGCTAATGAAATGAATTGGTAAGTCCTTATTTTCTTTTTCTTGAGACAATACTGCCCCTATGCCATTATTGCTGGCATCTGTAGTTACGATAAAAGGTTTTTCAAAATCTGGATATTGTAGCATTGTGAAATTTTTCAATTCACATTTCAATTTATCAAACGCGATTTGCTGTTCGTTGTCCCATTTCCAAACTGAATTTTTCTTCAATAATTTATATAATGGTGAAGCTATTGTGCTAAATCCTTTAATGAATTTTCTATAGTAACCTATCATACCCATAAATGATTTTATACTTTTAGCATTTTTTGGACTTTGTAAATTATTTATTGCTTCGACCTTTTTTAAATTCGGTGCAACTCCGTTACTCGTTATATTATATCCCAGGTAATCTACTTCCTGTTTAAAAAATTCAGTTTTATCAATTTGAATCTTCAAATTACTTTTCTTGAGTCTATCAAATATTACTCTAAGTCTTTCAGAATGTTGTTCTATTGTTTCTCCAAAGACAACAATATCATCCATATAAACAAAACAGTCTTTTCCCTGTAACCCATCAAGAACGTTATTCATTAACCTCTGAAAACAAGCTGGAGCATTCTTAAGACCGAATGGCATCCGAAGAAATTCAAAATGTCCATAAGGTGTAGAAAATGCAGTTTTCTCAATACTATCTTCATCAAGTGGAATTTGATGAAACCCAGACTTCAAATCTAAGGTTGTAAAGAATTTCGCATTTCCTAGCTTATCTAAAATGTCCTGTATGTTGGGAATAGGGTAATTGTCCGAGACAGTGATTTCGTTCAACTTACGAAAGTCTATCACCATCCTCCATTTTGGAATTTTACTGGCATCCAACTTTTTGGGAACTACCCATAATGGACTTGACCAAGGTGAAATACTATGTCTTATAATATTTTCATCTAAAAGTTTCTTGATTTGTTTATCAACCTCTGCTTCATGTACTTTAGGATATCTGTACGTTTTTGCATTAATAGGTATATCGTTAATAGTACGAATACTATGTTTTATGGCATTAGTTTCAGATAGACTTTCACCTTCTAAACTAAAAATATCTTCATATTCCCTTATTATTCCTTTTAAAGAATCTATTTGTTCTTTTTCTTTTAAATGTTCAATCCTTACTTGACTCCATATTTGCTTAAATTTTTCTGATTCTTTTTCCTCATTATAAAATACACCTTTAGTATAATTTTCTTCAATCTGTTGGCTTTTGGTGTTTGAAATAACTAATGCTTCACTATTATCTTTGATACTATCAGAATTCAGTGACGTTATAGACGCACTTAAAGAGTTACATCCTTTAATCTGTTGGTCTATGCAGTTTGAGTATTCTTTCATATTGTTTTCATCTTTATATAATAACTTTATACACTCATTTTCATTAGTGAGTGTTTGTTCTCTACAATTGATTATGTATTTAAAAAATTGTAAGAAGTCACTACCTATGATTCCATCGTAGTAATTAATCACATCTATGGGAATTATGTGAAAACTAAACTCATTTAAAATACCTCTGGTAAATTCAATTCCTATAGTAGCAGTGCCCATACTGTATCTGCTACTTTTACCTATTCCTCTTAAAGTTAGGCTTATATCTGAACGTAAATCTTTTTCGAAAATACAATTCTGTTTCAACAAGGATACTGCTGCTCCAGTATCGATTAACATGTTATATGGTTTATTTTTATAAATCATTACTATATGAGGACTTCCTGACATAATCGCCGAAATAGTTGCCTCATTAACTATTCGGGTTTTCGAAAATTTTGATTTTTACTAGTTTCTTTGCTTTGAAATGGATTTCCCTTACTATAATCTTGTTTTTGTTTTGGATTTTGATATTTATTGAAATCCCTATTATTCTGGTAAGATTTGTTGCTTTTTTGATTATAATTTTTGTTTCTAAAGCACTCTCTGGACATATGACCCAATCGACCACAGCTATAACATTTAACCGAAGTATGGTTAATTTTAATTAAATGCCTATCTGTGTACTCTTTAGTGTTAAATTCTTTGGGTTTAACATTATAATACCCTAATCTGATTTCTTCCTCCATAGCTAATTGACTTGCTTCGGAGAGGGTTTTTGGACGCTGTGTATTCACAAAAGTTCCAATCTCTCTTTGTAAACCCGCAATAAATGCGTTAAGCATATCTCTTTCAATGCCCAACATTTGACCGTCATAAGTTGGGTCTTCTGACTTTTCAGTAAAGAGGGCTTGAATCCTTCTTCTCGTTAAAGTTTCACATCTTTGTGTGAATTGAATTACGGTTTCATTTAAATTTTGACGAAGTTTCGTCATTTCTAAATGAAGTTGCAAGCTAGAATGAGTTTCTCTGAAAACTCTATTCAGTTCATATTTTAACTCTTCCCAAGTATTTATTCTTTTGTTCATTAAAAGAATTTCAGCGTTACCAGAAATTTTGCTTTTTATTACCGCAAGAAGTAACACTCTTTGTGACGGAGATGCTAACTTCATTGCATTTTCGCAATTTTGTATAAAATTGTGTGCTTTCGTAGCTTCACTATTAAAATTCGGGATAATTTTTATAAGGTCACTTAAATTAATATTATTTATTGGAGTTGGGTTGGTCGAGAGATTATTTGAAGTATTCAAATAATTCCTATTATCTGTTTCTAACCGTTTATTGATCGGGAAATTATTTGGGTTTATCAAATAATTTTCCTCGTTGGTCATGTTATAACTTCTTGCCTGCTTGTTATTATTTCCTAACTGGTTCCTTGATCTTTCTTTTTCCTCATCTTCTAATAATATTTCTTTTATATTCTTTCTTTTAGGAATAGCTCCCGTTTCTTTAATTTCCATATCTCTAATTTTCTCAATTGCATCTTCCACTAAGGATGGTGTTTTTTCTTTATTTAAATTTTCTTGATCTTCTATTACGTGAAAAAATAACTGTCTTCTATAAATATTATTTTTATAGAATACCATGTATTCTTCTTCGATTTCGTTTTGGCTTATTTTATTATTTTCCAAAATCTGAGTTAAAGTGAAGGATAATATATTTCCACTTTCTTTAGTTATGCAAGTAAATTCCCTACCAAGTAATTCCTCGCTAAATTCAAATTCAGATCCTGACTTTGCCATTTTTATAAATTTTATTAATTTTCGTTTTTTTTTCTTTTTTTTTTTAGAGTTTATTCGTTTTTTATATTGAACAAGGCGTTATGTGTTTCGTTTTGTGCCTCTAAAATAACCTGTTTGATTTTTATGGCTTTATTGACCAAATATTTTTGATTTTTTCTTAATTGTAATACACTTTTATTTTTATTTTCCTGCTCTATTTCTTCTTTAGTTAAATCTCTTTTCTCCTGTTCTGACATTTTTTTTCACTTATTTTAACATTTTGTATACTTAAATAACTTACATTAAAATTTTCATCGTTGTTTTTCTTGGTGTCATGCTCTCCTGTTTTATGGCTGGTTTTCCTTTAAAGTTCTCTCGAAATGATCAAAATGATGGAAATGATGATGATCCTAATCACTGAATTATTTTAGTTGTAGGTACAGTCTAATAGGATGATGGGAGTACAAATGTATATTATTTTTTTTTTTTTCAATGGGACTTTATTTAAAACTTCCGAACACAACTAGTAACTTTTATTTCTTTTATCGATTTATTGATACACCCAAAGGTTTTAGGGTTGTATTTCGACTGACATGTTTTTAGTTCTTTTATTTCTATTATCGATTTATTGATACACCCAAAGATTTTAGGGTTGTATTTCGACGAAATATTTTTAGTTCTTTTCACGATTTATTAACTCACTCAGAGGAATTTAGAGTGGAGTTTCGCGTATGAGCTAAATAATGTTTTTTTTTTTTTTTTTTTTTATTGTGTTTTTAAATATTTAATTTAAAATTTCACCGCTGCCACCAATTTTTGTTATGCCGCGAAATAAAAGATTGTTTGCGTTCTAGTTTTATATTAAATAAAGAAGGTATCTTTATTGGTTCGAGTTTTACTTAAGACTAACTTACAAAAATTGAATGTGGAAATATCAACCACAGATTTATTCTTATACTTACATACATATATATAGATAAACAAAATGCATCGAATATGAGATTCATATTGGATGCTCAAGCAAGATAAGAAATGATGTGCTATGCATAAACCTTCTGTCTTTGATTACTGTGGATTAATTGATGAGACGTTTCGGTCCCCACTTGAAATATAAACAAAGTTGAAACAACACTTGAAGAGTATTATGTTACTTTGATTTGAACAAAGAACTCTAGGATGAAGAATAAACATTCAAAACGAAGAATGTGCAGACTAATGTTAAATTAAATTTATTATCATGCTTATGCATAACAACTTCTGCTTCACAAAGGTTTTCAAATAAATAGTAACGAAGATGCGAATATTCAATTTAATGTGGAAGGAATATGGCTTTCAACAATTTCTGAGATCACGGCATCAATTAACATTCCGAATGCTGCATTTGTCTTTCCAAAGCTACAGTAAATATTTTATTTGGTAGATACTGTTCACTCAATACTTGCTTGATAAACGAGTTTTTGAGTTTTTTTAGGAATGGACAACTTATTGGGTACTTCCTAGGACAGTGTAAGGAAGGAAGTCTACCATTTGAACCCTTTTGCATTGGAAAGTCCCATGAATGAATAGAACTTTGCGATTGCATTACTTTTGGGAATGATTTTGATGGCCTAAGTGAATCGGCCTACCATTAGCTTACTAAACCTACCTTACTTTATATTAGCTAACCAACCTCTGCAAAAGAATACAAAAGAAACAACATGCGCCAGGCTAAAGTGCTCAAGGTAGATACCAGAAGGAAAGATATCTACGTCTTCGAATAAACCCGACCATAAGTGCCTGTTCATGCATTCACTTTGTTCAAAAAACTTCTAACGAAAAATTTACAAAAATAAAACATGAGAATGAAAAATCAAATTTTCATTTGAGAAACACAAAAAGAAAAAAGGAAATTTCTACAAAGAGGCATAGGTTAGTACTCGAAGATATATAAGTACATTTGGCTTTTGTTTGTTCTGTGCCAATTTCCACAAAATATACACAGGAGCGGATCCATTTTATCCCTCCATAATTAGATAACCGAATGTAGACATTGTGAAATCAAAAATCTGATATTTGGAGACCTATCTGTCTGCTCAGAGTTTTTATTTCATTCGTTTTAATTTGATTTCCCCCACCTTCTTCGTTTCCTTCCGCTTTGGCATTATAAAAACATACGGCAGGCAGGGTTTCCCTTTATTTTATTATTTTTTTTTCTTATTTTCAAAGATGGAGCAACAGAGTTACACATATACAATAAATATATATGAAACCTAAGTGAAATCGATTTTCGATTTTATTTTCATTCGAGAGAGTGATGGCATAACCCAGAGTCAGCAGACCTAAGCGAAGCAGCAGCAGCGCAGCGAGGCGGTAGCAGCTCTATAGCTGAAAGACACTTTGTACTAGTCACTATATAATATCGCATGAGAGAGGGACGATAACGATGACGGGGGTAGATGATGGAGCTATAGATAGCTGATGCTGCTTCTTTTTCTGGTTGGGTGTGTCATGTCGTGGCAGAAAACAAATTTAATTTCCTTTGCGCCTTTGAAGATGCAAAAGACGTCATCGAATAGCACGCGGGCGGGCGGGCGGTCGGAGGAACGAAAACCTCCTTCATCACTTAGAGCGGAAATTAAAAACCACTCTCGGGAGAATACTGCTGTCTTTGCAAGGTCAAAGGCCTCCATTCAACAAATCAGTCAGTAAAGTGCGTGTGGATGTAGGTAGGTGGTATTGTATATAAGAAAATTTATATAATACACGATACAATAGTGCTGTGTGAAAAAAATTGACTTTCAAACTGCAACCGAACCATTCGAAGAATGTTTCTCTCAAAGAAACTCGGCTGGGTTTTTTATCCGATCTAATGTTCATGATTCTAGCCCATACAACAGGACTCAGATGAGTAAAGGGGCCAGCCCCATAGATTCCGTCGCGTACGTTACGTCGACGTTTTCAACTGACAGCTCGATAAAATACACACGCTCTTATGAGAAGCGACCTATAAGCTACGGGTCAAATGTACTCAATGGAAAAGTAGCCAAAATTTCAACTTCATCGTCAAAGGATTAGTTAACGGAACGAACGTGACGGATTCTATGTGTTGGTCTCTCTGGTTTTATAAATGGCCGGTTACCTTGTTCTACTACTTTAATGCTTTTTTAGCCCAAAGAAACAACGCAGCGGCTAGCAATGGTGATTTTTTGTTAGATTACTGAACTGATTTTTACATCCCCGGTAAACATAGTCTCTGGCTGGCTACTTCCAAAAAAATAAGCGTGTATAGCGATACTTTATCCGAAAGGATACATTGTTTTGGCTATTTTCTCGATGACAGCATAATCTTTGGTGTATTTCTGCAACAGCCAAATCCATTACTGCCAGCTCTGGTTGCAAACTTTCCATCACTGATAACTCGCTATGTTGTCCCAATGACTTGAGAGTTTGCATGCCAGCATGTCACCTTTTCTCATCATACTCAAAGGCTTTTGTGAAGTCAACTTTCACGGAGCAGCAGATTCATCCATGCTGCTCATTCATATCCTGCGCAAGCAAACGAGTTAAGCAGGGATGTTAAAATTTAGCATGACTCTATATATCTCGTCTGTATTAACTTCATCTTACAGTCAGAAAAAGGCGAATATTTTGAAGCCGATGTTGAGGAATTAGTTACCGCTTGGTTTCATGTTTATAGTGCGATGGACTATCACGTTAGAAGTCTGGGTTCGTTTCCCAGCCTATGCCAGCCTTGGTTCTCTTTTCAGGGATACTGCCTCTTGCAAGAAATTGACAAAACCCCAAAGACTACTCCTTGTCACGAAGAGTGAATCGCAACTAGCCGATCGGAACAGGTAAATTATAGGTCCCCTCCACTTCTGCTAACTATAAACTCACAAAGGAAATAGTTGAGAGAAGTCAGTCACTAGGCCTTTGTTCTTCATGAACTTGTCGTGCCACAAAATGTATCTAGTGTTTGTGTGTATATTTTTTCACTTTTTTCACAAAGTGATTATAGTTAACGCTTAATTCTTCAAACTATTATTATTATAGCGCTCAACAATTTAAAAAAATGCCTAATATTTTGAGTTGATTCTTCATTTAGGGGTGTTCACATTCAACAACATGTTTATCAACTTATTTCGTATTGGCGGATTTGTGTAATGTGAACATACCTTAATGTGAATCCACCTTAATGTTTTCAGTTCTGGTCTTGGGCTTATTGATTTGGATTTGAAATTTCCAATTATTTTTGTTTTCTTCGCATTCCTCTTAGAAACCAAAGAAAATTGGCTTTGAATTTCTCTTCGTGGTAATTTTCTTTATCTTCGCTAGTTTGCACCCAACCACAGGGGGTTGTGATGGCGGCTGATATTGGTTCTTAGTTAGCTTGATTGCGTGTATTCTCTTCTGGGTATTAATGTCGTTGTTGTAATGTTTTGCTGTACTCCTCACAGGCGTGTCATCCTTTGTTGAATGTGGCAACTGGCGCTCTTGGTTGAACCTAGGGGCGTTATGAACTCCACAATTCCACATCTTTAGTAATTTCTCCGGTTTGGGAGTGTTTCCACTGATCGTCTAAACATTTTCTCTGATGGTGGACCACCGGAATAGATTGAGAACAGTGTGATCGGAAAAGTTCTGGCGGTCTTTTGAGATAAGAGCTTGTTTATGCGAATCAGGTAGTTTTCCAAGTCTATGTTGGTTCCTTGGAATGTTCAGGCATCATAATTATGACTAATTGGGTTGAAAGATAGTTGAGCTCGAGGCCACCAAATCCAATTGTAGAATTAATAAAGTTTTGTGGTTTTCCAAATTTTAGGCAAAAGAAATAATTTCTTGTTCGATTGGGTATGATTGCATTTAAACGCTTGGAACTTAAGAACGACGCAACGGAATTTTAAGTTTATAGTTTCAAAATATTGTCATTTTAATAACAAAATATATGCTATATTTTCGTTTTTAAGACTTAAAACAATAAGTGAATAAGAACGCTAAAAAGAATTCGTCGTTCAATTATAAATAAATGTGTAATCGCTCAACATGAGTCCGTGAAATGCTTAAATATCAAATTTATTGCACAGAAATCTGATTTAAAGGAGTGAGTGAATCAAAAACAAACTCGTCGTTCAACAAAGAGTATACGTAAACGAGCAAGTTTCTCGAAATATTCGCCGCACAAGTGGGCAAGTTGTATAAGCAGGAATATTAAGTTCCTTTAAGAAAATGTACACAGCACTGTTTCTATGCAAACTCGCATTATCTTCCAATAAGATAAGAAGCAACTAGGTTGATTTTTTCCCAAGAACCAAATTCGAACACGACGAAAATGACTGTAAGAGATCTTAGCGTCAGATAGACGTGTCGAAGATTTGTTGTGTGTGTTTAGGTCTACCTTCCGTCAGATAACGAACCCCTGTCTGTTTTGTTGGTTCTTATCTTGTATCAGTTTCACTAAATTTCTTCTCTGATTATATATTATTTTTTTTATGTCGATTTATTTTTGTTGTTGTTGGAATTTCTTGAAACCTGGGAAGTGGTGAGCCTCTTGAGTTGAAGTTCATTAATTCAATAAAAATCGATTAAAAATCTCTGCAATGAGTTTGGTGATGGAAGCACTACGAACCCCCATCCACTATCGTACAAACCACTTTTGGTGGTTTAATTAAATTTTGAATTTACATTCGTTGACTCTTAGCTCTCTTTACTCTTTACTCTTCTTATATGCCACGTGGTATAAAATAATTGAAAGGAAGAGAAGAATTGTACATAACTCTACTAGAGGTAGCGCGCATCATTCGGCAATTGGCACACAAACCAACCCAACTGCGGAAGCTGTTTGCACATCCACTCATTCATTGGGAAATTTGGTCACGTGCCGTGTTATCATGTGTCGGCCTGTGTGTTTGCACAGGCTTCAAGTGCAGTTTGGCATGGCAATGGATCGCGGCCCATCACATGTGATGGAAGCTCAGAGAGTAGTTAGCCTGCCTCCTCTCCCATCAATCGCAAGCGTTTTGCATGAAATTTCAAAAGCACACAGTCATATCCCACTTCTGAAGTGCTTTTTTGCATTTCGCTATACCCTTTAGCCATCATCATCAGCAGCCAAGAGGTAAAAGGGTACGTACACCGGCCAGGGTACCAGCCGGGGGTGATACATTACTTCTTATTTGGACTTTTTCTGCTTCATCATCTGATTTGATGTACGTGATGCATCAGGAGAGGACACCCGAGGCAAAAGAGTTCACACATAAATCAAATTAGTGTCGTAGAATGGCTCACTTAAGTCTCTCGAGGAAATGGTAGAGCCATCATCATCATCATGGAACCCATCGCATCTTCTTCATCGCTGGCTATGATGTTGTTGCCTTAAGGGACTCTCTCTCTCTCTCTCACTCTCACACTCTTTCTAAACTTGATGATGTAGACAACGACGACATGACATCATCTAATCGAAAGTTATTGTGGAAATTTGAATGAGAATTAATTGAGTTTGGCCGCAAGGAAGAATGAAGGCTGATGGTTCTTGGGGAAGACGACAAGGTCTTGATAATGGAGTTGAGTAGGTATGTCAGAGAGAGAGAGAGCGAGTCTCTTTGTGATAAGAAGCACCTGTTAGTATAGGTCCTTCCTCCCATTTATATGTTATGTATGTACATATATCAAATTGCTAAAAGGAAAGAATCTTAATCAAACCACACACTTGAGGGTGGAATGTTTACAACAACTGTCATCTCAGTTCAACATTAAGGTTGGTTCATTGAATTGTCTCCGGCAATTTGAGTAACATACTTTACCTATACCTACCTTTTGGAGCATCGTTATAAGGAACTTTGTCCTTTCACATGTCCTTAATATACAAAGAGCTCTTCTTTTTTCTTGTGTGCCGTTAAAAGGTCTTTCCTAAGTGCATATGGTCCCTCATTTCATCACTTTTGTCGTTGAAGTTGTTTTTTTTCGTAGTAGTTTCTCGGCAGGTGGCAAAGTAGTTTGTGAAGTTTTTTAGCCTATAGGAAGCTTTGATTTTTACCAACAATTTAGAATAGGTTCGAAGATATTTCTGACAAATCGCTGTTCTAGGCCTCGTCGCAATCTGGGAAGCCCACTGTGGAAGAAAGAAATCCTAATGTTTTCTGACTTCTGAGCCTTACCCTTGATTCAACGTGTGTCCCTATTTCTAGCAAAATTTACTTTGGCCCTGTCCATCTGTTATTTTAAATTATCCCTGTTTCGGTTTAAGGCTTTTTCCCTCAACGTCCGTCCAAAGTCATTCTGTTTCCAAATTGAACAATTTCGAACTATCATAGAATAGAAGCGTATGTGAAGGTTCATTTAGGTGTTTGTCTGTCTCTTTGTGTTTAGTACTTTACCTTTGGGTCCTTTTCTGTCCAGTTCATTGAAATGGATGTTATTAAAAGTGATGTCATCTCTCAAAGCATGTCCTTACAGCTAGGATGTGTGTTTGTGCTGTTTGTATGCTTCTCAAATAGTACGTCAAGCGAAAAATAATTCCATCTCAAAGGAACATTTGATTTTTTTTTTTTTTTTTTATATCGAGGGTGACACCTTGCGTAGAGGTATTATAAAGAAAAGCTTCCTGAACCACCACATTAAAGAGCATTATGACCACCCACCAATAGTGTCGCGCTATCATATGTATTTTCCTCCCAGATGGATCTTTTGTGAGTGTGTGTCAAAAGTTCCAATATTATACACGTCGGTTGTCGTCATTTCTGGAATTGGTTCTCTTTGATATCTGATGTTATATTTCCTCTTTCTTCTTTGTATACGAGAGTAGAGAATGTCTGGCGTGAAAAGATTTAATTAAATCGATGTTTGCGGATGCTGGCTTGTTCTGGAGAGACTACTTGTTTGCTTTTAGCTTTTGGAAATGTCTTGGCGACTTCTAATAAGATTTTACCAAACTTGATTGGCCACATATTTGCACAGACTGTTTGTGTGCGGATGTGTGCGAGTTTGTGATTTCAGTGTTAATTAAAACATTAACTGAAGAAAGAGCCAGGCAATTTGGCTGGACATTGGACAAAGATGAAAGGAATGAGGAAATTTAGTTGTGTGTTGTCGTTTTAGTGGAATGATTGCCATAATCCAGGTGGTGGTAGGTATGCGTTCAGGAATAGCAGATCCAAAGTAGTTGCTTATTCTATCTCTTAATTTGCGTGTTAAATTGACAAGTTAAATGTGTACCATGGTTAACATGAGACATAAAATGCACGTCATCAGTTGCAACATGTGAATTCCTAGTTGTGCGTTGAAATAAAATCATCCTGAACTTTGCAGACAATTTGTCCGCTGAAGTTTTAACAGCCATCAAAGCCATAAAACTTGTTCGATTTTGAAGACCTAAACTGCAATCACTTTGCCTCGAATAACTCTAGGAGTGGTATTTGTTAGTTTTTTTTATTCGTATTAGCAAAACATTTTTGACAAAATAAATTTTAAAATAAAACTGGACCGATTTTCGTTAAACTTACGGAAATCGCTTCGTCTCAGCAAAAAACTAAGGGCGGTATTTTTTATTGTTAAACATAAGAATATTTCGAAAACGTGTTTTCTTTACGTTTCATGATGTTTCATTATGAAATAGACTAATTCTAAAAAAAGAAATCGCAGTAATAATAAAACGCATTAAAAATTTTTTTAAATTATCGTAAGTTTTACAAAAATCGGTCCATTATTACAGTCGGTCCGGACTGCGAGCTGAGATATTGCTTCTTTATGGTTTTCTTTTTATAATATATAGCAGCTTTAATTAAATAAGAATTTAAGAACGCGGCGGCGGCGGCTCAAATTAAGCTTTTTGTTCTTAATTTTTAAATAAAAAATTGTTTCAAGAATGAAAGGTTGCACTTTCAGGATAAAAACAAATATGAATACACAAATCTTAAAGAAGCCTGCTCGTTCTTGAATTTAGCCTTCCTTTTTTCCATTAAGTGTTACTAAACACACATTTTAATTTTAAATTGTTAAAATTCACATATTAACGTGATGTATTTATCAGAGCCCCAATCTGGCCATAAAAGTACCTAAAACGAATTTTATGCGCCATCCAACTCCATTCAAATATCTTCTCTCATCCTAATACTGAAACTGTCATTTCGAGCGATTTAATGTATCTACACAGTACACTTGACTGCTCCAATTTTTATTTGGCCAAACAAAGCCCAATGAATGGTGTGATGTGATGTTCGCTGAGTTAACCCACGTACTTAGCTTGTTAAGGAGCTAGCTCGCATTTCGGACGTTATTTAATGTTCGAACCGAATATACTCTAGATTTTTCTCTTACCTCCGACCCTGATAAATACACTAGGAGTACCCCTTGGCCTAACCCTTGGTCTGACTTTAATTTTGGTTTGAGTTAGATTCGGTAGTGACTGTTGCGAAGAATTTATAGATCAACACTTTTTAACTACAAGCCACCAGGTGTCCATGCAATCTTTCCTGCTTTACTACAAAAAGTAGGTTCTTGGAAAGTAGGGGTCCAGGAAAATGATGAGGGAGGAGGCGAACTCCTTAGAAAAAGCTGAAGCTCCTTTAATGGGATAAACAACAAAATAAAACAAGGCTAGGAGAGCAAAAATACTTAAACTGAGGCCAGCCGAAATGCTTCTCGGGAACTACAACCAAGAGCATTACAAGTTTTGCATCAGTTTGAGTGGAAATAACCTCAGGATGAACAACGGTCTTGCAAATTTATAAGGCGTTTAAGCATTTTGGCTCTGGTAAAAAGTGCCACATGCAGAATCTGCAATAAACTCGAAGAAATACTAGACTAGGTACTGTAGGCAGTTGCAGTGCACTAATGTGTGAAAGATTTAAACACCCGGGATGCTACATGCCACTAGGCCGAAGAAGGACAATTATGGAGTGTATAAAATTATTTAATATTGTATACTGAACTTTCTAAAAGGAATTAAGTTTTACTCCCCACGATGGGAAATGATCAGGTTAGCTGTCTTTTATGACCTCAGTGATCGCAGTTTGGTTGTAATTAGGGCTAATTGAACTTACTGAGCAAGGTTCGCCGCCATTTCTATATCGAATTACCGTAAATTCAAATAAACTGATTAATTAATTTTTTTCATATTTTATAAGCACTAAAGAAAGAATTACTACATACTGTGTAAAAGTACCTTCGTAGAACTTATAAATAAATAAAGCGTGACCATAAGTTAAGACCTCTTGAGATTTACTTTCCCATTAAACACAAAATTAATCATCAGTGGTATGTGCTATGCGGTGTATCCTGGTCTAAGAGTTCATAACATACCTACTTCTCCTGCTTGATGTTGTAAATATAAATCTTTAAATTTTGACAAATCATCTTTCACTTAACGTCTTGCATTCAAAATTTCAAACACCAAAAATTTCCCACCAGATAGGTTCTACGTGCGTATCAATTTTAAATTACTCAACCGCCATTTCGGTGCGATAGGAAAGAAAGTATCTAGGTACTCACTGGATTAAAAATCATAAAACGAACTGTATTTTTCCATCAAGCACACGTACCCAACATGTGTCATTCCGCTGTCAGATCAAACAAAAATAAAAACTCTTGCCATGAGAGGTGCGGTTTATTTTTCGGTGGAATAAAACTTCGTATAGTTTTTCATATGTCAGAATATCATGAACCATAAACTCGCTTTTAAACAGAAAAAAAAAAAAGAAAAACTGAAATAAAAGCTTGAGAAAAGACGTTCAGCTGGGAAAACAGTTTATCTCAATTTCACAGATTGGCGATGAGAAATTTTCTTCAATTTGCCTTAACTCGATGTTTAAAGCTTAACACGACGGAACGTGGGGCATGAAATGAGGGCATCTTCATGTAGATGCCTTTTAAATTTCCTCAAACCACTTGTGACGCAGCGCCGCAGTAGGTATAATGGTGATAGTGATGGCATTAAATGCTATGACACGGGGGGGATTGTTTAATTTAAATTAAATCGCACAAGTCTGTTTGCACGCGGGGAACGTGCTCAAAATGACACGCAACGCCACGCACTGGCCTGGCCCGTTATTCCGTTCTATAAACCATGTAACCTGCATGCTGATGATTTGGGCACACATCCCGAAAACATTATATTAACCAATGTGTCGGAGGTCAGTTGGAGGGGTCGGCCGGGTGGCTCAGGGCTCTTGTATCCCCGCAACTCCAACATGCATACCTACTTTTGTTTATTTGTTTGCGGTTTTAATTAAACAAGAATTAAATTGCAATTTCGTGTGTGGTGCGGTAGCAATGGCATCAATGGCGCGACCCTCTGGCCCTGGCGTCTGGACCGCCATTTTTGGCGTCACCACCAGCGTTACTGATAATTGGAACCTACATGGCTTCATAATAATTTGCCTCTTGCATCACTGCCATTGCAGCTATATCTGGGATAGCTGCTGCCTACCTCCAGTGATCGGAATCGAAATCAAATTGGCGATGCGAAAATGCACTCTGGCATGTCACGTCATCCCCTGCGGCCGAAAATTAGTTCCGATTCATTTGTCTGAAGAAATCCGTAATTAAAATTCATAGAGAGGATTTCACAAAATCCATTGTGTGCGGGAAGGTCGGGGAACAATGGTTATTATCGGTGCCAGCTGGCTTACTGTCGGTGTTGGAAGAGAGCCTTTGTCGTCATCTCCATATATACTCCATCGTCTTCGTCGTCGTCGCTCGGCCAGGAATTTTGCAATCTGCATTTTCCTGTGGGGTTAAGCAGGGAGTTTCCACAGGGGAGGTTTATGTCGTTTGTTCCACGGAAGTACACAAATCAATTGTTGTTGTGGGTCGCACTGTGTAGACATTAAGTAGTAGAGGGGGGAACAGGAACACCTTTACCGTCCTCTCTCACGGCTGGCGCGTCGTCGTCGTTGTCGTCATTGTAGTTTGTAGGCAAAACTCTGTGGCAATTAATTATGGTAATTCGTTTGGAGTAAGGAGAAAGTAGAGGACTTGGACGACTCTGAGTTCGAGTTCGAGTTGCTGTATAAAAGTGGGCTACACACCGCCACTAACAACAACACGAATTCATTGAGTATGATTTTTGTTTTCTTTGCAACAACAACAACAACAACTGTTGACTACTCGTTAACAGGATCTTGAAGTAGAGCAATGATTCGTGATGCGGAAAAGTGCTGAAAGAAATTATGGAAACATGCTTTATGTGTTTAAGTAATACCTATCTTGAGAAATTTCTGCAAGAAAGAAGTCTTAAATGGGTAAACAAGGAGTTATTGAGAATTTCATAGACTGGGTTTTTTATCTAAGTAGATACCTTCGATTTGATGAATGTTTAATAAGTTTGAAGGAGCTGAGGTATTGCATTATGTTGGAACTCTATTATATGTAAGGACTATGACATTCATATCTTAATAACTTTGTATTGTTAATTACTATTTCAGAACTTTTTAAACTGAGGGAAACTGATTTTGTAAACAGCTGCTAATTACAATGAACCGTTTTTATGATCTACCTACTACAACTTAACACGACTAAATTTTATTAGGACCACTTGTAGGTACAAAAAAAAAACACTGAACCTCAGTTTTAATGTTTTTTTTTTTTTAATTCTTGATCATTTGTTCAATGTATTTATGTCAGTGTTACCTATACTCACTGCTCTGGGGACTCTTACTCTATAACAAATATTGTGACTGGAGTCGGTAATTCTAATTAGTATGGAGACTCGGATGGTTTGCTGTTGACTAGTATGGTGACATACTTACTTTACTTTACTTTAAATGGCGCAAACAATCCAGAATGGACTACGGCCTCAACCAACATGCCTCTCCAGCCATTTCTGTTTAGCTTACCACCTCCAGTTGCGCCCGCCAAGTTGGTCAAGGTGATCCTCGCCTTGTGTGAACCACCTGTTACATTGTTTTCCTCTACAACCATCAGGGTTGTATTCGAAGACTAGTTGGCTGGTGCGTTAATGTCCATGCGCTCCACGTTTCTTAGGCGTTTGTATTTCTAGCTTCTTGAACGGGTCAACGTCGCTGTACAGTCCGTTATGCTCGTCGTTGAATCTTTTTCTCCAGAACGCGACGTCTTATCTTATAGACCTTTTTCAACATCAACTGTCTTTGACAGAGCCAGCGAAATTTCTCCATTGTCATCCTGTACGCGGCTTTAAAATCGATAAAGAAGCGTTGTGTATCGATCTTAAATACCCGGATTTTTTTCAATATCTGTCAGAGTGTGAACATTTTATCGGCACTAATAAGGGCCACCAAGATCATTTAAAAAAGGTTTTGGGAGATTAAACAATATAAAAATCAGAATTCTGTATATGCAGCGTTAAGAAAGCTGGGAATAACCCATAGATTCCGTCGCGTTCGTTCCGTCAACGAATCCGTTGTCGTTGCAGTAAAAAGTTCGGCTACTTTTTCCGTTGCGTCCATTCTTTTGGGTCGCTGCTTATAAGAATGTGTGTATTTTATCGAGGGATAGTTTTTGACTTAAAATTTTTTTACCCTTACAAAATGTTCACTAATTTCAGCCCAGTACCATTTCTGTTGTCTCAACAGTTTCTAAGATATAGGGCTTTTTAAAATATAGCAATATAATATGTTTACCAGAAAGTAGTAGAAATTAAAAGTTTATTTATAAATTATTATTATAAATGTTAAAAATACCATTTTACATCATATTAGATTGATATGTAGGTATAACTTTTTTTTTAATAGCTCGGCTATTTTCAACCCGCTATTCTTTCCGGCTATTCTCATTTTTTAAACTTGAAATGCTAAAAGCATTAATTTTTTCAGAGCCCATTATAAAATATATTTTTTCCTCTAAGACCTACAGAAACGGCACAAATCCCACTTTTCATTTTTTCTTTGATCCGCCATTTTGTGGCAGCCATCTTGAATTTTTAATATTTCTTATGAATTTTGAATGAACAAGCACTAGCACTTTTCTATGTAAAAAGAAATCTGATAAGAATTGTAATTTCTATATAAATACAAACTGCGCCAAGAATATTTCTCAATGTAGTTACAGTGACAAAGTAAAAATTTAACGTTCAGATGCAAATGGTTTTTCCGGAATGTCATGCAATTGGTTTATCGTTCCATAAATAATTTTTTGCATGAATAAATTAAATTAAAGTGGTAATTGAAGTTCAATATGATATATATGTAAGGAGCGTACATCAATTAAGCATCATTCCGGGAACGCCTGTTTTGGGATGAAAAAGGATTAAAATTATAAATTGTGTCTTACCATGAAAAAAACTTGGCAAAAGTAGGAAAAATTATGTATTTCATTGGTATTTTGAAATAGCAGAAAAAAATATTTTTTGTAAGGAATAAAACATAGACAAGTTTTTGGAACATATCCATTATTTTCTATTTAATGCCTTTTAAAAAGAAAAATATATTTTTTAAGTAATTCAACATTACATCAATGTGGTACAATACTATAAGTTCTACCCGTATGAAATAAATAACTTAAAAACTGAAATAATATTAATTAATAAAAATTCTATAATGAAATCCACATATTTTTGTAAATACGCATAAATACACATAAAAAAAATTATATATAATTACCTAAAAGATTTTTTTAGTTTATTTAAGAACTTTTTTTTTAAATTGAATTCTAATAACTTATACTGATTTTGGCTTAGTTACTGAAATTTTTCCACTTTTTAAATGAATCTACCACTCAAACGTCAATATTTTGCCATAAATTAAAAATTAAATAATTTTGAGCTCTGCCCGTTTAGGAACTACTAAATTATAACTAAAGTTAACATATGAGCGTAAAAACTTAATTATTAAACAAATTTGATTTGTTTTTTATAATTTGGACTTTTGGATTTTGGCCCCTATACTCTAAAATCTTTGGAAATTCCAACATAAGGTATCCACTGAATAAGATGTTTTCAATTTTTGCAGGCCACGGGAGCATAATTCATAGTCGTTACTCAAGTCGAGATTTTGCTCAATAACAATAAGTTAAGATAAATTATAAGCATTTGCTCAAACAAAGTCCATATTCATAGAATAAATGGAAGCTACTGAGGTAATCCTCAAGACCAACTGCTTAAGCATTCCTTCACAATCTTAATTATGAAAAGCACAACTGGGTAAAAGTGTCTTCAAGCATACACTTGAAAGCAATCTCTACTTGAGTAACGACAGTGAATTCCGACCGTAGTAGTGTGGTTTAAATATTACATATGACGGTTTTCTACGAAATTCGTTAATAATTCTTGGGTGAAACTCAGAATTCGCAACTTCTGTCACCCTTTCAGCGTTTCTCAGACGACCTTTTGGTAAAAGTCGCACTTATTAGTGATGCTACCTTTGAAGCCATCTAGAAAATTTAAGAACTCTCCTTTGTTGCAGAATAATTACTAACGACATCGCCTTCTGAACTTTGAACTATTCACCACGAAGAATGCCCCTTCTATAGTAGCCACACATCCCTTATTTTCTTTCAATTAGATAACAAATCCTGCTACTTCGTGTCATGATTCCGAAATCTTATTTACCCAGTTGACTGCTCATCAGTTTTCAATGATTTGATTATTATTTCATATAAAACTTTATTTACTTTAGTAAATATGTATGCGTACTGCGCACCCACATCTAAAATCAACAAAACAGACAACAACAACAAAAAAAAAAATATTAAGGAAATCCAATTAAATATCCCATTCTATCGAAAGTCATTCTTCCAAGCAAGTGCTATAAGCTATAACTCTACCTATGCTATACCTATAGATGTTCAATGTATAAGTACATCCGTATACCTAATCTAATTCTCCAAACAATAGCAATACTTACTTTTGGTAGTTACACACGTTTCTGCGAGTCTGTCCCGAAATATCCTTAAAATTCCCAAAATTACACACAAAACCTCGCGTGTCTTGTGTTCACAAAAACGTGTGTCCCCTCGTTGACCCTTGAGTATTGCTCTTAAATACACAAAATACACACCGGAACCGAACCGAACCGAACTGAACCGTCTGCCTGGCCTGTCCTGTCCTTTCGTCGTCGGTCGTCGGTCGTCGTCACCGTTGTTGTCGTTCTCGTGTACTAAACAAATTGACACAGTGTAAACAAACGGAAGGGCCAGAGGTAATAATGCTGTTGCAAAAAGGATGCGAGATACCCTTATCAAAGGATACTCGCTCTCACTCGCCGTGTATTATTATGTCTGAACAATCGATTTCGTTTTTATTTCGGCACTTACACTTTTGCTACCACTGAACTGACAATTGCCAGTCCAGCCTTTCACTTAGTATACGGTAACGGTAGGTATACCTTAAACAAGAACCAGAACCATCATCAAAACAGAACAAAACCACCCCATCATCGCATTGTCCTTGTGTTGTCGGATAGTTCTTTCCTCCCAGAACCAGAACGGAACACAGAAATGTTGTGCCAGCATTTTTCGTTAAGTGTGTTTCCTGGAATCCTGGATGTGGGTTCAATTTTGTAAAAATGTTTTTTTCTTCGTTTCTTTTTTTTTTTTTATTTCATTGTCCTCTGCTCTTATTCGCATATCCATCCACTAACACTAGAATGTATATGGTGATATGGATTATTCGGTGTTTGTGCTTGTCCAGTTGTAAAAGACAGACCATTTGTTATTTTAGCTGTGAATTTGCAACTCATCAGGATCCGTTTATAACTTATTCTCTTCACACACACACAGCCATTCACATGCACACACACATAAACACACATTATCCCATGTACAAACATCCGGACTCTATTTCAGATAAGCATCCACACGTCCGATGAACGGGACGGAAGCTTGCTTGTGGGTGTTCAGAGAACTTCCGGATGAATCCTTTTCAAAAAGGCTTCTCTCTTCATGTCATTATAATATCAATCATTGTCAATGGAACAACAATTTACATGCGATTGTTGTCTTGTCATGACCAATGGATAACGAAATTTATACTCGTATCGCCTTGCTGCAAACTAATATACGCTAAAGCTGTACGGATACCTTTGAAGATTAATAATTTTCAGGGAATTCCAACACAACACTGAACAAAGAGAGGAAGGATTTAAAGTTCGTTTTGCGATAACCAAACCAAGTCATTTTAAGTGACTTAATTAAAAATTAAAATTTCAATGACCAGAGATGTCAAATAATGCAGAGATACAAAAAAACGTAATAAAGCTTAAGCAACAGTTGTACTTGAATTTTGAACATGAACGTCCCTTTAAATTTGGTAAATGATCTCTTAATCAGCTGTTCATTAAGAGTTATAAGTCTTAAATAGTTGTAATAGTTCTTTCCGAAAACTTTTTGAAATATTTTCAAAAGCACTTTGCTTCAAAATCAAAGTGACATTTATCTTAATTCTTCATCACATATTATGCAACAGAAGAATATCTGTATTTGACGGTACGTCCGAAATGTGGCTCAAGGGTGTACTGATGATCATTCCTCGCAGTGCGAGTAATACGGTGGAATTATTTGAGCAGAGGAATGCAACTAGCTATTTCTTCAGAACACTCATTGTGAAAATAGCAATAAAATCCGATGCAGGTGCCACTCATGGATAGTGGCATGGAGGATAGGTTCCGCTTTAACAATAGTAAGCAGCATTGTGTTTTAGAAGCATTAAATTCTACGCAATTTCTTACTCCCCACTCGACAATACTGTCAAGGTCAGAATTTAATAAGCCTACCATATTTCACCGTTGAAGTTCCACATCCGAAGAACATGGATGTGAATCAATAAACGAATATGAAAAGCTGATCTAATCAGGCAAGAGATCATTTATAAAAATGAGGAAGAAAGTCGGAGGCAAGACGGAGCCCTGGGGCACACCAGCATTTATTTTTAAGGTTTCAGACTTGAATCCATCCTATATTTCTTGTATTGAACGATTCGAAAGATTCCAGCGAAGAAAGGATTCATCTTCACCAATTGCACACATTTTCGATAAGAGATGCCAAACTCTTTCAAACGCTTTTGAAATATCAAGTGCAACAACCTTACTTTCTCTAAAACGGTGTAAGTATTTGTTCCACTGCTCGGTGAGATATACCATCAGATCACCAGTGAACCTATTGCTACGAAAACGATTTTGAAGTAAAAACTCATTTTTGTAGTCTCATAGTTTACATCTAGTGTTGTCGAAAATTATGATTAGTGAACCTCCTTCAATCGGCAATCGTCTGTTCCATTTTGTCGTCGTTATTGATAAAACCAAGACTATGACTCAATGCTATAAGATTTACATTACTAACCGAAAGATCAAGATCATCTGAGAACAACTAGTTTAGGCTGAGATTTCTCAAATTCAGCAGAGACTTAGCAGTTTGCGTTGAGTTTAAATACTTTAAACTGAGATCTACTCAGTTTCATCTGAAATTTTTCAATTTTTTTGAATTTTCATGTTCCGGCTGATATTTACCATTTTTTGAGAGATTTCCCAAATTCAGAAGAGTTTTAGCAGTTTTGGCTTTTTTTATCCATTTTAAACTGAGTTCTATCCAGTTTTATCTGAATATTTTCGGTTTCAGCTGTTACTAGTTACCAGTTTTGGAAATTCATCTATCTATTTATTCAGATGAGATTTTTCCAGTTTCAGGTAAGTTTCACCAGTTTTAGCTGAAAATTTTCTAGTTTTAGTTGAAATTTATCAGTTTCAACTGCAAATTACCATTTACAGCTAAGATCTTTCAGTATCGGCTGAGATTTATAGGTTTGGGTCAAGATTTCCCAATTTCAGCTACAATTCTCTAGTTTTTGTTAAAACTTATCAGTTTCAGCTGAGATTTCCCAGAATCGGCTGAGATTTCTCAGTTTTGGCTGAGATTTCTCAATTTTGGCTGAAATTTATCAGATTTTGCGGAGATAAATGATTTTTTACTGAAATTTACATATTTTGGCTCAAATTTACAAGATTTTTCTAGTTTCAGCTGAGATTCACCATTTTTTTCCCCAGTTTCATCTAAAACTTACCAGTCTCGTCTAAGAATTTTCTAGTTTCAGCTGAGATTTACCAGTTTCAATTGAAAATTTCCATTTTTAACTGAGATTTACCAGTTTTGCTTAAAATTTATCGGTTTTGGCCGAGACTTCCCAATTTCAGCTGAAATTTATCATTTATCATGAATAAAAATGCATGAACAGGAGTTGTGGAACGGAGGAGTTTAAAGATCGGAGAGGTACGGCATCCTGGTTTGATTTTGGTCCTGTACTGGTCCGGCTTTGGCCTGGTTTTGATTTATTTTTTATTTGCCTAGGAAAGAATAAATATCGTATTCGAAAGATCCAAGAAATTTAGCTTAAACAACTTTTACAATGTAATTTTTCCTTTCAAACTTATACATTCTGAAAGAAGCTAAACCTTGAAAATGTAGGGTCACCAACCTCAAATAGTTGAATGTTTTTCTCAGTGCTATTCGAGGAGCCTATAGGCCCATGCTATTTGAATTCAATTGGAAGGAAACTAATTGTTGGAAACAATAAAGTGACTTTCCCTCAATGAGATGTCGTCAGCTGGTTCCAAAACTTTACCTACACTCCATACCCCAATCCTCACTGGCACCTATACAATCTACCTACCATATACTTACTTGTTGGAGGCAAGCCACAAATTATATTCAACACTATACCACGACTCTCGCTCGACAATCCTGTCTGTGGAGTGTATAGACTTTGGACTGAGTTGCGGAAATACAATAAATCTCATGTTAAATGTTCCAAAATTATGTATGACTTCATGAGCAGATCCAAAGCGAGAGGCTGTAAATATTTCAGCTGCTGCTGCTGGGAATTCAATTCGCACTATAAGCATTAGTTGGCAGCTAGCCAAAGCTAAAAGACGATTAAACTCTGTGACTGTACATAAGAGACTCGCTCGGCTCGAGTAAGGACCATTATAGAGAGAGGATATCTCATATTGAAACTCAGAATTTGGTTCATTGGAAATTTATAAGTACACATTTGTAATTTTTGTCAAGCGCAGACATTCCTCTATGCCTTTGGCGAAAGGTGCATGAGATGATGTATCTTTTATGGTGGTGATGCTTGGAGTTTTGTGACTTTTTCGTATGTAAGAGAATCATCAAACCTGAGTGCAATGCATCTTTGGATGGGGTTGTCCCCTTGAAGCGTTAATTTAATCAAATCCGCAACATTCAAAGTTCTAGAATTGTGGGATCTGGTTGTTTTGGGATGGGTTGGGGTTCTCCCCCCCTCCCGTTGACTTGGGGAGAGAATAAGTCGAGGTATAACGTTGGGAAATTAAATTGGAAACGCGACACCTATACGAACGGTAGGTACTAATTCAATTTGCGTGTTCCATTAATGCACTGCGAGTGTTAAACGAAAGGATTTATCCGAGTCACAATGCTTGTGAGATGGAACGAGTTGGATCGGGCTGGAATTCGGGATCAGGGAGTTGGAAAATCTATCTCATCTTCGAGAGCATTTTCGAGGGCATACAGACACACATGCAGAAAAGGAATGCACAGTTTAAATTAATGAAATTGTCTATATAATGACGCGACATACCGCAAAGTAGATTTAAACGAAGTAATATGCTGGTCTATGGGAATGGGAGAGTGCTATATTTTATTACATGTGCTTCTCGCTACTGCCATTGCCAGAGTCTACTGCTAGTCTGGGTTTATCTCTCATTCATTCTCTCTGGAACAACTTAATACTCGAGCGCTATATGGTTCCATTACGGTTGCTGCTCGATTTTCACCACATAAACCTGGCAGTGTACCCTTGGGGGCAATTTCAAATGATACGAGGGTTGGTATTTTATAGTGCTGATGGGCTATGTGTGTAATTTTATTGATAGCTACTCATCAATTGGTGGCTAAATTCAGCTGACGACGACGCCAACGATGGGGTTGTCCTGATGGTAGCTAAAGCTGGCTTTGCTGTGTATTCTACTGATGCCCTTTTGCTGCCATTCATCCATCGTGTTATTTGGTAGAGGTATAAACTGATGGTATGTGCTGATACAAGTGGAAAATGTACTCACATGTGGGATTTCGAAATGTTAGCAAACAGTGAGCGACATAAAAGTGAGTACATTTTATTGTAGGTGTCGCCGTTGTGCTCAGATAATATTTTTTTTTCATTTTGACTGGACTTGCGCTATTGGTAGCACCAAAAAAAGAAGACCTTTATACAGGCTCTATATGTAACTGACCCCTAAGTGTGAATCCGTCGTAGTGATATGTTGGAATCTTTACCAATTTTTTAAAAGGATTAACAGCCAGATGCCAGTAAAAATGTTTTTATAATGTTGCTGACCAAATAATAGTGCCTTCTATATTTCGTACATTTTGTAAGTCCCAATATGTCTCGATTTTTGATTCTTACTATCCCGATGCTAGTAAAATTAAAATAATACATGTTGTAGGAGCAATCATCTAAACATATATATTTATTTTATTTTGTATATGGGTCTACATTCCCGTCTCTGCCTGTAATCAAAATTCTGCATTGCAACACTGCAATAGTAGCGGTATTTTTGTATTTTTTTTTTTATTACTTTTACTAGACACAACAAACTTATCATGCTTTCATATACCTAGCTGATCCCAATTTTAGAGAGAAGGGGCATAGAAACGTGCAGATATTTCCTAACATCATCTCTTATTTCTCCCCTCTATATTGAATGCGATAATTTGATGCGAGTTTATAGAGTCATACCAAAAACCTACAGTATACTGAATTTTTTCCTCAAGGGATATATAAAAAGTGAGATCCCCTTATTAAAAAAAAGGACCCAGCAAAAGGTTTCAAATTTCAATGAAATTCAAATAAAATTAATGGAATAGCAAATCTTTTATGCAAGAAAGTTTAACCAGAAAAAATAAACAAAATACTTTTGGGGGAAACCTGGAAGAAACACACGTTGGTTGTGGTGGAAAAAAGGTGGTTGGAACAATCAAAAAACGCACACAATTCCTCCGTCGGAATCACATATTCCTTCTTTTTTATTTCAAACTGTTAGTTCTGCAATAAAACCTTGGAATTCAAGCCAACAAAATCGAGATAAAAAAAAAAACTCACCATCCTCATTATTTGTCGTTCTCCGCACACGTTAAGTGTTTACTCAATTCAAATTCGACTGCGTACTTTACCCAGGACACTCGCTATACTCTTTACAGGAAAGGACCAAGGATGCGACGATGCACTATGTAAGTGGAGGAGTGAAACAGCTCCACTTACTTATATCAGCTGAACTCAATCGCAATAATGGACCTACCCAGCCAGCGAGAGAGTGTACTAGATTATAGCAGTTGAATAGTGAAATTGTTGCCAAGAGGGTTGGCATTGGCTACAACAAATTCTATGCGACCATAGAGTCCTTCGCTTGGGATATATAGATAGATAGTGTCGATGTTTGCAGTAGATAATCTGCTATTAATGAAACTGCGAACTTATTTGTGCCGCCTTTTCGTCGCTGCGATGCCATCATTGAGCCTTTTATCAGTGATCTAATACTTTGCCGTCCACAGCCACAGCCACAGACCCTCTGCTTCTGATGTATATATAAAAGCAAAATGAGTCCCACTCTTGTGAAATGTCCTTGTTTATTTAATTTTTAACCAAAGTCGATTGCTATCCTTAAGTTTTTGTGTAAAGGCCAAACGGGGCTTATCTTTGGGAGGACTCGACTATAAACCGCCATTTTTAAAGTTGTTATTTTTGAAAAAAAAAAATCTTTTATTTCCATTTTTCTTTGTTTTTTTTTCGATAAAAAAAAAAAGAAAAGACATCCTGCTGCTTCAGAATTCTGGAGTAGTTACTAGCTTAATTTATTTATGAACAAAAAATTCATTCCACAAAGTCAGGAGTAGCTTTTTTCGGAGTATAAAGGAATTCCTTTGAATTTTTTTTGCATTATGAGTCAAAAATAAAAAAAAAGCAACAATAGAACACAGTTATTATTGCCAAGGATACTTTCTTTCCTTAGACGACTGTTCATTACAGAAAATAATACAATTTGGAGACAAAAAAAAATTGTAATCAACCTGGCGAAAGATTTTAACAAGCTAACCTAAAGCACCTTTATCGAAAGAAACAAAAAAATAAAGCATCTAAAGTACAAGCCTGACCCCTACTCCAATGCCATTCCAACGCAACTCAATTGTCAAGACTATGGGGTATGAATGCGGATGGGCAAAAGCAAAATATAATAACAAGCCAATTCTAATAGTGATGGTGCGGTTGTTCTTATCGCATGCGGTCAGAATTTCTTAGGAATTTCTTCCACATTTTTACTTCTGTTTTTTTTTTTTTTTTTTCTTAACTAAACAAAGATACTCAAGTCTCATACCACACAACAGAACAGCACATCACATCGCATCGCAAAACAGCAAAACACAATATGCGCCTCTCTTGGTGGACCATATTTCAATTCTTCTTCACAAAGCAATTAGGAGGCTTATCTTCTGCGAGCACCACATCAGGGTGTTAATAGGATTTCGAGCAATAACTTGACTTAAGAAAAAGCTGAAATATTGGATGTGGCGATGGGGGGAAATACTTGCTTGCCACAAAGAAGTGTGAAGAATTTGTATCTTCTTTACTTGTGTGTGTGTGTGTGTGTGTGTGTTATGTAGAGAAAGCAGTGTTGGAATATGAAAAAAAAATTGAAATTCTGAAATCTGTTATTCAAATGGTTCTTAACTAGTAACTGGAATGCAAAGGTTATGATTTGTAAATATTCTGAACTGTTATTTTATACATAATTTAAGTAAAATGCACGACTATGTTGAAGGTACTTGCTCTTAGGGTCAAAGTTAAAGCTTTTTATGTACAGTTTTTAAAAATAAGTTATTTTATTAAAAAAAATACAAAAATCGTAAATTTCATTACTAAAATGACTAAAACAACTTCTAAAATTGTTTTGAGCTCCAAACTAAGTATGCCATTTGTTTTTGTTGAGAAATGTTAATTTTTGGAAAAAAAATTGAAAAATCGTTAGAGCCGTTTCTTCAATTCATTCATATTCCAAAAAATATTAATGGACATCTTAAACCAAAATTAAAAAAAAA
Source organism: Meliscaeva auricollis (assembly GCA_948107695.1). NCBI lineage: Eukaryota > Metazoa > Arthropoda > Insecta > Diptera > Syrphidae > Meliscaeva > Meliscaeva auricollis. The sequence goes on along the minus strand of OX403619.1, from coordinate 31,258,495 downwards.
AAATCATTTACCGCTTTTCGAAAAATTAGCTTGAAAAAAAAAATTGAAACTTTTTTTAAAAATCCAAAATTTTTTTTGGAATATTTTGTAATAAAGCAATTTGATTATTGTAATTAACCTTCTGTATAAAAATTGTCATCGAAATCCGTTGAGTCATTTACAGATCAGAATCAGAAAAATGAAAAACGAATGTATGGGAGGCACCATTATTAACCGATGAAACAATATTTTTTTTATTTAAAAATAAAACGACATTTATGGTTGCAGCACACACACAAATTTTAATAAAAATAAGTTTTTCCATTTTCCTCATATGGCAGATACCGTTAATTTTGGTCCTAAAAAAAATTGCAACTTCCCCTCTGGAAATCCACTCAAAAACCTTAACTACCAAGTTTGAAGTTTGCTCGTCATGATGCTTGTTTTTGAGCATCATGCCGCTCCTTATTAAGTTGACGCTTCTTTTTTTGCGTCTTTCGTGCAGCTCGTTATTGAGAGTCATGACGCTTGTTTTTTTTGCGCCGTGCAGCTCGTTTTTGCGCGTCTTGGCGCTCGTTTTTGCACGTCATGACGGTCGGTCTTAAGCGTCATGACGCTCGTTTCTACGCAACGCTCGTTTTGGCGCGTCAAAACGCTCGTTCTTGCGCGAGACAAAAAAAAAGTCATAAGCGAGGGGATCCTGTTAACGTGGGCCACGCAAACCGTAGGGGCAACATTAAATAATTTAGTTAAATAATTTACACCGAAATGCTGCGTTATAATTTTTAGAAACAGTTAAGTCTTTTTTTACAAATTGTAATTTTCAACGATTTACGTTACTAAGCAGCATTTATGTTTTGTATTTAAGTCATACTAGCTGACCCAGCCGACGTTATCCTGCCCAACACATTGATTTTTATTTTGTAATTACATCTATGGTCTTATTATACGATCGTTTATAAAATTGGCTAGCCACTGGCCTAATTTCATTGACTTCTTTATTTTAATGGTTTAAATCTTTTTATTAAAATACTCTTGAATACACATTGTAGGGTTTTCTACTTGAACCGTAGATGAATTAATTGGAAGTCTTTCCAACGCTTTAGCAGGCTTAATGATACAGTTTTCCATGATCGTGTTAAAAACATGGAACAATGCGGCATACCAATGAAAAAAACGTGTAGAAAAGTGTTTAAAATCAAGGAAAATAAAAGTCTCGAAAAAAGTATGGAATTAATGAGAAAGAAACATTTCGATCGTGAAAAAAATATGGTGCTTATAAGTTCATTTGCCAGTATTCCACGCTTTGTACCGTGTTAATCCGTGGTATTTCCCATATTTTTGCACGTTTTTCCGCGACTTTCCATGTAATAAAAGAGATAAATAAACTAAATTATACATTTTTTACGCTTTGCTCTGTGACTTTTATTTTCGATGTTATTATTAGCGTATTTTGCGCTTTTTCCGGTGGTACTTAGCACTTTTGTTGCTATTCTCTGCGTAATCTTTCAGCAGTATTCAGCGTTTTTTATCGCTGTGTGTCCCATGTGACTTTGTTTGTTTTTTCCGCAGTATTTTACGTTTTTTCCATGCTGCATTTCACGATCATTCATTTGGGGTTTTTTAAAGTTCTTTGACCACTTCACCAGTATTCTGTGCTTTTGTCCACGTGATTCCACGCTTTTTTCCGTGGATATTTTTTTTCCCTGACTTTTCAGGCTTTTTTCCGCGACTCTTTAAGCTTTTCTTTCTGACTTTCTTTGCTTTTCTCTGCGATATTTTATGCTTTTTTCCGTGGTATTGAACGCCTTTTTCGTGACCTATCTTTCTATTCTCCGAGGTATTCCACTATCTTCCACCAGTATTCCGCGATTTTTCCCATTGTATTCCGCGCTTTTTAATGCAGTTGGCCGCGGTATTTTGCATATTTTTTCGCAACTTTTTACGTTGCATTGTATTTTACGCTTTCCTCGCGGTAGTAAGCTCTTTTTCATGATCTTCTATGCGTCATTGCGCGATCTTTAACATGAATCCATTTAAATCGAATTCAAATGAAATAACTATCGAAAACTCAAAACAAGAGAATGCTGATAAATCTACGTATACCTCTTAACAGCTTGCTCAATGGTATGCAATGAAAGGACTTTGCAATTGAATTAACTCTCAAATTATAATGCACCCAACGCTTTCTGGTGGCATTTTCCAACCCAGCATTTCGTGCTCTGTTTCTATCGTGTTTTTGTGATTTTCATCTTTTATTCAATGCATATCATTAAAATCGGTCCAGTAGTTCTTGAGTTATAAATGGTGTAACTAACCTGACTTTGTTTTATTTATATAAAATAAATTAAATATATTTAGAAGATTACAGCTAAGTGTTGGAAAACTTAAGAATTTATTAATTTTAACAAATGTTATGAGAATAAAACGAAAAAAATTCAGATCGTCAACTACACACAAGAGTGTATCTCAAAATCTCCTCATACGATTTTAATATAACACTTTTATCATTTATAATTTACTTTTGCTCAGCTGAGCCCGATTATCATCAAATTCAGCTTTTCCTTTCTATGGGAATGCCACGATCAATTCTCTGGTATGTTCATATTTTCCTATTCCATCGCTGGGCGTAGTAGGAATTTCTATATTTTGGGGAGCAAATTTTAATTAGCTACCTAGTACCGCATCGTCAGTCGTCGTAGTTGTCGTTGTCATCATCATCCTCATATCTCTACTTTTTTTTTTTTGTCCATTGCAATAAGTCGAGAAAGACAATTTGTCATTTTGTTTAATTTATTTTGCGCAAATCATTAATCATCTCGCTTCATGTTGGATGTTCCTTTCACTTTGTTTGGAGTATGAATATCTGTTCTGTAGTTTATGAGATAGGTGTACGAAGATTCAGTTAGTATAGTATTCTTCTTCGTCTTTTGCTCTCTTCTTCTTGTTTCATAGTGAAACGAAACATAAAATCAACAAGGAAACAGAAAGTACAGGAAGCGAAATTGTGTTGGTACAAAAAACCGCAGGCTACACATTTCAAAAAAATAAAAAAAATAAAGCAAATAGAATGAAGAAAAGCACTTTGTTGTTTCTTCTCCACATTTAAAGCAGATATTCCGTTGTTTTATCTAATTATTAACGCCTTTTTGATTTTTATTAAATCTGGATTTAATTATGACGCCTGCCATAGTTACTTTTTTGTGGTTTCCGTTTGTGGTATTTTAATTACGCTTCTTGGCGAAAGGTGCCTCAATTGGCCCGAAGGTAGGAAATTGTTTGTTTTTTTTTGTTTTTTTTTTTGCTGTACCAGGAAGTTGGGGGCGATGAAACCGCTGCCGCTTCAGATCCAACTCACTGCTACTCTACACGCCTTACCGCCTATACTGGCAGTGGGTAGTGGTCATTTTAATTAAAATACAAGGACTACAAGATACAAAGCATTTTTTTCAGTAATTAAGGTTAAGGAAAAAGCTTGAATATTGAGAATGTCAAGAGTATCTGCCGCATAATGGCGTAAAAATATTTTCTTTTCAAATTGTAACCTTTGAAGATTTATTTTTTAATAACAATGCAAAGAATGTTTCCGGTGAGGGATTTTGGCATTTTTGTCAAATTATTGATTTATGTGAGTTGTGTTTTTTGTGTTTCTTTAATGAGCTGTTTGGTAAAAGCATCTGGAGTCAGAATGAAGTCTAAGAAGACCAAAATCATGATCACGAAGCAAAGCGACAACGGTCTATGGAGGGAATTAACTCAGAAAACTAGAATAATTAAAGCTAGTTGCTAGAAACTTAATCCCCATCAGGCAGAGAGCTCGAGTCTGGATTTCAGACACATACTCCCGAAAAGTATCCAGATCTTCCCACTATAAGCCGGAGTCATGAGAAAAGATGAGCCAAAGGGCGTTTTAAGATCTGAAATTAATGTAGTGAATAAAGAGCATTTGGCTCCTCTGCTAGCGACTACAGGAGTGACTGATTCTGTATATGACTTCTCTTCTTACGCTAAAAAAATACAAAAAAAGTTGCTGACAACGTGCCTCCACAACCATTGGACTTCTCTATAGGCTTAGATCCTGGGATGGAATCAATCTTGCAATAGAAATTGATACTCCAAACACTTCTGAGTCTGAAGTGGGGATCAGTAAAATGCCTTCCAATAAAGAAAAGCTTTTATGACCATCGACATTCTCCCCGAAAAAGAAATTGAAAAATTCAATAGAAGGGAGGACGAACCTATTAATTTGGCAGCAGTTATTACAGTCTAATCTCCTCCACAGTGGCGTATTGAGGAGGGAGGGTCTCAGGAGCATCTAGCCCCTCCCCCCTCAAGCCACCAAGATTATGTTATTACTAACGTGATTTTATTATAATGTCCATAATTACCAGAAACTTTAAAGTAAATCTTAGAGATTTAGAGGGAGCTCAGATACTCGAGTTGCCCTCCCTGAGGGCTGTGTTCCTTTGCCCTACTTCTCATCCTCCATTTTTATCCTTCATTCTCATCCTAACTTCTCATCCTGCATCCTAATCCATTTTCTGCATTCTCATCCTGCTTTCTCATCCTTCATCCTGAAGGATAAATATGCAAAATGAGAATGCAAGATAAGAATGCAGAATGAGAATGTAGGATAAGAATGGATGAGAAAGCAGGATGGGAATGTAGAATGGATTGCAGGATTTTATGAAAATCGTTATGTTCTCCCATGCCCTGTGTGTACGGTAAAGTATTGTTTTTTTGGTGCATGGCCTGTTCTCTCCCATAGATATATGTTAGGTTCAATTTGGTTAAGGTGGCCTTCCGGAAAACTGCTAACACACTTAGGCCAACAATAGGCCCATTATGATACCACATACACAAGTATGGAAGTTCCTGTAATTAAACCAGTTGGAGCTTTTGATAAAACGATTGAGACTATGCAGTCTTCATTAAGTCGCTTGTATCATCAAAGAAATATTTTTCTAAGTGAATTTTGCGTCGTTGGGAAAGAGTGGGGCATCTTCGTCCATGCAGCTACTGCAGAAACCATTTGAGAAGACTTCTAGTCTTCAAGCGTGTATACCTATAAGGCAGTGTCCAGTAATGACACCTACATATGTAGTTTGCTTAGAGACAAAAAGCATTAAGAACGCTTCGGATGTAGTACTGGCCAGATCTGTTTTGTCCCTAGACAAGTAGTGATACTAGTCCATCTTTTGTTTCTCAACGTAATGGCATCTTGTTTTAGCATAAGTTTACAATTCCAATATTCACTTTATTAGGTAAAATTGGACTTATAGCATATTCTCTCTGTGTCCCGGCACTCAGAATAGGAGAACATTGAACTATTCTGCAATCTCCAAGAGAGACAGATGACAGTTTCGGGCAGTTACAGAGCTTGTGGCAGCTGAACCGAGTGATCGGAGAGCTGCTTCACTATCTGAGAAGATACGAATACTTAACGTGGATATCATGTTTTCTTTGAGCCAAGATAGGAACTCATTGATCGCCAGGATTTTTGCTTGGAACACGCTACAATAATCAGGGAGACGGAAGCAGAGACTAAGATCTAGTCTTTCTGAATACACGCCACCACCCACCCCATTTTTGGTTTTTGAGCCATCCGTATAGAAATGAATTGATCTTGATCTTTGAAGAATTGATTTGAATTAAATGTATTCAAATTTTAGTGTAGTCAAACTAATTGTTTGACCATTGAGAGATAGATTTGAGACGAATGGCTGTGCTCGCGGCCACTTGTTTACTGTATATATCGAAGGGTGTGAGGTTAAGCAATATGTCCAAAGCAACGGATACTACTATTACAACTTCTTGTCCAAGATCAGACCCAAATATTTAGCTTCGCCTGAGAACTTAAGTGGAATATCATTAATTGTTGGAGGATCTGCTGTTGGAATTTTGTATTTTGTTGTGAAGAGAACAAGTTCAGTTTTGTGGGGGTTAACATCTAATCCACATTTTTTCTCTGCAAAAGTAGGTTGTTGAGATCGGTTTGCCTTAAGTCTGTAATGATTTGAAGATTCTTTCCTGATACGGCCATGGTAACGTCACAAGCGTATGCCATCACTTTGAACCATTCCCCTTCCAAGTGAACTAGTGGTTTGTTAATCACTATATTCCATAGTAGTGGGGAAAAGACTTTACCCTGTGGTGTGCCTCTGCTGACAGATCTTCTGACAAAAAAATCTTCTAGTGTTTAGTTAATGATTCTACTTCTCAACATCAGCTGATAACAGCTGTACTTCTGAGCTGTCTACTTTCAAGTTCTTTAGTGGGGTTGTGATTGCAAGAATGCTTACATTATTAGGAGCGTCTTCTATATCAAGAAATGCGACCAGAGTGTACATTCTAGTCTAGATGGCGTGAACAAGTAATGACTTTGGTGGAACCAGAATATAGAAAATTTGTTTCTTTACTAAAAATTTTTTTCTAGACTATTAAGTCAATTTGACTGCAGGTGCTGAAAACTAATGTTTCGCTATTCATAAGCCTGGAGAATTTTTTAATTAAAATCTAACATTTTAACATCACGATTAACGAATCAAGCTACGCGCAACACAAAATTCCAAAAATCTACCCAAAACATTTTTACAGAAACTGACTTTTTGAATTTAAATTATTTCTTCATGAAAATATACGCAAGAATGTCAAAATATTTTCTGCACATGAGAGAATTTAATGATATCCGAAGCGATTTCAGAAAACTTAATTGAATTGCTCATTCGATTATACGAAGAATCTACATGATCACAGGTATTCGTTTATATCCAACCCCATTTTATAGTCATTATGTTATATCCGGAGAGTTGGCCTCCAGTCAGCTGTAAATGACTGGAAATTCTGTTTTTTTAACAACAACATCAAAAGCTAAAATGCCGCCCATTGACTTTGCCATAGGTTAAGGTGGACCCATCAACGATCCCAACAATATAATAATCGAAGCAATCATATGTTGCTTGGGGGGTGGCTGAGGCTGATGCTGATACTGGATGCAGCCAAAGAATACCTGGTCTGACTGCATGCATGCCGGCCGTGTCGTGGATGCACACAAAGCATCAGAATCGTGCAATGATGCTAACCTGCCATCATTCGACACGTTCGAACACAAACAAAATTAATTCCTGACTTATAGAGCTGCACTGTGTCTCTGTACTTTATACATCACCCATATATTCGACGGCGCGGCGTACTCGTACATATTTAAGTTTATTCATTAGGTTAATGCATGAAAGATCAAAGGATTAAATAATAATTATTATTTCACCTCGATACGAGATTTAAACTCAGTCAGCTGAGTTTGTACACAAATATCGGACACAGAGAACGCTCGCTCACCATTCCAATAAAGTTGATGTGCTGTTGCTTCCTTATAGTCAAAGAGATGATATTAACTCACCAGGTTTTGGATGCATCAAGAGGAGAACAGGAAAGTTGCCATCCCAGCAGAGCTGCAGCCAACTATATAATACAAAAGTGTGGCAACCTCAGCTGGATTGGATTGTTGATGGCCATCATGGCCAGAAACTCGAGCATTAATTACAAATCTGTCACTTCAATCAACAGCAGTCGGGCGCGGTTATTCAAACAAATTAATTTATTTCCCAACACCAACAATCTCTTTAGGTGGGATCGTAGAGATGCATAAGAGGGCAGAGCGTTTGCAGCAGAATGCCACAAATTGTTGTTCAAAAAATTCACGAATGACACGAAATTGAAAATAAAAATCAAGTAAAAAAATACAATTAATGCATTAAAGTGTCGCAAGAACTTGCTCTCGGTGCGTGTTGACTGTTTTGATATCAATTTATCAATCATATTTTTGAATTCGAGGTTATGTTTAAAATTGATATTTGAAAGTTTGATGATTTGAGTTATGACCGCAAATCTTTGTTCTTAATTGGCAGTGTGTCATAAGAGCTCTTATTTTTCTTACAGAACATTTTAATTGAAAAAGTTTTCGTATATTATTGGCAAAGACAGTGCTGTCAATTTCCGAATTCCAAAATGTAGTCAAATTTTGACATCCATCATCAACATTAATAGACCTTTCTTAGCATTTTGTTTTTCCTTGAAGACCCTCTTTTGTCATTTTTAATCGATTTATTTCAGTTCTTGTGGTACGAAGAGAATAAGTGTCTCTCTTAGCAAAATGTATTTAGCTGGAAATTTTGATCAATTTTGGTTACATTGGTCCGAATACCGACTCAGTGAAGTTACTATCAAAAATTATTTAGCTTATAAGGAAAATAGATGTAAAATTGGTGTAAAATGAACGATAAGTTAATACTATAAAAATGAAAACGTAGAGTTTTTTTTAAGAGCCTCAACGTAGCAACCCCATTTGAAAGAAAATCTTCCTACAAAACTATGTTTCTTGTTTCTTAGGCCCAAATAAATAATTAAAAGGCTAGTGTTCAGATCATCAGAAATTTTACTTTTGCCAAAAATATGGTCTTATTTCTGAAATTAGGACTCTCATTACGCAAAACATCACAAAAACAATGGTTTTGGGAAGTTTTAAAGTCGATATTACAAAAATTTTGCATGATACAATAATTCTGATACTAGATTCGAGTTTGGAGAGTCAATTTTTTTGTTTTTTTGTCCCACTCCTTGCTGGCTGATATTACTGTAACTCCCAGAAAAATCGATTTTTAAAATGCGTGTTTTTGTTTTTCTTTTCAATTTCTGAAATTTTTTTCATAATAACCGTATTGCTTTCTTACATAGACTTAAAAAAGAGGATATAACCAAAAAGAATTCATCTAAAAATTTTCGAAAATCAAAAATTTGTTTCACCAACTTTTTTTGATAAAAAATTACTCAATTTTTTTAAAATAAATTCGTCGTAAATAAAAAATAAAAACAAACTTAATAAAAACAAAATTGTAAATATATTAGTAAAAGAACGTTATGAACGTTATAATTATTATTAATTATTTTTGTAAAAGATAAAAATAAAAACAAAAACAATCATTTTTTGTGTAAACAAAAGTCTTAAAACTTTTTAGCACCTACAACTCTTTTATTAATCTTGTTTTTCGACAACCACCCAACTTTTTTGGCCATCACTCACCCCCTTTGCCCAATCTGTTGGTGGGCAATTTATATATCCCCTTTCGTATACCATTTGTCTAATTTTTCACATCATATCCTGCTTATTATTTATTTTTTTTTTTTTCAAAAAATTATTTGCACTGGTCTGAGAGTTTTCGATACTAGAGGTCGAAAATTGGGGTATTCATTCGATGACAACAACAACATGGTCTGATGTATAAGGTTACAAAGGATACATTATTAACTTTAGGGCCAATGCTTTTTAGTGGGTTTTCAAAAAAAAAAAAAAAAAAAACTGACTTTTCAGCGTCGACTTTGGGCAGTCAAAAATGGCAGTCAAAAAAAACGGATCGTGACTATATTTTTAACATTAAAATTATGTTTTCTATTTAATGTTTTTGTTGTACAGTTTTTCAAATAATTTGAACATACATCGGCTTATCACCACTAATAGAAGGAATCTGATGATCGGGTGTGGGAGCCTGTGAAAAAGCTGTAATTTCCAGCCTATGAACTTTGTGGTAACACACACAGGTTGTTGTTGTTGCATTCAAACTCTTAATATTAAATTATTAATTTCAAACCTTTCCGTACTTGCTACAAAAAACTTTTTGGAAGTTACGTATTCCAATCTATGGACATGAATATATTATATCAAAATAAATACTAGCCATTAATGAAACGTTTAAAAATGCGAATTTGTGGTAACCCCCATAAAAAAGTGATATATTTTGTTTTGATATAAAAAGTACAAAACAAGATTTTATTAAATATGCCTATAATATAATGGAGGTATCCCTGTACAAACAACGGAACTCTTATTATTTTGGTAAAAATTAATGGATATTTTAGTTTTATTTTGAGAGAGAAATAAAAACCGAAATCATTGACTTTTCTAAAGATGACAAACGAGTTTGTATATTTTTTCTGTTTTTTTGGGATGAAAGTTTTTCATATGTAAAAATAATATGTATACAAATAATATTATTTATTCGACTAAAAATATTAGTGTTTCCAAAAATATATTTTAGAAGAAACGTTAGTTTTTCAAAAAATGGCTACAGGTTTGTAGTATAGTGCAAGTTTAGGATGCGTAAGAAAAATCGAACTCAATTTAACAATCAGACATAATCATTAAGAAGATAGAGATCTTTTTTTTGCAGGGTCATACCTTTGAAATGAAAGAAATATTGTAAAAATTCCACTAACGGTTACTCCCTTAAAACCGCTTCTTTCATTTTTTACTCTTTTTTAAACGACTGAACCAATTTTGAAGATTTTATTATATACAAAAGCTCTTAAACAACCTTAAAATTATTTAATATGAAAGTTTCCAAAAAAAATAATTTTTGGATTTAAAAAAAATCTTTCAAATTTTTTTTTTTTTCAAAAATCATTTTTCGAAAATGGTTCTCCGTATTTTTTTGAAATTTTGGCTTTGCATGTGCATCAATTCTTTCTTGAAAATTGTATACAAACTTTTTTATTAAATAAAGTTTTGGATTTTAAAAATAAATTACCATAAGATATTGAAAATACTTACTTTTGAGATGGACTGTAGTTTGGAGTTTTCCCCTCCAAACATATGAAGTTGCTTATGTCTTTAAAGTAATATTTTTTTTCAGGAATAAATATTTTACCTACATATCCGAGAAGTCAAAACTGGTTCTCCTTACTCAAAAAAATACCAAAAACGTAGCTTACGTCACTTAAAGTTAATTTTTAGGTTTTTCTATAGAACAAAATGTTACTCATACGCCACAGTGACTGTTTAAGTTTTAAATCCAAAAGTTTATTATTATCGCTAATCAAATGATGAGATAAGTTATTTTTGTTGACAATTAATTGACCTTTATAATTGTATAGTTGGTCATTCCAAATTTTACACAGGTATAATATCCGACCGTTCATTATTTTCAGATTTTTATTTTGTTCACTGATACCCCCTGTAGGTGCTTAAATCTTCTTATGGGAAATAAGTAGGATTTTTTTTACGTTTCAGATTTTTATTCATGAGTTTACTCCAAAAAAAAAATTGGAGATGGTTGGAAATTAACCCAAAAAATGTCACTTTTTTGATAAAATGGACCCCATTTTTTTTCATCAGAAAGTGTCATATGTCATAAGTTTTTTTGAAGTATACTGAAAATAAGGATAAATAAAACTCGAAAGCAAATGTATTTTCTATAAGAAACTTTAAGCGGTCAAAATGAAAACCTGAAAAACATTGGACAATTATTTTTGATATTTTTGGGAATAGTTTTTCCACCTCAGTGTTTGATTCTAACAAATTCATCTCAAATACCGAACTGGACACCCTGTATAAATGTACATAAGATTTAGGAGCCAAAAAACAAATTCGGAAGGATTCGCCCATATTTTTACGCCATTTGGATATTTGGAACTCATTCGGTTTAAATAAAATCCTGTTTTCTTTTCGAAAAACATCATTGACTTTTTGCATTCGACCCGAAAAAGTAATTTTAAAAGAATCTGCTAATATCTCATCCAAACCGGCGGTACTAGAAATAAAATGAAATCACCTTATTTTCTATTCAGTAAAAAAAGCAAAGACCAAATTTTATTTTAACATAAGTGATGTGGTGTTCTAGGTCCTGTAATACAAATAGTGTACCAGTTAATACTTGGCAGAAAAGTTTAATTTCAGTTTCCAAATTTTGTGAACATGCAGCAACTAAATATAGTTTCTCATATAAAATGATTCCTCATATAAATTGCTTGATAAGTTCCTGACAGTTATGCTACAGGCTATATCATATCAATCATCATGATTTTCAAACAAATATTCAACATAAATGTCCAGAAACTGTTAAAAGTTGACAGCAAGGTTTGAAAGTTTAGTATAATTAAAAGCCATTTAGTTGAAAAAAACATGCTTACACAAAAAATTGATTAATATCTATTTCTATTTCTATTTCTATTTATTTTTTTTTTTGTTTTATTATTTATTTATACAAAACCAATACATATGCCCTCGGTAGAAAAAATAAGGTAATAAACTCACACATATAGCACCACAATACCACCAACTCGTCGTCATCCATATAATATACGGAAAACCGACATATCAGGCGGTTTTTATTAAGTGTTATGGACTTTTGTAGCATTTTCGAGAGGTTTTTTGTTCACGTTTACGTTCGCGCTTGGAGCGAGCTTAACTCTCCAGGATCCAGACCCAGGGTCGTCGTCGTTGCTGTTTATTAAATGGAATCCTTTGTCCTGGATCTATATGTGTGTATCCGGAATGTGGTCATTCCGTTGACGTATAATAGTCAAGCTTTTTTTTTAATATTTATTTTTTATTTAAAACTTTCAATTGTTCGTTGTTAAGTTTGCTTTTTTACTTATTTCTCTTTTTTTTTATTATTTAAATTTTAAATTGAGTATGACGGTGTGGTAATGATGATGCTGAGTTGAGCTGAGCTGAGCTGAACTGCTCTGGCTGGCCCTGACGATGATGCACTGCATTGCCATTCAAATCACATGCATGCACTTCCAACCACTGCACCAGAACAAAAGCGCGTGCAAAAATTAATCAGCAATGGTGGCTGTTGTAGTGCGATGGTTGTGATGGTGATGTGGTGGGTCGTGGTAGTGGCTCGGCTGCTTTAGTATGCATACCTGTAGCAGTGGGTCTAGGACATTATGTGCATTGAATTACTTGCCCCAATTAATGTTGCTGGAATGGTCTGCAGTGGTGTCCTCTTTAATGGGTCGTCAGTGTGGAGGACACCGCGTGCCTGCTCTTATAATACTCCTTCTTCTTCTCCGCCTCCTCGATTACCGCCACCGCAAAACTGGGAAAACTATTATTTTTTTTCTTGCTTTTGATAGCATTTTCTCCATTGACCATGTTTGGACCGCACGTTGTCGTCGCTGTCGTCGTAGTTATCGTGGCCTTCGTTTCGAGAGGATGTATAGGAGAAGGCAACGGCAAGGCATGTTCTACAAATATTAATCCTTCGTTTTGCACTGTTGCAGATGTTCTCGGGTGTAGAAATGGTCTTAGAGGCAAAGTCTCAGTCCCCAGTGAGCTGGGTTTATCCATTATCCAGAGTGTGTGTATGTTCGGGGAAGGCGAATATGCTCAACCGCATTTAAATTGACCAACAGCATAGTAATAAATGCAGGCTATCCTCGTTTTTTCCACTTTAAGTCTGGATGGTTGGTGGTTCCTTCAAACCTAGGCAAAAGTTACTGTATAGGTATACCTACACACTGTAGGGTGTCGCTAGTGTCGTTGTCAGTGTCGGTCGTGTCTTTCACTACGACGACGACGACAACGCGTTCGCCCGTCCATCCGCAATCATATAGCCGTTCTTTGCCGTACATATCGGAGGTTTTCTCATACAGCTGGTGACCAGTTTGTTTTATGTAAACCTTACAGTTGACCATAGTAGTTGAGCATAATAGTTGACTCTGCTTTCTAAGAGGGGAATTTTGTGGTTTATCCCTGCACTCGAAGTGGTACTTTAACCTCAAAGAGGTTTGCTGCTTTTCGGCACGAAAGTGAGAATGTGTCCACAAACAAAAAAAAAAGCACACATGAATGGAAAATGTCTTAGCCACAACTGCGATTGCGATTGTGTAGACGGAAAAACAGACTTTTCGGATAAGATCTCTCCTCGGGATAGTGTTTACTTTTTTTTTTTTTCTTCTAATTTATTAACTTTTCCTTAATTTTGTTCATTTATTTGACATTTCTATGTTTACTTTTTAAAATTGAGAAAAATAGTTTGAAATGAATTTTCTTTGTTGTACGATTTTCGGTTTCGTTCAGTACTGCTTGTGATTTTGCGAGGAGAGAGTAAATTTTTAATTGAATTTAAAAATAAGTTTAAACTAAATTTTGGAAAAATAATATAGAAGTTGGTCAACAATAGTGTTAATTTAGATTGTGATTGTGGCCCAATGTGAGCCGGGATGAGGTTGCTGTTTTCCAAATGTAGCAATTACAGAACTTAAGTATTTAAAGTGCTTTAGAAAGGATGAATTCCCCTCTTCAGACTGGTACAGGCTCCTCAGGTAAGCATTTTTGATCTTATTTGATAAGCTTAGGCATTGCATGTTGGGCTCTATAGAAATCGGGAAGGAACTGATTGGAATAACACTTAAAATGGGATATTCTGACGAGCTCAGAGTATAGGCTTACAAAGAGTGGTTCATCCGACTCTTGTTTTTGGAGTTATTAAAAGACCTGGCACTAAAGGTTTGAGGCTCCTAGCACAGAGATATCAAAGACTTATCAAATGACTACAAGCCTCATGATATGGATGCTCCAAATGTTGAAGAACCTTACAAATACAACTTGTACAACAGACTTCTGGAGAAGACGTTTGATGAGCACTCGAAGTACAATGCCAAAATTGTTCTTGGCAACTTAAACGCTAAGATTGAAAAGGAAGAAATCTTTGGTTAAAGAGTCGGAGGAAACAGCCTGCACGAAAAAAACTTCCGATCGAAAGTGATCGAAAGAAACCAAGATCGAAACACTGATCGAATTTGCAGTGGAGGGACCAAATGTTACCATATCGAACACTCGATTTTCAGATATCCAGTATTTACAAGGGGTCTTGGGGATTTACAGATAAATTAACTGACCAAAATCATCTTGTTGCGATAGATTCCAGACATTTACCTAAGATCTTGGACATCCATCCGAATGTTCAGGGAAATCAACATATACTCATCAGAGCACAGGAAAGATTAAGTAGATTAAGTGTACTGCAGGAATAATCCTCCAAAGTTCTATCAATGGGTGAAGCGATCTACTTATGAATGGGAATGGGAAGGTGTCTTCCCAACACAAAATTTTAATACTGTCGGCTACTCTGTGTGTCCATCTAGAACCTGATTGGACCCTATCAGTGTAGTTTTAGGCGACGAAAATCAACCAATGATCAGATTTTCACATTCTGGCAGATCTTGGAAAAAACTTCGACTCTAACAGTCGGATAGCCAGCAGCCACTTGGGCTAATCTACTAGTCGCATAGCTAAAATTTAGTTTACAGTTGATTTGGTATTAGCAATGAAGACAAACCCAAGTCTGGTAGGGTTGCCATGGGCCCGGGGTTGCCAGTCGATTTTTCAAAATGCGAAAAAATTGCCAAAACTAACCTTCTTTCGCAAGGCTGAAATTTTGTATACAGCAGCTTAGGTATTAGTAAAGAAGAGTTGCCAGACGAGCCTAAAGTAAAGAAAAAAAAATAAAATTCTGCACAAATTTTAAGACATTGGCTACAGTTGCTGTTCAATCTTGGTTTTTTTTCATTAAAAATTTAACAAGACTTTTAAATTATATGAGGGTTATCGCAGTTCTAGAGTTGCCACACTTTTTTTAAAATTTTAATTTAAAATAGGTATAAAACATGAAAATAACGTATTTTCAGGGGGCTGTATTGTTGATATATGTACAACCTTATACTTTCTCGTGCTTTGGTGCTTTGTCTTTAGTTTTAGTTTAATACAAAAAAATACAGTCTGGCAGGGTTGCCGGAGGTCGAAGTGCTTGCCAGACGAGCCTAAAGTTTTTGTTAATATAAGAAAGTTCGTTATTATTGTATTGTTTCAACTTGTTTTTTTTACATGAACAGTATATTAAGGTTGTCTTAGTGCTAAGGTTGCCATCCTTTTTTTTACTAACATTTTAAGTAGGTATAAAACATAAAATTAACGTACTTATATTGTTGATATGATTGTTATCCTTTCTTCTTTCATATTTTCTTTGATACTAGTGTAGTTCAAAAAATTAAGTCTGGCGGGGTTGCCATACTAGCTTGCAGTTCTTGTTAATATAAGAAAGTTCATCATATAATTGTAAAAATTGGCTAGATTTATTGCTTAGACTTGGTGTGTATTTTTGCCACAATCAATTTAATTAGAGTCTTATAATACATAAGTGTTGCCGCAGTTCTAAGGTTGCCATGTTTTTTTCTTAAATAAATGTACAATAGGAAAAAGGTAGTAAAAGTACCTTAATTTCTGCATTCCTATATATAGTATAAGTATACTTACTTTAAAATTAATTTGAAAAAAAGTACTGGTGACCGACCCCAACCAACTTTGTCTGCACAGCTATTGGCAGCTAAGGCTTAGAATCTGGCTGGTCAGAGAGGTTTGTTGATTGAAACTGTGATCCGTCCTGGATTGTAAATGCCATCTAAAGTAAGATTTATCGATGTGCAAATCTTGACTGTCATGTCACGATGCTTAGCTGTCTTCGCCATTCAACAGTTTTCTTGCTTCCACTTCTTCTATCTGAGAAGAAGATCTTTCTCTCTTCTTTTTTGACTGTAAAACTTACTCACTTAGTAGCTTTGGTCAAAGTCTATAGCATCGCATCATATAGGTACCGCACGTTCTTGGCTGCATTTGCCCGTCTTGCAGTCTTCTAAGCTTGGGACTGATGGTGTGCCCTCCGACAGATTGAGAAAGACCGCGCTAAGGAAAATTGAATCAGAAAACAATTTTGCGGCCTGGTACAATTAAAACTTGTGGGCGTCTTATTTTACTTGCAACATTCAATATTTGTGTGGATGCCATAAATATTAGTAAAAGCTTTAGCTTCTTCCAGGTTGAAGTCTCAGTCTAAATATTGGTTCCTAAGAAAGTTTGAGTACCTACCCAGGAAACGAGAAGAATGCCTAACCATCAACAGCAACTTTATCAATTTGGTTAAAAGTTTATTGATTCTTTCAAGTGCCCTTGTCAATAGTGGATGTGTGGAAATCGAGTGCTTACTTTTCGCTGGAAAGTCAATCAGTATGAGTCTGTTACTGGAGATGTTTCAAGCTGCGTCTTCTAACTGACAGAACTAACTTTCATTTCTTAACATTAAACCTATGAAGGGTAATTTTGACGTCGTACTTCGGAGAAATATCATTCGTTTTTCCGAAAGAGTCGTAGATTGCTTTTTTTGTTGTTTCATTTTTCTTCCATGCGACCATGTGTAGAAAAAGTTTCCGCTATTGTATTTATAGCTCTAAGTTTTATAGAAAAGGCACCACTATAGCAAGTTCACTATAACGATTTAGACTTGGTCACTAAAATATTCGGTATTTGGGACGTTTTTAGTCTTTTTACCACAATATCCGGCCTACATAATGTACATACGTACCTCATAAATCTCTCGAACACATGATGTGAATATCAGCAGATAATATAGTGTCACTTACTTGCAGTGGACTATTCCCATATTCACTTGAGTGCATCTTTGGTTGAACGGATGCACTCTACAATCTAAAGCCAAACTTTAGCAACTTGGCAAAATATCTGTATTCTACATCCAGCATCACCCCTCGAAAACCCGAAGGTATAGAGACAATAATTGGCATTAAATCCCATATCTATCCGTGATAATTAATTACTGCCCCCACGCAATATATATATCACTTCATGATGTGTGGTCTGTAACGGACTGACAAGCTGCTGGCGACCAGTGCTCTTAATCATTGCTCCACAAATTAGCTTCGTCATGAATGAAAGATGCAAGCATAATACTCCTTGCTCGTATCTCTGAATTAACTTGAGGTTTAAATTATAAGATTATGATGATGAAGAGAAGTTGGATAAGTCGATTCCATGTAAATCAATCACGCTCGAAGTGCTGTGGGGTGTTGGTTGATGGATATAATGTGCCTACACAGTTAATCATTAATCGCTTAGTTTTAATTAACCTCCACACGTGTAGCATTGCTAAATCGAAATCATACCTAATAGCTGATTATAACCTAATAAATATCCATGCTCAATTTTTATCCATATACATATGGATTATACGGACTATCACAACACCTGAGATTGACAATTTGTCACATCCTTTGTTGCGGAATTCAATATTCCCATCCCCCCAGTGGAGCCGCCACAAACAATCAACACACAAATGGAGTTACAAATTCCATAAAGAAGAGTCCCGCACTCAGCCAGAGCAACATTGAAAACTCTTCCGAAACGTTTCTATAAAATCGATGAATTCGACACACGTTTCAGGAATACATTCATAGACTATTGAGATAGACGTAGCTAGCGATAGACTGGTTGGTTGGGTTGATTTGAAAATCCTATGCGTTTGCTTACCCAGACCTTTGGATAGACCCACCTATACCTATATATTGCCTATTCCTGGGCTGACTGCTTCGCCTCTCTTCGTCCTTCCAAAGAGCACAACATTCAGAATTCAGTATATTTATGCTTATGAAGTGAACTCAGGTTTATCGTTCGTTGGGAGAATTCATTTCTTTTTGTTGTTGTTGTTGTTGTTGTTGTTGTTGGTGTGATGGAAAATGGAGGCCCTTGGGCGCAATACAATAAACATGAACAAATACGACACTATCTCCACCTATGAATGTCATTTTATGATTTACGATTCGATAAAATGAAATTTATTTCATCTGACAGTTTTCACAGTCAAGTAGCGTGTGTGTCGTGTGTGCTGGCGCTGCGCTGGGTCCTGGGTGATGTTGTGTCTTCTGTATGTTGCTTTGTGCTCTGGAACTCTGTATACGCGCACAATGCTCGATGACGACGTACGTTCGTGCCTGAATCAGACATGGCAAACCCAGACACAAACATAAAGAGGGAATGTTTGTGAACAAAAAATTCGGGAAAAACTATATCGATTTCATTTAAAAACTAGAACTTTAACACTTCCATTATACTCGCACTCTTCTACAAAGAGTATATGTATAGTGGAATGGAAAAGTGTCGTATCGAGTAAAAGACTCGCTCATGTTTGTTTGAATTGGGACAGGAATCGAAATAGAGGTTCCTCGGTCGACATGTTTTGTGTTGATTAAGACTTGCGTCCTAGTTCTAGCTGGAGGGTTATTATTATACCTACGGAGGATATACAGTAGTTCAATTATGGGTAAACAAAGACGGAAAAGTCATAAAATTTGGGGAAAAAAGAAACAAATCATGAAGCTCTGCAATATGAAGTATTTTTTGTCGGCACTGTTTCAAAAATACATGGAAATTTTTGATAGCAACTTCATCTTTTAAACGTTTCAATTCTACTTGGTGATTTAATTTTTCTTAAACAATAGCCGAGAAAAAGTTTGCTGAAATGGTGATATCTTTAAGGAGTAAAATAGTGATGTAGTTCCAGGTAGCTTATAAGGCTGTAGGGGAGGGCCACGACACATTTTTTCGACTTGCGATATTATCTTAAGTAAAAAAATGGATATTTCTAAAGTGAGGGTGGGGCTGTTGTTGAACGTGACCACCCCGTGACCTACATACTTACTTAAACTTACTCAAGATGGCGCTTACAATCCAAGGTAGATCACTTCCAGAACTAACTCTTCGCTTTTCTTGGTTTCTAGTATTTAGGTCAGGTACGCACTATTTTGCTTTTATCACTTTTCGTTGTCCAGCATCTTCAGTATGATGTTCTCTTGATTTCATTCGCCAATGTTCTTCTGATTTCATTCACCTACAAGGGGAGCTGGTTCCGACATCGTTTGGTAGGAGCTAGCTATCCGTAATGCTCCACGGTGGCGGTTTTCAGGAGGCCTATTTTGAACAGAAAGTCATTGAAATACCCCTGCCTGGTGTGAAACTGCGTTACGTAATAGATCAAATCGCCGCGTTTCCGGTTGTCTCATTCATCAAAGTCTTCTATATGAGCCTTGCTGTCCTGCGCCTACCACCATTCTAGCCAATTCTGTTGTGTAAGTCTTTGCTTCCGTGATTGTCTCTTTCACTCTATTTCGCTCACGGTGGCGACGGTGGCGTGGCGGGCGGTGGTGACCATCCAGGACGAATGTTCATAAGCTAAAAATTTGTGACACGACTACCTCACGGAGAACCAAGGCCTAGTGACCCACACTCTCAACTATTTTCTGTGTCGGTTCCGGACGACTAGCTGATATGCACTTTTTGTGACAACGAGAGGTCTTAGCAATTCTTTGAAAGAGGCAGAATGTAAAATATGCTTCACAAGAGTACCTAGCCGTTAGGCCATAAACTCTCGGTGGACATATCCACAATCAGGATCATAGAATACGTTGATCATCGCCCAGAAGTTTGTGCTCCCTTCCTAAAATCAACATAATCAAAAATTAGGTGTCCTTACCAATTTCTCGAACGTAAAATGATTAGCTTAGTTTTAAAATCCAACTTGATGAGTCTCTAGCCCGTAGGCTTGCATCAAGCTCGCAGGCTTTCAACTCTTGAATTCCGTCAATTCTATTATGTTTATTTCGGTACTATTTACACTTCTTTGGACTAGTGAGACAATGCTAATGTCTTCTTCCATCTAAACTGCTGATGTATAACGTCAACAGCTATTCGCTTTAATAGTAACCACACCCACCACGATGCTCCACATAGGCTCATCCTCAATTTACTGGGCACTACTTCCGTCATAGAGATAAATAGTGGCCCTCCCAGTACCCCGTGGTAATTTTTATTTTTTATGATGCCGAGTAGGCATTGTCTTTAGTTGCCCAGCTCAACCTAGGAATGAGATTCATAGCTGTACCATATCCACCTCATTAGAGAATGGCACCATTTGGCTTCATGAGTACAGCGTTCTATTCTGCTTACAAGTTTTGCGCATGACCATTCTCAGGACCCTGAGTTTCTGTCAGCAATTCCACAATGGTGGTGCTGTGTACCCAATTTATCATAGAAGTACGTCATGTCTTCCCAAGTAAGTTCACAGGACTAGCAGCCACACTTAAGGGGCCAACCCATAGGATCCGTCACGTCCGTTTCGTCAATGAATCCGTTGTCGATGAAGTTAAAAGTATGTGTATGTGTACGTGTGTATAGTACCGAGCTGTCAGTTGAAAACGTCTACGTAACGCAGGCGACGGATTCTATTATGGTTGGCCCCTTTAGCAAGTTCCACTGAACGCAATCAAGGCGAGTTCATTCTGAAAAGAACTATCTCAGCCTAAACATATCAGTTTCGCCTGTCAGCAGGCACCACGAGAAGGAGGAGCAGGATTAGACTGGAGGTCTTATCTTAAACACTGATTTGCCCACCTTTGAAAGAGGCAGTACCCCTGAAAAAATCAGGGTGGTAAGACTGGAAGTTGAATCCATCAAAGGCTTATGCATACTTCTAAAGTATTATCTAGACCCCCTTGGCGTAATGGTTGCCGCAAGATTAGCGATATTATGGAATGAAATGCCGGAGGTCTAGGTTCGATTCCCAGCCTTAGCTACCTTGGTTTTTTCAGGGTTACAGCCTTTTGGGACAGGAACTAACAAAACCCCCAAAATTTCAACTAGCCGTTTTGAACCGTCAGAAATGTGTAGGTCTCTCCATTTCTACTAAACTCCACGCCCACAGGAAATAGCTGAGAGAGTCAATCAATGGACCCTCGTTCTTCGTGAGCTAGTTATCCTAATATCCGTATTATCTTTACCACAAAAATGCGATTAAGATAACGGTTTACTGCATTATATTTTTTCGCCATTAAATAATGTGGCTTCGAAAGTTTGTCCCTTCTCCTAAGCCACTGTACTGGATCCGTCCATCGACCGGTCGGTGGTGTGGTGTGTCCATTTAACTAAAGTATCTTTCTCTAAACATCATATAAGTATACTGGCTCGTGTTGTTTTGTAGCGATAAATACACACGATAAATCGAAATTAATGTGTTTGTGTCAAAAGTCAACTCGTAGTCGATTTATTTTCGACTAAAGTGTCTGTGTGTTGACTGGAGGCGAGAAACAAAATTATCCACCACCAAACACAATCATCCATACACCTATACTTTCGTATTATGTAGGGAGAAAGATACTTTACGGAAACAAGAATTGCAACTGCAGCATCAGATTCCGTACGGTACGGTAATGCAGTGAAAGAAGTTAAGAAAAGTCTATACAGATACCTACAAACTGGCTGCTGCAGATCTCACCTGAATGCACAAAATTAAAGTTTCTCCACAACTGCACATTCGGACTCAACACTCAAGGTGTCTTCTCAATATGGGTTTGTGTTTTCTTTAACTTTCTACACTGGGCACGTTCATTTTTAGTATATAGAAACTTTGAATACAACATTTTAACAAATCTATCGAAGAAGAATTCACTCGTCCTTGTGCAGAGTGGATGCTCCTGGCAAAACTCACGCCAGACACAAAATGAGAGCATACCAAATTTAATTTTAAACCAAAAGTGCCTCTCTAGTGATTGCTAATTGGCTCCTATTATTTTGTAATTTGGCTGCCTTCAATCGAAGGTGAAATTCAATTAACAGGCAATGTTGAAACCACTACGAGTGTTTCACCCTTGTGTCGCCCCATCGTACGGCAACCATAAGCACTCTCGTAGTGTACCGCCGCCGACGCCGTTGCCGCACACTATATCGCACACCATCCCTCACGCTGCGCTGGCTGTGTCTTTATTGGCTTTAACAAAACTTCCTTCTCATTGCCATCATGCATACGAATTTAAGAAGAAAAGTGGTGGTGGTAAACGGATGATGATGTTCATGATGGGTGGGGGGTTCTTCATGGAGCTGGTGATTCAATCCTATACCTCTTTACTGGGGATGGCTGAAGAAAGAAAGAAAAGGGCCAAAATTGAGTTTGAAACAGTCTTCCGGAGTAACCAACTATATACAGCTTTGCTACCTTTTCCGTCTTTTCATAGTGTGTACGTGAAATTGAAATAATAAAACACTTAGGAAAGGATATGAAAAAATCAAGTAGCACCAGCAACAGCAAACACAGCCAACAGCAACTCGAAGAACTCTAGCAACAGCACTCCAGGAACGGAACGGAGCAACCAGTAACATTAAACCTACCGCGAAATGAGTAGATGACGGTATAACTTTTTTCTTCCTGTTATTGTTGTTGTTGGTGTTTTTTTTTTTTTCTTTTTTTTGCTTTTTTTATAATAGTCGAGTCTCGCGCGGTTTTGAAGTCTCGTCTCGTCGGTATAATACTTTTGCCTCGACATTGTTACAATAGAAGCCACTTTTAGCATGCAATCAATTTTTATTATATTCAACCTCTCTCTCCACTCTCTCTCTCGGACAAAGTGGAAAAAAGTTTTAAAGGTTCAACGCATTTGTGAGTTAGTATCCACATAAAAACACCTCATTACAGTGGAAGACAAGAAATTGGTTCAGGTAAGTTGGTTTCAGAAGATTACAAAAGGGAAACATTAGAGTGACCTCCTCGCCGAACAAAAACTTTTGATCCCGATGTGTAGAAAACACTTACCAATTTTTCGATATGTGTGTACGTACCTCATTAATATTTTATTTTTTTTTCCTGCCCTGAAATTACCCTTTGTCTTAATCAAATGTAAGTTTTCTTAAATGGCGCCCGGGTGAAAAACTTTCTTTGTTGGTTTTCTCTGAATCTTTTACATTATATTCAGGGTTCATAGAATTTCAGATGAAAAAACTAAATAACACTAAATAAAGAAAACCCGTGGTCATAGTTGAAAGGTGTAATCAGAATGGCACCATAGATATGCTGGGTTTCCCAAGGTTAAACAACAGAAAGCCACTGTTTCGATGAAGATTACAACGGGAAGTGCTGAGAGAATAGTCCGTAATATCAATCTTCGTTTAAAAAAGAAGAAAAACACCTCATTTTCTGATAAAAAACAAGGAGAACGAAAAACAAGAAGTTAAGTCAAATTAGGTATGGTTGGTTAGGCGGATATGAGATTCGAAAGTTCTGGGAAAAGAGGAAGACAATCTACAGGGCATACAAGCCCAGAATAAAAGCCTTTTCAGATAGAAATTTGCGGTACGGTACGAAATACGTAGGTTTTAGGTGCTGGAGGATCTGGAAAGAAGATTTCTTCAAACTGTTAAAATATGAAGACACTAACCGTATATGCTGTTAAGCAGAGCAATCTGCATGTTAATATAAAAATATCCGTCAAGAAGTTAACTTGATCTATAAAAAGTAAGAAAACCTATTTAACTCAGGTCTACAGGCTTTTTATGTCCGTTGTGCTCCTCTTAAGGGAGCGGCATCATAGGGCCTGCGACCCACTCTTCTACATGCCTGCGAGAACGTGTTCACTGCATCGCTAAGCCTGCAATGCAAAAGTTGCCTTTTCGAAGCGAGTTACCAACGCACTACCTCTTGGCGTGATTGTTATTGCGATTAACTGTCACGCTGGAGGTTTGGGTTTGATTCCCAGCCATGTCACCTTGATTTTTTTCACGGGTACTGTATCTTCTTGTCACCAAAAGTGCATCTCAGCACTTCTCCATTCTTGTAAAACTAGGCGTACATAGAATATAGTTGAGAGAGTAAGTCACTAGGCCTTCGTTCTTCAATTTCAATTTTAATTTTATTACTTGATATAATGGTTTGGCCAGAAAATCCTTAAGATGTTTCTTAAGGGGCCAACCTATAGAATCCGTCGTGTCCGTTCCGTCAACGAATCCGTTGTCGATGAAGTTTTTCCGTCGCGTCCGTTCTAATGGGTCGCTTCTCATAAGAACGTGTGTATTTTATCTAGCTGTCAGTTGAAAACGTCGACGTAAGGCACGCAACGGATTCTATGGGTTTGGCCCCTTTAGACCCTATTTACGAAGGCTTGTGACAATGGATTGTCTCTCCACATACTTACTTAAGATGTCGCTTACAATCCAGGGTGGATTACGTCCTCAACCAACATGCCTCTCTAGCCAGCTCTGTCCTTAGCTAGCCGCCTCTAATTACGCACGCCAAGTTGATTGAAGTCGTTCTCCACTTGTGTGCGCCACTTGTTACGCTTTTTCCTTCTGCTGCGTTCACCAGTGTCCTTGAGTAGATCTTCTTACCCTTTGGTAGAATTTTCGAACATCTCTTCTGCCGGTACAATCCTCAATAGACTCGACCGCCAGCTTCTCGTGCTCTCTCTTTTTCTTCCTAAAAAGTTGGCGTTCCTCTCTTCTTTTTTGCCGATAGAGCACTCGGGCTGCTCTGGTTCTTGTTTTCAGCATTGACTGATAGGCCTTCTTCTTAGCTGCATGCATGGTCGAATTGTGAAACAAAGCACATCAGTGGCTGCAATACTGATGGCTTGTTGACAGTGTCTCCACTGGTCGTCTGTGCTTTCTGCTGGTAGCTGTCTGGCCAAGAGATTAAGAGGAACGCGGTCAGAAAAAGTTTTGGTGGTTTCTTGTGATTTGAGTTTCGCGACATCAATTTTTTTCATAGCGTTGCTGCTCGCCATTGTTGCATCATCGATATCTATCTTCCCTATTATGTTTTCAATACCATTACCATTCAAGTATAATAAAATGTTGACGAGTTTCAGTGAGCTCAAAATATCAGAAAGTACTTATAGCAGTTGAAGAAATATCTGTCAGCAAGAGTTACAAGCTTCGAAATGATTTCAATGGCGAAATCACCGCTTGGATATAAAAGAAAAAAATGGATATCAGCCCGTGGTATTGGCAGACCTTAAACTTTCTAGCAGCGTTTGTTACTGCTAGGACCTCAGCTTCAAGACCATTAGTGCTCTAATATGGAAGTCTGATTACAATGGCTTATCCAAGGGTTTCTGAAAAAAAACTGTCCATTAAGTTTCATCAATTCGCACATTCATAAATCGTCGTTTTGTCAATTTTCTCTGCCATGCAAACCGGTTCTGAAAGTCTTAAAAAAGTCTAAACGGGATGTTATGTTATCAGTGCAAAGCTAATTTCTATTGTGTTCTCGTAGATTCTATCAACTACCAGTTTTACTTTGCCGAAGGGAGCTATTGGCTGCCGATTCGTGTAAAAATGTACTTAGGGGTCCTAAGCTGTGTACAATTTCAAGACCCGCTGTGAAGGTAGACCTCAGTACCTTCAACTGCCTAGAGATACGGATTTAAAATTGCTACCTCTGTAAGTAGTTTGCTTTAGCCGCTATTGCATTTCAATCAATTTGTTTGAGAATGACTCACAGCAAAAATACTTTGTAACTATACTCTTTCTTTTCTTCTTTTTTTATTGAATTAATGCTTTTGGAGGTAATAACTTAATAAAGTTTACTAATTCTTATCAGATAATCATATTTCACAACAATTGGTTCAATGTATTTGTCTCAAACTGTACCCAACCGATGTTGTGTTTCAAAACACTATGAGAGCTGAAATAAGTGAAACTTAGTCAACTTATGGCCATTTAATAAGGAGTTATATGACCATTTATATAAGGGACTCCACAGATTTAACTTTTCTCCTTCTAAATTAAGGGTGAGTTCAAAAATCTAATAAAAAAAAAAACAAAATGAAAAAAAAAGACACCATCACTCCCGTAATAGTAGTTATAGTAGTTTATTGTGTAGAGTAGCCCCGAGTTTATATGACTTTCGGGGTCATTAAGAAATTTAGCAACAACCTGCACGTGATCCATCCCACTTGCTTTCCTTTTTCATATACACTCGTAATATACTCACAGGTACATTTAGACAAAGAAGAGCTAGAATTTTTCCATTTATTTATGTTTTTATGGACTTTTACTCAGCAACATTATATTAACCCATAGAGTGCAACCAGCCACCCCCATTGGTTTTTTGTTTGCGAGCAACGGAAAAGATATGATAAAGTGCTCCCCTAGCTGTATAAGGATGAATTGTTGCGTAAATAAAATTGAAAGAGCATTATTAGACTTGGACTTGGTCCACGATGTTTGTACCTAACAAGAGTAAAAGCATCTATCTATTCGTTTCTTATCTTTATATTGAATCCATATGTTTGTATATTTATTCTTTTTTTTTTTGTTCAGTTTTGTCGTAATCAAGTCCCAAAGGACTTCTAAGAAAAAATAAAAATAAAACATAAGATAAAGTCATAAAGGAAAGGATATTGCCTTCCGCATCCTTATGCTTTTATTGACTACTATTCCCCAACATCGGGATAATATTGTCTTAGTGATTCTTATATTCTATCACTTCAAGACTGTAAGTATTCATAAAGATAGATATGAAATCATTCTTCGACCACAGCAGAGAAAATGACGTTCGTATGAAGAATCAGTCGGTATATAGAGATATACCGATGATGGAGTGATGCGGAATTCTTGTTGTTTTTCAAGTCTTTTCATTAACACCCACTTGTCAATTGGGCGTTTTATTTACTTTACTCTGCGGTACTGCTATATCGACTTTGGAAATCAGTTCTTCGGTCATCATCATCATCGGTAGCACCAGAAAGTGGAACAAACTTGTTAGAAACTTCTTGTGATGTAATTGAATTTTTGTTTTGTTTTCAATTGTGTGTTAGATACTTACTATTAGGGTCACTTATTGATTAGTACAAAAATCTTTGAAGCTGGCATTTCTTCTGTGAATTGAGTTTTTAGAGACTTCATTCGAAGATCAAGTAAGTTGATTCTGAAAATTAAACTTTAAAAATGTATCCATCAAGGCAGCAACTCTGTTAGAAAAAAAGCTACATTACTTTATCGATCATAACTTTTTATTTACCCATTTCATGTTTCTTGAGATCTTAGATATTTCTCTTGGCAGCAGCTGAAAATCGAATCCGCAAAATTGTGTTTGCTCCGTTTTTGATAGACAATTTACTGAGGAAACCTGAAGTAAAAATAAAAGTTGTCAAACAAAAAAACATTAAATTGACGGAATAAAGAATGCATTTTGGGTTTTTTGTCTCCAAGTTGTGGGTGGTTGTGAAATTTAATATAAAAATAAGATAAATTAAATGAAAAACACTAATTATTAATTTATTTTATTTTATTTAAAATTATTAAAATAATTTTCACAACTTTAATTTTAAATTAGTTTCAAGGCGACGCGTTTCGGAGTGTCTCACTCCATCATCGGGCTCGTGACGTTTGATGTTGTTGGGGAGTTGGGGCCAAGTTGTGTCTCATGTTTTGTTGTTGTAATTTTTGGTATTTGTTATTATGTCTGTCTTCTTCCTTCTTTGTGGATTTGAATTGCCGTGTTGAAAAGTGTATTGTTTTTGATGGTTAGTTTGTCGTTCAATATGAATGGTGAAGTCTAATAAGCTGACATTCTAGTACGAATAGTATAATAAAAACAAAAATAAAAAAAACATTAAAATTGAATATCTTAATCTCTAAAAGATTTTTTTTCTGGACAAAAACAATTGTCAACAAACTTTTATTTTAATATTTTCTTTAACGATAAACGATAAACGATAAACACTATCCCCTAGAATTTTTAAAGAAAGACAAACAAAAACTTAAACCGTAATAAATATTTTTTTTTTTTCAAAGCTGCGTTTATTATTTCTGTCCATCATTCCTTTACGCTACGGTTAGAGCAGTTAAATGTATACTTGCGTAAGCTTCTATTCATTATATGAAATAAGATTTATATTTATATCAATAAAACAAATGTTCTATTTAGTTTTTTAAATCAATAGAGAAATGTCGTCGATAGAAAACGAAAGAGCTGAGCAACGAACTTGATTATCTACACAAATTATAAATTATAGGAAAATCTTTCGCTGCCAATCATAAACCTGCTTTAAACATATATCAACAGTTATATATAGTGAAGGAAAAGTATGAAATATAATTTTCATGTTAAAGCTAAGTTTAAAGTTTGAAAACGGCCAATGGCCGAAATAAGTGACCAATTCTCGGAGTAAAATTTCAAAAAGTTAGGGAAGAAGGGAACAAAGTTTCTTGAATCACACCTATGACCTTAAAAGAGAGTTGCCATTGGCACTGTACACTGTACAGTGGATGTAGTGAGGATCACTTTTAGCAGCATTTTTCATTTTCCTAAGCTTTTTTTATGCGATTTAATCCATCTTAATTTCAATCTACTGTACCAGTTTAGTTTTGTTACTAACAACTGCGGTGCAAGTAAAAAGACCTAAGATCTTACAGTCTTAGAGATAAAATAATTCTATACAGTTTATCCATTGAATCCGTAAACAGAGTGACAGTATTGGAGTCTATTTGGCGACGTTTTATCTTCGAATGTGATGAGATCGTTTGTTGATTTGGCATATTTTCTTGGAAAGTGACTGTTGACAAGATCTGAGACAAACGTATGCCAGTAAATTTACCAAAATACGAAATACGCGACATAAGAATACTTAAAGATCACCGGTCACCACACACGATTTTTATATTTTTTGTCCCATTTAACTGATGAACGTTCGTGTTCCAGAAGAGCCCCATTATATTTTGTTTTTTCTTTTTTTTTTTTTAATTCCTAAACTTCTTACGTATAATATCTAAAAGCAATTTCATGCGACCCCTTTGTCAATTTGATTGTTCATTTGGAATTCTTCTTCGAAAGCTTGTAATCCCACTCGCTGTGAGAAAAAAAAATTAGGTGCTAATCAGTTTAGCAAACAAAACATGCGTTTCACATGAGAATATGAGTTGCTTCCAACAAGCTGAATTCTTTGCTTAGAACAAACACTCGCGATTAGTAAGCCTTTAGTACCGGTATAGCTTAAGTATAGTGAATAAGAAAAGTTCATTAAAATATTTTACTCCGTCCATCATCATTATTCTGTTGGAAAATTGGCAAGATGTCGGAATAGCTGAAGAAGATGATTCTTAAAATTTGCATGCGGCTATGCCTCATCTAGTCAATTTATGCAACGGAATATTCAACAAAATCTTTTCTTCAATCTTTGTGTTTTTTTTTCCTTGCTACTAAAAGACTATACCATCAACTATATTCGTGGAGATTCTTTAAGAAGAAAAAAAAAAAATAAAGTGAAGTGTGATGTTATAAGAAGTGTTTTACTTCCTGTCGTGGCAAATCCTTGATAAGTAAAAATTAGGTGGAAAAGTTTATTGCTGTGCTCGAAGGAGAAAGAAGGACCAAGTTTCGTGCTATTGCATTCATTGACTACTAAGTCTGCTCTGCACTACCTATTATTGGCAAGGGGTTGAAGACTGAAGAGTGTTTAAGTTGGTCAAACTATACAGTTCTGTGATTGATTTTATTTTTCTTCTTCTGTTTCATGAGATTTGTGAAGAAGCTACCTACCTACTTTTTTTCTATCCTCTGGATCTGGGTCTACTTATCTCAACGGGAGAGAAAAGACCTTCTGTTAAATGTACCTATACAATATCGAGGACATGCTGTGAGTATTCTTGTAGAAGTTTTTTTTTTTTTCATTTTCGATGAAATTCGTCAAAAGTTTTGTCAAGGAATCGAAAAACTATAAGAAAGTTGAAGACAACAACTCTAAAAAAAAAAGAAGAAAATTTACCGAAGAAAACAAAATCTTTTGAGAATTTTTTTTGTTTTGGGAAGTTTTTCTTTTTTTCTTTAATTTGTCTTCCTTGTTTTTTTGAGATTCACGCGGCATTCCTAATTGTTAAAGAGTTTTTCGTTGGATTGTTTTTTCGTGTTCATGCGATATAAAAGTTTTGTGTTTTTTTGTTTTTAGTTGTTGTCTTCAGCTCTTGTTTTGATTGTAAATTTATTTAATGCGATTTTAAGGTGAGTCTGACAAAAATTGCATATAGGTGTGGTGAGAGGAACTTAATCAAATTAAGGAATTGAGTTGTGAAAGTTTGCATTGCTGGTTTTTTTTCAAAAAGGGAATTTTCATTCGGATTTTTTTTGTTTAAAAACTTGAGCCAAAGGGCTCATTTTACGTATTTTTAAAATTACATGTGCAAAATTTTAAATATAATTTAAAAGTCTTGTAGTACGAGTAAAATAGTACACAAAATAACTGTAAAAAAAATAATTGTTACCCACATGTAACTTGGCAAAAACTTTACATTTGCCATAAGATTGGAGAATCAAAAGAGTGCATAAAAATATCTTGGGTGGAAGGGTATTAAAAACTGGTAAAAATGTTACATTTGGCCTAGGAACCAAGAATCTAAAGAGTCCATAAAATTATTTTGGGTGAAAGGGTGTTTTTTCGAGGAGGAAGAAAAGGCACGAGTTCAATAACTTTGACACTGAAAAATAAATATGTCTTCTTTAAAGTAACAAAGTATAAAATTTTTTTTTACTATGGGTAGGGTAGGTCTATCTCACTTTGTTTAGGCAGGAGGGGCAATTTTCAAAAATATGACTTTAAATGAAAAGAAAAGTATTTAATTACAACGGCAACACTTACAATCAAGAAAAATATTATTTTTGAAAGCCAAAAATCTGGACGCGTTTGGGCAGTGGAGAAGAGTACAGATGGACGCACAGACGTACAAACGCACAGACGCACAGATCGACGGACGGCATGAGGAAAACCATTTTGTTTTACTTTTCCATCATCGTAATGTTTTGATTAAAACCTCAAATTTATTTTTTGACACGAAACCAATACTTGCCCTATAGAGCAAGTAAAAAACACTACTGAAGTTTTTTTAAT
Source organism: Meliscaeva auricollis (assembly GCA_948107695.1). Taxonomy (NCBI): domain Eukaryota; kingdom Metazoa; phylum Arthropoda; class Insecta; order Diptera; family Syrphidae; genus Meliscaeva; species Meliscaeva auricollis. The sequence goes on along the minus strand of OX403619.1, from coordinate 31,227,187 downwards.
ACCCTTCTTTCAGATTTGAAAAAATCATGCCTTCCTGCATTTCATTCCGCAAAATGGCTATTAGGCACACAAAAATGGTTTATTAGGCAAATTAATTAGTTTTGGATTTTAAACACATGCAAAAAATGATTTTTGCAGCGGATCTTAAACAAATTGACCAACAGTGCGCTGGAGGTTTGGTTTGGAATCCGCCCTTGGTAGTGCTTCTATCGAGATATTAAAAAGCCTCTAATATTACTCTTTTCAAGAAAAAAAATCCTAGTTATTTAAGATATTTTCGGCACAAAATTGTAGGTTCATTTATGCAGACTAATTACATACTACAGTAATATGGTTGAGTTTCTTAGTAGCTATAGGGTTTAGCTCTTCATTAGCTTGTCCTACATTATTTCCACAGAAGTGAATGACTGATTTTGCTTAAATTACAGGAAAATTGATAAAGTTTTCATATTCTTTTTGGTTTTTTTAGTTATAGATAAAATGTAGAAATGATTCAAGTAATAATAGTCGTTCAGTCGTGAGTAGGGCTATCATGACCTGCCGAAATTGATACCTTGAGTCATTCTCGTGATATGGTTAACGAAAAGAAGTGCCACGAATAACATACGAAAGTACAAACACATACACATTTTTCTAAAAGCTACGGCTTCTGTCTTTAGTGATCTCAGAACGTCGAGAAATGTCAAAATTTTCACTTCGACAAATCGCACCAATCACAATAAATTCCAATGGGAAGTAATTCAAAATTTTATTGTTACTAGTCTCAATCCAGAAGTTTTCTAATATTATAAATAGAAGCAAATGTAACACATAATCTAAAATTGTCAGCACCCCAGCACTACCATAATTAAAATTTGTAAGATCTTCAAGTTCTCAAATACCCCATTATTTACATACAATTTTCAAAAAAAAATGATGAGGTATACTCTAAAATAATGAAGTTGTCTCAAGTCTCGACTAATACGACCCCATCCCATATATTATCTTTACCTAAATCAATCCCTTCCCTATTAAACATACCACCATAGGTACATAAAAGATTTTTTATGTCCTACTCTAAATATTTAATGTTATATTTTTTTTTTTTTTGTCCAAACCCAAAAACACATCTCAACTCAATAGAATTTCAATTTTTACCTTCAACCATACCACATATCAAAGTTTCAATCTTCCTTTATTTAAAAAAAATCCTTTTTATTTATCGACAATCTCTTCAAATGCGCATTAAAACAAAATGTATTCCCAAATGCAACCCCTTTTTCTGAGAAGATCAAAATTGAATTTGTGAATGCCTTGCACTTAAAGTGTTGTCGCGTGGCACACTTCAAAAAAATTGAAGAGCATCATCCATCACCGCAAATAAAAATTAAATTCGTGTGTGATGCGCGGATGATGTGGAATCTCTCATTTCCCACATTTTCTTCCATTTTTGTATACTACTCGTAGCCAACATAAATCGAAAGGATATTTGTCGCACGAGCAAACGCACTTGTCTGGCTCATCGAATGATTAAGGGACTTTCCCAATTGTCCTCCATTGTTGGGCCGATTTCATTCAATATTTTCAGCACGTCTTCCTCATTTTTTTCTGGCGTGTAAGAGTGCATCACCCCAAAAACAAAAAAGAGAGACAAAATACATAAAACAAAAAAAAAAATCGGAAACCTCCAAACCAACACAACACCTAAAGGATATTATGCGAAAAAGAATTGTTGCTAAATGGAATACTCGCCCGAGGTGCGTGGATATCAGGGATGAAATTTATCAAAGAAGAGCCCCTTAGAAAAAAACAAGATTTTAGCGGTGCTATTTTACTCTAGTCTTCGCCTAACTTTGCTGTTTTTAATTTTTGGTGAGATTTTGAGTTTTGGGAACCGAAATTTCCTCCGATTTTCAATTAAAGACTTGCATAAGGACATTTCTTATGTTTCAAATTAGGGAAGTAAGCAATTTTTAAGGGGCCCGTAAAAAACCTTTCCTCAATAATCCGACACTGAGTATATTTTCATCATACGGCTCCAGCTGAAACAAATTTTGTGGCCGATGCGATGCATGGTACACATAAACAGCAGCAACGGCTGAAACGTGCTCCACATAATAAATTTCCCGGAGGTGACAGTAGTCCAGTACACAATACCGGTAGTGGCGTGGTGTCTTCGTGTGTTGGTCGGAGACAAGGCAGCATACGACAGCACGACCTATTCCATTGCGACAGACAGACTGACCCCTAAATAAAACATAGCTGGTCACTTAGGAAATTGAGATACAAAATTCCCCTTTAACCCCATGCTAGACACTCAGCGAGTTCCCTAACAACCATTGTCGCTATAAATTTTCATTATTAATGAAGTCACTGGCCCAGAAACCAAAAGGCTCTTCCAACCAGGATAACTATATCTCTCTCCATCTCTGTCTTTCGTATATCCTTCGAATGTGTATAAATGTTTATTTTTATTTTTATTTATTTTCGACTTTTTTGCTTATCATCATTGGGTCGTATTGAGTAATAAATAATTTTTGAGCTTCATTCTCTCAAAAAAACGAATAACCTTCCAATGCGATACGGTCAGTAGTCGCAGTAGTCAGTAGCCCCACGCCATCACCATAACGATTTGGGGACAAAAATACAAAAAAAAAAATATATACTCCCTCAGCCTCAATTCCCCTCATTGAACTGGAAAAAATAAAAATATATATTTAAAAAAAAAAAATAATATTAATCGAAGCCAGAGAGGCATAATTTTCCATAATTGCATTTACTGCTTATAATAACGACGACGACAACTACTACCGACGACAACGACTCCTGATGATGATTCGAAAATGATTCTGGAAATATATTTTTTGAATTATTTCTCGAATTATGACACAATTTGAGATATTTCCCATTAAAAATTCTCCAGCTTAACGAACATCGAATACAAAAATAGTCATAGATACACGCTCTGATAAAAGGTTCAATTAAGTTGGGCGGACGACCGATGGACATGGAAACGGACTGACAAAAAAAAAAAAAATAAATAAATAAACACAAGCCATCATCGATAAGATCTGGGAAATCGGGTAGAGTTTTTGGATAGCAACATCATGTCACCGGTGCGGTGCAGTGGTGATAGATATGCAGATACATTTTGTAGAATGTGTGTGGTGTCATCAGGTAGTCAGAGACGGATTTGACAGCGATTTTGCTTACATCTGGCGGCGCTACGCCATCAATACCTCAAAACTAGCAGAATAGAAGTTTTTGAGCTAAAATGTGGGAGTTATTGTTCATTTTATAAGAGTGTTGTTACTTTGTTTTGCTTTAACCAAAAAAAAAAAAAAAAACACAGTTGCAGTTAAGGTCTTGGGACCTTAATGATTTGTGTGCTTTATCTAGAACAATCTAGAAGAGTCGGTACCTTCGTTTGATCTTTATTCAGGAACTTCATCGTCTGGGGACTGGGAAGCATTACGTTAGATCCATGAATCCTGATTAATAGCTGACTTGCTTATGATGTTTGCCCAATGAAAGAATTGTCCAAATTTAAGAAGTCATCAAGCACTGAATGGCCAAAATTATAGGCATCTTTTTTAATCCTTTATCAGCTTCAAATCTAATTTTTCATTATAGCCTCATAAGTCACGTCGTCGCTTACTTTGCCGGAAATTTTGTGGCGGAATCAAAATATTTTAATCGCATGGTTTTTGAGTTATTGAATTTTCCGCTAAAATAAGTCTGAAGTTAGCGGACAAAATCTTAAATAATTAAAAAAAAAAAAAAAAATAGGCAGCCTTTTAAGTGCTTTAAGTAGAATACATTTCGTTTTTGTAGCTAAATTATATTTTTATATATATAAATTAATGATTATTTAAAATAAGACTGAAGCTAGCGGAAATTAAGCAAAATATTATTTTTTAATTTCCAAAATTGTAGCTTGTTGAATGCTTATTTGTTGCAAAAAAATTAATTTTGTAGCTTGCAGGTCTCATTTTCTGTTCCAGTATTCAATTTTACCAGGCAACTTCCGGTCCGCTAATGCCAATGGAGAAAATTTAACAAAAAATATATTTTTTGAAATATTATTGATCACATATTCGTACTTTATAATTGTGTTTTAGATGGGCTTTTATGACCAGTAATATAAATGCCAGTATTATAAATGCCCTAAGTTTAGCTTGGCTTCTTTACAGCTTCCTCAGGGGTTAGTATTTATTTAGCTTTCTATTTGTTTTTACATTGATGTTTTACGGACTTTACTTAACGTACTTAATTTTAATTACAAATTAAAATTAACATTTGAAACATAAGAATTTAATAAATTAACATTGAAATAAATTAAAATTTATTAGACAGCAAAAATTAAAATCTAGTATCACTTTTTATCACAGTTCAATTAATGGCAACACTGTATGTGGAGCTTATATTGCCAGTAATTGTAGCAAGTAATTGTAACAAGTTTTGTTTTAAGAAGCTACAATTTCTGGAAAAAAAAAAATTCAGCTTGAATAGCAATAAAACTAGTTGTAACTGCGAAAGTGCATGTTTTTTCTCGTTGCGTTGGGTAGAAAATTAGAAACAATAAGGACTAATGTGGAAGCTTTTGTTCCTACTTCTAATAACTGTTCTTGACACAGGCATTGGAGCCTGACGTTGCATATGTTGCTTCCGTTCACGGAGCAACAGCAAAAGTTGCAGTTAATAGCCCTCCATCACGTAGGCCCACTCGCTGCTTTAACTGCGATAGGGCAGGAGATTTCTAAAATATCTGGTTACAGAAACAACTGAGGTTTAGGCCGTAATCCATTCTGGATTGTAAGCGCCACCTTAAGTAAGTAAGTAAGTAAGAAGCAACTAAAAGGAATTGCAGACGCTGCTCGGGAAATGCGCAACGGACTCCTAGGTCAGCAAGACAAGAGCGCCGTCAAACTTAAATGGGATCACCTGCTGACGACCGGCTGGGAACACAACTCGTAACTATTTGGGATTAAGCATTTATACAATACGATTTTTGGTTCTTTTAGATTCTGTGGCTTCACGAACGATTATTTGTACACTAAGAAATAATAATAATAATTTTCTTTTCTTTGTGGCTAACTAATATTCTTTGAATTAGATGAAAATAATTTGCAGGTAAGTTAATACCATCCCCGCAAAAGTTTTTCATTCGTATTACATTTGACCCAAATTTTAATTCTATTACAGTAAACATAATGCAACAAAACCCATTATTTGGAACTCATTTTTATGAGTAGATTGCGGAAAACGAAAATGCTTCTCACTTTTAACAACCTTTTCGTTTACTCGAAAGTTCTATTGTTTGTAGGAAACGAATGAATATTTTTCGAAGAACCTCTCCAGAAAGTAATTTGTTGCAAAGAACTTGACTTTTGGTGTAAATGCACAATTCATTTACAGCTTTTGTTCAGAATCTTGAGGTCACAGGTTCAATCACCGGTGTTACGCTGAACTTTTTTTTAATTTATTCGTTCGCATACCTAAATTATTTTACTGAAACGAATTTAAGTATTTGGTGCATACAAAATTGCAGTCGAAAAATTACTATCCAATAAACGAAAAGCTGTTTGACACAAACCATCCAGTTTAAATGCATTTTAAGCCACTCATAAATTATACAGTCCGTAGTGGAATGACTAGATACTCGCTTCGTAAGCGAGAGGTCACTGGTTTAATCACAGTTGTTATGCTGAACTTTTTTTTAATCGTTCGCAGAAATTGTTTGACCCAAACGAATTTACCAGTTTGCTGCAAACGAAGTCAAAAATTGTCCAGCAAACAAAAAAGTCGTTTGGGCAATTTTTTCGTTTGCCGCAATCGATTTATTCTCTCAGTGTAAAGGGACACCTGGTGGGCCTTAAAAGACTTGGATCTAAAGTCGGATGAATCTAGTGTAGAACAGATTAATTTTTTAGTGTTGAATAATCTTCTACTTTGTATCGAGGGCAAATAATTTCTTTTTGAGTGTTTAAAAAAACTGGTATTAGCATACAAATTTAGGGTACAAGGGGCAAGTGTACTCCCAAGCATCTAATCACTAAAGATGAACAGAATCTTTGGAGTACGTATAATCAATTGATTAAAAATGGCGTCTTCTTTCAGGAAACCAAGGTAACTGATGGCTTTGAGTCACTTAGGTACCTGCATGAATCGTGATAGTTTAAAACTGACGCAGGTTTTTCTTCACAGTTCTGCTGTGAACTTCAAAAATTGCGTTCCATTGAGTCTTTTGAATTTCTTCGGCTACAGGATAGAATCTAGGAATAATGCACTGAATTTTATTCTTATAGCACTGCAGGGGAAAAGGAGAATAGCTCATTAAGCCTTCGTATTCCAAAAATTTCATTCGCACAACATTGACAAATTTAAAACCATTAAAGCTCATTGATATTAACTGATGTTTTCGCATTCGCGGTACAATATTTGGTACTAACTTATTATTTCACTCCTATGCGCCAGGTATACAGAGACTTCAACTGTTGACTGCCAGCCGTATTGTCCAAGTTCCTTAAGCCGTGTGCTAAAGTTCAACAAATTGTTTGCATCTGTTTCCGAACCACATCAGCGTTGTAGTAAAGGAAGATTTCAAATCAGAAGACTTTCCTCACTTTGACTTATTTATTTTTATTTTTCTACGCGAATGCCTTACATTGCAAGATTTCCACCTTTAAAAAAAACATTATTTCCTTTGACTCTTAAAGCTTTAATGTTTACTTTTAAATAATTGCATACCAAGGGCCTTTTACAAAAATTTAAAATACACCTCTGTTACATGTACCTACCAATCCAATGGATGTGTAAATATTTCATCGATGTTCTTAATTAGCCATGGGGTATCAGTCCCACGATATAAATCCCCCCCCCCTCCCAGTCAACTTCCCTTCAGCCGCCCCTCTCCCTGGATGGCGAACAAAAGAGAGTTTCTCCATCCTTCCATCAAGATAACGTGTTTCGAGAATCTTGTACAAACGATGTTCGTTTACTCCCTAAAGCCACTCAACTCCACCTGATGCACCAGAAGCACTTTATGCGGGATGCAGCGATACCGATCTGTCCAGAAAATATAATGCTGCTATCGGAATCGGAACCTACCTTGCTGATTGGGGTGCTGCTGCTGCTGCTGCACACACATGATGACTTTTGTTTTCTATTTATAATCCAATCAGTGGAGCCACTATCTCATCCTCCTGCTGATGCTGACCATTATTTCAAATGCGAACACTCTTTGGGTGGTCGTGTGTTGCACAGCGAGCTAATGCTGGGGCGTGTGTATAGGAAAAAAATTATATTTCCACCAGAGCCACAAAATACAAAATAGAACGAATGAACAATAAAAACAAAAACAAAAACAAAATAAAATGAAAGGAAGAAAAAAAATGTTTGGTGAAACGACACAAACGTGGTATGTGAGTGTGTTTTGGAAATGTTTCCAATTCGTGGACATGTTCTTGCTGCTCTTCTAATTTCGGGTTGTTTTCTGGATAGGTATCCCAGGGGAACAGTAGCCGCACGTTTCAGCTGCAGCGGAATTACCACCACAGCTTCGCACACACTACACCAGTCCCCACCAGCTTAAGCTTACTATACGTAGATAGGTTCTAGCACTGGGTAAGGTACCCTCGTCAGTCGGTCGCGTCGTCGTCGGTCGTCCTGTTTGACAACAGTTGAATGCGGCTACGTTGGCATGTCATGTCGTAATCACTGGTGGTGCTAGTGGTATCCTCTGTTTCGGAAACATAACATTTCCCGTATGCACTCTGCTATATGGATCTGGCCTGGACTTTGGGGATTTGCGTGCTATTTCCATTGGAATCTATCCAGCCGCAGTTTATGTATATTTAAACTATATCCCTTGTGTGGTATAAGTATCAGTTTTTTTTTCTATTTTTTCATTATTTTTTTAGACTTTAACCATCTGTTGACGGTAGATCCCCCATCTAAAGGTAATTAATGAGGCTTTAGTTGCAAATATTTTTACACAACGCTTTCAATTAATCTATGTTCTCCTTCCCCCATTGCATCCTCCTCCCGTGTGTATCTACTCACGTCACCCTTCATTTGATTCCATACTTCTTCCGCCTTCGTGCCTCCGTCATCGCTTGTCGCCATGATTAATCGTACGGTTTAGTGGCGGAGTGTGCGCCTGCCTATTAGTCTTGAGCAATTTGCTGATTGCAATTACTTAGACATGATTGTGGAGTTCCTAGACGAATATTTACAAAACAACGACAATTCCCGAAGGAGCATCTACTATTTCCCAAACAAGAACAAAGAAATTGCCGCCTTCTTTGAGGGATGTGTTTGACGAATTGATTGCGTGAAAGACGAACTGCAGCTTCCCTCAACTCACCTCAGAATCATACGTCATCCCCATTTGAGAATTCGGTCGATTTCACTCTGCAATCTGTTCGCTGCATAATCAGGTCCCCCCCCTTCTTTGTTGTTTTCTTATATTTTGTGCAATGACCCAACTGTATGGACACACCATCATCATCATAGAGAGACTGCGAGAGACCAAGCAAGCAAGCAAGCAAGCCGACTGGACTGATGCGGGATTATGAGCCTATGGAACTCTCCAAGGTGTGATTCGTAATTTATTGCTCCGTTAAATCTTTGATTTCAACATTCCTCAGCAAAAATGTTGTGTTTAATAGCACACCGACAGCACTGGTAGGTCGGTGACTAGGTGGTGGCAGGCGGGCAGGGGTATTGCGGTGTTGCACGATTGGACATTAATTAAGAAACCAGAAAAACACACACTTCTCAGGTGGATTTAGTGAGTGGCAAATGATTTATCTGATGGATCTTTCAATGTAAAATGTAAAAGTCTGAAAATAAAAATGAAAAAAAAAAACTATTCAACACTCAAACGTTGTTGGTGGATTTTGGGTACTCATAAATTTAGCATTACGTCTTTCTGGTTTAAATAATTTTTCTTTGTTTGGAAATAAATTTTTGTGTTTTATTTTTTTTTCTTTGTTTTATTTTCTGGTTATAGAATGTAGGAGCTATAGGAGGTAGTAAAAAGTACACAACATTGAAAAAGGACTTTTTTTTTCTGATGGAAATTATTCTATGCTTTTGTCAAATCAAAAACTTTTTCAATTTAAATGCAAAAGAGAGAGAATGTAATCAAATCCTTTGTGTTTTTAAACTTCTAAAGAACAAAAACAGAAAAAAAAAAAAAAACGAAAGAGCTAAAACTATTTGTCTACTACAGGAGAACCTATAATAGCAAATTTATATGGTTTACCTTGGGTGTTTTATTAAGGAGTTGGTTATATTTATGAATTTACACCATCAAGTGAGTTTTGGTATAGATAAGATAGACTATAGAGTGTAGTTCAATTTTCATATTTTGAGGGTCAAGGAAAAATTTTAATGAATCGCACGACTGAGTCTAATCTTGTTGCGTATAAAGTTAATCTTAAGGTCTCGTCTGAAAGATTAGGCTTGAAATGAATAATCTACAAAAAGTTTTAGAATGACTGTTTTTTGGGATATTGCTCAAAAGTTTTTTTTTTTTTTTTTAATGACGACGAATCCGACGATTGCGTTGCGGTAGTAATTTTAGCCATATTTGTTCCTGCAGAACTCGCAGGTGAGAAAATATGTTAATGGAAATGGTAAGGTAGTTCCTAGTATTGATAATATAGTTCATCCAGCAAATTCATAATTGCTTTAAATGCGAACGGGAACCCTGCGAATCACGCTGACTCCCCGGGAGTAAAGTATTGCGAATTCCGTAATAGCCATGATTAATATATAAGAATAGTTACCAGAAAGGTGAGAGAAATGGTAGTTACCGAAATGGTAAGAATAATAATGAATGGAATATTACCGGAAAGGCGTCTTTGTCCTATCGCGAAGGCGAGAAGACGGCGAAATACTTTGTTGTTTGATCTAGATCTCGTTATTTGCAGTTTTCTCGAAAACCAAAAGACTTTTTTGCATCTGGTTTTCAGTATTGTACTACAAATTGGTAAGAAACTTAAAACAAAAAGGATACGTGATCGTAAAATTTTTATAAATAATAGTTTTAACCGTCAAAATGCCGAGTTTGAAAATAAGTTGTTCACAAACTATCGGCTAAAATACCTTTTTTTTTAAATAAAATTCAAGAATAGATTTCTGGTTCAAAGTTAAGCTATAGGATTTTATTTCCAGGTGTTACCGTTGTCTTTGAATACTTATTTCAACATGTGAAGTCATTTTTTTTAGAAAATTGCCCCTACTGTTCCCCACCGTTCACCATTTTTCTCTTTTATTATTGTTATGGGTAATATTCAGAATCTTTCAATGTACTTTTAATATCTTATCTACTACTTTATGTTACCAAATTTTTTATTGCTATATTTTAAAAAGCTGTATCTTGAAAACTGTTGAATATACAGAAATGGTACTATAGGCTAAAATAAAAGATAATTTAATTGCAATTAAGTTAATAGTCAAAAACTAACCCTTCACAGCTAAAAATGCCATTTACTGAAAAAAATTGTGTGTTGTTGCATTTTTCGCAATGTTTCGTTCAGCACTCAATGTCGAAAAATTGGATTTAACTTTAACAACTCATCAAAAACACAGAATTACCAGATTTGACGTATCTTTCCCAAGAAATGACAAGGTTACTGAACAAAAAACTAAATAATTAAAAAAAAAACTTTTTCGAAAAGAACTTTTTTTCAAAAAAATTCAATTTGTTTGTAGCCAAAAAAACAATTTTGAAAAATTGTTACTAAAATATAATAGTAGTATTATTATGGTAACTTAAAAGTATTTATTAAAAAAAAAACGTTGCAATCGAGTGAGGTTTATAAATCAATGTTAAGAAAAAAACATAAAATTAATCACTAAAAACGATCGCCAAACCATTTGATGGCGTTTAGAAAGATAAATTTTTAGAAAAAAAAATTGAAAATCTTTAAAGACGTTTAAAATAGAAAACTATTTTTTTTTATAAAAAAATTCTCAAACCTTCTTTTAAACAAAAGTTCATATACCTATGTCATTTTTAAGATAATATTAAAAGACATCTGAAACCAAAATTTCAAAATAAATCAATTTCGCGTTTTCGAAAAATTAATTTCCTAAAAAGGAAACAAAAAAAGTTTTCCGATTAAAATGAATAACTTTACGGATTGGCATCCTTGAAATAGCTATAACTCTAGCCATGTTGGTGGTAGTACCTTCAAGTTGTTGTTGTTCAATCTTTGAATAGGAAAACTGACGAAAGGCTGCAGCCTAACTGCAAGTATGGAAACATACGAAATTTAAATAAGAAAAATTGAAAGGATTTTTAAAATAAAATAAAATAAATTTTTTTTGTAAATATTAATATAAAAAATTAAAAAAATTAATAAGAACCTTTTGTGGAAAAATTTTCAGTGCAATTCGTGAAGTTGCCTACGAGAAAATCTAAAAAAAAGATAAACGGTTCTTTAGGAGGTACATACTATTATTAACCGATGAAAACTGTTTTTCTTTGTTTGAAAAGTGTAACCTTCCTTGTTGTTCATAAATTTTAATCAAAATCGTTAGAGCTGTTTTTAATAGCTTAAGTTTTTTTATTCGTTATATGGAAGTTCCGTTAATTTTGGTAGAAAAAAAAATGTTATTTGCTCTCTAGGGACCCACTCAAAACCATTAACTACCAAGACCAAGTTTAAAGAAAATTGCTTAGGGCGATTTTATTCACTTAAAGTTGAACACAAGTTGAGGATTTTTATTTTCAACTTTAGAAAATGTTTTTTTTTTTACTCGGAGTTGAGTTGCTTAACTTTCGATATTCCTAAATTGAGAAAAGTCAAAGTTAGTAAACTTTGGAAATGCTCAACTTCCCGAAATATTAGAGTTTTACAAATCAAACTTGGAATTTTTTTTTCAAAGTTTGATATATTAGGTCCGTTTGAGAACTTTTTGGGCCGAAATATGAAATCCGTCAAATTTTTAAGAGTGGGGATGAAATTCTCTCAAATACTGCAAAAATTGCTCAAAAACACGGGAACGCGATTGATTAAAAATATTTGCTACTTTTGTTTTATTTATTAATCTATTCACTTTTTGATTGTTTGCCAATTCTTTGTTAATTTCTTTTCTAAAAATTCCCAACATTGACGAGTTTTTACTGTTTTTTTTTTTGCTGTATGAAATGATTTTGACAGTATTCATATTTCAGCCGCAAAAAATTCTTTGGAAAGAAATTTTCAAAAAAGGGGAAATGAATTTCTCTTTCAGCACGCTCTCTCTTGACATGTTTGACAGGGCTTGGACTCAAAAATAGTAGAAATTCGTTGTTTTGGCGAGTACCCAAACAGACCTATTTCTTCATTTCTGTTTATTTTTTTGTGTTTAACGTCAAAAAATTAAATAAAAAAGAATGAAATCTTTAAAAAAAAAATACAGCTACAAATTAATTCGTTCATTCAAATGTCTTATTTTAATTATTTTTTTGATAATCCGCCGACCTTTGAATTGAGACTCAAAGTGGAAGACAACAAAAGAAAATTTTTGTTGGTCAGCTGACGTCCTTGTTTCTGTTTTTGCTGACCACCGCGCTGCGGTGCATTGGATTTTTTGATGAAACAAAATGTCCGGTCCCTTAAGCAAGCATGGGTCACACATACAAAGCTGGTTGGCAGTCGCCAAATGCGGTTGCCGCTACTAACAGCTTGATGTGACTCCAAAAAATTGTCTCTCATGGCCTCGGCCTCATGCTTAGCTTTTAAAAACCAGGAATCGTTTCCCATCCAGACGGCGGCTGGGACCAGCTAGTCGTGATCCTATATAAACAAAACTGGTGCCAGCCGCTGATTTGTCGCCGCTGCGCAATACTTATTCTGTGGCTTTTTTGGTTTTTAATTTATTTTATATACAAATATTGGTATATACACTACACATATTTCATTTAGATTATGTCCATTATATGAGGAGCACAATACTCAAAAAATAATTTCGGAACTGGCATTTTGTGTGTCAACTGTCACAAATATTCTGGATATTTTAAAAACTGGAAGTAGACGAACTTTCGAATTTCAACTTTGGAATTTGATATTGAGGTGAATAAAAGTAATTTTAAACTTGCTGTTCAACTCACAATTTGTGATCAACTCCGTAATTGGCCAACTTTGAAGATTTCGGCATGTTGAACAAAACTAGATAAAACTAGCCTTAGCAGTTTTGGGCGAAGCTTGAGATAAGGAAACGACAGTTCATCATTCAATGTTCATTATTTCATGTTCCTACAATAAATTTAGTCATAAGAAGTGAAACGAATGTCGCATGTGGTATTCCGAACGTACAAAAATATTTTTAATTTTTTTTTTTTTAATCTATATCATTATTTTCACAGGATGTTTTAGCCACCAAAAGAAGTGAAGTCTTACAGACCAATATAGCTTATACCAATTATTGAAAAATATGCAGTAAGAAATTGGACTAAAAAAATGGCGCAAAAATTCCAAACATTGTCCTTCGTGAAATAGTAAATGCACCATGGTATACAAGAAATAGCGATTGGCATCGTGACCTACAAATAGAAATGGTTGCAGAAGTTTTAAGAAAACAGTCATATAAACTCTGAAATGGAGTCCGTATTAAATACAAGAAGTAATGTTCGGAGACTTAGAAGAACTAAGCCACATGAGCTAATGGTCTAAAAGCCACGGGAAATTATTAAAAATTTAAACTTCCCCCAAAGTGATTAAAACACCGAGAAAGAAGAAAAACAGTTGGCGATCTTTCATAGATTGGCTCAGATTTCGAGGTGATTTTAGTGAGGTAAGAGTCTCGCACTACTTGGTGCCGATTACTGCCAGGTGTCTTTTGAAGATTTCCACCTTCTGCCAAAAAAAAAAACAATAACCTATTTCATGTTCATGTGAAAATTACTACGGTACCGACATTTTTGTCGACAATTTAAAAAGAGTTCCCTAACATTATTATGTACATATTTCAAACAAAAAGTTTTTGACACATCTTTTATATTATCTTGCCACAAATTTTGTTACTGACCCGCATTTGTAACCTTATGACTCTTTTAGAATAGAATCTTAATGCAAAATATTTTCTCCTTCTGCTAATCTTAACTGTTACCTACATTTCTTTTTTTTTTAATTTCATTAAATTAACATTTTACAGCAAAAGGAAATTGTAAAAAAAACAGGTACCTCGACAAATGACATTTCTACTTAATTTCGGAAGTGATTTTGTTTGAAGAACTCATGAATTATATTGTTCGTTGATTAGATCAGCTACCTAATATTTCTGATAAAAGAACTTGACTTTCTTTCTCTCAGTAAAAATTTCTACCAGTGAGAATTTCGTTTTGAAGTGCTGACAAATATCTGGGACACAAAATAAAAATACCCCCTACCGCCATTTTAAAATTTGCATTCATCTTAATATTTCAGTATTCCACCTGCTATTCTACTTTTAAAATTTGAAAAAAATAAAACAAGTTCATCGCGAACTTAAATTGAAGGCCAATTGCACTCATATACACCTACCTTTCTCACTGTAAATACAATTTTACACTTCATCTCAATTCACACAAATTTCCTTAAAAAACAAAATCCCATTTCTGACTGATCAAAACTTCAGAGGCATAATAAAAAGTGACAATCAACCTATAAAATATTCAAAATTCCCTCAAATCCTACCTTCATTTTCAAAGAAAAAAAAAAAACTTGCAAATTCATGTTCCAATATTTGAAAAAGGAAAATTTGTATTTAAAAAAAAAAAGAAATCCTCACATTCGCATTCTGAAAGCGTTCTTCTCTTATGCCTCTGCCTGCACACACAGCCGCCTAATGGATTTATTTCAAATGTATATTTCTTTTAATTTTATTATGCCTACACTACCTACGTACAAAACACTCTGCTGTTCTGCTGTCTGTGTGTGCTAACACTCTCCCCTGAGAATTCCGGGATTCCAATTCCAGCCCCCAGCAGTACAAGGACCAACAATGACTATACGAGGCCAACGATGACTATAATACAAGAACGACGCACGCTGGCAGGCGGTAAGTATTGGTGTAGTAGCTAGTAGGTATAGTAAAGCAGTACTCTACTACAATATTCGTACAAAAGACATTACTCATCATGTTTTCATTAAAAAGGACTTTTGGTATAAATCCTGTGCGAATATGGGCAAACAGAATAAAGCTGTACAAAGGGGCGGAAAAATATAAAGAAAAGTCGCCCTTATTCCATCTTGCACCCAACAAAACCGAATTCATTCATCCATCCATCCGCCCTGGCTTGGCTATACCATATCACACCGATCACCCACCGCACCGCACCGCATCGCTACCGAAAAAAAGAAGTGTAGAGGGTGGAAATATTCTTCTAACAACAAATTCAGTTTTATGCCATATAATCGTCTCAGTTTTTATTACCGAAGGGAGCAATGATTTTCAATGAAACACAACTCTGACAACGAAATCCTTTTAAATTTAATTTAACATGCTACATGCCTCCCGGTCTTACCTCTGTGTACACATTGAATACCTACTCTAACCTAAAAACCCAATGCTGTTGCTCTTCCCAGGGCCAACCCAAAAATTCTAATGAGTTGCACTGCACGGGTTCGGGCTCGTTCTGATTCTGATTCCAATGAGATGATGATGATGGGCTTATGGATGCTCAATTAATCCTTTGTATTTGCTTAAAGTAATCTCACTCGAACATGACTGACTCACGAACTCGTACTCGTATCTTCTTCCACTCTGTGGATTAAGTTTTTATCAAATTCAACAAGAGGGTAATGTAGTAGGTAGAACCTCTAGCATGTGTGACATTGGAAATTTATTCGAATCTAAAAGTAAACAAACGCAAATTGATGCTTGAAATATCAAACATTACTCAGGATGCTCCATCATCACTTTTGGTTTATAGTTTGGTTCCACTTTCTTATGGGAAAAACGTAATATTTTGAGGTTCAAACTGAAATGGAAGACCAAACAGAAATAAAATGAAGAGTCACCCAGGCTTGGGTGTAAACTACTAAGTTTATGGATTCCATTCACAAGTTTATCTACATTTTCTTGGTCATGTTCGTATCGTAAATCATTGATGTAGCTTCTTTGTCCGAAAATTCTTCTCAAAAGTAGGGTTGCCGAGTCAGTAAACTAATGAAGTCCTAAACCTTAAGATTTTCTAGGATCTTCAACAAATTTATAGTAAACGATCAAGCAAAAGACATTTTTTGTACCCCTTGACGTAATAATAACTATCACGCCAGCCGCCACTGCAGTCTGGGCCCCAATACCTGCTTAAGCAACCTTGAATTTTTTCAGGGGTACTGCTCCTGGCGAGAGGCAGTAGTACACCTTTCCTTTTATTAGTCTTCCAATAGTATTAGTAGTTACGTCATTACGCCAAAGTTCATCTCTTTTAGCCGTTCGGAACCAGCAGAAATCTTTAAGTCCTCTCCATTCTTGCCAAAAACACGGTAACAGAAAAAAAGGTTCGAGTAGGCCTTGATTCTTCGTGAGCCACAAACATTTTTGTTTATTTTTGCGTATGTTTGGTTCTCTGATAGTTTTCTCGAGTCTTCTAAATCAATCAATGACAATAGATAAGGATAAGAAAGCTTTCTATTTGGCAGATATGCAAGACGAATCGTGGGAATCTTCAGCAGACTACGTACAGCTGAGAAATTTAAAGCAGAGGCTGGAAGAATTCAATGCTGACCTCTTCACTTTCCAGCAAGTGCGATGAATCGAACGAAGAATGACGGAACCAAATCGTCAAATTTATAATTGCTAGAAAGAAAGTAAGAACGAAGGACCTACAACTGGTTGGTTATTGTACCCGAACAAAAAATGGATTCTGGAATGTTAAGAGAGAAAGTCTCCAAAACGCCACATTCCTCCAACTGGAAAAAAAGTTTAAACATCTTGTGATCAATTGAGTTTCTATGGTTGGGCTCGGATACTTCGGAAAGCACCTAGAAGTGTCTGAAAGTCAGGTGTTGGGCTAGTAATTATCAGAACTGCACTCAACACCCTGATTTGATTGGAACCTCTAGTTCTAGGATACTGGGTCCTGAAAACAAGGTTTTGTACGCGTCACCATTTTACAGTACTAAGCCCCAAAACGAGAGTAAAGTAAGCTAAATCTAACCTAATTGACCACTTTTTGTGATCAGTTGATGTCAGAACGTCGGGATCCGAAGAGGTGCCACTACCTCATGATAGTTTCCTTAAAATTACGCACAGATTGGAGATCCCAAGCTAGTACCCGGAGGGCCTAAGTCCGCAGTCTTAAGGAACTCTCAGTGTGCCATCAATAAGGGGAAAAGCTCTCAAGGGCTTAGAAAACCTAGCATTCCAGAAGATTTCAAACACCTTAGGATCAAAAAGAAACTATAAAGCAGTTTCATGGAAAAGAGACGGTAAGGCAGTGCACATTTTTTGTTACAAGTCGTCACTTAAGTTTCCACTATTTGTTGAGTATCAGCTAATCCACTTTGAAACAGGCCCTTAAAGCTCACTTTGCAGCCACTCGAGCAGCAGAGAAAAACAATTTAAAGTCTCAGTATCGCATGAAGAAGAGAACAGTTTACAGCAGCATTCTCCGTAAAAATTACATCAACGCTTTGACTGAAGCAGTAGAAAATGCAGAAATCGGTGCGACAGTAGAATTTTATGTAGGTTTATTACAGAGCTTACAGATGTAGACGGAGAGTGATTGTCAAGGTAATGTAGCAGAATTGTTTTTAGAGCGAATAAAAGAACATCTAGAAGACACACTCGATGCTGAGGAACTCATTTGACTCTGATATCGCAACTAAAACATATGCACTAAGCGGATGACTAACGGTCGCTTTTACTCTCACAGGATCATGAATCTGCATGAAATGACAAAAAGGCTGAAGGGAGAAACAGAAATCGTGGTGCTGAAAACTAAGACGACAAAAAAATGATCAGCTTCGGAAGTAACTAATCTCTTCAAATCAATAAACAACCGATAACTAGAGAATGAAGAAGCCCCTGAATGTCTTGGGCGTTATTTCTCCAAAAAAAGAAAAAATGAACAAGACATCAAGAAAGCCGTATCAATAATACAATGGCTACGTGCGGAATGCTGTCCAAAATATGGAGGAAGAATACTTCCATGCTTCAAGACCAAAGCTGCTACTGGTCCGGTCATATCTTGAATCCGTGCTTCTTCAAGACTGCAAACGTTCATAAATAGGAAACTACTAAACAATTTAATCTTAAGGCTTGGTCTATAAGTTCCCAGTTTCTTTAAGAAATAATGTTTTACATAAGTTCCATTCCGTTTAGTTCTGTTCATTCAATGCTTTTGCAGAAGATTTTGTGTCCTTATGAAAGAAGTCATTAAGAGTTATTAAGGGTTCTATATCCTGTCGTATTTATTGTGGGCGTGTTGCTCTTGCATTCGTTACAAGCAATCGATTCCCACACATCAATGGACAAAAAAGGGTCTTGGTAGTCTTTTGATCAAGAAACTGTCAGCAAAAGTTATCATGTTGCACCAGACATTCTTTCAATATCCAAGATGCTGAGTAATATACAGGGGAAACGGTCCCAGAAAACAGTGTGGGAAATGGCACAAGAAACAGTGTGGGAAACGGGCCGATCAAAAAGATGGGAAATGCAGCAGGAAACTGGAAACACTATGTGGAATGGCACGGGTATGTCTCGAATAAAATTAGCGTTTGCCGTAAGTTTTATGAAAATCGGTCCATTATTACAGTAGTCGTTACGAAAGTCCAAAAATTTTATTTTTAAATTTTGTGGAGTTTTGAATCTTTTGGTCGATACTTTTGAGACTTATTAAAAAAAAAAACTCAAAAATATCACCCCTAGAGTTTTTCGAGGATCATACACCACTGCACTGTCATGCTAGGGGTAGAATGGCAGACGAGATGCTTTCATTGATGACATAAATATTGTTACAAAGTTGTAGGTAAACATATTGCAAAGTGTTGGCAACCCTACCAACATACGCCACCTCCGAGTACAATAATGTGTCTCAGTTTAAAGGTAAATATTTCACTCAAACTAGATGATGACGAGTGTCAGTAAGTATATTTTGGATGAGCAACAAAGCGAAATAACAGTTTTAACGATGTAAGCTGCCTGACCTTGCGTTTGGCAGGCAATAGGCATCCGACTTGAGGCCTTTTGCACAAAGCACAAAGTTTTCTTCCACATGAGCATACATATATTCAGGAAGCCATGAAGTGTGGCAATTTCAATAAATTGACAATAATTCTGAATGGGGGTGCTCAACACGTCACCTAAATAGACGAGGCTCTCTTTGTACAATTCGTGAATTTGCTGCAACTGCAAGTTAAGATCTGCAGCAAAGAGAGTTCCTCCGTTGATGGCCTGAATGGTTATTTATGGCAATTGCATCAGCAGCAGCACACAATGCATCGCACCGTTCCAGAATAAATAAATTCATAAGACCAATTGATATTAATGGGACGAACGTGTGGAGCCACAAGAAGGGCGTGTGTAAAGTATTAAAGGTAAGGTACCACGTCCGTTGGTCCGTCAGCCGCAGTAACTAATATACGTACTTATAATAGGATTATGGATCAGGTGACGCGGGGCCGTAACTTTCAATCAATCGTATAATCGTGAGTTTGAGGTATAGAAAGCCGATGTGTGTGTGGTGGGTTGATTGGTTGGTTGGTGTTAGCAATGTGCTGTGCACAAGTGATTCATTTTCGGATTTTGGGGTTATCCACAAATAATGGTGTGTTATCGGACACCTTGCTGTACAAAGATGTCTTGGGTTTCATTTTGGGGGGCGAACGATGGTAATTTGTTTTGTGGAACATTTAATCCCTTTTTCTGTCAACTTTGTGCTGAAGTAATATTTTCGATTGCGTTATGAGAGGGTGTCCAATGTACTATACAATCCTTGTATCTCTTCTAGAACCGAAAGATAAATTAAGGTTTCTGTTTAGGGTTTATTCCAAGTAAGTAAGAGAAGCTGAGTTTCAGTTGGCTAATGGAAAATGTTTAAAGGGGAAATAATAGGGTGTGGATAATTTTGAGTAAAATATTAGATTTATGTGTTCAGGTGTGAGCTTGGAGAAGATGAAGAAGTGTATCCATTTATTAAACCTTGATCAAAAAAACAAGGAAATTTTGTTACTTTCTTAACATTCCTTTTTAAGTTTTTGGTCCCTTTCCGTGAGTTTTTATTTACGAAAATAAGAATTGATTATACGTGAGAAATTAAAAAAATTAGAATCTTGAGATGAAATTCTTACGGCCAATTTCTTGACAAAGTTCTAGCTTTTAAAACTCGGTTTAAGAAAAATTAGAACGCAAATTGTTTCATTTTTAATTTTTTTTTTTCTTAAGAAAAACTGAGAGCTAAAAATAATAGTTTTAAACCTATTTTAGAACTTTGTCACAAAGTTGGTCGTTAATTATTTAAAGTGTGATATGGGCTACTTTCCCAATTAAAGGACAAAGAATGGCCTCTTGAAGAAAAGAATTATTTTTGATTTGATACTAACATTACCATAGGCGTGTCGGTTGTGGCTTGTGACGCGCCACCTATACCTAATTCAAAGAGGACCACGAGCCAGGACAGTGCAAACGAAAGGAAAAAGTAGAATCTTAGGGAGGGGTTTTCAGAAAATGTCAGAAGGAAGGTCATCTAGCCAGTTTTTAAGGGAAGCGCCAAACAAAAGGCCAAAAGAACGAAAAAGAACCATCTGAGATCCATGAAAAAGTCATTCCAGAAACACTTTTAAAAGGACACATACTATCAAATTCTAGAGTCTTTTCTGAACTTCTACATTGTGCATTTTTCATTCATGTCAACAGTTAAGAGAACATTACCAAAGGATTCACAAGAGCGAGCTGAACACATCCAACACCAACTATATGAGGCAAGGTGGAAAGAACTTCAGTGCACCAACGTTACTTTCCGGAATTCCATTCAATAACACAGCAACATATAATTTCAAAGGAGACAGCAATCAATGCTTTCAAGAAGATTCACCCTTATTCCGCAAGGCGTTTGTACTAAAACGCCACGCCCTAGAAACAACACTTGGCGTTTCTGTAAAACGACCACAATGTTATGGGAAGGGCGATGCGGAACGAAGAGATCTGTAAAGTTTTATTTTTATTTGGACGCGAATTATAGCTTCTAGAGCGTGGCACCTTGCAGAATATCGGTGATTAAAAGAATTATTATTGGACTGAAGTCATCATTACTGGAAGTGGTTTTAGTTGATAGCCCGATCCTGAGCTCCCAAAACTAAGAGCAAAACCTGGAGAACCAGATTTAAAATATTAACTCAAAGGACAAAACACTGTTTAATCATGCACGAACTTAATTTGTGTCGAATAAGTAGTGTAACTATGACTAAGTACTTCGCACTAGTGATGCGAGAACTATCACTCAGAGAAAAAAGCTATGTAAAATTACCTTAAACGCCTTATTGAACGGTAGCGATTCCCATTCACAGTAACGTGCCGGTCTTGATCATCACGGAAGAAGTATGGCCAAATGACGCCGCGCCGGCCCATAAACCATACCAAACTGTAATTTTTTCGGGATGCAATGATGACTCATGGAGTACGTGTGGATTGCTGCCTGACCAATACCGCATATTTTGTTTATTGACGAAACCTTTCAGCCAGAAATGAGCCTCATCGCCGAAGATGATTTTTCGATGAACGAACATACGACGCTTCTGGTGGTCCAGCGGCTTTAGTTCTTGAGTCAATTTAATCTTGTTAGGATGTTGGCCAAGATCTTTTCTCAAAATTCGCCACAACGACGTCACAGAGATGCCCAACGCTTGAGAACAACGTGTGAGAGACACATTTGGGCTTTCTGCAACTGAAGCCTCAGCGGCAGCAATATTCTCTTCACTACGGGCACTTCTTTATCTCCTCGCGCAAACATTTTGTTCTGTACCGTTCCACTAGACGCTCAATTGTTGATCTGCTAGGACGATTATGACGACCATAAATTGGACGTAGCGCTCTTAGCGTTGAGGCCACTAAATCCGAATTTCGGTAGTTAATTTTAATAATTTCGATTCGTTGTTGGCACCGTTTCCGTTTTGGCAAACCTTACTGAAGAGAAATGTCAAAAAAGCGAAAAGAAATATGTAGCGTCTCTGTTGAAAAACTCTTTATTAAGTACGTAAGTATCTATTTAATTAACGTAACGTAAATAAATAAGCACACCTTTCTCCTGACCCCGACGCAATAGTAGGGCATTACTTAATTTTAGATTTAAAATGTAAACTCTTTAAGTGTCTGGTTTCTGGTAGGAACAACTTTTGAAATAGTTATAACTAAGGGAATTTCC